>CM076414.1:20739485-21939485 GCA_038363315.1 Mugilogobius chulae
ATCTTTCTGTTCTTGTCCACGCTCAGTCTAAACCTCGTAGTTCTCCGGTTTCTGCAGCTGCCTCTGTTCCTCTGTCACTGTCCTCATCATGGGTTAGTCAGACTTTGACTGGTTGAATCTTTAAGTTCAGTTTAGTTTGGGTCAGGGTTCAACGGTGTGTGAACGGTTTGTTGGTCAAATGTTGTTTAGGTGTGAGTTTGTGAGTTTGAACCTAGTTTAGTCTTTGAAGTTGTTTGGTTGTGTTTGTTGGGTTTGTCTGTGAAGTGTCTGAGGGTCAATGATGTTTTGGTTTGGGTTGTAGCACAGTGATGACAGAGGCGAGCAGACTGGTTTGTGTGAAGTCACTCTTTAATTATGTTATACCTTATAGTTTAACTCTAAAACATATATGTGCACTTTTTTTCTTTTCTACACATTTTGCAACTTCTTTATCATGCACCTAAAACGGCCTTAGACCTTCAGTAATATTTTAGTCAGAAGATTGTGTTGCAGATCTGATTTAATAAAGCCACTGCCACACTTTAATCTCTCCTTGTCTTATTTCCAAGCACGATTCTAGATGAATCTGCACCGTCTGGCCCCAAGTAAATGTTAGCCTGCTAGCACTGGTGCAAATAAATGTTAGCATTAGCGTGAGGTGGTTAAGAATAGCCTTTAGCAGCAGCTGACAGACTGACCCCAGATCAGTTTCAGTGTGAGCTCATGTATCTGAGGCCACACGCTCACATTCATGAACCTGCAAAGTGGCTCCAGCCACAGAAGTCTCACAAGGCTTTAGAAAAAAGGCAGTTTTCATGTTCATTGCCTCAAATTCATAAAAACAAAAATGTATTTATAATCATGGCATCAGTTATCGGTTTCATTAAGAACGTGGCAGCCAACCCAAAATATGTTTTAATTTGAAGACAATTGTGGAGGGAAAAACACATTGTGATGAGAAAAATGTATGCTAGTACATAATCAAATCTAACAAACAAATGCTTCAAAATATACTTTAACATTACAATTACAGTATTTTATTGTATTGTTTTGTTTTTTTCAAAGCCTATGGACTCCTTTGTAAACAGTGGAAATATAGTCTTTCTCATTTCAAGAACTAGCAGGGCATTTGTTTCATGCTGTGCTGACAAATTGAGAAGTCTCCAGGCCATGGACCACACTGAACGAAGTCTGCCGCTGAGAAGAGGATTTAGTTTCAGGAATGTGTGGCATCTCCTGCCAGCATTTACCCCCGACTTTCACTGTCCACCCATTAAGTTTGTAAGTGCAGGTGAAACGGCCCTAAATATCCACATACATACGTACGTACACATGAAATATGGCCACAGACACATGTACTGGTGACACGTCCCTGAATGTCTAAGTGAAGCGTGCTCTAAAACATACCAGGTGAAGCATCTAAATGTCCACATACACAGGTGAAGCGTCTCTAAATGTCCACAGACACAGGTGAAGCGTCTCTAAATGTCCACATACACAGGTGAAGCGCCTAAATGTCCACAGACACAGTGAAGCGTCCCTAAATGTCCACAGACACAGTGAAGCGTCTCTAAATGTCCACAGACACAGGTGAAGCGTCTCTAAATGTCCACAGAACAGGTGAAGCGTCCTAATGTCCAAGACACAGATGTAGTGTCTCTAAATGTCCAAAGACAGGTGAAGCGTCTCTAAATGTCCACAGACACAGGTGAAGCGTCTCTAAAGTCCAAACACAAGTGAAGCGTCTCTAAATGTCCACAGACACAGATGAAGCGTCTCTAAATGTCCACAGACACAAGTGAAGCGTCTCTAAATGTCCACAGACACAGGTGAAGCGTCTCTAAATGTCCACAGACACAGGTGAAGCGTCTCTAAATGTCCACAGACACAGATGAAGCGTCTCTAAATGTCCACAGACACAGGGTGAAGCGTCTCTAAATGTCCACAACACAGATGTATGTTAAATGTCACAACACAGGTGAAGCGTCTCTAAATTCCACAACAACACAGATGTAGTGTCCTAAATCCACAGACACAGGTGAACGTCTCTAAATGTCCACAGACACAGTGAAGCGTCTCTAAATGTCCACAGACACAGATGTAGTGTCTCTAAATGTCCACAGACACAGGTGAAGCGTCTCTAATGTCCACGACACAACTTATGCACAGGTGCTGCGTTCCTCGTTCTGCTTGTTGATCACATGATGTCCATCACATGACCCCCTCCAGCAGAACCATTGTCTCTGGGTCAAGGGTCAGACTCCTGCTGACTTCAGAGGTCAAAGGGCATTTCCTGTGACACTCTTCATTAACTTGAACAGCTCTGCTCCCTGAGGGTCCTTTTCTCTCTCTCCACATGCTCCAGACTGCTTTCTAAGGTTAAGTTAATATGTAAAAAAGTTAAGATGGGAAATTATTATTATTTTTTAGCTCTTGTTGTTTGAGCACAGATGTGAGCTTAAAAAACAATATTTTTTCTAAATCTTGCTGTAAATGTGTGGATGTACCCATTTCTGCTGCCTTGCTTCTAATTCTGTGTTTTTGTTTTGATTGTTCTTGGGTTTTTCGGTTTGCGCTCAATAAACATATTAAGGTTATTCTTAATTTGTAATATTTATATTTTAATTTATGTGTTATTATTGGTTACCGTTGCATCAGAGAACATCCTTTCAGGCATTTCACAAATCCTGCCTCTATCCCTTCTTCCCGAACCCCTCAGTATTAAACATTTCACACTTTTCACTGCAGTGTCCTACTTTCTCCTCTTCTCTCCTTTCCTCTCCGCTGCTCAGAAAGATGTTTTGGAAAATCTCACTTATGCACATTTTAAACTGAATTGGTAAAGATTTTTTACAATGTTTTCCATCCAGGTTCTTCGATCATATCATAAAGCGTAGACTTCCTGTTTTAAGGGATGTGGAGAGTATGAAGATCTACCTAAACTGGACTAAACTAGACTAAAGCAGGACTTGCTGAGTGGTTGTATAATGGTGTGGTTGGTTCCATTTCACAGCGGTTTAGACTCTTAACAGGATTAACTCATGAATCTGACTGACCCAGAAAATATGTAGAGAGACTGAGGAGAGAGAAGGGAAACAAGGAAGCGGAAAATGAAGAAGGAAGGATGAAGGAGGTAGGAAGTAGGAAGCAAGGGAGGTTTCAAAGGGATGAGGAAAAAACATGGAAGGAGATTATAGTGTAGAAGTAGGAAAGAACACTATTAAGCTTCATGTTTCGTTGGTAGTTGTTCTCCTCATTTGAACTCTATAGAAAACACCAACAGTGGTAAATCAATAACGTGAAAGATTAGTTTGGTGATTTCCAACATTTTTTTAGCATTTAGTTTGTGTTTTGTTGTGCATTTTGGCTTCAAACTTTCACAAAATGTGTGTTTTTTATTATCACAAGTTAGCCCAGTGATTTTGTAACCAGTGTGCCGGGGAACACTAGCGTACCTTGAGATACTGCCAAGTGTGCCTTGAAAAAAATTAATCAGATTTAAATATTTCATTTTAAAATGCACAATTTTGGAGTGTCCTTTACTAGGGCTAAGCCATTAATTGAAAAATCGAGAGATCGAATCGAACCGAATTGTCAATTTTTTGGTGGTAGGTTTTGAATCGAAAGATCAAAAACTAATCTTTTGTAAGTAAAAATGTGAAGTTTGGAGCAAAAGTCAAATTTTGAGGCAGAATATTGATATATACTTTCAAAAAAATTTTATAAATGGGACATATTAAAAGTTTTTGCTTTGTTTATGTTTGTTTTTGGAAAAATTAAACCAAATCGAATCGAAAATTGAGATCAATCAATATGAGAAAAAAAAAATTGTGATTATATTTTTTCCCAGATCACCCAGCCCTATCCTATCCCTACCCAGAGGAACACAAGACAATCAAGTTTCCAAAATTAAAGTGTAATTGGTAATATTTCCGACAGTATGTTCTAATAAAAGGTTTGATTTGACCACATTTGAGGAAGTGGTGTGCTGCAGAAAATTTTGAACCACAAAAATGTGCCATGACTCAAAACAGGTTGGGAAACACGAAGTTATCCTTTTGAGACTTAAAGGTGCACTGTTTAGCTTCTGGAGTCAACTATAAATAATCTTTTGCACCTAAAATATTGCATTGCGCCCCTCTTTATGTAGGCCACTAGTTTTAGTCTTGGTCTTGGTCGAGTCCAGGTGTGGAGGGTACTAGGTTTGAGGATGTCGTCAAAGTAGGTCAGACGAACAAAGGAATGGAGGAGACAGAGTTAATGGTGATTAGCCCTGAGCTTGTTAAACTCGTTAGAGCCAGACTTTAATTAGAACAGGCACACATGCACACTCACGCACACACATGCACACAAACACACCAAGGGGGATGTGTATCTCTGTGGGGACTCTCATTCACTTACATTTAACCCTGTTTGCAAAAAGACAGTTTCCAGTTTATTTAATGGACAAGATCATTTTCTGTTTAACTGGACGAGGTCTAGAAATGTTAAGAGGACATCTTTATAGTAATTAAAGCTATTTTAAACTGAACACAGTCTTGGGTTTGTGTGGTATTGGTTAACATCTGGTATGACGATGTAGTTTCTATGGTGTTGCTGATGTTTGTTCTTTATTGAACATTTTTTCGATATTTGCTGCAGATATCTTTCTAATCCACCCTGATGTCTGTGCCCTTTTGTCACTCTCAGTTCATGCTCAAGTTGTGAAAAGAATATGAAGTATAAATGAAAATATTAAAAAATATATATACCTGTATGTTTTGAAAAATAAATTTTGTCTTTCATTTAGCCTTTAATAATGTTGTTCTAAAGTCATCCAAATAGTTATTTGACAGCAAAAAAAATTATACACAGGGATTCTGCAGGAACGTAAAAATGTATAAGAGTCTTAAATTAAAAAAACAAAAAACAAATTAATTTAAGGCCTTAAAAAGTCTTATATTTGTCATTGCAGGTTTAAAAAATGTTTACACTGGCTTACATTTATTAATGAAACAATTTCTCTCCAATTTCCCAAACTATTTCACTCTGTGGCAGCTTTGATGAAAATTCTCAATAATATTCTCAAAAATATAACACAAATTGTGTGTTTCTTTGGTTGCTGTAAAGAATTGCCTTAGGGTTTGTTATAAATATATCGAGAAGCCCTTGTGAAATACTAAATGCATGTTTTGTGGGCTTAACATGTCTGTATACAACAGTGATTGAGATTTTTGTTTGTTTTTTTGCTTTCAGATTCGTGTGGATGGCGTGTCAAATTCCCAGAGTGCACTGCTGTATGAGACTGTGAATGTGGTGGAGGGGAAGCCCATTCTGAGAGACATGATGTTCAGTCCGGACCACCGCTTCATCTACCTGCTCAGTGACAAACAGGTGACCAGTCCAAATTGTGGATAACTGCTACAAAAGCAGGTGTTGGGGTTGTTTTAGGAGGGTTTTTATCTGTGTTTACTACGTCTATAATGTGTTTTGAACTGGTAATGTCCAGTGACACAATTCCACAAGGTCAGTGTCTCAAACAGAGCTTTCATTCATAACTATCTGCCCCAAAGCACTCTGGGAAGCACTGTCCTCACTCTGCTCTAAGAAGTACTGTCCACTGTCCGATCTGCTGCAGGGCATTCTGGGAGATTGAGTGTACAGTTTCTGACTGAGGGTCAAACCACAAACCACAGTGAAATTAAATTAATGAGATTAACAAACAAGGACAGGAGGAAGTGACAGAAATGTGTTTGGACAAGTTAAATTACGGGACATTCTGTGGCTTAACTGAAAGGGACATAAAGTAGTTTCATAAACATTAGTCAAATTCGCTGAATGTCAACAGCGCAATAGTTTTGAATGTCAAAGCTCATGTAAGCCCATTATGTGTTAGCAAATACTGTTATTTAGATACTGAGATCTAGTCTTCTAGAGAATCTAGTTTTTGTAATTGTTAATTAAATACTATTAAATAAATAAATAATAATATTACAGCCTAATACTACTGTATGTTTGTTTATTTTTCCTTTTTGCCATGAATAGGTAAATCGTTTACCTGTGGAATCTTGTGATCAATATGACAACTGCTCTGAGTGCCTGGGATCAGGAGATCCACACTGCGGCTGGTGTGTCCTTTTCAACAAGTCAGTATCTTTTTATTGTCTTCCTTAGCTAAGAAGTTTTTGTTCTTAGCATATTAAAGCACATTGTTTAACTGAAAAACAAACAAAAACTTTGACATTGTAAAATGCATAGAACTTCAGGTGTCTGCTGATAATATCTGTGACCTCTAACCTTTCAGCCACCAATCAGAAGCAGCCTCAGGTCACATGCCATGTTTATTGTCAAATTTAGTTTTGACAAATATTAGACATAATAAACAAATATGCACATATTTAAAATCTTCGGGGTTTTTTTTTGTTTTGTTTGGTTGTGTGACACTACAAAATTTTTAGCTTATTTTACACAAAAACAAAATGGAAATCTCTGGTTAACCTTGAGAACTATCCCCTTGTTAGAGATTTAAGGGGTTAATGCAACGTGACAGTTTGAGAAAAATGTCCCCCGAGGCCATCTCCTTTCACCTTCTAAATATAAGCCTCAAGGAAGTTTCAACTATTAAACAGTCTGCCTGGCAACAACATGAATGAGTCTGACTGTTGGACAGTTTGGACTGAACTAATTCTGTGTGCTTTGTGTGGACTGTTTGCTGCAGATGTTCAAGACGTGAGTCGTGTGACAAGTTTCACGAGCCACAACATTTTAACACCAAACTGGACCAATGTGTGGACATCTCAGTGTCTCCAGGAACATGTCTGTCACATCAACACCAACTCAGGTAACTGCTCAGCTATTGACACCATAGATTTTCATTCATTTTGATGCTGATGCTGTTTTCAAATATTTGGGTGGTGTCTGCTCCATATTTATTCAGCTGCATACTGACAATACAGCTTTAAGCCTCAGTGATCTCTTTCATCTCCTCACGTCCACTTTCTTTATCTGATTCAGTTTTTGTCTTTTATTTTCAGTTAACAATTCGTGTACAGAATGTGCCCGCCCTCTCCGGAGGCGTGTCTTGTGTGTTTGATGACATCACTGAAACACCTGGTGATGTCACGGCTCGACTGGTGACCTGCATGTCTCCGTCTCTCAGGGACCTCTCCCAGCAGTACGGTACGAAATCGACCAACAAAACCTCTGCTGCCAAACTTTCAAATTCTGTAGCAATATATTCCTCTTATTTTGTACTCTCTAAAAATCTCATAGTTTTCAACATTTTTGGAATCTTCTAAATTTACATACAACAATTTAAACTCGCAGGTAATAGAGTAACATCAGCAGTTAATTTTCAAAGAAAAGAAATACAGTAATACAAGTAGCCTTGTTATTAGTAGATATAACAAGTTGTAATGTAAAGTGTATGTAAAAAAATCTTATATTTTGTGTTTACAGGAGAGAAACGAGTGGTGAAGCTGAGTCTAAGATCCACAGAAACAGGACTTAAATTTATTTCCACTGACTTCATCTACTACAATTGTTCAGTACTCAACTCGTAAGCACTTCAGTACACATATGCAGTTACATTCTTCATAAAATAGTCAGTGTGTAAAACTGTCAGATATGTTAAAGATGCTGCAGCTTTGTTTTTGTTGTGATTGACAGATGTACGTCGTGTGTGAGCAGCGAGTTCCCCTGTCACTGGTGTAAATATCGTCACATCTGCACCAATAACCTGCAGGACTGTTCGTTCCAGGAGGGACGGGTCAGCAGCATGGAGGTAAAGAAAGATTTCTTTCTACCTTAAATACGGCTCACTTCTGGACTCGCTGTAGGACCCCACCCTGCTGTTGCAATGGCCGCTAAGTAAATGAATTATTCTTGAAAGCGGTGATTTTGTTCAGAGAGGACAGTTTCTGGTTCAGTTCAAGTGCTGTTTTGATAAATGAGTTCAAATGGGACTTGGACCTGACTCACTATAATGATTCTAAGCCTCTCTCTCTTGTATTCCTTTTAATTAGAGTAATTATCTGTAATGACTGTGATCAGCCTCTTCACCAATTAACGCTCTATTTAGGCGCTATTTCAACTGCAGCCAATCAGAAAGTAGAGGGATGCTGTAGAATCTAACCAATGTGTGCTCTGAGATTGAATTACAGCCAGTCAGAACATTGGAAGTCCAGCCAATCAGAGAGCAGAGACCAAGTTTTCAGCCAATCATGTGGTTCACTCTGAAAATGCAACTTAATAAGGGCAAATCTATATTGTATGCAGAACAACTAGTGATTATTCAGTGAAACTAGTGATCTGTTTCCTTTCAAAATGGAACGTTTGGCGAAATATTGTGTCAGTGTTTCAAAGAAGAAAGTTTTAGAGTGTCACAAAACGCATACTGTGGCCTTCAGTGGCTGTAGTAAACAACAGTTCATTGAAATGTGAGATGATGACCTTCATCTGTTTATACAGGGAAAAACTGAAAAACACATGCATGGATCAGGTTCAGATGAAATCTAAAAAAAATGAAATCTATTTCACAACCGATGACAAAGTTTATTTACCAAGAAACAACTCAATAAATTGTTTAAGATAACTAAATGGAGAGATTATGTGAAAAAAACCAAGCCATTTGCAAAAAGCCAATTATTGTACTGAATAATAAGAACTTGTAAACCTTGTTCTAGGGCTGTCCTCAGATCTGCCTGCAGGGGACATCTTGGTTGCGGCGGGAATGGTGCGTCCGATCACTCTGAAAGCCCGAAATCTGCCTCAGCCACAGTCCGGTCCAAAAGAACTACGAGTGCGTGTTCCACATTCAGGGCAGAGTCCAGCGAATCCCTGCAGTTAGATTCA
Source organism: Mugilogobius chulae (assembly GCA_038363315.1). Lineage (NCBI taxonomy): Eukaryota > Metazoa > Chordata > Actinopteri > Gobiiformes > Gobiidae > Mugilogobius > Mugilogobius chulae. The sequence continues at coordinate 20,748,297 of CM076414.1, forward strand.
ACTCCTCCTGCATCCAGTGTCAGAACACATCGGTGAGTGACCACAGCTCCCACAATGCAATAGAAGTCAGGTTCAGTTCCTAATAGGTTTGCTTTGTTTTTTGAATACCATGAATATGTGAGCATTTAGTAACACCCTTACGCTGGTGCAGTAGTAAGGTAAGGGGTAACTACATTTCCCAGAAGCCTTTTCGTCTTTTGTGTTTTGACCTTACTCTAATTTAACGTCTGAATGACATCAGTGAAATGACCCTTCCTGTGAACCATGAGCGTGCCGTTACCTTGGTGCAGAGGTCATGTCCTGTCAATCATGTGTGCGACCTCCACAGGTCAAGGTCAAAGGTCACAGACACGGTCGATATTACGACAGGAATTCGATCAAAGAGGGATTAATGTTGCTTCAAGAGAAAGAGCTGTACTGCATTTAAAAGAGCAATAGTGAAAGTGATGGTGATTGAAGAGTTAACAGATAAATTACCTCTACACAGGATTCTTAAGACCTACTACTACTACTACTTACTATACTACTACTACTTTAGTACAATCAATGATGTAAAGTGAACACTTACTTGTGGCAAAGTTTGCTCAGAATGCTACTGTGGATATTGTGTGCTACTGTAAACCTCTATGGATTTAGTTATTGGTGTTTTTAGACATTAAACGTTTCCTTATTCAGCTGGCAGAACCAAGCTCCTCTTTTTTCCTCTCGACTTTGCTCCATACAGCTGCATACAGTAACATGACTTAGTACAGGAGGTTTGGATTTGGTCCAGCACTAGTCCAGATCCAGTTTTGGGGCCAGAGTGACCTTAGACCAGACCACAGACTGAACCACAGAGAGAATAGTGTCTAATATTTATGAAGAATAGTGTTTGTTATGGGTCTTTAAACCATATTCTCTAACAGTAACTGAACAAAGTTGTTCTCTAAGACTATGTTCAGTTACTGGTCCACAACTACTTGTTGTGCTGTCTGTAGAGTCTGAAACTCTTTTTCATTTCTAAGTTCTGCTTTGATTCTTCACTATTTATACAGTATATTTTAATTTATTTTTATTTATTTTTATTTATTTTATTTTTTTACTAGTATTTAACTTCTTTTTGGTCTTCACAGTCTATGTGTATGTGATGCTCATCTAAGCGCAACCAGACACAGATTGTGGCAATCATCCACAATCTGTTTTTGCCTCCTTCACAATTCAGAGGAAAAAAAAGCTGCGGTGGGCTTGCCATATTATTCCAAATTGCATCTTATCCACATTATATCTCAATAAATGACATGTAATATTATAATGACCAGCCACAGCAGCATTGACTGAATACAAAGAGGCAGCACAAGCAAATGCATTTACTCACCTGTTCTATTAGCTTGGGCTATATGCTACAAAGCACTCCAGGAGAGTTGGTTTCTGAAAGTGTACTGGTTTCAAATAGACCAGATATGCACTTGTTTTATTTCACAAAGCCTTCTTGGCCACAAGTTCACTTCACCAAATGTAAACATGCCATAAAAATGTCAGTCAACAATGTAACAAAGTATAGTAACCCATTTAACAGCTACAAGACCATCTAGCTTTGTTCAAGCTTTGTTCTTTGTTTTGTTTTTTTTACTTTAAATGATGAGTTTATTTTAAAAGTTTAAATTTAAACTAAATGGTTTTACAAAAGCTCATATGCAAGGACTTGAGCAGTAGTGATGTCTCATTATTTACAACATTGGCTGTGTGCGGAGTTTCGTTGGCTTGCGATTTTTAAAATGCTAACTTCTGTACATAGAATTCTGTTACGTTAGCTTTAGAACAAGTTTTCTTTTTAACACAAAGTGTCTCTGTAAATCTTCTTATATGTAAGCTTAACATGTTTCTGTCATTCACATGTCTGATCTAAAGTGGATTTATTAGTTTTAAACTGATGGAGTGAAACCTCATTGAAGAGAATGAACAGGAAGTGTTGTATGTACAGATGTAGCATTTTAAACCAAAACAAGACAACTGCACTCAGCCAATTCTCTCTAGTTCATCTCAATCATTTTAGGCTTTTATAGACCTTGGCAATAAGAACCAGAGCCCAGAAGTCTTTGTGACATGAGTAGGTCTTGTATGTGGCCCGTACCTCAGGCACCTTCCAGACCAAAATCAGCAGATACCAGACATGATTTTATCAGATTTGATCTAGAGAGGCTCCTGTCGCCGTCTAATGTGCGTCTGTGAAGTGAGGGTTTCCGGGCACTGCTGACCCCATGGTGACAGGCCCCAGCGTCTCCGTGGTAACGCTGGACTCACCTCCATAGCGACGGGGCCTGGTCTCCACGGCGACGGGTCCGGCTCCAGCCTCAGCTCTGCGGGAAACTCACTCCGGACTCATTAGACCAAATAGACACACTGCCTTCACATGAATAGGCTAAGCCTGTCTGCAGGCTTAGCCTATTCATGTTAAAAATGTATAAATGTTACAAAATGTATTGATGTACTAATGGTGATAATATTTAATAATAATTTTGATTGTGTTTCAGTACTGGTATGAAGGGGATGAAGTGGGGGACCTCCCAGTGGACTTCTCTATTGTGTGGGATGGAGACTTCTTTATTGACAAACCTGTTTCTATGAAAGGTACAAGCTTTGTTATTACTACTATTGCTTCGAACGGTAGAAACAATGAGGATTCAAATTTTAGTGCTGTGGTTAGCATATCTCAACAATTTAAATATGTAGTTTGTGATTTTTATGCAAATTTGCATTTTGTTAGTGCAACATACAATGCACTAATAAAGTTTCTTTATTTCCTGTTACAGCCCTGCTGTATAAGTGTGAGGCACAGAGGAGCAGCTGTGGGCAGTGTCTCAGAGCGCCTCCTACCTTTGAGTGCGGGTGGTGCATGGACACAAGGAAATGCCTTCTAAAACAGCACTGTCCCTCTCCTGAACTCAACTGGATGCACCATGGACGGCACAATCTGCGCTGTAGCCACCCACGCATCAGCAAGGTACGAGAGGAGTTTATTCATTGTTTTACATGTTAAACTGAAGCTGGGGTCTCTGATTTTCAAAGCGTGAAACATAAATTGGTCTAATAACTTCCAAACTCTATATATAGAGTTAAGCTTCGTAAAGCGACGACCCACATCAGTTGGAAATAAAATTATGGTCCTTCCTCAAATTCTTTAGTTGTCTTTGTTTGTATCTGCCTTTCACATTTTTTTTTCCGATTACATTATTTTTGTGACTCACTAAATTGAATTGCTAAATGAGACCATGGGAACAATTTATCTCAAAATATCTGAACAAAGTAAGACATTGTGAACACATCCTCAGACATTCCTCACTTTTTTGTGCTATATCATTCTTGTTTAGCCCGGATACTGATAGACTTTTCTCATGTGTTTGCATAGATCGAGCCTCTGACTGGACCCAGAGAGGGGGGCACACGTGTCACTATTGAAGGGGAGAACCTGGGCTTGCAGGTGAAGGAGATCTCCCATGTCCAGGTGGCAGGCGTCAGGTGTACCCCTGTCCCAACGCAGTACATCAGCGCTGAGAGGTGAGTACCTTCTATTTGCATGTTTAAGCACGTCTTTGACTTGAATGTTCTTGAACATCCTTTTTTGACACTACAACTTACAGGCAGGATAGTTTGTGTAGAAATAGACTATCGTAATTTCTGGATTATAAGCCGCTACTTTTTTCACAAGCTTTGAACTTATAAAGCAATGCAGCAACAATATAGATTCTCATAGACTTACTATTAACAAGTGCGGCCTATATATGTACTTTATAATTTTTCTTACTTAAATCTAGTGGGTGCAGCTTATATTCAAGTGCGCTCAATAGGGCAGAAATTACAATACTTTTATCCATTTTGTTTTAAGGTTTATGTAAGGATTTCACTTCATTTTAAAATGAATCTATGCACTGGAGTTGAAACTTGCATACAGTAAAACCTTGTGTTCCCCTCAGAATTGTGTGCGACATGGCTGAGGCGTTGCTCCCGCACTCCCCCGGCGGCCCCGTCGAGTTGTGTATTGGCGTCTGCAGTGCAGAGTATCGCACCCTCTCCACACAGACCTACTCCTTTGTTGTACGTATTCCATCATATTTTTCTATTTATTTATTCACAAGGTCATAAACAACAAGCCCATTAATGCACTTTGAGCACAATCTACTTATCTTTTATTATTTTCTCTTCATTCATTGACAAGGATTTATGCTCAAGGCATAAACAAAATGGCCTCCAATATTAATGCACTCATGTATGTAAAAATAGATCAAGCTGTAGATGAGATTGTTCCAAACTTATTTATGCGTTGTTAATAGGATTCCTTTGCATTATGGGCATTATGCTGTCAGTCGAATTAAACTGAAAACAGCTGCTATAGATTTTTATAAATTAAGCTAAAACACATCTTTCCTGTAGAGCCCAAGCTTCAGTCGAGTGCGTCCAGAGATGGGGCCTGTTTCTGGAGGAACACGTCTCACGGTGACTGGCCGACACCTGGACGCTGGGAGTACAGTTACAGTCTACATCCACAAGGAGGAATGTCTATTTGTCAAGTAAGACCTGGTTTACATCTAATTCTGACTTTGTGCATAAATGCTGTTTATTTTTAAACTGTCAAGCAGATAAACATATCTTTTTATAAACACACAAGTTTCCTTTCATGAAGTGTTCCCATGATTTGTTGTGTCTGAGAAAACCAATCACAGCTAACAGTTCACAGCCTGATGTATTTATTCATTTTAGACTGAGGTAGTGAAAACCTCATAGAAATTAGATGAACAGGAAGAGAAACTGTCAGTAAATATAAACAAGTCAAATGATGATCTGTGCAGAGTTAATCCAGTTCGAAGTTTCATACATGAACAGTTCCATTATCCATTAACCATAGACATTTAATTTCAGACGAACAAATCGTGAGATCATCTGCATTACCCCTGCCTCCCTGCCCGGCACTGGTTCTGCTCCAATCCGCCTCATGATTGACAAAGCTGAAGTCACCAATCCAGAAACAAAATACATTTACACCGAGGATCCCACCATCACCAGCATCGAGCCTAACTGGACCATTCTCAAGTCAGTCTTAAATGAACAAAAACCACCACAGATATTATGTACAGTACAATAAACTATTATTTTTGTTTTTCTAGTGGGAGTACAGTGATCACAGTGGCAGGCACAAATCTAATGACCATTCAGGAGCCCAAAGTCCGAGCAAAGTACGGAGGAGTGGAGACCAGCAACGTAAGGCAGAATTCTACCACTGCTCCTGCTTGTATTACTGTTAATCAATAGTACTAACTTGACCTTTGTCTCTCTTCAGTTCTGTACAGTGGTGAACGACAGCACCATGACCTGCCTGGCTCCTGGCTTAATCTACACTAAAGCCACCCCACCAGAGGGGGCGCTACGACCTGATGAGTTTGGCTTCATATTTGACCAGGTATCTTCTGTTGCCTTTTATTTAATCGAAGGAATCTGCTTTTTTAATTCTTGTTTTAATGTTGATTTAGTCATTGAAAATAACTGTCCCATAATAACAATGGTCTTTGTTTTCTCTACAGGTCTCTTCTCTGCTGGTTTTAAACTCCACCTCCTTCAGTCACTACCCAAATCCGACCTTCGACCCCCTTGGCTCTTCTGGGATCCTAGAAGTGAAACCAGGTTCACCCATCATACTCAAGGTAAGAACTAAACTCTTCTGATTTACCTGTATTTGCCTAATATAAAGCAATTTTATGTATATATATTTGCTATATAACATTATTCCTTCATCGATAAACATAGCTGGAGCTTCCATGCATCAGAAACACTTAATTCTTTTTTTTTTTGAGCAAATTTCCATCACATTACATTCCTTATAACTACGTGCTTGCATGAGCATGTTGGGGGCAAGCTCACATTTGTTTATCTCACCTATGTAAATCTCATTGCAGTCACTTGATCGAGCTCTAATGCAAGCCCTGACATAGGAAGTGCTTGACTTGACTCATGTGCCTTGTGTTGACATTTTTCTAGTTGTAATGTAAACAAGTAAATGCATGGTTAAAGCCCAATACCAATACATAATATTTGTCAAGAACCATAAAAAGAATGGACAGTTTTTTGTTGCGACTGTTATGATTCGAGTTTTTAATCATCTTGATGTCTTCTTTAGGGTAAAAACCTGGTCCCTGCAGCTCCAGGAAACTCTCGTCTGAATTACACAGTTCTAATTGGAGAGTCCCCCTGTGTCCTGACTGTGTCTGAGAGCCAGCTGCTGTGTGACTCCCCTGATCTTACCGGAGAACACAAAGTACAGGTAAGACACCAGCTCTAATCTCTACAGCCATCTGCCCGCAATATAACTTTGCCACCACTCTACAACTTTATTTTGTTAAGAAAAGCAGCATCTTTATGTCTGCTTCTCTCTGTCTGTGTGGCTCTGAAATGAGGTTTATATTTGTGTAGTGTGCTAAATGTCAGCTCCAGTTGGGGGCGCTGTGGGGGATCTGTGTGTAATTGGTCTGAAGTGACTCCTCTTCAAATAGACTCTTGAATAAAATATTAAAACTATTATCGACCTACATCCTTGGACATTATCATTTATTAATTAGCCTCTGATAATATTGATTTAAAGCACAGTAATGAAAAGCCTGAGGAACAGATGGGAGTCAAATAACAGCAAGACTAATCTAGTGGTTAAATAAAGCAATATTTTATTAAGTAAGGGAAATTGCCACTCCTAATGATTCAAGTTTAAATTTAAAAAAAACTTTGCTCTTTTTATTTTACATGCAAGTAATTTTGCTTTCTTTATTCTAAAGTATTAATATTTAAATGTCTTTTTTAGCTGTTTTAGACTAAAGCTGCACAATAAAGCAAAAGATTCAAAGATCAAGACTTGGTCAATTCATTAGTTAAAGTTTTGTAAGTGAGAGCTCCACAGACTTTAAAAACAAACAGTGGTTTGGATTTCATTTGATAATTTTATGTTATTTTGCAAGACAAATCGATCAATATGATGTGAAAAGCACACAAAAAAATGTATTGTATTCTTGAAATTATGGCTGATTGTTCACAGCTAAGTGTCAGTTGTGCTCCCTTCATAAGCCCATGTATGCATATAAACAGAAAAGCAAAATATCTGTTGTAAGTATTGTTTACTGAAATGATTCAAAAACGAACAGTAAAAAAAGGATCCATGTGCTATGTAAAGTAAAGCACTCAAAGAAAGACAGGTTTAGAGAGGGAGATGGTGTAAATACAGTATCCAGGGCAACTTTAACTTTCAAAACTGCTTTCTCAGTTCTGTAAGTCTCGTCTCTCTCTCTATTTTCAGATCTTGGTTGGTGGTTTGGAGTACTCTCCTGGGACCCTCCACATCTATTCGGACTCTGCTCTGACTCTGCCCGCCATCATTGGGATCGGAGCCGGAGGTGGGGTCCTGCTGATCGCTATCATCGCAGTTCTCATCGCATACAAGCGAAAAACCAGGGACGCAGACCGCACGCTCAAACGCCTACAGCTACAGATGGACAACCTGGAGAGCCGCGTGGCACTGGAGTGCAAGGAGGGTGAGACAAACTGTTTATAGAGAAATGATTTTCAATCTTTTATATTTTATAACTCTATAGGTATGGCATGTTTATGGCTTTACTTTTAGTGTAACTATATGCTGTCAATTCTGTCTCTTAGCATTTGCAGAGCTGCAGACTGACATCCAGGAGCTGACCAACGACATGGACGGAGTCAAAATTCCATTTTTGGAATATCGCACCTATACCATGAGAGTCATGTTTCCAGGAATCGAGGAGCACCCAGTCCTCAAAGAACTGGATGTAAGACACATAGGTTTATAAAGTTTATACTGGTCAAGTTTTCTAACCTTCTTTTCTCATCTCAGTCTCCTGCCAATGTGGAGAAGGCGCTACGTCTCTTCTCTCAGTGCTCAACAATAAAATGTTTCTGTTGACCTTCATCCACACTCTGGAAGGTCAGAGGTCATTCTCCATGAGGGACCGAGGGAATGTGGCGTCGCTGCTCATGGCTGCTCTGCAGGTATGCCAGATTATGCCAAACTCATAAAGACGGCTCATGCTCGCAAAAATGTGGACACTAGTATAACAGCTATTCACTGCATATTGTTTTTTAAGAAAAGAAAATGAAATTGTTGTTTGTTTGTCCAGGGCCGAATGGAGTACGCCACAGTGGTTCTGAAGCAGCTTTTGGCCGATCTGATTGAGAAGAACTTGGAGAAAGAAACCACCCCAAGCTACTGCTCAGAAGGTCAACTTAAACATTGCTCTTTTATTACGACAATTTTATCTTAAACTGTTTTATACTATTTAGCTTAGAGACTTCTCCGAAATAACTAATAGTTTTACTCCTGAGTCAGACTCCCTAAAACAAAGACTTTGATTACTCCAGACTGTGACTGACAGTTTCTATAGTAAACTCCCCTCAGGATGACTTTTTAATACCAATCTCACCTTTCTCTTCTGTGTGTGTAGGACTGAGTCAGTGGCTGAGAAGATGCTGACAAACTGGTTCACCTTCCTTCTGCATCGCTTCCTTAAGGTACACTTTAAAATATGTGCTGAGAAAGTTTGAAAAGCTGTATATAATTGAGCAAAGTCTTTTAGAACCTAAGTTATAAACCATCACCAAAATGACAATGAAATGAGCTGCAGCGTGTTTCCTTCTGGTTTGTGTCCAGGAGTGTGCTGGAGAGCCCTTGTTCATGCTCTATTGTGCCATAAAGCAACAGATGGAGAAGGGTCCCATAGACGCCATCACAGGAGAGGCTCGCTACTCTCTGAGCGAGGACAAATTAATACGACAGCAGATCGACTACAAACAGCTGGTAAATACAACAAGAATTTTCCACGTGTATTTGGTTTATTTACTATTTGCCATAAGCCTTACATGTCAAAAACTGGTACTTTGTGGATTATAAGATGCACTTTTTTCACAAGCTTTGGTATCTGCGGCAAATACAACAATGCAGCTGAAAGTTTGGGTGATTCCTTTGATGCCATATTTCTACTCTGACAGTGCATGGAACATAAAACATTAGACTGTGTCACGTCTAGACTGTGATGATGTCATTACGCCAGCTGGTGGGCAAGAGCCATTATTAAGAACATTGGTTTAAACATTGTACAGTTAAAGATCATTTTGCACATTTTCATTCTAGTGATTTCTATTGTGACTAGACCTATAAATCTTTTACAAAAGCTTTGTTGTAATGTCACATAAGCGCAACCTATTGCAAAATGTCATGTCTGTTGGCATTTATTGAAAAATGTTGAACTAAACATCAATCAAATGTTTTCTCAATCTCTGTCTCTTCATTTATATGGCTTGATATTCTAGTTATATTTTTCTTCCTCAGATGCTTTGCACAATCTCCCTTTCACTACTTAATAATAGTATAAAATGTGTGTTTTCAGACGCTGATGTGCATCCCTCCGGAGGGTGAGGCTGGACTGAAATCCCTGTGAAGGTGCTGAACTGTGACACCATCACTCAGGTCAAAGACAAACTGCTGGACACTGTTTACAAAGGAATCCCCTTCTCTCAGAGACCTCAGGCAGACGACATGGATCTAGGTAAAATACATCTTATTATTACTAAATATCAAAAATTTTTACTTTAGATCACATGCTGCCATATCAATATACATTTCAGGCTAAACTTTGAATGCTTATATCAGGACACATTTTTAATATTTAAAGTTTTGGGTGTTTTTTGAATTTGGTTCGTCAAGACATTTGGTCTGACAATAATTTGATGTCATTTCAGAGTGGCGCCAGGGTCGTCTGACCAGGATCATTCTTCAAGACGAAGATGTTACGACTAAAATCGAGAGTGACTGGAAGAGACTCAATACTCTTGCACACTACCAGGTAAAAATCTACCTCCTTTGTACAGCCATATATAAATCTTAAATATACCATTTATTGGACCTTGAAAATTGTGCTAATTTTACAAGTTAAGTAAAACCAAATATTTTTCTTCTCTTGAAGGTGACAGATGGATCCTTGGTGGCTCTAGTTCAAAAACAAGTATCTGCCTATAACATTGCCAACTCCTTCACCTTTACAAGATCTCTCAGCCGATATGGTAAAATATACCACTATTCATACTGCAACTCCCACACTATACACTCTACACTGCACAAATTATAGCCCTGAGTTAAAACTTCTCTACCTCCTCAAATATTCTCTTTCAGAAAAACCTTCTTTAGATTTCTATAGTAAAAAACAACATAGAAGACAATAATAATAATAATACTAATAGTTTTTCTCTTGCTATATTTTTTCCAGAGTCACTGTTGCGAACGTCGAGCAGTCCAGACAGTCTCCGATCCAGAGCTCCTATGATCACGCCGGACCAGGAAACGGGTGTGTAATATTTGCATTTTTACAGTAGATGAATAAATAATACTGCTGAATAATGCATCGGTTTGAGATGGTGTTTTTCCTTTTTCAGACACTGAAAGTCACTTAACATTACATTTTTTATTCACTCCTCTCCCTCTGAGTCACTCTGCACACTCTAACCACCACAAATGACATATTAAGACGTTGCACAAATAGAGTTTATGTATACAATTTATGTTCATTTTACTTTCTCTCATTCTGATGAAACATTAAGTTGAACACAATTGATTACAGGAGGTTCGTCTTAAGATCTGTACTATTTCTTTAGGTACAAAACTGTGGCATCTGGTGAAGAACCATGAACACAGCGACCAGAGAGAAGGTGACCGGGGCAGCAAGATGGTGTCTGAGATTTACCTCACAAGACTACTGGCTACAAAGGTACACTAATAATCTATAACACTCTATTTTTGTCTTCTTCTGCTGGTCTGACCTATATATGGTTGTGTTCTTCTCTAGGGGACATTGCAGAAGTTTGTTGACGATCTTTTTGAGACCGTTTTCAGCACAGCGCACCGAGGATCTGCACTACCCCTTGCCATCAAATACATGTTCGACTTTTTAGACGAGCAAGCAGACAAACGGCAAATCACAGACCCAGATGTTCGGCACACTTGGAAGAGCAACTGGTAAGATAAGACAGATATCTCATTTTAAGCTACACATTTGGAAACCATATCTCTCTATATGAGAAGATATAGTTTTGTTTCTTTCTAAACCTCTTAGTGACCCTGTTTTCTCTACTCTCTCTCCATGTAGTTTGCCTCTTCGGTTCTGGGTAAACGTGATCAAAAACCCACAGTTTGTCTTTGACATTCACAAAAGCAGCATCACAGACGCCTGTCTGTCTGTGGTGGCCCAGACTTTCATGGACTCCTGCTCCACCTCAGAACACCGGCTCGGCAAAGACTCTCCTTCAAACAAACTACTGTATGCTAAAGATATACCCAACTACAAGAACTGGGTCGAGAGGTAAGAGTGCTTTTAATACTACTGTTATCATATTTACTCTTCTGTTGACCATTATGTTGACCTTTTCTTCTTCAGACTCTGTAAACTGAATATATATTTGTGTTTCTAAATATACTCAGTTTTTCATTTCTCTTGACTGTTTCCTGTATTTAGGTACTACCGGGACATAGCGAAGATGCCCAGTATCTCAGACCAGGACATGGACGCCTATCTGGTGGAACAGTCTCGTCTCCATGGCAATGAGTTCAACACTCTGAGTGCGCTCAGTGAGCTCTACTTCTACATAAACAAGTACAAAGAAGAGGTGAGTATCATCTCTGAAAGTGTTCGGTGTAAAGCCACTTTGTTCAAGTCAGACAAATGTGACCATTTTGTGATTGTTCTTGTTCAGATCTTGACAGCGTTGGACAGAGACGGTTATTGTCGCAAACACAAACTGAGGCACAAATTGGAGCAAGCCATTAACCTGATGTCGGGGAGCAGCTGAGAGAGAAAGAGCTGGGACTGAACTGAGACCCCGGACTCACAGGGAGTCACTCCAGTTAAATACCCACCAGGAGTGTCTCTCTACTGCTATTCTGACCACTTTTTCAGCCAGCCTTTAATTATTTATTCCTTCTGGTTTGGCTGCTAAGTGTGGTCAGCTGAACCCTCTACCTCCTTTTGGTGGTGTCGGGGTTCAAATACAACTCTGAAGAAACTTCAAAAGACTTTGAAGTGAATTTTACCTTCATCCTAAACCTGGATTCAGGTTTGAATTTCTCCAGATGTCACACCGGGATCCACATGAACGGGATATGGATCTCAGTCTAAAACTGGAACAAAAACACATCAGGAATCTGCAGAAACACATTTGAGGAGCTCACCTCAGGATTAACAGCTTTGGTTTGGAGTTTGAAACATTTAGTTTGAAACGATACAAGTCGAGTCAAATTGGTACTGTTCATTTGTAAAGATCAACGTTCTGTGGAGTTTCATAAGTCTGCACAGTGGCAACAGTGTTTGGGTTTTTTCTCCAATGAAAAATAAAAACTAATCATTCATTTCTGTCTAATTTACGGATTTATTTTTACCCATAACCTTCAGTAGATTTGAATGAAATTATGTAAACAAATTGTGGTGGTTTCAGAAATGTCTGCATTCCATCAATATCCAGACTGAACAAGGCCTGGTCTTGTTCAAGATAAACTTTTCCTAATCTTAATTCTGCTGCCACTTCAGAGCAGTGAAATCCCCAGAATGTTCTTTTTCAGAAGCAAAATAAGAAAATTGACTCGACCAGAGACAGTTTCAGTTGAACTGAGGAGATTTTGCTGTTTTTTGATAACCACTTTTTTCTCTGGACAATCACAACCACAGCACACTGAGCCCGATGCCTAAACTGACCAGTTCCTGTGTCCATTTTATCAAACCAACTTTGGTTTTTACTATAATCATGTTTATATAAATTATTTGTTTTTAGTAACTAAAAATGTCACTTTAGACTTGCACATCATGTATTTTTGCACCAACAGGGATTAGTTCATTGAATGTAAGTGAAAAACCTTTGTATGAACCAAATACATTGTCTATTGTTGTAACATAAAAACAATAGTAATGCCATACCGGTAAATCACCCGTATAAAAGTTTATGAACTACACCTTAAATGCTTTAATAGAAGTAAAACAATAGATTTGAATGAGTTTGGCCCACGGTTGCGCCTCAATATCGCTCTAATCTGAAAATCCATTTATTTAAGCTGCTTTATTTATAATTCACATATCAACTCTGTTAATGAAATCCTGTAAAGTAAATTAATCCTTGTTGGTGCACTGCAAATCGAGACATATTTTATACATTTTCTCAAAATTTTAGCCATATTCTAAAATTCTCTCATTGCCTTTTATTATTTGTAACTACCACGCGTCACATTTGGCCAGTGCTTTGGCCAATATAATCTTAAGTAACTTACTGCCCGACCAATCGAGACTGTGGAAACTCCGCGAGTATAAAACGCGGAAAAATTGATTAAAAAAAACTTTGATGCTAGTTTTTAATATACATTCCAGCAGAGGCACACTGACACTCAGATCTGTAAATAAGACCAGAGAAAAATCCTCAATTTTACTATTATTATTGTTATTTTTTTTTATTTTTTTGCAAGAATTCTGGACTTTTTTTCTGGCACCGTTCACAAAGCTCTTAGTTTTTGTTTTTGGTGAAAATGGCTTTAACATGGGACTGAATAAACAATACAGCCATGAGACTACAGGTGCCCAGGAAGGACAAAATGAAGAAAATCCAATACTGTGCAAAGCTACAACAACAAGACTAGTGCCATGTACAAACGTCCGGCCTAGAACCGGATCTTACTGGACCAAAATATTTCCAGGATTTCACTTTAAATGCCTGGATTTGAAAGACTGTGGCCATAATTGTAAAAGAGACATTGAAAAAATGAAAGATAATAATAATTATGTATGGAAAAAATAACAAAAAAAATGCAATTTATCGTAATAAAATGTTGTGGATTTGAAAGATTTTACGGGACTTGTATAAAGCTACATCTTCATCACATTTTTTTGAAGAAAGGAGAACCACTCAATGGAAATTTTATGAGACAATGTTTATGGATTTTTGCCAAACAGAAGCTAAATTTTCGTTGCTTGTCAAACATGGATGGTGCTACGTGAGCAATTCAGAATGTCAGCAGATTTACAGATGCTGTTTGGTTCACACACCACAAAGACATACAGTATTTGCACCATTCGCAAATGTGGCCAAAATGATTTTGAGGCAGAATATTTCACTTAAACTATGTAAAGGTCCTCTGTGGATTTTTCTACATTATGTTGTTTAGCAGTTTCAAACTGTTTGCTATTGAATTAGGTTTTGAATATGCCTTTTTGTCATTTTGGTTTGGACGAGGGCTAAGTCTGGTTTTAACTTGGTCTTTTTCTGGAAATCTTCTGCCTCTGTTCGTTCGGTGGTTCTCTTTTTGCAGCGACATCATTTTGCTGTTGTTCGGTAAAATCTCTTTCATTTAATGTTAATTAAAATGTTATAATTTACCGAAACAGGGGTTAAAATAAAGTGGGGAGAGAAGCCCCTGATTAAACCACTAGAGCTGAAGGAGTCTGGACTGGCACCACTGCAAAACTGAACCATTCTTATTACATTTTACATTTTATTTCATTTCAAACTAACATAGGTTTTCACATATGCCTGGTAAATGCTTGTTACATCATGAGCAATAAAAACGTCAGTACAAACAGAATTCAGATAAATACGATAACGCTGTAGCAATAACTGAATCAGAATCATTTGAATGTAAATCACTGAATGTACATTTCATTGTTTGTAATTTGTTTCAGGGCAGGTCATGGGTTTTGAATTACAGAACAAAATCTTTTCAATTTTGAAGGTCATTCTAAGACAAAAGTGTGTCTGAACTGAATTTAAAATAGAACTCAATTTAAAAAGAATTGCACTGCTTTCAGAGGTAACTTCCTTCTTCTTCAAGCTGAAACTGAATGAAGACATAAAAGAGAAAGAGAACATTCAGCTTTATTAAAATAGGTGGCTGTTCAGAGCTGTATATTTGTATTCTATAAAGAAAGCGTGCAGACCTCAGACTCAGACACAGAATACAGATGAACACTGGGTTATATAAGTCCCATATGTTTAGTTGAAATATCTCAGCATAAGTATGTCACAGTATCAAATGTATATTTGGTAAATGGTTAATTTTGAGATGATGACAAGAAAAACAATACATTTTTGCAATTATTCTTAATTGTTGAAATCAGTTAAGACTGTTAAGTCTTTTTTTTTATTCAAGCCTATGACATGTTACTGTTCAGAAAATTGTGACAAATTAAAGTTGGGTTACCTGATTTTCAGGCCACAAAATCAGAAATCTGATTTAAATCTGTAAAACTTGCTCCTAGCGCTCACTGACCCTTTGGCACATAGTTGTTTATAACCACATTGAGTTTTGGTTTCAACCATGGCTTTAGAACAATATTTTTACAAAGAGCAAAGTGAAACTGAGGTGGACCACCCAAGCTCAGCCAATCAGAGAGCTGCATTCAGTATCTATGAGAACTGGAATTGTTAATTATTAGATTCAGCGTACGACTTTACATTTAGATTTACATGGTAAACTAAAAATTGTCACCATTATATATATATATATATATATATATATATTTTTTTTTTTTTTTTTTTTTTTTTTGCAGTTAAAATGTGACCTGAATAATCACAAAACTTGAAAGGTGTCTTATGTTTTTAATCAATTTAATCTCTACTTTCAACATGAGATGCACATTTTTAATATTTTTTAGTTTGACTTGCCATCATTTAGATTTAGTCCATAAAATCACAAATGATCTTACTATTTTCTTTGTGTTTTTTGTCAGACATTTGCCTGTTGAAGTCCTGTAAGCAATGTCATATGTCTAAGTAGTGTTTAAAAAGTTGTGTTTTTGTTGCGGTTGCCACGGTTGCAGACTCCCTCAGCTTTGATCCAATCCTCTCCTCTCAGATATTTATTTGATTTGTTTTATTTATGCTTTTATTTATTGACAGTTTTACGTATTTTGTTGCACTGGAAACTGCTATGTAAGTTATCAGCCAACCGGGAGGCTCTGTCGTAACCATAGCGATGGCAGCGGCCAACCACGGGCTCCAGTGCATTTTGAAAGGAGTCCACTGTCTTTACTGTACCATATTATATTACTGTTCTGAATATTATTATAAATCCGAGCAGCGATTCTCAGATAAACACGCTTTTTATTTACATTTTTCAATATTTTTGCTGCTTTTTTTCTTTTTTTTTTTTTTTAGAAGTTTATATTTTTTAAATTGTTTAAAGTGGTTGATTTGAGAAGCGCTGCTTGTTATGTGTCTTATTTCAGGAGAAGCTAATATTCGCAACTTTGGGCTAAAAATGTGTCAAGATTATTATTTATAATAAACGAATGTACACTGTGATATAAATTTATATGCATTTTGTTGAATTGTTCAAAAGTAGTTTTCTGTTCATAATTTGATTTTAGTTTTTATTTTATTTTAAGGATTCTTGGTCCAGTTTTAGCCCAATCTGCGTGGTGATTGGCTGCCCTCCTGAATCCATGCGTCTCATTGGTCCACAGTCGCCTTGAAGCTTCATCAGGGCCCAACATTGCCTTCATTTGAATTTTGACTCTTTGAGCTGTTTTTGCTGTTTTAAAATGTATTGTACCATTCTGCCTTTTTTCAGTTTTCACTAAAGTCTCATCCAACATGGACGTAATGAATGTGTGTCATTATTCGGATTCACTGCTGGTTTAGACCACGTTTACTTACTCAAAGGTGTATTTGGATTGAAATGTATGTTTGAGTATTCTTTTGTTGTCCTGCGTCTGAGACTGAACTGCTTAGAAAAGTCCTGTTTTCACCTACCACCTATCCCCGCCCACATCCTGTACCTGGTTGTTGTGATTATTTGAAAAATTCCTATTACAAATGGCCCATGAAGAGTTAAAAAATCTCACATACGTGACAGTATGTTTCTTTGAAGTAGAGTTTTGAACAGGAAGTTAAAGTAGCTGTAGAGCTATTTGACTTTTACCGAATACGTTCTGGTCATGCAGTTTGAGCTTGATAAGTATTCCAGCACAATGAGTTTAGAAGTACTTTTCACAAATTTCAAAGACCTTGTCTGTGCGAGTGGACTGAATTGACCTATCTGTTTTTTGTTTTGTTTTTTCCAAAAAGTTATGCGACACGTCACTTTGCATTGTTGACTATGCCAGCAAATGCTTACATTTTATCTTGTTTATTTCAGAAATCTGGGTAAAATTAGGATTACGATTAGGTTTAGGTTAAAGTCAAGTTTAGGGCTTTTTAAAAGATATGCTAATCAGTTATTGCATAATAGCGTTGGAGAAAATAAAAACGCAGTTGATCCATCAATATGATAACAAAAAAGTGCACCCCAAAGTTACACAGTGCATCTTTAAGTGGGATTTGAGCTTATTTTATGAAACACTAATTGGATACAGACTAACAGATTAAATCATCTTAGAATTCAATATTGTGTACCAAATATACCAAAATATACCAAAAACATAGGGGAAACCATAAAATGTCAAATCTTTCCATTGATAATCATGTTTGTTTTCTTCAGAATATTGCCACAAGCCTTGGTACTGTCACTGAGTTGAGACATTCTCCTCTTAATCATAGCTCATGAGGGAAAGAAGAGGTGATTCCAGGTGCGTTCTTTCCTCTCCGTTATCAGCTCTGGCCCTCCTCAGCTGTTTTATCACATACAAATGCATTACTACATTATCACCACTGCAGTGTTCGGGGCAGATTAGAGCTCACATGAGACACACCTTGGTTTGTCGGGGAATAAAGACAACTTCATCAAACTTTCAGCCATTTTAGAGGTCAGATGTTTACATATATGTATTTACTAAAAATACATGCTCCTAAATAAACCAAGAGTGATGTGGATGTTGTGTGATTCATGCTACGTGTTGATGACTCATGTACACTGTTTTATGACTATAATAGTGATAAGCCGTTGACCCAAATGAATCATTATCCAACCAATTTTACCAATTCTTTCTGCTTCTTGTTTTTGTCAGGCTGAGTCATGGTGAGCTCTGAATTTCTCATGTTCATTTAGAAACTAAATGTTTGATTTACTGTTTTTATGTTTATTTGTTTTTATTTTTTAACTCGGTGTTTCATTTAATTAAAGAAGCAACGTTGGAGGGTGTCTGACAGATAAGTTACTTTTACAGAAATCTTGACTCACAGAAATTACATTTTCCGGGCCGCTGCACTTTTTCCGCGCTGCCACTCGCCCTTCCAAACATGAAACGCAAAGAAAACATACAAAAAACAAACAAAATAAATTAATAAATGTTGTGACATTGTTAGTGATTCTCTCCAACTTAGGATCACTTAGAATCTAGAAGACCTTATCAAACTCATTGTAAACACTTTTAAAATAGGTTTTTAAAAAGATGCTCTAAGCTAATGTTAAGGATCCCAACTTAATCCGAGTCAGAAAGCATAAATACTAGTTAAAATGCTCACGCCTGCTCCATTCTGAAACTCTAAAATAACAATCAAATAATACACTTGCAGAAGAATACTGGAAATTACGTGATTTACTCAGATAATCCTGAGCAAGAACCCCCAAACCCCCCTTTACATATAAATATTTCAGTGAAACTCTCATGATTTAATTCATTCTTATTCCCCAATATGTCATTTTATTTAAAAAGTGTGTTGTTTGATGGGTCGCAGACACCGTGCTTGCTTATAAAGTCTTCATCACAAGCCAGTCCTAGTGATGTTAGTCTGATTTCTGTCTTGTTTTAGTCTGTCCTGCGGCTGAACCAGCACTGAGCCAGTCCGAATGTCAGTGAAATGATGAAATGATGAATGAATAAAATGCGTCTGTTTTGGACAGGAGGTATTTCTTGTGTGAGAAACAGCAGTATTTGTGTAAAGTGCTGACTCATGGTGGGTTTATGACAAGCGTTCATTAACAAAGTGGTTCTGAGTCGGCGCTTTCTGCTGAGACGGTGTACGGTGAGGAACGGGACAGTATGGAGGTGGTGGTGGATGGTCTACTCCTCAGTAAAAGCCACAAGCAAACTGAGCTAAGGAGCGTTCTTTAGCTCATGATTTTCGTCGACTGCCCCAACCGTTCACTCCCTCAGACACACACAAGCAAACAAAAAAACCGGTCACATGTCATGTGACATCAGTCATGTGACCCACACAGATTAAATGGGCTTTATACAGTCACTTATCATTCATCACTGACTGATTACAGAGCCCCACAACAGATGATTTAGTGCTGCTTTAGCCCTGGTCAGACTGGGTTAGTCTAAGCTTTGAGAGATCTGAATCTAACCAGCATTTATAATAAAATAAATCTCTGTGCTTTTGACTCTTCACCTTTAGGACCTGACTCTAAACAGAAGTTTATGTGGTGTTTGTTTTTCCTGTCTGTGGCAACAGTCTAAACCTGCAGTTTGTGATTCATTATATCAGGGTTTGGGTCAGTCTGGAAGAGTTTCCCTGCAGCTGTTTCCACAGACTGATGTTTGTTTTAAGGTGATAGTCCTGCTCCACCGGAGTGGTCTAATCTTAAGCCCCTTTCACACATAGACCCTTACACGGTAAAGTTCCTAGTATGTGGTCAAGTGTGAAAGGCTCCAGAACGGAGACACGGTATATTTTGTCCTGGCATTTGATCCGTGTCGATACCTAGTAATATTACCGGGAACAGTCGCGGGACTAGTCCCGTGTTGACATGTGTGAAAGCTGAATGTGACTGCCGGTGCAATCCCCATGGCAACAGAACAACTCACAGCCAGAAACACATAGGCTATTTGCTAGTAATGCGCTTCAGACCAGCCTTATATCTGAGGGATTAAAAGTGATACGATGTATCCTGCCCTACTCTTGAATCAGCTGACCTTGTCACAAAGAAAACACTTTTTTGATTTTACTAAAAGGCTATAAAATACGTTTGCAAACTCACCGAATTTATGCGTGGTCAGAGTGAAGTCCAGAAAGCCTCTTTTCTAAAATGCAGTCTCGACATCATGCGTAAAAGGCATGCTTGTCCCAAAACCAGACTCCGGTCCTGGTACGCCAAACCACGGCAGTGTGCGGCTTCTTGCAGGGCTTCCTTCGTCTTGTGCACTGCAGTCCCGGTACAGACGGGCTATAGGCTATCCTCCCTTCGTGCGCGCGAGTCCCGGTAAGGACAGCACGGGGCCGTATCCTCTCCGCGAGCTCACGAGTCCCGGTGCAGACAGCACGGAGCCGTATCCTCCCCGCGAGCGCACGAGTCCCGTTTCAGACAATATTGAGTCGTATCCTTCTTCCGTGCGCGCGGTACATTTCAGCGCGTTGTTTATCCAGGTCCAATGGGTTCTGCTCGATGTCAGCGCTCTTGGGCAGTGTCCACAGTCCATTCTCGCTGTGCCCAAGTGTGTGGACGAACTCCAACGGTCACTCGCACTCCCCGGCAGGTAAAGTGAGAGCTGGCGTCTCCTCCGCTGTCTCAGGACTGCCCATCCAGCAACATTATGCGGTGCCCTCCTACGGACCTCTGTATGCTGCATTCGCACACCAAATACGATCCCTGCATTTCTCCCCGCAAATAATAAGCCATTATTTAGCCAAGCATCTTGCAAAATAACCTAAACAAAATGATAATAATAATATTAAATGTTAAAAAAGCCTTTCAAACAAGTTTAAAAGTGAAAAATGTGCTTTATAGGCGAGTTTGTGCCTAAAGCATTCCATGTTTTGAGTCAGATGTGAATGGTGACGACACGGTATTGTTGTGGGATGATTTGCATATAATGGGGCAAATGATGAGGCATACCGGCAAACAAGACACGGTACTTTAACGGGTCCAATGTGTGAAAGGGGCTTTAGTGATCCAATCTGGCTCTAATAGTCCAGCCACACAAGAGAGAATTACAAAACAGGACAAAAACATTCATCAGAAAATGTCTGTATGTAGGAAAATGTAGAGTTGGTTGTTCACATTTGTGTCCTGCTGTGGCCCTTTTGCCCTCCAGACTGTCTTGGTTGAACTGGGGTTTGATTGAGTCCTGGATTAGTTAATATTACATGGTCACCATTTATTAAACATTAAAGTGAGACCCAGTGACAGCTGCTGCTCCACTAAATGAATCATGAGGAATACCACACTAAATAAACTCCGAAAGCTGGGCTTCGAGGGCTACACTGTTGTATTTGTGCTACTGCCTTCTCGTTTAGTTTACCAAGTTATATTAGTTTATTAGTCAGGGGCCATGTACAAAATTCAATAATCTTAATAAATTAAAGGATGAACGGCACCAGATTCAGCTATTTCCATCTACAGTCCCTGGGAAAGTGAGCGCACAAGAAAATAAATAAAATGTACATAACATGACTTAGCTCATATTTTCATAAAACGACAATAGTTGCTGATTTCACAAATGAATGAAAATGATTCACGCCTACATACAATTTCAGACTGAATCTGATTAAACTGTTTGACAGTTTGAAATGAAAGGCTGACTGTGCAAAAGCATAAGATCTTTTCAGAACTGCACAGTCGTTGTTTAGAACAGAGTTTGATACATTTTTTCAGAGAAGGTGAACCTGCATTATTGATACCCTTCATAGAGTTTTTTTATATATAAAAGATTAAATGATCAGAACTGAGCATTAGGTATTTACTACAGATGTTGCAATGATGATGATGATGATGATGATGATGATGATGATGATGATGAAGAGTTTTTTTTATCACAATTAGTTCTCAATCAAACTACCTAGAAAGGATAAAAAAAAAAAAAAAAAAAAAAGTACAATTGAATCAACAACCACAAACAACATCTTATCATGCAGGACAATCTTTTATGCAAAGAGAAAAAAGTAAGTTTAGAAGCTTAATTATTTTCTGAAATGTGCAGACTCAGTGTGTTTCTATGCCTTAAATATATGTCTAATGTGAGATGTCAGTTAGTGGCTGGTACATTACTTTTTCAATATTTTTAAAACCCACAGCACCACACCCCTCCTGATCGACAGAAAATGTTTGTGGGTAAATCAAAACCTTAAAAAAAAAAAGACATTTGAATATTTTAGATTTCGATATGTTTTTCACTCCGATATGATCTTGTGCAGACCTGAGCAAACAGTAACGTCCTCCTTAATTCAATATTTCAATAATTGAATAAGAAGCAGACCTGGACATTAGAGACACAGACGGGAAACTGAGGACAGACTGCTGCTTTAGGCCCAAGAGGAAGAGAAATGGCTCAGATAGGTACTTTTTTTTTTTAAACACTCAGCCTTTTTGGAACCATTTTAATTTTCCACATAAGCACACACAGTCCTCACACACGTTCACACCAGATCATATTTTATCACTGTTGTTGGGTTTCATGCTTCATAGGGACATTTTTAAATTCATTTCTCTCAAATGGATTCTTAGCATATTAACATACACTGTAAAAACGGATAAGTTATATTTACTTAAATCTTTGTGTTGATGTAACTTGACATGGTGAGTCAAAGATTTTTAACTCAGACTTTTAAGTTATAAGTGAAGTGAAGAAGAGAGAGAGAGAGAGATAGAAACAAAGAGGAGAGTAAAGAGAGAAAGAGAAAGAGAGAACTGAAAAAAGAGAGGGAGACTAAAGTGAGCAAGAGTAAGAGAGAGTGAGAAAAGAGAAACAAGAAAAAGAGAGAATGAGAAAAGAGAGGGTGAGAAAGAGCAAAAGAGAAAAGAAAGAGAGAGGAGAGAGAGACTAAAGAAAGAGTGAAGAGAGAAAGAAAAGAGCGAGAGAGGGTGAAGAACAAGAGAGAGTAAAGAGAGCGAGACTAAAGAGAAAGAGGACAAGAGAGAGAGAGAGAGAGAGAGTGGAGGGGGCAGAGAGAGCAGAAAGGAGAAAAGGGAGAGAGGAGGAGGGGGGAGGAAGAAGAAAAGTAAAGGAAGAGGAGAGAGAAGAGAGACAGAGAGAGAGAATAACAGACAACTCATACATGAAATAATTGACATACATTTTTAAAGCAGACATTGTACCTGCATTTTAAGTTAAACTTCCCTATTACTTTTTACAGTGTATCTAAATGCCAACATCACCAAAATTAGACCTATAGGATTATGAAGGTTTCCACCGTAAACATTGTAGTTTCAGTCAATTGGAACACACATACACCCATTTTAGAATACACACTGTAGGATTCAGACAGAGAGACAGAAACAGTTGTGAGTAAAAGGTTTAATCTAATATTGATGAGAATGACCTCACTGTCACAGACATGACTCATACAGACTTGTGCAGGCTTCAGACTTGGGACTGACCTGTATAATTTTCATATTCATCTATCATCTATTTTCTTTATTCCCTTTAGTAAGCCTATATTTTTTTATAAAGCCTCGGGCAGAGTGCAGTTAGAAAATCAGAGTAGACACACAAACATGCATTTTCACTGCCAGTCTAAATAGTTTGATTCTCCTTCTGGGTCTATGCACAAAACAGATTATCAGATTAAATACATAAAGTAATCACTAGACTTTTTAGTTTGTACAAATTGTATGTTCAGCAAGTGACCCAGTTTAGTGCATTTTACCAACATAAAAATAGAAAGAAAATATGTGTAAGTAGATGTGAGTGATTTAACATGGTCCATTCTTCACTCTTTTATTAGGTTAAGTGATTGTTGATCTTTTAAAAAGTACCCTCTTTTCTCTCCTCTGTGATTGGCTGAATTGTAAAATGTCTGGTCCAATCAAGTGGCTCTTTGCTGTTTTTCACTGAATTCTGCCCAGCCACACACAGCTTTTAATGGTTTATTATGGGATTTAGGACACGACTGGGAGATAGAAACAGGGAAGAAAGGGGGAGAGAAGAGACTGTAAAATGGGGAGACGGACCAATTATTAGACTATTTTGAGCATTTTTATTTTGTTTTATTTTATTTTATTTTAGAGTTGATTTTGTTGTACTCATTGGCCTAATTGCAGTAAATGTATCATATACATACTTTCTACTGTACCTAATTATTTTAAAATTAGTAAGTTAAAAAGGATATGAACAGTGAAAGTGATCGAAGTAGACCATATGTTACAACTCATTTTACGTAATGTTGTAATTATGTGCATTCTATAGGTTTGCAAAGCATTCTATGGCCGATTATGATGAAAATAATAATTACAATTATTTAAATTATAATTGAAATTATGATTATTGAAACGATTATTTGCTTGAGACTGCAGAGCAGTAGTGTCACTTAAATGAGTGAATAGATAAAATGAAATATGTTACGGATCTCAGAAATAAACCTAAAGGTATTCTACAATTGTAAATAAACTATTATTTCCATATTAAGGAAATAAAGAGGACTTTTGAACAAGCTTATAAATTACGGTCAATAATCGCTCGACTACTTGATTACACATTTTTGTTAATAATTACAACAATAATCATAATTGAAATTTGAATTAATTGCGCAGACCTAATGCATCCTATTGCAATTTTAACCCACTCAAAGAAACCACCCATCATCCACATGCTATTATATTCTGACCGAGATAGCGCAACCTGCACTTTTTAAACTTGCAAGGTCTGTATTTAAGCCTTTCTTTGTCTCCATCTGGTGGCAGAAAGTGAGGTCCACAGTCCCCCCTGAGTAGCTTTGTGTTGTCAATGCATGGATGTATTATGAGAATTAATGTAGCTGTAGATAAAACAAACAAACAAACAAACAAACAAACAAACAAACAAACAAACAAACAAACAAATAAATAAATAAATAAAGAAAGAAAGAAAGAAAGAAAGAAAGAAAGAAAGAAAGAAAGAAAGAAAGAAAGAAAGAAAGAAAGAAAAAGAGCCTAATAAAATAACAGTTGTGATTAAAATGTGTGTAAAATCAAAGTAAATTAGATATTAATTCCTACATGCTGGGCAACATTTATTTATTTATTTAGCAATTAATGAAAAAAGTAGAATTAATATATATTTAGCTGTCACATTTAGCTGTATCTATTACAAAATAATTGATTAAAAAAAGTTTCAAATATAAATTGCAGCAACGTTACAAGAGCCAACTCATTTGAGAGGGTGCAGCACGCTTATCAGTTCTTGTCCAATCGCGTGCGGGGATGAGCTGGCAATAATGACGCACCCCGGAAGTGTTTATAAACTCCGGGCTAAGCGGCTAAGCTAAAGGCTAACGCATTGATAGGAGGTGTCAGACAACGAGCAGCTGTCAGTGCTTGGTTTTGAGCTTTTTCTGTGAAGTTTACAGGTTAGTAAAACAGTTTAACGCCAAGTTAGCACTTTGAAATGTTAATTTAGCTCAAACTGCTAAATGGAAGCTAAAGGCTTAACGTTAGCTATTTTCGTGGCAGCTTTTTGGAAAACACAAAAGTTTAATCTTAACTTTGCATTTTATCTATTAACTGCACTCATAGGCAACTGTTTTCAAATCTTACTCCATTAATAGTTACTTCTGTAGTTTGATCGATGGATAAAATTTATATTTCTAAATTTTGTGTTGTCATTGGCTAAAACAGAAGTGATTAGGCAGAAATTTGAGCTCCAGTAAACGTGGATTTATGCTTTGAATCTTTCAGAAGCGGATCAAAAGTTGGGTCACACGTAATGCTCCGATCAGGCCTTATTTAGTAAAAAAAATGCTGCTATTGCTTGTGGAAAACGGAGTTTTGGCGCTGTCACACCCCCTTTGGTCACGGTGTGGTTTGTTCCTGTTCTCATGTAGTACAAGAAGATTGTATCCAACTCAAGCAACGGTTCAATATGTTCCCACTTGTATATTATCAAACTTATATGCATATTTAATTTTGATGATGCACAAGAAGGCCCAGTGTTAACATTGCGTCATATTTTCTGGCACCAGTTAACTAAGCAAAAGCAGTTCACACGTCTGCCTGACATAGTTTAACTTTAAAATGAAAAATGCTTGTAAGCCTTTGCCAATTGTTCTTCATAGTTTTTTTTTTCTTCAGGTGCAAAGATGAGTCTCCAGTGGACTGCTGTGGCCACATTTCTTTATGTTGAAGTATTTTTAGTTCTACTTTTGTGCATCCCGTTCATCTCCCCAAAAAGGTAAGGAATCATTTTTCCCTCCCAAAAATTTAGGAGAGAACCATTGAATGGAAACCAATGCTTCAAAAGCACCAAAACAGAGCTAGAGAGAAGCGTCTTTCTTCAGAACACTGAGCTCTTTCATATGCCTGATCTGTAAACAGTAAATGTAGTTAAATGCTTGTGTGTGACCTGTGCAGTAAATTACATTATCTGCAGTGATGGCGCTACAAACAAATGTTATCTCTCACACGCAGTGTGACTTAATCACTGCCCTCCTTTGACTTCATTTAACATTTGAACTCAACTTTTAACATTGTTACCAGAAACATGTGGTACAAATTAAAGTTCAAACTACCGGTAAATTTTTACGATGAATGTGCTAATTTAAAGAGGTGCACTGACTATTCCTTAAATGCCTTTTATTTTTGCCTTGACAAAACACTTGTTTCCTGTTCTGTACAGTTTCAGCTTTGGATCAAACAAAAAAACTTCAAAAACTAAAATTTTAAAATAAGGCAGCACTAATTAGGAAAAAATATGTAATTGCGAATTTTCTCACCAGTAGTAGCTACAGTTGGAATTGCAGTTCAAATTATGTGTTACTAATATAATTGGGTCCAAAGTTCATATTTACTTGTGTTTAGAAGAACGTATTCCATGAAATGGCATAAAGTATCAGTATATAATTATAATACAATAATAATCAGATTCAGATGTATGATTTTGTTTTTTAATGATTGAATCAGATAGATAGATAGATAGATAGATAGATAGATAGATAGATAGGGGGGAGGGAGGGGACCTTTGCGATTCGCTGATGCATCCATTGACGTGATACAAAAAACTTGTTTTTACTGTGCCAAGATGTGTTAGATTTGTCTGACTCCAGTCCATGGGTTTAGTAGACATAAATGTTGTATGTAAACTCTGTAACAGTGGTTCAGATGGAGTAAATGCTTTACTTGTTTGCTTAGATGGAATAAGATCTTCAAGTCTCGTCTGGTAAAAACCATCGCTCTCTATGGAAACACTTGGTTCATTGTGGCCATCGCTATCTTGGTTTTCCTGCTCATTGGTAAGTCTTTTGTTTCGTCATCGGTCTATAAGCCATACTTGCTGAACTGAACAGCCGACTGAACAACCCAGATCCAAATTTTTTTGTGTGTGTTTATACACAACAAAAATGTTAAACTTATTACTGGTGTATTGTGGCTTAGTGGACATTTCCATTAAGGTCTCAAACATTAAAAACAAATGGAAGCTAATGTTTTGGTTAGCTTATGGTCGGTGAAATAAAGTAAACCTTTCATTTCAGATGCGTTCAGGGAAGCGAGGAAATACAGTGTCACAGACAAAGTGGATCTGTCTAACAATCCTACAGCCATTGAACACATCCACATGAAGCTTTTCCGAGCCCAGAGGAATGAGTACATCGCAGGATTCGCCTTGCTGCTGTGCCTGTGAGTAAATTGAGCATCAGTATACACACTACAGATGTCACACAACCACATGGCCTGTGGTGTCAAAGAGACTGACTGTCTTGGCACCTGGGATGGTCCATCGCTCTCACATCCAAGTACTGCCCGGCCAACCTGTTTAGCTTCTGAAATCTGGCTTAATCAAGCATTGACAAGCTTGTACGGCGACAGGAACAGTGGCAAATCTATCTACAAATCTTTAGATCTTGAGTTAGGCTTGTTTTGGGTTAATGAAGGAATACATGCATTAGACCCTCACAAACCACCTCGACAATATCAGGCATTAAATATTCTGATGAATCATGAGTTATACAGAGATACGGTTGTGGAATTATTTGTTAGTTAGCAGCCAGATGCCACACAAAATCAATGCAGTAGGGATGAAATCGATCTGACTTTAACCAAAATTTAACTCAGTGAATTCCATCCACTGTGGTTCTTCTTAGTCTCCCTTAGAGGGGGCTGTCTCCTCGTGTAGCAGTGAGTCAGAGTCATGACCCTCTCAGCTGTCTCTTCAGCTCTCCTGTCCCTCTGTATCTAGTGTCTTCAGGCACATCGTCTCTTCTCAGTCTTATACTAAAGTGGTGACAAGTGTTCTGTCACTGATACTAACGACAGCAGCTGAGTGGGCTCTTACAATAACGGTAATGTTATGAACGGGATGTGAGTTCATTCATGGTATTGCTGAAGCTGTAGAATGT
The DNA here is from genome assembly GCA_038363315.1 of Mugilogobius chulae. Taxonomy (NCBI): domain Eukaryota; kingdom Metazoa; phylum Chordata; class Actinopteri; order Gobiiformes; family Gobiidae; genus Mugilogobius; species Mugilogobius chulae. Next base: position 20,776,485 of record CM076414.1, read on the forward strand.
GTTCTGTCAGCTCATACTACATCTACGTTCCCCTCACTCATCCCCTCATACTCCATGCACTGCCCTTCACAAATATTGTTGCCATTGGTAAAAAAAATCAGTTTAACCTGCTCTCCTGTCAGAGTCCTGGGGCACTTCTTGTTAGGTAAACGGTTCCGTCTCCAGCTTTAAGAAAACTCTGTTGGATTCATGTTACATGTACACTGTACAGAATAGAAACGGGTGATGGCTTACTTTGGTCAACATTACTGCTTTAATGCATGTTTGTGTGGCTGTTGTTTCAAAATATTATTTCTTCTACTTTAAAGTCCATCATCATTAAATGCATCATTTTTGCTTTTTTTAATGAGTACTGCACAAACGATATTGCCAGTTATTTGTTTTTTTATTTTTCTTCAAATCCACTTTATTTACTATATAGCCAATTTAACACATAAAGCTTAGTTTCTTAGTAAAACTAGGTTTGGTGTTGGAGTTGAATTGTTAGGGTGAAGGTGCATACTGAGCTTGCATTAATAAGCTAATGAAATGTTAAAGTTTTCAAATTACTGTTTTAATACAAACTTTCTATATCAGTATGTTGTTAAAAACTATTAACATGAATATGTAAACATTTGTGGGTAACGGTACAGAGTAGTGGATCATTTCTTTGGTTGGGTGCACGTGTGTACCATTTCAATACTATTTAGCGCTCTTGCTGTTTGTTTGCATGTGACGTTGATGCTAAGGAGAAGACTCACAACCAGAAAAATTAAGGAAAGGAAGAGGGTCCGCTTGAGTGTGGCTTTTCTCAGTTCTAGATTATTTATTTTCGCAGCAACAACCTTTCCTCCTCTGCATCAAACAAAAGTGTAGACTTTTATGAAACTTTTCATGAATTTAGTAAATTGACACTGAATCTGTTTTCATTTCGTGTCAATCTTGACTGTTCTGGTGACATAAAAACATCATTACATTCGTTTTTGGAATTCAGCCGATGTCAGTTGGATCAGAAATTCATCTAAATTTTAACTAAAGTTTAAAATTGGAACAGGAAATAAATTCATCAGTTGTGACTAGTTTGCTATTTTGATGATTATGTTACTTTAAGACACAATCAAAAAGACCATTTTCTTACGAAGACTTATTATTACGTCAAAAAATGATACTAATCTGTATAGGTTTAGGTAGTTTCTTTGAAACCTTTTTGGGGTAGCACTTTAAAAGACCTCCACAGTACCTACCAGTTAAGTACCGTGTCAGTTACTAGTAACTGACAGTGACACTTACTAGTACTTACTCTGGTACTTACTGTGGTACTTACACTGGTACCTACAGTGGTACTTTGAGTGGTACTTGTACCAGCAGTTACTGGTATATACCACAGGTACTTACTGTGGTACTTACACTGGTACCTACAGTGGTACTTTGAGTGGTACTTGTACCAACAGTTACTGGTACATACCACTGGTAGTTACTGGTACTTACTGTGGTACTTACACTGGTACCTACAGTGGTACTTGTACCAGCAGTTACTTGTTTCAGTAAACAAAACAACAGAAAACAATTTACAACAATCTTAATTCCAACATTTATTGACAAATACCAAGATACCAAGATGAGGGGAGCGTTCCCTTTAGCTCACTCAGGGCATGTGTAAGACACTACCAGTCACACTGTCAACTTCTGTAGTAAGTACCACTCAAGTACCAGTATGTGTCACTTTAGAACAGGTCCCATTGTTACTAGTAGTTGACTGTCAACTACTGTAGTAAGTACCACTGAAGTACCAGTATGTGTCACTTTAGAACAGGTCCCGTTGTTACCAGTAGTTAACTGTCAACTACTATAGTAAGTACCATTGTAGTACCACTATTTACCATTATGTATCATGGTATTGTCTATAAATGTTGGAATTAAGCTAAGGTTGTTGTAAATTGTTTTCTGTTGTTTTGTTTACTGAAACAAATAATTAATTTGGTATTTGTCAATACCCAATATTGTTGTGACATAAATAAAGACATTGATGTTTTTTTTTAACATTTGCATTTTGTTGTTATTCATAATTTATAAGCTCTACTTTTATAATACCACCACTGAAACATATGTGTGTGCCACAAATTATTAAAATTGGTAAGTGTACTAATAGTTACCACTGTAAGTACCAGTCACTGCTGACACAAGTACCAGTGTAAGTACTACAGTAAGTACCACAGTAAGTACCAGTAACTACCAGTGGTATGTACCAGTAACTGCTGGTACAAGTACCACTCAAAGTACCACTGTAGGTACCAGTGTAATTACCACAGTAAGTACCAGTAACTACCAGTGGTATGTACCAGTAACTGCTGGTACAAGTACCACTGTAGGTACCAGTGTAAGTACCACAGTAAGTACCACAGTAAGTACCAGAGTAAGTACTAGTAAGTGTCACTGTCAGTTACTAGTAACTGACACGGTACTTAACTGGTAGGTACTGTGGAGGTCTTTTAAAGTGCTTCCCTTTTTGGTTGATAATGCATTAAAATGGACAGTAAAAATAATGATTAGAATACGCTACTAAAATAAATAATCATTAGTGATAGATAGCCATGATTAACCCACACACACAAAAAAATAAAGATACCTTTAGAAAATCCCAAACATACTGTAATAGTATAACACTCTTGCACAGTATTGTTGTGAAGCCACCTGTGAAACCATGAATAAAATTCTTATTCAGTTTTTTAAGTTGTGTTGGTGATGCCACAGTACAACAGTTCAGCTCTGTCCTGTCAACACATTTGGAAAAAGTTTATGCATGTTAAAAATTGCTTGCATTGTGTCCTGTTAGAAAACTGTTATTCTTCTGGCTATTTGAGAGTCAGCGCTCTTGCATGTCCAAACTTGTCCAGACTCTGTCCACTGTCTGTCATCAGCCGTCCTCACCGTGACAATCTAAATATATAGGTATCAACTGATGTAACAAAACCCCTTTGCAGTATTCTAGGTCAGAGGAATGGGGTCAGAAATCCTTAATGTCCTCGGAGATGTGTATGAACTTTGTGTCACTGAGGCTCTCCTAGAAAGTAGTGTGTCTGAGTGGAGTAGGCAGTCTTCATTATGTCAGTGGACCAGTGTGACAGCTGTTGTGTGTCAGAGATGTGCCTAGTGTTTGTTTTGTGAATGAAGGAATATATTTAGAATATTTGTCTTGTCAAACATGTTTTTTTTTTTTAAGTGATAGTTTTAAATTTTTTTCCATCCAAGTCATAATATGGTTTAAATATGGTGACTGAAGAGTTTGGTTTTTTAATACATTTTTTTCCCCAGGTTGCTTCGTAGACTGGCCACGCTCCTGTCCCAGCAGGCCACTCTCATGGCCTCTAATGAGGCCTTTCAGAAACAGGCAGAAGGAGCCAGCACTGCCGCCAAGAAGTTTATGGATGAGAACGAGCTCCTGCAGGAGGTAAGACACTTCAGAGAGAATTTACACTTTTACTCATCTAAAAGTGTAAATGCATGTAAATGCCATGTACTCGTATAAGGAGAAGTTCTCTTTTCTTTTTTCCTGACTGGACTTTTTATTTGTCTTAAATATTTCTCTGTATTTTTCTGCATCTTAAGCGTATGGAGCAGAAGGTAATACAAAGTTTAATACACTATTCCTTACAAAATCACTTCCCCATTGTTTGCAGCAGGTGGCAGCATTGCACTCTCTGTGTAGGCCGTGTGTTAAGTGAAAGTTTATATTGTAACAGATATAGTGCAACTCCTCTTGCTGGCAGGATTAAAAAACATAGTTTTGTGAAAGCATTGTAGAATTCATCCAAGATTATTACACAATTCTATCAAACAGTAAATCCTACTTTGTATGTCGACTGTTTGTGTGTAGAAATTCTTCTGTAGATTATGTTCCTGTAGTGCACAATCTATTTTTATTCCTCTGTAAATATCTAAATGTAAAATGGTTTGTTCTTACATAGAAATATAGACACTAATGAGACTGACCACTTATTGGCAACATCCCTTTGTGGAACACCAACCTCCCCCCTCTGTGCTTCGAGCTTTTATACCAGGAGGACAAAGGTTCATACACACAAAAGCAGAGTGACTTTGTTCACAGCCATGTGTTAAGCAGACCGATGCAGATGAACAAAGAATTTCCTCAGAGGAGCGTCTGGAGAAAGTTCCTGCTAAGCTTTTTCACATATGTTAATGGCTGGTTTCTCTGAGGTTTTTCTGAATCAGAACATAGATATTATTTCAGCACATTTGAACAGGCTCTGTGCACAGAACATCAGTTGGCTTGTTTATATTCCAAATAGCTAGCTTATGTAAAACTGGGCATTTCTAGTTCTTTTTCTTTCAGGTTTTCAGTCTAAATTAAAGGTGGGGTAGCTGATTTTTAAACTGCAAACATGATTTAGGTTTTAAATCTGACAACTAACTCTCAATAAATCCTTCGGCACATGGCTAATATCGGCATGTATTTATTTTAGTTGCAATTATGGCTTATAAACTTCTTTTTACAAACAGCAAAGTGAAACTGAGGAGGACCACCAATCAACGAGCAGCATTCAGCTTCTGATTAGAACAAAAATTCTTTATTATTCAGTTCAGACACAACTCAGAGGTCTCTCTTTTTTTTTTTCTCAAAGTGCTGCTTTTACAATATACTTTTTAGTACAAAGTTCTAAGTTTACTAATTTACAACTGAGAAAGTTAGCTACCTCACCTTTAAGCAAATACTTGAAAGATCAGACATGAACACGGAGGTAAATACTTTACAAAGTCTGAGAAATGAATACTTCATCAAAAGACTCTTCTTGTGTGTTTTATAAAGAGATGTGCTTGTGTTGAAATGCTGAAATACTTATTTTTTTCTATTCCATGACAAAGTAGAGTGTACTTAATAAGAACCTTATAACGTTCATCACGTTCTAGAATGTGAAACGTACCTCTGAGCATCATGGGGTGTCACTTTGGATTGCGACTGATGAGTTCTCAACCTACTTAAAGGTGTACTCTTTCTGGTGTTGAGGTCCACCTCCTGCTTGTCTCATGGTGTTATATTTTTACATCGTCTAAAACGTATGGCATTAAACACGTCTATCCTGTTACCCTTGTACAGTGGTTAAACATCTCCTGCAGGTGGCAGTGTGTGGTTATTGTCACTTTGGTTTGGGCAGAATCGTGAAACAAGAGCCAGTTCTAAATGTAATCTGTGCATCAGCCTCATGTGACTCTTATTCACAACTGTCTGTCACAGAACACATTTATTTACAGTTTCGTCTTTACTCACCATTTCCTGTATTTGAATTTTCGGTTAAAATGGCAACTACTGTAATTCAAATTTGTAAAGCTAATTACAAAATGTCTAAATGGTAAAATAGAGGTCTGTATCATGAGTCCAGAATAGTGGTTGTGGGCATTCAGGCTGTTCCTTCATCTATATTAAGATTATTTTGACAAGGTGATGCTTTTGCATGGCCAGTATTCAGATTTGTAGACCATTCATTTTTTGATTATTAATACAAGTTCATGCAATGTCTATACCAGGGGTTCCTTTTTTTTCCTTTTTTTCTTGTCGGACCATAAAATATTCCGTTGAAGTGTGCTGAAGGCCATAAGTAACTTTTTTTGCGTTTAAAACTCCCTTTGCGTGTTTCTGTCGTGTCTGGCTGGGTTTCCTCTCCCAATCATATCAGCGAGACAATATGTGGCGATGGCTCTATGAGCGATCCCCCGAGTCGTCACTGCTCCTGAGGTGATGCCCCAGAGGCACTGAAGTTTGGGTCAAATGCAGAGGATAATAACATATCCCTTCCCTTACCTTATCTACAACGCACTGCTTTTAATAAAAGTTTAATAATTTTGGCAACTGCAACATCCATGTTTTGCTAACTTGTGGGAGAACAGTGTAATCACTTCTTGGGCAGTGCCCTCTTGGCATTACAGTATTAAAATAAATCATTGGATTGATATAATGGCCAAACTATATATTTGTCTGTCTTTAAGACTTGTCCAAACAAACGGTATGAATATCACAGACAAGTATGAGTTCAAATGTAACTAGTGACGAGAGTCCACCACGTGCCTGTCTCTAGGGAGACGTATCTGATTTGCCTTCACAGTATGATATTAAACTCTGCACTTGTGTTTTATTGCTTTAACATATTTTGAGAAACATGCATTTTTATTGAGCAATGTGGCCTTTCTAATGTCCACAGTCCTGTTGCATCATCTGTTTGTTTTTATAAAAAACCTACGGTTTAATATTGTGGAACATTCCAAGTAATCTTTGCAGCACTGATTCTGGGAATGTAGTTGTCGACATAAGCAGACGTTGGCTGGGTCCTTTTGGACATTGTGCACTGAGGAGAGCCCTCTTTGATTTGAGTTAAATATATCAAAGGAAAGTAAACCTAGTTCCCCTTTTGACATGTGATCCTCCTTTTTACAACCGGCGTCAGTTATTTACATCGAGAGTGAACACGTGGATGGTGTTCTCAGAATCCTGAGCTCACCTGAACATGTGCGTCTGTGGAGACAACACAATATTAACTTCCCTCACAACAAAGAAAGCCTTAAAAAGTATTCTGATTTAAAAATGCACAATGTTTAAAAATAGTCTGAGGTCACCCTGCATTGGTTAACCTTTGACCTCAATGGCAAGATTACAAAAGAATTTGGATACTTGTGTCTTTATGGGCGGAGCACAGAGATTGCCCCATATTTTTTAGAGGTTTATGCTTTTTATTAATATTATTATTGATCATTCTGTTTTACTAATCAATAACTTCTTCTATTGATCTCTTTTGTGTTGGTATTAGTTGAGTGTGAAACAATTTTAGACCCAAGACCTCTTCTGTATTTTTACGACCAACACTCCAACCTTCACTTCATTCACCTCATAATAATATAAGTAATAGTAATACATTTATTTATAAAGCACCTTTTATACACTTCGCAACTCAAATGCTTTACAACATTAAAATACAACAACACAGAATATAAATATGCATAAAAATACAATAAAAACAGTAAAACAAATAATTAAAATATTTCAGCCAAAAGCACGTTTAAAAAAGGTTTTGAGCCCAGATTTAAAAACGGCCAAAGAAGAGGCCTGTCTCACAATCTCTGGCAAATTATTCCAGATTTTAGCTGCAGGAAACTGGAATGCTGATTCTCCATAACCAGTCCTGACTCTGGGCACCAGAAGGAGGCCGGTCCCTGATGTCCTCAGAGCACGAGATGGCTCATAAGGCACAAGCATGTCTGAGATGTATCTTTGTGCTAGAACATGGAGAGATTTAAAAACCATCAGAGCTGTTTTAAAATCTATTCTCTGAGCCACTGGTAACCAGTGCAGAACGTCTCAGATCACTTTGTCCCATCCAAGAGTTTGTCCCATCCAAGATTTTGTCTAAGATCTAGTTTCAGCTTCCGCCCAGAATAATTCAGATCTAATGGAAACACTTGGGCCGCATCGCAGAGGGTCCAATATGTAATGTGCCATGTGCAAGGGAACCGATTGATCTACTCAAAATGCTAGTTTGCTTAAAATTGTAATAAGCGCATTGAAGTTTGGTCTTTTCTTTGCTTAAATGTGGCCTTACACAGATCATACTTATCCTCTTGCTTGTGTCTGTGAAAATAATATTTCTAATACCATATTGTGGAACATTATTAGCAAAGCACTAACATTGCCATGGAAACAAGCGAACCTTACACCAGAAACGTCGTGCAGAACATGCTTTTGAATCAAATTATTTTTCTAACTCTTGATTTGAATATTGATCATAGACAAACAAACAAATTTTAATAAAAAGACAATGACGCATTATTTGTTTTTGGTTTTTTTGCGTGTTTTAGATTCAAGAAAGACTACTTACTGTATTAAATGTCTACTGAAAGTACACATAACTTCATATTAGTCAGGCATATTAATCATGAAGTGAGTTAGAACTTCAACCACTGACTGCAGAGAGAATTACATCAGGGAGATAAACAAACCTAGCATGACCTCGACATGCAGTGAGGCAGGTTTGACAGCAAAATCTGAGACTAAAAACAGTTTTAAACTGTGTTTTGGTTGTCACGTACAAAAGTGTTTTTTTATCTATTAATTATAATGATATATAAAAATAAAAATATTTTGTCAGTACAATAGATTGTATTACTGTATTTGGTAAAATATAATGATTACAGTGTTTATCTAATTTAATATTTATATATGTTTATATACTTAAAATTATTTCTCCACTAAAATCCAAGATGTGGCATTAGTGCACCAACACAACTCACGTCACCTTCTCTTGTAAAAGTTGTGAAAAGCTTTTCCATACGCATCATAATGAATAAGACTAAGACATTACGGAAGTGAACAAAACGTTTGACTGCTGTATGAAGCTTTTGTTTGTTTTTAAGACAACAAAAATTGAGTAGAGCACCTTTTAAAATAACAGCAAGAAGTTGAAGAAATTATGTGGAGAAAAGCTGTATAAAGAATATGTCTTTTCTTATAAAAGAGTAAAACATAATCCCAAACTCTCTCTTACAGAAGACAAATGCAGTTTACTTCCTCTTAACGTGGTAAATTAACAAGGCATTGCTTTAGCTGCTGTTTATGAGTGAGACTTGGACCATGTATGTCCATATGAAACTCTAAACTGACTGTAGAGTTTACTGCTGCAGCGCCTTGTGAGTTTATCAAAGGGACTAAATTTGAACCTGGGTCTAACTCGATTCAATGCCGTAAAATCTGCTTTGGCATCACAACTGCTACTGTCAGTCTCCTCCTTCAGGCCTTCACACTGAATTATCTGAATCCTCTTCAAAACATGTTTACCATCTCTTGTCAAAATGGATAATTAGAAAAATATCTAAGAAATCCATAATAAATATATTAGTGATGGTGTCAGAACCGTAGCTGAAGAGATTGGAACTTCTTCATAATATTTATACAACATGTTATTGGTGTTACTCATGGTCAGTCTAGTACTTTCCAAGCAGCTGTGGTCAGAAGAGCGTTTGGTATTTACACCTGTCTGTGCGGCCGGGTGGAGTCTCTACACTGTACTGTAGATGAGAGCATACAGTCTGCGCTGACCTACTTTCACACACATTTTTGGTCGGATCTTTTTCCACTTAACTGTGAAATGGTTTCAGTTCCTGAAAAAAATAAAAAAAATCAGCAGCAGCATCTGGAAAACATGTACTACCAGTGACCTCTATTCTGCTACTACTCCTGCTCTGACTGTTGATAGTTACAGTAAAGCATTGTGTAAAGACCTTCTGGACTGACAAGTTCATAAGAAATATAGTATACAGTATAGTAGAGTAAACACTATTTGCATTATCATGTTTATGAACTGGTGAAAACTTCTTTCTTTTCTGTGTGTCTGTAGAAGCTGCGTGAAGCTGGAATTGACGTCCCAGAGCCAGGACAGGCTGCTGGACTCCAGGAGGAGAACAAGAACCTGAAATCTGAACTGAAGACACTCAAAGAGGAAGTGGACTCCTCCAAGAAAGGTACAAATGAAATGAATTATCTTTGCACCTACAACTGAGGAAGCAGCAGCTAAAGTGATACTGTATAACTTTGTGGAGGTTAAAGTCATCTGCCTGTTTTGTGGAAAGAGATATTTCAAAAACATAAACATATTCTTAATGTTTATAAATGTTTTATTTATTCTGTGAAAAAATATAGCCAAATGAACATTATTTCCAAATGCAGGAGATGGCCCTCTTGGTTATAAAAGGGTCAAATTTGGGCGTACACAGTAAGGAGAAGCATAGTAATGTTCCAATAAAACCATTCAAAGAAAATTATCCTTCTAATAATGTTTATTTTTTTGGTTAAGTTACACGGTGAGTCTTTGAGACAACCAAACCAAAAGTGTCATCTGATTGGTTCTTGGTTTGAGTGACATCAAGCTTTCTCTTTGTAAATTATTTAGTTCTGTTAAAGTGTTTTGTAGAGGGAGATCAATCATCATTATAACAAATATATTTTGATGAGGCTGTTTTACAAGTGAAAAACAACTTTTTTTAGATTTCATAAGCAGTTCCTGGAAACAGGCCTGCACGTCCAGGTGTGAGTGGGTCAGGCTCCAGGCCAGCACTTGAATGAATCCAGTCTCAGAGTGAAATCATGTTTTGGTTTACTCTGTTCCCAATCTGGAGCCAGCTCCGCTGACCTGAGCTGAACTAAGCAAATAGGAGGAGAAGAATTTTTTTTCCCAGTAAAATGGCTAAATTGGATCTGAAGTTTAGCTTAAGCCAGGTCAAAACAAGTCTGATGGTTGTGTTCTTACAGCTCTGCAGAATCTGACAGTGATGTTCGTGCGATGAAGAAACAAGCGGAGAACCTGACTGTGGAGTACGACCGACTGCTGGAAGAGCACAGCAAACTACTGGTGCCACAACACACTTACTTCTTTGTGCATCTACACTCATCCAAAAGGAAGGAGGAGATACAGCAGCATAGGGCAGACAATCTTGTGTTCCTCGAGCGGTCCCCATTACATAATGTTTCCTGTACATGTAAATACAGTAGTACTGCTTTAAGCAGAGCAGCTGCAGAGGATCTGGTTTCTCTGAGCTCAAACACATTTTTAAATAGTCTACTGTACACAGACCGGGCGCAGGCCGGCTATTTTATAATGTAAAAGATAAGCAGACAGGAGGCTGTGGAGCATAGTCATTATATGGTACATTAAAATACTCAGGACTCTAAATCATGAGTTCTTAAACTTTTTTAGGCCAGGGACACCCATCATTCTGACAACGACAACAGAGCTAAGAAGTGATGCCTCTTTATGATCACCTGAAAATTCTGAAAGTTAAAAAAGTTTCAAAACTTTATCTGTTTAGTTATTTCTATCAGAAACATCTGGTTAGGATTGCATAATATAAAAAATAATTGTAACATTGAAGTAATGACAAATAATTCAAAAAAATTGGGTTTTTCCAAAACATACTGTAGCTCAGGAACCTCGAAGTTTTCCCGGACCTCATTTTGAGAACCACTATTCTAAATAGTCTTGTAGTCCTTCACAACAGTACTAAAAGACTTTTGTTTGTTTCTTTTCAGGCGACAAGTGACAAGAAATCCGACTGAAACTTCACATCCTCATTACTTCTACTTTTCTGCCCGACAACAGTACGTGTCATTGTTCTTCTGCGCTCTGATTGGTTTATTGGACTGTTTTATTCCAGACTTTTGGAGCGGACCAGTTCTGGTGGGGGTTTCTTTTATTTTGGGGGGTTGTGTGTTCTGCTTTGAATTGAACCCGTTTAGTGACTCTTGTTTTACACGTTTACGGTTTTCTGAGAGTGAAATAGTTCTTGTTTTTCTTCACAGGTTGTATTTTTTATTTGTTGAGACATTTCTCACTAGTCACACTTTTTTTTGTTTATCTACTTTACTCATTCCGAATTTCACTTGATGCAGAGTTTTTCTTTTAAACCCACCTCAATTTGATTTTTTTTTTTTTTTTCGGATTTTGACTTTTTCGACCAAAGCCTGAATCACTTTTTTTTGTCAAATGGTTCTTTTTATGTTTGGGTTTGTACTAAACAAAAGTAAAATGATGAGCATTTGGGTTTTTTCTTTGTTGAATGTGAATAAAGTGAGTTTAGTCATGTTTCATCATGTTTCATTCCACTGTAAAGAAAAAAGTTTGATTTCAAAATCAAATAAAACGTTTAAAAACATCTTCGCTTTTATGACTTGATTTTTTTTAATTAAACTATAGGTTTTATTCAGGTTAAAGCTGAAGCACCTGAATTTTTAGTTGTAAATTTAGAAGTTTTTTTATTCACCAAAAAGTATATTGAAAGTGCAAAAGAAAAAAGTACATTTGCTTTAGATTGGAGCCATTGGGATTTGTGAGAGTGAGGAAGTAGTTAGACAGACTCAAAGACCTACTTTCTGTTTTACAGCGTAAGAATCATGTACCGTTGATCCTGGGTCACATCTAAATCACGTGAGGGTGCAATTCCTAAGAAAGACTAGGTTCTTGGACTGACGTTTATCAGAGATCTGAAAGTGTATTACAGATTTCAGACCCTAAACAGCTGCAATGAGCCTGAGCTAAAATTAGACCAAAGACCAGACCTAAACCAGCTCACGGTTTAGACCAGTGCCAGCACTGTTTGGAAATGTCCACCCACCTACCACACAGTCAGTGGTTTCAACCTTGCCTGGTCATACTGTACATCTTTGAAATATGTCTATGCAAAACACTATCTAATTGCATGTATTAGATTATAGTTCGGTGCAAGTACCTGGAAAAGATCATCGCTGTTTACAAGTTCAATGAAAACAACAATATTATAATCGCTTAGTGATAGAAACAGGTTCATTGACCTTCTGTTGATAATTGTAGAACTAAGAAGTGATGCTTCTTAATGACATTACACTGTAACAAGCAGCAGAGAGTCATGCTTGTTCTTATTTTTGAAAAGTGGTCATGTAACCTTAACTAACCCTGCTTGTAGGTGGTACGTGAAAATAGCTGTTTGTTTTTATCTCTCGAGCCAAGACAATCGAGGCTTACTCAAACACGCATGAAGCGATAAAAATAAATAAAAAATATTTGAGTAAACTAATGGTGGAGAGACAAGATTGGTAGTTTGCTTTCCAAAGTATGCCCCCTTAAAGGTACAATCATTAATGAAGATGCACTGTGTAACTCTACTGATGTGGTGATGGTCCTAGCCTTTTGGTGCCCTGGGCAAGATTTCTTCTTTGTCTACACCAGGGCAGTTTAAATTTAAGAAAAAAAAAACAAGATTTTTTTATATTCTGGTCGTATTTTTTCTATTGTTAACTCATAAGTAATTTTGTACTACCATATGTAGTAACCTAAATCTCCTCACCATGATTCAAATAGTTTGGCCACTGTTCCCTCTGCAGTGCTGAACACTGCCAATAGCTTCATCCTCATGCTGGATTTTGTGAACAGAAAAACCAAAGCCTGAAAATTTTCTCAGGATAAATAGTGTCATGTTTTATAAGACTTCTACTGCTGCGGTAGTTTGTACAATTAAATTAAATTAGCTGATAAAGCATCAACTTTTTGTGGTCTTCACTCAATGAGTAAGTGAGAATGGTTAACTTTATTCACTAGGGCAAATGCCTAGTTCACCTATGCCCAGGGCCGCCCTGGCGTTATGTATTTGTATTCTAACTTACTCTATTACATGTGTTTTTGGGGCTCAAAGTACATTGAGCATGGAGACAGTAGAATATGTTTAAAGTCCCATAGAGTGCAAACTATAAACATCTCCATGGCGACAAACCTACCAGAAAAGTTACATGATGCTTTTAAAGAAGAAAATAATTGAATTAACTTGCTTTGTTTAACTTTTTTCCTATAACTGTATTTTTAAAAGGGACATATTTTGCATAGCCAGCTTTATCCGTTACAAACATGTTTCTTCATCATCGGTTTAGTCGGTGTTGAATTTTGATTTATGTTTGAGTTATCCTATTTTCTTCTAACTTGAGACTTGTTAAACATTTTATAAAAAACTGTAAACATCCCGACGTTATATTCAGAGTAAATAAAGCAAAGAGGCAGGTTGTTGTGAGGTTAGTTTATTGCATGTTTTAGTCTGAGGTTATCACAGTTGCACACAAAATGGAGGCCCTCGAGGGGTCAGAGGTCAATCTCATCAGGACTCAGGGTCAAAGCCACACACGTTTATCTCACTGGATGGAAACACTTCTCTGACTTTGAATATTTAGATTTTATTTGTTTATTTTTTCCATTTGCAGTTGGTGATATAAAACCTTGAGTCCTGATTTTTTTTTTTTTTTTTTTTTACAGATGAAATTACATTGAACAGCTCATGGAAGACTTCACATTTAGACGATTACAGTAAATTTATGTTTCCAGTTTAATCGTATCTTTGAACCAACACAAAACCGATTCTAATCCAAATTCAGAGGAAAAGGTGCATAGTTGATTTTATGTTTTCAGAATTTAAGTATAAAAATCCTCTAAATTTTTGCCCCAAATTGAGAAGACTTTTAAAGTTTTTCCTGTGAATTTTGTTTAGTTTCAGTTCCAAGATACAATTGTTGTACAGATATTTTTTGGCGAAGAGCACAAGACAAAATGTAAATGTACACTTACTTACTATCTGAAATGACTGCATATTCTGCAAATATTAGATTCATTTTTTGATCCTCACAGGCTTCCATCCAAAACATAACACTTAAAAGCAAAATTAAATTTACAAGACATGAAAGTTGTCTACATCTCAAAGAAAGAGAAAACTTGAGTAAGACTTGCATTAGTGGCACGTATGATCGGGTCTGAAATATTCTACACTGTTTACAACTTTCATCAGCAATTCATTTTTAAAAATAGATTTTGTACCAGATTAGATCATTTCCTTGTAAAATTCAACATTAAAATAGAAAATGTTTATTATTTGTTTTTTTAAAATAGGTTTTATATACACATTACACGCTTTGTGGATTGATGCAGCCAAATAGTGGGAATAGACTTCTATAAAATAATGTACGCCGATACAGTGGTTCCCAATCCCATTCCTCTGTCTGCTCAGAAAGTTAAATTATAAAAGTATTTATTTGTGCGATTTTATTAGTTAAAAAAAATCACACATATATGACTGGAAAATGGACAAAGGAACATAAACTCCACAATTGTTGATTTGTCTGAAATCCATGCTTTTTAGATATAATTTTGGACATCTATAACATATTTCTAGGTGCGCTGTTTTAAACAGTGGGCCCCGACAAGTCTCCAGTTCAAGCGCGGGGCTTTGAGGAAAAAGGTTGGGAACCTCTGCCCGAATAGTTACACCTTACTTGGTCTGTTTTGATCTGCTGCATTGATATTTTAAACAGTTTGAGAGAATATTTAAGTTCTACAAAAATGTTAATTGTTGCTTATCTTATTTGAAAATATATTCTAAATCTAAAGTATATATATATAAAGTAATGTTGATGGTGGTGAGGTCTGAGAAATAGATTTAATTAAAAATATTAAAAACAAATATTAAAATAATCTAAAACTAGTTTAGTCAAACTATTGAGCACTTTGTAAAAGAGGAATAAAAAAGTCAAACATTCCCTTAGTGTGTGTGAGTCACACATTCAGCCTCATCACTGCATCGCAGCAAACTCCAAATATCCCTGCGCCCGCTGCTCGTTCTCCACAGACAACACACACTTCAAATGTGACCCATTACAAAGTCACTGACAAATGACTCAGATGACCTTTAAACTGTCACCTAATGTAAAAGCCACAAGTGGATGTGTGTCGTCTATAGCTAACATTCAGCTGAAAAGAACACTTTCCCCTCCACATTATTACATACTGCATCAAATATAGAATAACACTTAGATATCAGTATACTTAAAATAAATCTCTGTCATTTTCCACATGTAAAACAAACGTTTTTTCAAAGTGCAACATTATTTTACAACAATGTGCAAATGCGAGAGATATCAAATAGATTTGTTAGCACTGAATACGGCATACATTCAAATCATGGACAGTTTATTGGATTCTGATTGGTGGGGAAAAGAACGATGACGACTGAAAAAGAAATACTGGTCAAAACTTTTGAAGCCACTCAAGGCTCAAGAGTTAAGACAATGACATAAGGCAGCTCTAGGATTTCACCGAGTCACAAACAAAACTTTGGAAAACTAGACAAAATGTAATGATATTCTACAAACTGATGAAAAACTTTAAGATTTTATGTTCCATTTTTGTACATTTCAAATAAGTAGATAGTGTTTGAAGTTCTTGTAATTTAACTTGGAGTAGAGCCACTGCTCCTCCACATGGAGAGAGACCTCTGTATGTAAGTAGTCCAGACAATATTAGGTATTTTAAGGGTGTAAAGGTTTCTTGTGGCGACTCGTGAAAAAACAGTAAATGTGGTGTTGGCACCTTGAGCCGAGTTTGGCACTTCACTGACCAACAGCGTTAAAAAAAGAAAAAGAAAAGAAAAAATCCAAACTCACTTCCAGCAATTCAGCAAAGTCAGACAAAGTCTGCAGTTGAGGGTATGGGTATGGGTCTTTGCCTCATTAAACAACTTATTAACATTTTGTGCAAACGTTTGAATCTAGTAATACTTGGTGAACAATGAACTGTGTTGGAATTGTGATTTCACAAACTCACTAAAATGAATGAACTCACAAAAAGATTGTGAAGAAGTCTATAAACGTGAGCTGTGTATTTTTACATAATTCATTGTTTAGTGTAAGTTACAGCAGTGACTGGCCAACATGAGTCAGGTTTGATCAGTTCCAAATAAAGTTTCTTATGAGAGCCAATGTCTCCATTCATCACCGCATGAAACACAAAATATTAATAAGGTTGTTTAAATGTCATTCTGTTCTTTGGTCTCCATGACTTTAAACTTCTACATCAGATTTGTTCAGAAAGAAAGTGCTTGGCATTTAACCATTATTCCACGGCAAAGTTTGCTAAAATACTGTAAAAACTTGTCTGTCTGTCCTTTGTCTGCAAAAACATCTCATAAGCCATTATAAAAGTAACCATTTAATATGGCCACCTTTCTACAAATCTGATACATTTCCCACTCCAGAAGACTCGCTCTAGTCTGTATAAAGCACTATGCACTGGTATGTGCCACACATGCTATTATTGCACACACATCCAACTACATGATAATAATAAAATCATTTTATCATTGGGAATTGGGTGTCATAAAACAAAACAAAAATGTTTGCTACATTTGTTTTTGGAGATGTGACGCTTATAGTAGACAGAATGATAGTGGGCTTCTTAAACAGAAATTAGTGCAAAGCATTGAGAGACAGATTCTACAGCAGTGCATGAGCAAAACCTATTGGACGGGTCTAAAATAGTGCTTGCTGTCTACCAGCTGTGGCTTCATTCGTTCCTTTTCCTCATTCTTTTACAGACTAGGGCGAGCAGTAGCAGCCATGAGTGTCATTGTTCAAAGAGAAATCATTGCACCAAATTATTTACGAAAGTGAATAACTCCCATTTTAAATAGTGCCATAATATCAAATAAAAAGTATCTGAGGATATTTCCCTTTTGGTTTTGCTGACTGCAAAATATGGCTCAGAAACGGCTCAATAAAGAGCCACCTTGTCCTTGTGTCCGTTGTAGATCCAGTTTCAGAATTTGTCTTCAAATGCACATAGACAATCTCCTTTAAAAATGAAAATGTATTGCATGGTTGTTGTCTTCTTTGTCCCTTACAGTTTCAAATTGCCATTCCTTTTAAGGACAAACAGACTTTTTTCCTCTAAATTGTGTAGAAAATGCTTGGCGTAAAAGTGAAGGATCGCTGTAGTGGATTCTTTCATTATGACACCATGACAGAAACATTATTTCCCTCCATAATATAATCTAAATCCAAGTAGAAGCTTAACACTCCTCATTCAATGCAAAATGATATACAGTACATTGTCCCTTAATACTTGTTCCCTCTGGACACTTGAATATTGCATAGACTGGCTCCAAATATTGTTTACATTTTGGACAACTGAACTGTGTATACCCCTGTTGTTTGTCAAGAGTTTGTTCAAGACTGACGATAGTGTTCAAATGGTGTCCGACATGGTTGTTCTGGAAAGGATTTGAGCGTCTTCTTGCTGAGCTAAATAAAAATGTCTCAACATATCTTTGTTCAAACATTTTAGATTACAAATTATATTTGTTTCTTCTAACTTTGCTATTTTTGTGTTCTAACACTGGCATCCTTCTTTGCTTCTTTTTTGAGTGAGTGAAAAGGGGAAATTTGTTGTTGGTTTGCAGAAATTGCAGTCTTTTTAAAAAATGAATTTACATGACGCTCTCGAAGATAATGACTTTGTTGTCTTCAGACCCTGGAGACATTGAGTTGAGAGACTTGACATCAGGGGCCATGTATTCCAGGTGATGGCCCCCCCAGATGGGCGTGGTCAGGTAAGCCCAGCGCTGCAGAGAAGACAGGAAAAACAATTAAGCTAATTCAAAGAACAAAAATTACTTACTTTTAGCAATAAAATGCTAATGCTTGGTTGATTTGCTCTATATACGTAAAGGGAGACCGAAACTGTACCATAAATTGCAGCTAAGATTGACAAGAATTAATCATTGCCCACTGTTTGCATGCTAAAATAGATTAACACAAATAGAAGTACGCCTGTAGTACCTGAGAGAAGCTTCCTTTGGCTCTGAACAGCTTGTAGAGCAGACTGACAGGGATGCACAACATGGAAGAGAGGGCCAGGCACCAGCCAATCACCTCCCCCCACCACGGATAGATGTAGTCATTGTTGTAGGTGAGGGGCTTGTAGTTCACCAGGTGGAACAAGAAGATGCCCTTTAAAAACAGAACGTTTCGTTACACAGACTGGTTACACAGATTAGCACTGAAATAAACTACAAAGAACACATGTTACTGTTATAACAGTAGGCCATACAGGAATACAGAAGTATTTTGTTGAAATTGGAAATTGCGTGTCTGAGCACATGGCCTTGACCTGTGGTGTGCCTCAGGGGTCAATCTTGGGACCCTTCTGTTCAATTTGTACATGTTGCCTTTAGGTCAGTTAATACGCAATAATAATGTGAGCTATCACAACTATGCAGACGATACTCAGATCTATGTGTCATAACAGCAAGTGAATATGGCAGTGGATTCACTCTGTCACTGCATCCAACAGATCAGTGTGTGGATGCAAACAACTTCTCCAGCTAAACTCAGACTCAGACTGAAGTTATCATCTTTGGCCCACAGAAACAAAGAGAGGTTGTCAGCAGTCACCTTCAGTCTCTCTCTCTGAAACCTTCAAGTCAAGTTAGAAATCTGGGGTAAAATGGACTCAGACTTGAACTTTAACAGCCACATTAAGTCAATAACATCAGCAGCTTTTTACCATCTAAAAAACATTGCCAAAATCAAAAGTATAGTGTCAAAGCCTGACCTGGAGAGGCTTATCCATGCATTGTCTCCAGTAGGTTAGACTATTGTAACGGCCTGCTCACGGCCTATCCAAACAGGTAAAACAGCTGCAGTACATCCAGAACGCTGCTGCTCAGTCCTGACCAGAACCAGAAGTACGATCACATAGTCCTGTCTTAGGTTTGCATGGCTTCCAGTGGCTCAGAGAATAGACTTAAAACAGCTCTGCTTGTGTTTAATCTCTCCATGGATAGCACCAGTGCGTTATAACCATCTCGCACTCTGAGGACCTCAGGACCGCCTCCTGCTGGTGCCAGAGTCAGGATAACATGGAATAGCGTTTCGGTTTTATGCACTAAGATCTGGACAGTCTTCCAGATGATGTAGACAGCTCCACTGTGACGTTTTAAATCTAGGCTGAAACATGTCTTTTATCTGTGCATATGATGAATACTTTGTCTATCTTTATTTTTATTCTTTTAAGTAATTTTATGTGATTATTTATTATTGTAATTTTGATGCATTTTCCTGCTTGTAAAGCACTGTGAATTGTTTGTGTATGAATTTCTATAAAATAAACTTGCTTGCTTGCCTTGCCTAACTTCATGATGTTACACCAGTAACTAGTGTAGTAGTACTCTTGGTACTCTTGGTCTTAAGACCTGAGTTGACATCGCTTTTTTAAGGTCTTGGTCTCAAGCACATTTGGACTCAGTCTTGTTCTTGTCTTAAGGGTGCTTGGACTTATCTTGAACTCATTCTTATCTTGGACTTGGTCTTGTCCCAGACATAGTTTGCATTAAGGACTGCCCACTAAGATAATGCAGACACTGAGAATTATACATTACAGATGGTCTCGATGGACTCGTCTTGGTCTAGACCTGTAAAAGTATTGGTCTTGTCTCGCTCTTGGCCCTCAGTGGTCTTGGTCTTGTCTCGAGACCCTGTGGTTTTGGAAAGGTCTTGGTCTCAATTAATGCGGTCTTGACTACTGCACTATAACTGTCAGTGATGTTACACCTGTGGTCTATTACAGTCACTGATATTACACTATCATCGAGGACTGTAGCAGTATACAATAATGTTTTAAAAAGCACTTACCATACAGACACATGGAGTGATGAACGACCAACACCACTTCATCCAGGGAAATGGTCTGTATCCTATCATCCGAGCAACGTCATCCATAAACCTGTCCGCTCCTGTAAAACGACAGAATAATGTTAAATAACATAAATAAAATCAGAATAAAATGTTGTAAAAACGGAGAGGAACTGACCATAGACCCAGGCCACAACCACACACTCCCAGAAAGCCTGCCACAGGAGCGTCATTCCACTGGCTGAGTAGTAATCAAAAAGCTGGAACACGTACATCCCGCCCTGACAAGCATTTAAGCACAATCAGAGAAAGCAGCAAAATATAGAAGCACAAGTCAAGACAAAGAAAAAGGGCAGTTTAAATCAGAGCTCTGAAAGTTATGACAGATCTACTGACCTCTGTGACCATGGACAGGTCAATGATGAAGCAGAGGAGGCAGCAGAGAGCTACAGCAATCTCCCTTTGTATTTGTGGTTATACGACATTGGAAATAGGTCCAGGATCCCAGTCACAAAGCCCTCCACTCCAACAAACTGAAAACAAAAAACACATGTATTTGTACTGTATGGACAGACATAACCAGATAGGAATCATTTGAACAAAATAGAAATGATTCACTATTTATGGTCATTGTGGTTACAAAGTAGTTCTGCAGACAGTTTTTACCTGGCTGTCCAGTCCCAGCAGAAGTAACATGAAGAAGAAGAGGGCAGCCCATAGAGGAGCAACAGGCATCAGACTCACGGCTTTGGGGTACGCGATAAACGCCAGACCAGGACCTGGGCACAGTAAACAAAATAAATAAATAAATAGATACATAAAAATTGGGAAATTAAAATTAATAGTTAATACAAAAGATTACTACAAGCAGTTTAGGTAGACCTTCGAGAAAGTTAGTTACAAAAACTAACTAACAGTGAACCTATTTTTGACAAAAGAAAAATAAGCTTACTGTAAATAACCCAGTCACATTTTCTATCAATAACTTTTTTGGAAAGCAAGACAGTCAAAAAGTAAAGGAAAGATGTCGATAAAAAAGTAAAGGAACAACGAGCAAAGACACATGAGAAGGACATAAGGAGGGAAGACATGAGAAGAGAGGACATCAAGTAGGGCGTAAGGGAAGGGAGGACGTAAGGGAGGACAGAAAGAGGAGGCATAAGGAGGCATAGGAGGGAGGACATGAGGAGAGGACATGAGAGAGGACATGAGGGAGGGGGGGGGGGGGGCATGGAGGAATGAGGGGACATGAGGGAGGACGTAAGGAGGGAAGACATGAGAAGGGAGGACATGAAGAGGGAGGACGTAAGGGAGCAGGGTCTGAGCAGGTGTCAGAAGATAGTGTGAGGTTTGCCACAGCTTAAGGCTCAGATGTGTTCAGGCTAAAATTATTCAACTGATGTCATTAAGTCAAGTGACTTGGGGCTAAAATTACAACTGTACAGTAAGCACAGCAGAGAGAGGAAAAGGCTAGCCTCAGCAGCCAGAACTACTCTCTTTGTATTAAATAAAGATCATTTTATCTACTGCTGCTGCTTCATAAGATGTCAAAGGATAGATTGTTTTGTGACGCAATATACAGTATGCATTTCTTCCAAATGTTCAAAATTGCACCCCAAACAAATGCAACTGCACTGCTTTGTAAATGACAGGACCACATCAGCTTACATTTAGAAAAGGTTTTAATAAAAGTAATTATCCATTGTCCACCCATAGCGAAGGACACGTAACACTCTGAGTGGCTTATTCTGAGCCTGTTAATCCCATTTTGAAATTACATTCACTCAAAACAGTTTCTACCTGACTCTGCAACTTGGGAGATGTCCACACCCTGCTCCGCAGCCATGAAGCCCAGGATGGAGAAGACCACAAACCCAGCGAAGAAACTGGTCCCACTGTTGATCAGAGCCAGCACGAAGGCATCTCTGAGGAAATTGACAGAAAAACATTAATTTGGTCAATTTAAATTTAAATATAACTCTACTCAAAATGCTTGTATGAGGAGAGTTTGACTCATACTTGTAGCAGTCATTGTTGAAACGGTTGTAGCTGCCCAGAGCTGTCAGAGCTCCCAGGCCAATGGCATAGGAGAAGAAGATCTGAGTCCCAGCGTCTATCCACACCTGGAACAGAAGACAATCAACAAACTAGAACAAAGACATCCGTCATTCATAACATTTTAATAATGTACATTCATTTTCAACAGCTTGTTCCCATTTGAGGTCGGGGGAGCACCCTGGACAGTGTCCAAGTCATTGCAGGGTTATTTGTAAGTCAGATCTCTAACCACTCTGCTGCTCTCTCAAAGTGTACATAATGTATAAAATGAATTGTACCTGTGCCTCCTGCAGCTTAGACCAGTCTGGTTTGATGTAGTACATGATTCCATCATAAGCTCCAGGCAGAGTCACTCCTCTGACAAACAGGATGATCAGAACCACATAAGGAAACGTGGCTGTGAAGTATACAATCTGCAAAACCATGCAAAAACGTTTATCAGTTATTTCCCTTTTTGGGCTTTTAAGGTGTTACAGTATGATCTTTTACACTAAGTGTTTAGGATTTTCTAGTTCGAAACCGTGACACAGGACTAAATCAATGTCAGTCATCTTATGCTGTTATCTAACTCATTGAAAAGTTCTCAATTCCAGTTATCTCCGGCTCTCTACAGCATAAAAACACTCACAGCTCAGGTTCAGCCTCATGTCGCGCAGAGGCAGCAGGGAGCAGACAGTGAGAGCTGTGAGAAAACAGGCCCATCTCTAAACTAAAATAATGTGATTACCTAATTTAAACTCTGGCTTGTGTTGGTTCAAACCAGGTGGGACATGGTTCTGGCATAGCTTTGAGACTCACAGCTTTAGTTCTGGCTTAGATCCAGTCTATACCAGTATTGACCAGACTAAGATCTGATTGATCCACTTTTGACCGGGCCAAACTCCTGACATCATCGTTCTGATCAAGACCTGTTGGTTTCTGTTCAGGTTGAACAAGATGCTGGAAGCTGGTCTCAGTCCTGATTCATTCAGGTGAGAAGGTTTATAATTATCTTTTGTCCAGCAAGTATTTGACATATATAGGTAATTTCACAATTGTTACCTAGCAACCATATACCAAATACAAGCCAAAATCTATGTGACACAGACATTATAATTTGACTAGCAATAATAACACTTTTATTTTGTTAACAATTGTTTAAACTTGCTGGAAACTGTATCAGACATTTGTAACATCTTTGATGACACAGGTGGAGGGGAGACCGTTGTACAACTCAAACTACTTTTCAACCTTGATAAATATTTACCACAAGGAAGATCGCACCCAAATTAGACATAATTTATAGCTGCTTTAGAAACTGTTTTTTTTCTGTTCTGTTTAGTCCAGGTTTAAATGATACATCATATATCATGAAAATCATTTTGCCGATATCTAAAATTTGAATATCGAGTGTATCATTTAGAATTTTAATTTCTTACAGAGAGCACTGTTTTTTATCTTTATTTTTGCACATTAGTCCAATAATCAAAACTCTGCTAATAAATATGTATTTTAACACAGATTTGTTTGAATATTGTTGCCCAATACTACACCACAATATATTTCTTAAAGGATCATCAAAAATATTTAAGGAATCAAGTTTAAAAATTAAACTAGACACTCATATGTTGAGTTTAAGTTCTAGATTGTCATGATGCCATGGTGAAGTTTTTCTTAATACATTGTACTTTGCCATAAAATATCTAAAAGATTATTTATTTATTAGCAACTAAAGCCACTTTTTATTACAAGAAAAAACAGCACTAAAAGTTGTTCATTTTAGCTGTATTAAATATTATTGGTCTAAAGAATGAGGTGATACCACAGGACGAAATCTAGAGCATATTCTTGATTATGGAAAATAAAACATTCGTATTGCAGCACTAATGTTTAGCCTCGAGAATGTAACTTTGTGGAGGAGCAGATCAAAACAGAACAAAACAGAGTGTATCTAATGCACTTGTAAAAAGTATCTATCCAAACGAGTGAGGAGGGAATGTGCGCAATGCCTGCTCAGCCATACACGCGCTGAAAGAACTTTCATCAGGACAAAATCTCCTCTAAAACTGCTGTGTTTGAGGAATACCTGAGGGCAGGGCAGCTTGGGACAGTGGCTGCCAACACAATAAGAACAAACTAGTCATTTGTGGATAGAATCATAAGAAATCTGCTGAGTGTGTAAAGGTTGCAACATAACATGGCTTTTTATAGCTTTTTTGTTTATAGAACAAACTATGTCAAGTCTCAGAACATTACCTTCTGTGAGAACATTTGTTGCAACCTACTTTTACTACTCTTTATTACTTATAAACCGTTTTGAGTCTGCCATCACCACTGGGATAAAACACATTACCATAGATTTGTTTTGTTGTTGTATTTCAAGGGCAGCAGCTTAACTGACAGTACAAGATACTACATTGTGCTCTTGAACAGCACACACTTGATGTGTATAGACTGCTGTGTAAAGGAGTGTTTGAGGACATGAGTGAACGGTTTGCTGGTGTGGCTTAAGTGCTTGTTAAGTGAAGTGCTTGTACAGTTTACGGATTAATCAATGTATTGTCCCAGAAATTAAAACGTCTTGCCACAACCATTAGACAACGTGGCGTCAAACGTAAGTACAATGAAAGTATCCAAACTCTAACATGTCTTTAATTCCGTCCTTTATTTCCTGCAGTGTAGTTCAAAAGCTCCAAACCAAAAATGTAAGCTATGTTGGGAAAAAAAGAAAGCTGTAATATAAGCTCCAACTATATAATCAACTATAATCTCATAAAGCCTCCTGCGTCCCTGCTGCATCTGCTTCTCAGGTTCACTTCTGTTTTTCTAGATGCTTCTCTGGTTTATTAAGTCTGGACTGAAGCCAGATCACAGACTTCCATCTAAAAGACATGTTATTTTATTCAAAGCAACAGAAAAGTGAGTTTTCAGAAATTATTTTTTGGATTTAGATTATTTAGGTTATGGAAATTAATCTTTACAAACATCATGCTGTGACTTAGCATCCTTTCCACTGCTTCTTTCATCTTTCCTTCCTAGTCTCCTCAACCCTTCCTTCCTAGTCTCCTCTCATTAAATTGAATCACGTCTCACTGCAGTCTGGTCTCCCCCGTTCTCGTCCAATCACAAAGAACCACATCACTGACCCCCTGCCCTTCACGCCGTAACCACGGTGACGTTCTGGCAGGTCAGGTGACTCAGTGAGACGGGGCTCATGTGACTGGGGACAGTCACGAGGCGACGCAGACCTCCGGGTCCTTCCACTGTACATGACTGTACAGAGCCCTCAATTAATTACTTTTAATTGATGGCAATATGGCTTCGTTTGGGGACCTTCTGACCCCAAATATGAAATCTACAGGTGTTAAAAAGGATGCCAAAATATCAGGCACTTTTTTAAACCACTTCTCTAGTGGTGGTCGTAATGTTCTGGCTCGGTGGAGTGAACCCTGTGACTGATGCCGACAGCTGCCTCCGAGCCACACACTTCCATTATGTAACTGAAGCCTGAAGGTCACAGGTCACATGTAACCCCAGCCACTGAGGTCAGAGGTCACCAAGGGCAAAAGAGAATTCCCTTTTATTCACAGACCGAAACACTACAATGTTTTTCACAGATGTTTTTTTTTTTTTTTATCAGATGAGTCACCCAGCCGGGATGAAACAGAGTCAGCATAATCACATGGTCATGCAAACATGGTGATGATGAAAACAATTATGCAACAAAAGTGAATTTGTTTTGCATTCACAAATGTAAATAAAATCCACTTCACTAAAAAATAATCTTCAGTAGGACTCGTACCTTCCCAGTGGACTTGACTCCTTTCCAGACGCAAAAATAAACCAGGACCCACACAGCCATCAAACACAGGGTGAGCTCCCATTTAACAGACCCTGGTTCATCCAGACCAGAGGAGATGCTCAGCACTTTGTTTCTGAAAAATACAAAGAATAACATTTATTCTAGAACTAGCAATAACAAATAATTAAAACTGTGTTAATTATCTTCAAATGTAATTTACATTTAAAACCTGATATCCAATCCCAGTATCGGATCGGTGTATCACTACCTCAAACTGAAACATCAAACATCAAAACCTGAAGCCGCATTATAAACACCAAAGTGAGTTTCCACATTAATTGTTGAGCCTGGCACATTTGTGTAAGTGGAGACTGTTTGTGAAATCTATACAAGTGTGATTCCTGACATGTTTTAGTTAAAATAAACATTTTAAAGCCCATATAAGACTCAAGTATAGACTTAAAAGCCTGTCAAGTGGGTCAGAGCTATTAATCATTACATTCTCAAGTTTACAATCTGCTTCATAAATAGACCTAAACAGACCAAGAAAACAAGGAGAAGATTAGAAATGTTGGTTTAGCATAGCCTAGGTTAAGTTTGTGTGTTTGTGGACTGGGAAGCGCTGCTGTGGTGGAACAAAAGAAAATTAGTTTTTAATGTGACATGTTTTTTCAAGCTGTTTTTTAAACTGCATCAAAAAGATCAAATGAAAAACCTTTAGGCAATTTCAAAGATTATTTGAAAATAACCGCTAAGCTTCTATCGACAAAATCTAACTAAATACTAAAACCTAATGTCAATCAAAGTTCTCTGACTATAGTGTGATCAGTTGTTCAACAGCTCTGTTCACATTTTTAAACTGTTTTTGCTAATGTTTCTCTATTCACCTTATTCTGCCCCACCCACTTTAGATGGCAGCACACTTCCTGTTTAGCTTTATTTGGTAACTAGCATGTTCACTTGTCTGTCTTGTGTTGCAATATCAAAAAGATAAACAGTTAAAATAAATCCAGCGACTGAATTCTATAGGCTAAACAGGAAGTGTACTGCTAAGAAAAGCGGGCGGGGAAAATAAAAAAGCCTGCATTTACCGATGAACAGAGAATTGAGGAGCTATTTATATGACGCTAAAAATGCAAGCAGACGTCATACTCACTCCCAGAACTCGATGATGGGAGAACGGCCCAGCTCGCAGCTCTGGTTCCCTGCAATGCTAACGTTGACCAGGCTGGAGTTAACGATGCTACCGTTAGCGTAGCTGTTGTTGCAGGCGGCTTGTTGGAAGATCTCGCTGCAGCTGGGCGTGTTCCATGGGTTGTCGCAGGAGGCCCATGGCAGGCTGGCGTTGAACGAGTGGATCAGGTAGTAGAAGCCCCATGCCAGCACCATAATGTAGTACGTGTTACAGAAGAAGACTATGACCATCGACGCGTAGCCTAGACCTGAGAGAGCGGACAAGAACAGTGAAGTAAGAACTAGTTTGGACATTGAGATGATTTGGGCATGTTTAGCCTTGGAGGGAGAAGAGTCTGTTGTATTGTACATGTTTTTATATCTAAGGGAAACCAGAGCGCCTGGATAAAAACCTACACAGACACTTTCCTGGGCTTGGTTACTTGTTGCTCTTTGAGAATCTGGCAACCCTGTTTATAGGTCGCTAAGGTTTAGCAGTCATTAAGAAGAAAACTAGAGGAAGACCGTTTGTTATTAGAGCAATCACTTTTATTTTAAAAGTCCATTAGCGATGATTGTTTTGCTTAGCCAGCAAGTCAAGTGATTCTTTCTATTGTAAATTAAAACATTTCAAATACATTCATTCAAAAAATAAGGTGGTAGACGACTTGGTGTGTATGGTGAACATTTGAAACTGTTAATTTCATTTTGACTTTGTTTTTAACTGTTATTTATATTTTTGGATTCAGATTTTTCAGTGACAGATGTTTATGCTCCGTTTGCCTAATTCCAGCTGGAAGGTGCTGCATCTGTCCTTTTACAGTTTTACTGCTTCAAAAGTTCAGTAAACTGAGTGTGATGCTTATATAATTTGATACAGTTTTATTAGTTTATAGCAGTTACAAAGCTTAGCTTTTGCATTACAACAGTAATTCAATGTTTTATTAAGGTAGTAAATAAAATAAAATGCTGTGTCTTAAGATTGAGATAATGAGGGAGATTTAAGTTAATTATTATTCATATAATCTAGTTTGTGATTCCACATTTTCTACAGAAGAGCTATAATTCTACAGGATCTGGTCTACTGATCTTGAATATTGCAGAGAACTAAAGTGAGCCATTACTTTTTTTAATTTAAAATAACATAAGAAAGGCAAATCCTAACATAATAAAATAAAAAGTAATGATGGTGATTTTATCTATATGGGACACTGTCCGACTTCTGTTTGATAAAAGAGAGTTTGAAGTGCATTATTTCGTCAATTATTAATCTGAAATCTGATGTCCCGCCACAGTAACATGATCCTATCAGGTGCATATAAGATACTATTCACTTTTATACCCTGACCCTGTGTAACACTCTGTTTTATTATTCTGAAGAAAGAAGAGGACAATGGGGAAGTGTCACGTACTACAGCTTGAAGGAAACTTCAAGAACATGTTTTATGTTTTAAACAAATGTCTTAAGTGTTTGGTCGAGATAACATACCAGGATTTAATTTACAATTATACTATTTAAATGGTGGTTGCAGAGATGTTCTTGGAAATTTCTTTGATTAGAGAAATACGCTGTCTTACTGTGAATAATCATGAATTGTGATTAAATTGTGATGTTTCTTTCAGAATAATTATAACACCAAAATTTGACATTGCGACATAAAGTCCCTATGGTATTTATTTGTGAAAGTGCCAAAAGTGAAAACATAAAATCCATTCTGTTCTAATGTGAACCCTGGCGTCAGTGGAGTTTGTTCCATTAGACGAACACAGTAGCTCCCTGTCCCATCTGCAGCACCGTGAGGTAAACAGGCTGTTTTACCACAGGCTGAAGAAATCTCACATTTACTGAAAGAACAGGTCTAAACTGGGTCTGCAAACAGAGCAAACTCTCTTATGTTCTCATTCTCTACACCCATAAGTCTTCTCTTTGCTCTTCCACTGGCCCCAACAGCATCATTCTACTCTGATCCACCTTTTCTCCTCTGTGCAGGACACATTCTCCTTTATTTAAAAGAAATTACTTTGACCCTGAAGAAATCTACTTCAGTTCAGTTTAACCCAGTCTCGGTTTTGTCCTTGAGACCATAGTGTTGTAGTAAAATTCCGTTGTGTTCATGCTCTGAGTGAATGAATGAGTCACTGCACTGCTGTAAACCTAGATTAGACTTTAACAATCATGTGTGTGCAAGGCATCCTCAATAACATGGCCAGACATCAGCTGCTTCACTTTTATTATGGCTAAAAATAACCTCATTTGTTTTTTTTACATTTAGTTCAATTCGTTCCCTTGCCTGTTTGCAACACATTTTATTAAAACGAAAAAGGCCATCTAGAGTCATTTAGCGGTCTTTATTAGAAGTACATGTCACCTACAGTACAAGAGGCAGTCTAATTATTTGATATGCCTGTTTACCTTTAGTGTATATTACAGTTGTACGTGGAGGTGGTCACGTAGAGTAAGCAGAGGTCAGATTATCAGCTGCTGATAAAGTCACACAATGGCACTGTGTCCTTTATATAACAGTATGTATGGGTCAGCTCAGTGGAAATCGACACAGAACACATGTATGCAAAGGCCTTTTAAATGCTCTTTAATTGTGTGTTTTACGGTAGGACGCACACTCTACTCAAGTCACTCTGAATGTCATGTTCTCAAGTGTATATGTGTGTCTGGTTGAAAAGATGAATTATGTAACGTCCCATGAGCCTTCGAATGTAAGTCAGTATAGTTCATCCTTTGCATTCTTCACCAGTTATATACTGGGCTTAAGCAAACTACGTCAACATGTACAATAATACGATTAAAACTGAGATACCAGACTTTTTTTAGTTATAAATGAGTAAATGTCTTTTTTCCACCTAAAAGTATTTGTTTTACTCCTCGTAACTGAAAGCAGCGCTCTGATTGGCTGAGCTTGGGTGGCCCACTCCAGTTTCTGTTACTGTTTGAAAAAACAAGTTTTTAGCCTTTAATTGCAACAGAAAATGAATTAATGTGGATATTAACCCTGTGTGCTGAAAGAGTTCTTAAAGCTAAAAAGAGTTTGACTTTGTGTTTTTCTGTTTTCTTTTTTCATCATACATCCTGAATGAAAGATATATACGTGGCATAAACTGCTAAAAAGCACTTTACAATTAGTTTACATTTGTGGTATTGAGAAAAAAATGAAAAAAATAAATAAATAAAATAAAATGACAAGACAATTTTAAATTGTCTTGCTATTTCATTTTTACTGTATTTAAACTGCATACATGATCACAATACATTCATTATATGATTTTGAAATCTTCAACAAACATTTATATTATTTTAAGGGTATTTTTTACAAACTCACATAAAAACATGCCTATTTTCTGTGTTGTGGTGGTATTATTATTAATACTTGTTACTGCCTCAGTGCAATACTGATACATCATAACAGTAGTAGTAGTAGTAGTAATAGTAGTAGTTGTAGTTGTAAAATGCAGTACCTTTAAAAAGCGGAGCAATGTTCCACACATTGATGCTTCCCGCCTTCATGAACTGTCCAAGAGCGATCTCCAGGAAAAAGATGGGGATTCCTCCACGAACACGATCAGAAGGTACGGGATCAGGAACACACCTGGAGAAGACGCCAGAGTAAAATAAGACACATCCAATAGTCATGGTCTCCATTCAGCTCAGTTTGTCAGATGTGCCAAAGAATGCTGTTTTTAACTTCTAAAACAATATCAGAACTATTAAAAAATGGCATTGAGTTATATTTTTAAACTTCAGAATTTGCAAGAAGATCTTTCAGTAATATGTTAGCCCGGGATATTTCACAGTGGGATTCAAAACAGGCCATAAAGGGGAATGCCTGTGGTGAAATGGAATTTAGACCTAAACATATGAATCAAGACTGACATTCCTGCTATAAATCAATCAGACTCTTTGCCAAATAAACAAGTTGTATATCTGTCTAAAATCAGCAGTGGTAATATGGGATGCTTGAAGTTTGAGCAGATCCAAACTCAGCGTGACTTAAAATGACCCAGCCCCTTTTGTTTGAGACCATTCACTCGACCCACATTTTTGGTCACACTCATTAACATACCATTAACATGGCAACACTGCCCTACACTCAACATGCAAATATACACATAGTGGGTTACTCACTCGTTCACTCGAGTCATTAACATACTCTGTATAAATTACACACAGACACAGCTTTTGGGGCTTTAAGAACAATAAAGACAATTCATTCATTTTCTACCGCTTGTTCCCGTTAGGGGTCACGGATGACTCAAGCCTATCCCAGTGACTTTGGGCCTTAATAAAGACTTAATAAAGACAAGTCTGATGCAATTACATTTACTACTGCGAATAATAGGTCGTAATGAAAATTTCAGTGAATGATGAGTGTTCTCACAAACAAGAAGTACACCTGCACTAGCCAAGGTTTGTGACATATTACACTGTAATAATTACAAGTGGAGATGTGCTTGATGCAGATTTTTAAAAGAGAAACATATTGTGCTTTTTCCGGGTACTTAGAATTAAACAATTACATACCGTATGATCTTCATTATTAATTTTTTACTTCTAAACCACAATATTTATCTAAAACGGCTTAGTAATGAGGCCAGTCCATTGACTTTTTGTTCAGAACTGCAGAAGTGATAAGCCCCGCCTCTTCACTGTAACATTTCACTGTAACAACCAATGAAATGTAATTTAAATGTTTTTTGTTTGTTTAATTGTTTGTTTGTTTGTTTGTTTTTTAACAACATGATTAGGAGGTTCTATTATGTAAATATGCATATTTTACAGGATGTGACAAGTATAGGTGAAAACTGGACTTACTCAAGAGTTTACTTAAAAATGCATGCTTCAATCAAAATACAACTTTGAGTAAACTAATGATGAGGAAGCACTGTAGCAGCGAGATTAAATGCTCATGAAAATTGATTGTGCATAATATTTCACCTTTAAAATAACCTTGGGACTTGCTATTGTGTACAAGTTTTGAGAGGTGACCAATTCAGTTCAGAAGACACAAAATAAAGCAGGTTCTAAAAATCCAGTATTTTTCCACTGCCTAAAACCAGACCTAAACCTGTTTAAACCTGGTCCACGTGTGGCCATGTTGGTTTATGTTTCTGAAGCAGAAATAGCTGTTAGCCGCTTACCCCAGGCTACTGTTAGCGAGCTTATCTGTGTCGGCTAATCTTCTGTCACTGGGCTAACACCAGACGCAGACCAAACCAAGTGACGCACTGTAATCAGGCTAATAGCATCGCAGTCATGTGACCTCTTGTGTGGCGGCTGATTGGACGAGCCTCTATGTAAACAGGAAGCTTAACTGTGATTGTGTTTGTGTTTTGTTGTCTCTGTTTGTTTGGGTTTTTTGTGCAATATTCTGTGAATGTGTGATTTCTGGAGCTTTCAGATGAGAAAAGATTGAAAGTTTATAACTTTGACTGTAAAAAAATCCATTAGTGAACTGATCCACAGCTACACCTAGACGTTGTTGACGCCAATGATCAAATCTAATTACTGGGTTATCTGATTACTCCAGTTTCTAAATGTCCTGACTGTATTCAATAAAACTGGTTGTAGTTTTGGTTTCCAGGCCAGACTGACCAAAGGGATCAGTTTTCTTTTTGGATGTTTTCTTATGACTCTAGGCAGAGCTATTCCTGAATTAGTCCTGGTTTAGCTCTTATGTCACTGCTCTGGTTTGTTCTGAACATGAGTTTGCAAAATTTAACAAGACTCTGCACTTTTTCTTTGGGATTGCGACTCCTGTCTCAGCATTTTACCTCTGTAGCAATAAAAAGAAACACTCAGAGAAATGAGAACATTTCATCTGGTCTGAACAGAATCTAATTCCAGATCTAAACCCACACTAGTTCTTAATGGTCCGGTGGTGTGTGGACATTACTGAAGTTATGTAACAGAGGAAACTGTAGTAACACAGGATCACTGTGACCTCAAACACACTCATTAGAAGACAATGGTAAAAAAGCACAAAGAATGGTAAACAAATGTAATAATCCATGCTAACACAATTAATTAGCAAACGAAAAAACAAGTTGTCAATTTTAAATGTAATAAACCTGCAAACCAAATAAGTATTATATTTGTGGGGCTTTATAAAGCATTTGAGACAGTAAAAATCAGAGCTAACCACAAATGTAGTGATCAGAAAAATATGCTTTAGCTTTATCATCTTGTTTGAGACGTTAGTTAATTATTAAACTAAATTAACTTTCTCTTATAATCAGAATGCCACTTTGCTTGTTAAACGATCTTAGTAATACAACATATTGAACTTGATTAGTTTTTCTGAATTGCTTTGACACATTTTTTGAAATTTGGCTTCATCAAGCATTACTCTGAACAAAGGCTGAGCAACGTTTTTCATCTATTCACTCAGTTTTCAGATTGTGTGAATGCCTAATTTAACTACCATTTCAAACACCACAGCAAAAAACAAAAAACTCAAGAGTAGCAGCCAAAATCAAACAACAACAGAATAATTTACTAAACTGCAATATTTTCTCTTCAATCTGACATCTCTCAAACATCTTCAGCAAAAAGTAAATATTTGGTTGCCAGTTAAATATAAAAAGTAAGGTAAATATATTTCATCCATATTTTCTTTTCTGCAGCTAATCTTCATGCACATTCATTTGTGTGAAGTGTGAATCCTGTTTGGAGGCTGAACTTCATCGATGAGACAAAAACTTAAGTCAATTGAATAAAAAAAAACACATGAAGATTTTTTGTTTATTACTTGTTCTGTCGCAAACATAAGAAAGAGTCATTCGTGATCTCATCCATCCACTGCTTTTGAAAGCTATTTCTTAATTTGCTGCTATGACCTGTTGTTCTGTTCTCTTTACTGTAATTACACTAATATCTGTGTCATATTTCTGGTTGACTTAATCTGAATCGGCAAGTTGTGGCCTGATGAACAGCCAAGACAGGCTCCTTGGTGTCACCTGCTTCATTAAAAGTTCTAATTACAGTAAAGACATGTTCACACTAGAAGGTGTGGTGAAGAATAATGGAAATGATTTAAGACAAAAGGAAAGTGATTGCATTGCACCCTCTTGCTCCAGGAAGCAACTGGACTGGAGACTGATGAGAATTGGATCTTCAGAGTTTGGTGGGACTAGAACAAGTGGGCTAGGAGATGGACCCTGGATGAGGGAACACTTGCTTCCCTCTGATCTGAATGGGACTCGCCACTGTCACTAAACTGGTTCTGGTCAGTGACGTCATGTAAAATGTTTTCATGCAGTTGTTTTCTTATTCTGTATGACAGATTTACACAATCTCTGAGAACAACCAGGCCATTGATAGTAACAAATAACATTCAGTTTCCGAGTAAAGTAATTAGTGTACACCCATCCAGTTTTGAGGATTCTTTTGGACTAGATCCATTGAAACAACACCAATCATTTACTAATAAATACATAAAAAAAAGTTGCTGCTGCTGCTGGGGCTATATGGCAAAAAACATATCTCACAATTTTCTTGGAGCCAGGTCACAGAATCAATTCCTTCTTCACTTTTATAGGTTAAGTCCAGCTCACTCAGAGCAGGACAAAAATCCCAAAACAAGTGACCTCAGCCCTTCAATAAAAAGTTATTAAAATAATCGGTTAAATACAACATTTTGTGGTCACATTAGTAACTTTTAGACATGAAACATACTAAAAATCTGTGCTTCAGTTATAAATAGATATATTTTCGCAAATCAAATCTGAAAATTTTATGAAATATACTTCTTTCATTACTTGAAAGTGCAGCCACAAAAAGCACAACTCACAACCTTGGAAATACGCAGGAGATTATAAAGATTACTAAGATTACCATAAAGTAAAATTGTGCTTTTTGATGCATCAAATAGAAAAATGGGAAATCACAAAATGACGATTTCATTAAACAGGAATGAGTTCAGGTTTGATTTTTGATGTCGCCCTGCCCTAGTTACTACTACTAAGAGTATTTATTACACTTATGTGTCAAGATTAGTAAAAAAATCTCTCAACAATACAATAACTAACAGTTCTATGAGATGTGAACGTCAAAACATCTACATTAGAAAAGATTTGAGAAGCTCCTTTAAAAAACACAAACAAGATTTCTGTTCAGTTCAGTGTGATATGTACGCTGAAGTCCAGAGCTGGTCTGAGATCAACTGGCATCAGATCACTCCGGTCTGCCAACTATTACAGCACTGTCACCTGAACTGACCCCATCAAGAGGACTTTACACTGCGGCGCTTTTACTGCTCCCTCTGTGTGTTTACTTTTCATTCATGTGCTGAAAATCTGACTCAGTTCTAAAAATCTGCTCCAGTCAGGTCCATGTGGATGGTAAACTTGACCCAGAAACAGATCCAAACCAAACAGACTTATCTGAATCTACTTTTATACAAATCACACACAGTACTACAGAGCTTCTGCAGTAACACTGTCACTAACATTAATATAAAAACAAAACTAAGGGTGTGTTGTCCAGTCCCGTTAAGCATATAGATTAGAAATGAGACGCGTCACTGACAAGAAGCAAGTCTCTATGGAGTTGGCAGCTGTATTTGTGGAATTTACAACTTTCAAAACACAATTTTTATGACTTTTTCCTATAAGAGAGCAATAAAGCATACATTGAACACAAGACTAGGGATGAAAAGGAAATGTTGTTTGCAGTTCCCGGAAAAGCAAGTGTTGGTAAATGATTGGGCAAAGAGGTGAAGTCTGAAGTGCTTGCAAAACAGTGATCAGACCAAGAGACTTTATGATGTTAATTTAAAGTCATTCTACTACTGCTTAATCCAATTTGAGAATGTTTACAGTTAAAAGGAAGAAGATGGTCTCACGTCTGACAGGAAGAGGCAGTAAAGCAAAAGTAAACTAGACTCAGCTAAACAAATGCAGAGTTTCTTACAGTCTGGTGCTTGTTTTAGTAAGAAACCTCTAAAAGTAACAGCTGCAGGCATTAGTCAAGAAAGAGAGAAAGTCCAGTCTTTGTTTAAAAGTGAAATTTACAGAAGAAATGACAAAAGAATCCTGATTTGAGTGAAGCAGAAGTGGTGAATTCGGAATACTATTCGAAGGGGTAGACCATAAAATGTGTGGAGTGGATTATTTCAGATTAGAGCCACTGTATGTTAATCCCACACACGTGTCATTCTCTTGATCTTTGACCCTCCACCAAGCCCGGAAAAAGGAAGTGAAGTTGTGACTTTTAAACTGTCAGTAGACCTTTTATTGACCAAGTTTGAGTCATGCTAGTTAGGTTGACTTTATTTTGATTATTTAAACGACAATAACAAGATGTCTGACAGTTGTATCTTAGTCATTTTGGTAGAGTTTGTTAAGAAAGCAGAAATGGCAATTTAATTTGTATTTTTACTTCATTACTGTACTTAAGTAGTTTTTTGGAGTATCTGTACTTAAAAAATATATATATAAAAATATCTGACGACTTTGTATCTTTACTTAAAAATGTCTGTACTTTCTACTTCCTAGATATTAAAAAATGGGGAGTTAGTTTCTAAGATCATAAGCAGTTTTTATTCCTCTTCAAACCAGTGTAAACCTGCTGTGCTGTTGTGTATCAGCACTTTGAGAACAAGTCAACACGTGAAAATAGCCAAAAACTTTGTAATTTCTAACAATTATGGCAGATTAATTACAATTAAATTCACTGTAAAACCAATCTTACATTCAGTGCATGACAAACCAACTTTAAGCACAGCAAAGAATGTATTTCTAGATTGGTTCAAATGTCTTAAAATCTGGAGTTTAAGCTTTATTTTTTCAGGTTCAGGTTTTCAGGCTTTTGTTTGAGTGAACTTCACTACTTTGCCATCTCTGTAAGAAAGCTTCACAGTGTTTATTCTGATTAAAATATGTTGTACTTTTGTCAAAAATGCCAGCTGACCGTAATGTTTCTCTGCTCTGGTCAAGTGTTATGGCAGTTAGATCTTATGTTTTCACAAATGTTAAGCTCTTATATAACTTTTACAAAATAGAGTAAAAGATAATGATAGCAATGATGACATTTAGTTTGTTGATATACTAGATTAGTCAGAAATCAACATTCATGAACTTTCTGATGAATTTTCTGAAGAACTTGTGAACGTGCATTTGCTTGGTCAAAATTGACTCAAATGAATCACAAGGCCAGTCACAGCAAAGATAAAGCTAATTTGCCGGTAGTTTGCACAGTGTCACTGAAGTAAAAAGGTTTTTTCTCAGGAGGTTGGTGATTCAGAGGGTAGTACTGCTGATATTTTTCCTTGTGTAAACTCAGACCAACGCCTTATGAATTAAGTGTCCTTCAGTGAACAAGTTTTACAACTATGACCAAAGTAGAACAGTTCAATACAATTTAACTTAATCAAATAAGGCACATGTCTAAATCATTATCCAAACGGGTAAGATTGTCTGTTTAGTTAATCATGTCGATGGCCGGCTTAACTCTCCTTCTCTTCTTCTTTTCAAAATTACTGATGCAACCCTGGCACTGAAGTTTGTCACACCTACGTGCACAATGAGGTGTTGGCTTCACCTCTTAACCCCTAACACTGTCGTTATGGAAACCACCAATCATCAGTGACCAATCAATAAAAGCGCTAACCTGAGCCTAGATCAATAGAGACAATTTATTTAAACTGAAAAGAACAGACAGGGACTACGTGAAGCTTTTAAACTTCCTAGTCATGATGCGACTCAGTAATAGAAAAACACTGCATGTAATATAGTTATTTGTGCAGTAATTTAGGTCAGTTTTAAGGTCAGGCTGTTAAGGAGAGATACGGTCTGTTGTGTTTTGTTCTGTGAGTTCCATAACAACATTCACAAAAAAAAAAGTGTCTCTCTACTGTAATAAATAAATAACTAGGGCTGCACGCGTTGTAAGACTTTGAGTGGAATCTCTTGAGATTTGTGTGAGTGAGTGAGTAAATGACAGGACGAAGAAGTCACCTCCAAAAAACTGCATCAGAACAGACCAGCCATTACTATATTTAGGACAGATGGGGACAGGGAAAGAGAGAGACAAGAGAGAGAGGAGAGAGAGAGGGGGGGGGAGAAGAGAAGGAGAGAGAAGGAGAAAGAGGAAGACAAGAAAGAGAAGGAGGGAGAGAGAGAGAGGAAGAGGAGAGAAGGAAAGAGAGAGGAGAGAGAGAGGGAGAGAGAGAGCAAGAGAGAGAGAAAAAGGGAGAGCGAGAGGAGAGAGGTGGAAAAGAGGAGAAAGAGAATGGGGGAAAGAAGAAAGAGAGAGGGAAAGGAAATATGAGAGAAAGAGGGTAGAAATGGGAAAGAAAGAAAGAAAGAAAGAAAGAAAGAAAGAAGAAAGAAAGGAGAATAAAAGAAAGTGGAGAGAGAGAGGACTGAAAAAGAAGAGAGAAGAGAGAAAGATAGAAGAGAGAAAGAGAATTATTAGCAAAAGAAGAGAGAGCAAGCAGTGGAAAAAAGAGAGGCTGAAAAAAAAGAGGAAAGAAAAAGAAAGAAAAGAGAAATATAAGGAGAATGAGGGAGGGGGAGATAGAGAAGAAAAGGGAGATGTGAGAGACAGAAGAAAAAGAGGCAAGAAATAGAGATAGAAAAAGAAAAAGAGAATTAAAAAAAGAAGAGAGAGAAAGAGAAGTAAGGAAAGAGTGAAGAGAAGGGAGAGAGAGAGAGAGCGAGAGAGAGAGAGAGGGAGAACAGAAGGAGGCGAGGTTCAGACAAGTGTTTGATGCACTGACTGTAGTTATGCAAACTTCCACTTGGTGTGATCAAGGACTTTTGGGCAAAGGAAAAGATGGAGGAGATACAGTAGCAGAAAACAGGCTCCTAAATCCAGAGTCCGGAGTCCGGTCTGAACCAGATTTGGGTGAGAGCTGGACCTTTACCAGGTGAATCATGTCTCCTTGGTCTTTGTCCTGAATGTCTGCTGAATGTCTTGGTCTTTTAGTTCTCATTTCGATGTCTCTTCCATCTCTTTAATGTTCAGCGACAGGGAAATCTCCAGGTAACCTCTTTGTTATGCGGACATTCAAAGTCAGTGCCAAAAACAAGACCTTTTCCTGGACGACAACTATCACTCGCACATTCATTCACTTTGGACATTAGGGAGCTGAAATATGACCAGATTTTGTAGAACCTGATTTGAATGTATGCAATGCTATTCTTTGCTACATTAAAAGCAGACACAACCCTGGCAGGTGGTCCTGTCTGATCCGGATTTGTCAGAATGTGCTGATGGTTCTACATTCAGAAGTGAGGTGGTTCTGTACTTTACTGTATTCTTAAGTTATCCAGCAATTCGACTAAACCAGGAACTAATTAAAATGTTCTGCTTTATTCGTGTTTGCTGGACCAATACAGTCACTTATGTATATTCTTCTCTTGCAATTTTCAGAATAACAAATAATAAACGCTTTTAGAACCATTTAGTGCAAAAACAATGATCCATGCATTTTAGAAATTCCAGGTCTTAGAGCTGTGCAAAATTGTGATAAAAACTGAACCGTGAGCTTGCGTGAATCTTCATCTTTCTGTTTAATTAGAGACACTTTTTCCAAACCAGTTGTCCTATTGGTCAGTTTTTGTCATACTTTGAGTGACTAATTGTTGGACTTAACAAATCCCAATGACATAAGAATGTTTTGAAGAAGCACTACAAGTTTACAGACATTCAATCATTTTTATAATTAATCTCACAGAAGTGGCTAGGTGGTAACTGGTCTCTATTAAGGCAGTGCTTTTCCACTTGGGTGTCTTGCTCAATGACACAATCTCACTCTTACTTGGGTACATGTTGTTTACTGGTCTCCCATCCAAGCTCGTGTCTTGCTTAGCTTATTGACAGGCTTTGACCAACAGGGATTGCCACCAATTATGTGTCAGCAAAAGTCAGCAGTTAAATCCCAGCTTATTCCAAGTGCATACTGCAGGTAGTCGTGCCACCTTGCAAACAAACTGTATGTGTTATGTAAGTATTGGTGGTGGACGAGGCTTCAGTCCA
Source organism: Mugilogobius chulae (assembly GCA_038363315.1). NCBI lineage: Eukaryota > Metazoa > Chordata > Actinopteri > Gobiiformes > Gobiidae > Mugilogobius > Mugilogobius chulae. The sequence continues at coordinate 20,816,499 of CM076414.1, forward strand.
CTCCAGCAGCTGTCAGGAGCAGGGTGAAGGACTAATTGCTGCAGAATTGTGTTCTAGGCAAAAACATGTTGGATGTTAAAGGTGACATATTAAGAAAAATGTACTTTTTCTGATTTATTAACCATGCTACTGCAGAGTTCTCTCATCATGTGTTTATTCAGAGTTGTATTTGAATTGATTCATGCATGTTTGAGTAATCTTGTATTGTCCTGCAGCTGTGCTCATTAAAGTCCTGTTTTCACCTACGGTCATGTGATTTTTCAAAAAACAAAAAAAACAATAAAACATGTCGGGTTCAAAACTGTCATACAGCCACAAGCCACTTTCCAACAACAACAAAATCTGCTGCTTGTTGTTACAATAACATTTTAGAATAAAGAGGCAGGGCTTGTTAATTCAGCACTTTTGAACATGACGTCAGTAGATTTTTAAATTTCTAGGTCGTTTTAGTTAATTTTGTGTTTTTCAATGAACAAAGTGTAAATTACTGATCAGTACATGCCAAAGCTTATTACTAAATACAGAAGAAAAAATGCAATAGGTCTCACAGTTTTATCATTTGCAGTCAAATGCTCAGTGATGATAAATGTGTGTGTGCATTCCTTACCTCCTCCATTCTTGTAGCAGAGGTAGGGAAATCTCCAGACGTTCCCCAGGCCCACAGCAAAGCCAACGCAGCTCATGATGAAGTCCATTTGTCGGGTCCATGTTTCCCGCTCTGGATATGCACCTGGCACCGGCCCTGATCCACCTGTGACCACACCACCTTTCTTCTCAGGACAGGCCACGCCGCCTATCGCCACCGTGGCCACCAGCGAGCCGTTTGAAGTTGGCACTGAGGGGTAAAGATGGTTTCCACCACCATTGGCCACATAATGAGACTTTTTGCTTAATTCGTCCAGAAGTGTTGAGGACGCAGAGGCAGGCAGAGACTGCTTTTCACTCTTCTCCATTGCTCCCAGGAAGTCTAAAAGTTCAGAAGAGCTTCAATGTATGGCTCTAATTGCTGCTTGACTTTTACTTTTTTTTTAATAAAGAGATCACTTGTAAATTGTTCCTAATAGCAAAATATTTGCAAAATCAATATAGAGTATAGGCTACAAAAATAATATTTGCAGCCAATTTAAAAATGCTTGTCTATTCTTCACAAATAAACTTTAAATTTGATATAGTTAACTATATATTGAGATACTGTGTTAATAGGCCTAAATGTTTCAGCAGGGCAGTTTAAATGACAATATTACAAAATAATAGGCCTACTAAAATGAATGGTTTACACAGAATTTCCTATTGTTTATAAATTAGTAGCGGCTGTTTATGCGCCTGAAGATTAGAAGCAAAAAATCCAATTAAAAGTCACTTATCAGCAGCAGCCAGCCCGAGCTCAAATCCAATTGAAAGCGTTAAAAGAGTCAGTTTTAGTCGAATAAAACGATTCAAATCCTATTAGAGAAATGAGTCAGTGAAAGAAGTATCTTTATACAGTCAAGTTCAGATTTACAGCTGGTCCCGTTAGAAGTCACTAATAATGACTCATAACCCGCTCGTATTTCTGTCCCGTTAATCCGCGCTCCTTAGAGCAGTGTGTCCCGAGTGTCTCTGCGGGGGCAGCGCTCACCTGTCACCGGTGAACAGCTCCTCTTCTCCCGCTGATGAAGTCAAAGCGACCCGAAATGCAGCTGCTCGGACCAGATGTGATGTGATTTTATCTGTGAAATGTCACAGTTTGTCACCTGTTCCTCGGCGGTGTCACGCACAAGCAGCTTCAGTCACTTTAATAACACGATCAGTCAGAGTTGGTGTGCAAAAGAATAAGGTTAGGGGGAAAATGCAAAAAATAAAAAAACGTAAAAAATAAACGCCACAAAACGCACAGCGACCTTCAAAAACAATCCACGAAACACTTGAATGTGAGTCTGAAGAATCGCATGGGACTTCACGGAGGGGTGGTCCTCAGCGGCCTGCTCAGCGGAATCCTGCGGGGGTTAGGAGCGCGGAGCCCGACTGTGGGGGGCTTCAGGCGCCGCGAGGCTGGAGGTCCAGAGGAGACTCGAGCTCCATCCGTTTCAAGGCAAAAATGAGACAGGAGGCTGAGCACTGTATGATCAGTCGGGACGGTGTTCTGTCACAGTCACGCGGAGGTATTTAAAGCTACGTCGCTACGTCAGACGTCTGTCGATCTGTCCGTTTGTCTGCTGGACTCTACGTGCAGGGGCTTTATAAACTGGCTGATGACGTAACGGCGTTAGTCCCGCCCTCACGGTCTTTTTCAAACGCATCTCCAGCTCCGCGCCCTCCCGCTGTTTTACCAGAGCACGAGCTGCGCACGTCACCGGGATCTCGCCGCTTTTTTCTTTTTGATACAGACTCACGATCATAGTGATTTTCCTCTCGCACACAGACGTCATTGAAGACCCTCCCGTTCACTGCACGCTCGCACGGGCACGCGCGCCACACAACACTAAAGTGAGAAGAGAGGATCAGATTAGAGGAGAAGAATGCAGTGCTCTGAAGGACAGCGCTGTGGAGGTCAGAGCTGCAGTGTGGACGTGCGCAGTGGCCGCTAAACCACCGGGGGGCGCCAGAGCAGGAGCATCTGAAAGCCCTCTGGTTATTATTCAGGACTTTTTACTTTCTCTGTTTGTATTCTTTAAGTAAAATGATTGGGAGCAAAAATACTCAATAGGTTAAAAAGGACAAAGTAGTGTTCCAAAACATGACATAAAAGGCATAAGAGTTACTGTCTGAAGGCAATAATATTAGATTTATAATTTTCAACAATAGCTCTTTGTTCCCACTGGGAGTAAAGGCAAATGCTAAAATTGTCAGAACCAGAGTAGGCCTAGATGACAAAATACATTATTTTTGCACTTATGCTTCAGATATGTTTTTTCTCTCTATCAGGGTCATTATGTGGAATGAAAAAGGTTATATCCACACACTGGATGAGGAAGGGTGTCACAGAGGAGAAGTAGGCCAAGTGCTGGTTGAATGGTGATAATAAAGCAGTGTTGCACAATGTGTTTTTGCATAATACAGAGATGGTATTTCGTATGGTGGAGTTCTGCTTCTCATTAAACTCTGAGGTGATCCAAGTCCACATCTGGGTTTGTCATTAGACCAGGACACAGACCAAGATTTAGGACAACTTTACTCGTAGGTCAAAAGGTCAAACATTTTTTTATTTTAAGAATCTACATAGAATTTTGTTTTATGTAAGCCTATGAACAAAACCGAGTAGAAACAACACTCTTTTTGCCAAGCTCTGATCTTTGAGTTTGTGGTAGACTAAGGCTCTAATCAATAAAAATATAAAATAAAAACAAAATGATTATATTTTTGCCCTTATAGTCTAAAAATACGAGGAGCAATTATGTGGCAATACAAATGATAGTTTATGTTGTATTTTTACATAGAAGCAACCATTTTTATTTCATAATCAGTACTTTGTTTTTGCTAGTAAAGGCAATAAACTACATTGTACAAATTAAACTGAAATACATTATAAATCATTTAATTTTATTTATTTATTTTTTGGGTTGCAAGTAAAAGCTCACCCTGGATTGTAACAGCAACATTTTGCTTTAGAAGATCTAGGACGGAAAAAAAAAAAAAGACAAGTTTCTATATATTTAGTTGATTTATTTAGTTACAGAAAGATTTAAGGCACATTTTGAATAATCAAAACATTATTCTTTGTTTGGCAAGTTGCATTTTAATCAATGCTAAAAAAAAAAAAAAAAAGCTTGAGTGCATTGTAAACAAAAAAATAAACTAATAAACTGGATTAGTTAAATATTTAAATAGTCAATTTACAAAACATTGAATTTGCTATTATCGTGTGTAGCAACTTAAAAAACTAATACTAAAATAAGAACACTGGGTTGAATTGAAATTAAAGGACACTTAGCACCATAAAAATAAATAAAAATAAACCCCATTTTGGTTTAAGCAGGTGTGAAAAGGAGAGAGGAGCGCTTGAACAAGAACAATGTGCAAACAAAGACCTGGAGTCACATTAGTGTTTGGGTGCATTTGATTCTCAAGCTCGATCATCTGAGGTATTTAGATCAATCTTATGTCTAAAACAAGCTCTGATTTAACACTATTGGTCAAATCCTGTTCCCTTTTCTTCAAATCCAACATGATCAAAATTTGAATGATTGCATTTTTGTCTGAGGTAAAAACCAGATGGAAAGAGGAACGGTTTTTAAGTATTCATAGCGTACTGTTCATCGGTGGAGCGGAGTGAATCGTCACAGCTTTGTCTGCTTCAGGATCCTTTCTGTTTCCCACCAACTCTGAAACAGAATAAACACACATTAGAAGGACTCAGCAGAGGTCTGGACTAGGACTGACCCAAAAGCAGATCTATAACATCAGAATCCAGACATAATCTAGCACTAAACTGGGCTCGATTGGAAGATAAGGCTTAAGCCAAGACTAAACCAGAACTAAATCACAGCTGCACAATTTGAGAAAAATATCAAATAGATTTTTCAGAAAATTAATTTCGATTTGCAATTTACATTTTAAAAATCAGATTTATTTTTATTTATTTATTTTTTATAGATTTTTACATTTCCCACAGGTCCAAAGAATTGCATAGAAAGATTGAAAAAAAAGTCTAGTTTTACTTGAGTAATAATTATTTTGAAGAAACTGTCTTTAAGGTTGAGTATCATTCATTTGGCTGTTCCACCATCGCTGATAAAACTGGCAGCAAAATGATTAATATTTAATATTTTATAATATCTAATATTTTCAAATTGATATCTTAATCCTGTTAATCTGGAGTGTTTCAATTTATTCTTTAGAATTCTATTTTAAACATGCCCAAAAGAATTGAAAAGAATGAAATATGAACTTAAAAACTATTTTAAAAAATGTATTTAAATGATTTTTTTACAAATCTAAAGAATTAGATGTTTTAGTCAGATTATGACAGATTTGGTTATTTGAGAATAAAATTATGTTTTTTCAGAAGTTGCAGCATAATTGTGTATAATTGTTATTACGGAGATTGTATCTGTTAAAATATGTATAAGATGTTTTTTAAGGCACTTAACTTACCAAATGAATACTACAATAACAAGACATTTTACATTACACAAGTTTTCATTAAGGTTGGAGGCCAGAGTTCACAAATGTTTACTTTGGTCTAATCATAGTGTTGTGTTATTCATGTCAGTGGAAGGCATGCAGTCATTGGTGAAATATTTTCACACAAAAAGAGGAGAAAGGAGGAGCGGATGACAAGACAAACTGACACTGAGTAAATATTGATATATTTTTATAGAAATGTATCCAAAAAGAAGTATATACACAATTCTTAACAAAACAGGTGCAAACAGACAATTTAGTTTAAAAGGACACAAGACACAGCTCCCTCCACTAACCATGTCACTCGAAAAGAGCAAGTCACAGGTACTAAAACACCTGTTGTCATGGTTTTTTATACGCTGTCCAACCAAAAAAAAAAAGTTTGATTACAGCTCACATTCACCGTGGCATTGCTTCAGTCAGCTTGATAAGATTTAACTTCATTATTTCTGTAAACAAAACCACTGATGACTGGAGAGTAATTGTTAAAGATCCTCAATGGGGATAAGGTCTGTTCAAGTATGTCGTGTGTCTCATTCTTTCAGTGTGAGATTCATGAAATGAAGAGAAGAAGAAACACAATGATGAAACAGCCTGCTCTTTCAGGATGTTCTGTGGACCTGTAGTGTTGTTAAACCTAGACCTGATCAGCTGCAATAAGCCAAACCCAATCCAGGAGGTATATTTGTTGGTTAGACAGAGTATAAAATAATAAAATATGTAGTTACTGCTTCAAAGACTGATGTTGAGTAGATATTTGAACTAATACTGACTATTGACCTAAAACTTGAAGAAGGTTTAACTTACTTGGGCCAACTATCAGCTTATGAAAAAACAGGGCAGAATTATTATCGTTTATGATTGATTTTGAAGTCATTGGTACATTTTTTTAGCAAAAAAAGTACCCAACATCAGCCAGTATGGGGTTCTGTATGTACACAGACAACATGTTAGTGAGGGGAACAGCAAAAAAAGAGATACCTTTAATCAAGGGTGCTCCAGAGTGACTTCAGAGAAAAAAATGCTTAAAATTATGCTTGGGTTGTCATATTTTTCTTTTGAAATATACATTTGTTTCATTAGGTTTTAATGAAAAGTAGCAGGTGTAAAGGGCAAAAGAAAGTTCACAGAATCAATGATCTGCACACTAAATAAAAAATAGACAACAAACTGAAAACATTTGGCCAGTTACTGATGATCTTGTGTAGCACACTTGAGCACATGTGGGTTTGCACTAGTCCACATGTGTCCACATATTTAAATTATTGTCTGGAGTCACCTTTTGTTTCTTCATCAACATCAATAAAATTGACTTTCCCCTTCATCTTAAGTATCCCTTATATTTATGTATGATTTTACATAAAAGTAAAGAACATTTACAACCCTTTACAGTTGGATTTAAATAAAAGTATTGTACAAAATGTAGTCATCACTTTGGAAGAAAAATTGAACTGAAACACTTTTACTGTATTCACTGACATTAGGCTGATAAAAGGTATCAGAAGCTAGTATGGCAGAAATACAAGGCAAAACACATGAACAACTTCTTTTTGGTTTCACTTTCAACACAAAAATCTGTTTTTGTTTCCTTTTTCCACAGCCCCTGTTCTTTTAAAAAGAAAAGAAGAAAACTTCAGATAAGATGATTTCAAAGCATAACCAAAGAAGCATTTTCTCCCAAAGTGACAGTCAAATAAACTTCAATCTTTTGACTTAATTCTATTTTACTTTTATAAAAAAGTGTGCTCCAATCAACGAGCACAAGCCTACGCCCTGTGTCATGTGACCAGAGCTTTCCCCTCCAAATGTCCCGCCACAAGTTCAAGTGAAATGTAGAGTTTGTACAAAGTGAATATGGCTAAAAGGAAGGCACCGACGCTGCTGCAGCAGAAGTTAGATTCACAAAGAATCACAAATATATCAAAACTAAAAAAACATTTGAATGGCATATGATATTATTCATTTAGGACAACATTTTATAAGACATGTTTTATATCACAAATATCTAAAACCTTTTTTGGTTTTCATTTTGAGATCTTAACTAAAATAAATCTGAATAAATAAATGATATATTCTTAAGAGTAAATTTTGTTCTCAATGCACATCTTCTGTCTGCTGCAGACTGACACCAAACCACCATAACCTAACCAATCATTTATAGTCAGCAGAAGGCAATCGTTCATTCAATCAACCGGCAAAAGAAGGTTTAAGGCAAAGAGGCAGAACTTAAAGTCCCTCAGTTTTCCAGTTTGTCTCATTTTTTGCTCCATTTGTGCTTTGAAACGAGAAAATCGAGGTGAAAACAACAGAAGGCTGCCCACACGGAGACAAGGTAGTTAGTGTTTCAGAAAGATTTCCTGCAGACAGCTTCAGTAAATGTGGACATCCACACAGGTGCTGTGGCAGCAGGAAAACATGTAAACAATTCAAAAATCAATGTGATCCATGTATAATCCAACAAAGCAGTCGTTGAGAAGAAACGTCAACAGCCTTCAATGGCTTAGTCCTCGCTTTGATTTTGACAGTTTGAATAGTTGTTTTCCTTCTCCACTTTTCCCATGTGGAAACTCGTCTCCATGTGGACTTGGTCAAAGGCCTTAGGTTAGAACAGAAGAGTTGTACTCACAAAAAATAAATCTGGAATTCTAACCCAGAATTTTATAAGTTACTTTCAAGTTTTAAGTTCATCAAGTTCACATTTTTGAATTTTGTGAATACAAGTCTAGCAGAAGTAGTTAAAAGTAGTTAAAGCGATGTTAGATAAAGATCCAGTTATGATTAGAACGGAGAGAAAAAGCAAGAGAAGAAACCAATCACATTGTCATCTGGTCACATGGTCCTCACAAATTCATGTTTTTATTAAGATTCAATGATTGTTTCATCTAAAGCAGATAAAATGGAGCTTAACAGTGACCTCCTTTGTTCTGGGAGCACAGCCTCCCAGAACAAAGAACATATACCGTACATTTATAAAAGTTTTAACGTCCTTACGGATAATCAGCTATGTGGTTAGTAATGAGCACAAGACCTACAATATTATTTAAAATCTGTTTCTGCAGCTTTACAAACCACAAAGTGAATCAACCGTTTGTCAAATTTTATTTACTATTTTACTTTTCTTTTGTTTTTTTGAGTGAAAACAACGTGCTATGGATATGGGTCCGCATGCCTTTAAACTCTGTACTTCCAGAACCAGTGCGATCATCCACTGTTGAGCTCCACAGTTTGTAATCTAACGTCATGTGACAAAACTGAGCACTGTGATTGGTTCACAGACTATGCAAACCAAATAGAAAAGAAGTTTGAAATTTATTTGACGAGGACTGACTTTGGGAGAAACGAGTCCATTTCTCCGTTTCTTCTGTCGTCAAACTTTCTCCATTTCTGGACAGTCCCATTTTCCGATCGATTTCACTTCCTGACGCTCCGCTTGCTCCGCCTCCTGTACTGCTGAGCATGCTGGGAGCTTTAGGCAGACTGTACATGTAGACTGCTCCGATCACCATCACTGCTCCTACAGTGAATATTAGATCCACGTGGAATCTAAACAGATATATAGAGCCACAGTGGACACGATGATGGAGAAGGAGGTGGCAAACCCTTTTAAAATGTTATCAGCGTATTTCACCACCACGGCCACCAGAAGTCCCCCGAACGCCTGGTTAAAGATGACACACCTAGGGACAGAACAAAGACCAATCTTAAATAAATAAGCACAATATATATTGAGATTAATTAATTATGATATATAATTAATTATTCTAATTACACACATAATTATCCATCCATCTGATCTGTACACTCACCAAACCATGGAGGTGTAACCAAAGAAAAAGCCATTTTTTGCGATGTCAGTGCCGTCGTTCCACCACATTCCCAGCAGCCCCAGAGCTGTGCCGAACACTCCGAGCTGGACGTTTCGCACCCACACAGATGCTGAACTGCCCTTCAGAATCTTCTCAAAGTAAACTCCAGCAAAACCAGAGGAAAGACAGCTGATCACCACGGCCACTAGTCCCACCATGTAATTCTGAGAGGAGCTGTCCAACACAGAGGACTCCTTCTTCCCCTCCTGCTGTACCTGTGGGAGCCACAAGAGGGCAATCAAACACAGCATGAGTAACAATAAAAATAAAGAAATAAATTGACCTTGTAACAATCATGACTATTTAAGCAGTTTTTTTTTGTAAAATGTAAAAAAAAACATTGACTTTCAAATAAAAAAGAACAAGTAAAACTGAAAGCAGATAAGGAATACAGTTTCCGCTAGTCATACTCAAATTTATACATAGGAGCTTAAAATCTAAAAGAATGGTAAAAAGCCATCATAGTTCCAAATCAAGCTCAAACATATTTTCCAGAACATTTCAGACAACTGCTTTGCCAAGTCTTTGATGGCCTAGTACTCTTTATCTATGACATTCAAGGTTGATATCACACCAAGAACACACTATACGCCAATACCGCCTCTTTCTTTTCTGCCTTCTAATCCTGTAAAAATAATCTCCAAAAATCTGCACTGTTTTTATGAGTTTATGTTTTCTCCCTCTTGTTTAACCTGAACCCAAACTTTAAAACTATTGAGACTGAAAGCCCTTTAAAACATTTTTTCCCAAATGGATTTAGTTAATTAAGGTAGAGCTGGAGGAAACTTAAAACATTCTTTTCAATTGTCTGTATTCTGGTGCTTTTTAGATGTGATAATCTCATTACATGAGATTATTATATTAATAAAAGGCATTAGGCCTGTTGTAAAATTATTTTAAAATCTCCAACCTGATGTCCCAATCTAGGTCCGTTCCTGTAAAAGTGGATCTTAAAAGCAGTCAGTGTTATGGGACTGTCCTGTGTTCAGAGCACACAGTCTGAACTAAAGCTGTAAAAACACTCTGAAGATTTCTGCCTTGAGCTGCGCTTAGAAGTCACTTCATCACTCTCTGGGCTAACCACTACACTACTTCCTCTACTCCTAAAACAACATTTTAGAATTATGTTCATCTCTGTCATATACCATTACCTAGATAAAAGCTATCTATGTTATGTGCAAAACCGTGGAATAAGTGTAGGTATAAAAAGCGCATAAGTCCAAAAATTAACAGTAGTGGAATGATCCACGTGGTTAGGGCGAGTATAGTAACAGCACTTAAAATGTGTACAGCCGATTATTGTATGTTTCCAAATGTTTTATTTTTATTTTGCTTTTTATAGGCTTTTTGTTAATTAGCTTTTTAGTTAATTAGCATCAAATAAAATACAAGTTTAAAGATCTATAAACATGTGTGTCAGTAATCACTACAGGTCAAAAGGAGGAGAACTTAACAGTCAGCTATCTCAACTCAGGTTGTTCCTGGCCCCCACACCGCTTCATCACTGTTCTCTGACTGGGCGATTTTATTTCCTGGTTTAGGTGGCTTCAGCCTGTTAGTAGTATTTAGCTGGATGCTTAGTTTTGGGTTGTTTTGCCCTGTCCACATGAAGCAAGCTCAGGCATTTCAGCACAAATATTTTACCTAAACAACACATCGACTAACCTGGCCAGCCAGATGATATTTGTGAATTCACAAACACGAGATAAACCATCGGACTTTCAGCTGCCCGATTGGTTTGGGAGTCCAACCAGCGGTGTTTCGGCGGTGTTAAGACAGCTGTTAGTGCCCCGTCGTCGTCGCCGAGTCTCATTCAAGATCAACAAAGATGGTGGCTCTCGTGGATGTACGTGTTACGGCTGCTTTTGATGCGGTTTCAGCAGAAATACGGAGTAATTTCTTTTTGAAAGAAAGTTCGAAGTTGTTGCTGTGATTGGCTAAGAAAAAAAAGGTAGGCCCCACACCCAATCAGCTCGAAGTATTTCACTAAATGCCCCACTTTTCTCAAACGCTTTCAGCCAGTAAAGTCCCAGATGGATATAGTGAGAACTCAGAAAGGATTCAACACAGATCCATCTGGCATGAGCCAGGTTACACATCGACCACACGAAGCAGGAGTTTTTAGAACAGATTTCTGAAACCAGGTTCCAGGGTGAAAAGTTTTCAAAACTCCAGTTAAGCGTATCCACAGTTACGCAACTTTTTTTTCCATATGACATCACTGCCTCAGAATCAAGTCTCATCTGCAGAATGTACTAACCTTTATTTAATGTTCATTGTGAAAATCTGTGTTCACCATAAACCAGAAGACATAAAGAAAAAAAAAATCCACTACAATTTTCATAGGTCAGTTTTGAAGCTTTGTCAAAATATTCAAAGATTCCACTTGTTTTGTTTCTTCTGAAGGTTTAGATCCGTGTTGTTCATTCAGAATGTTGGCTAAATTTCTCCGCTAAGTTTATGTTTACGTTAACAACTTGCTCAGTGTCATTTCTACTTCCTTTCTGTATGTACTCTGGTCAGTAACATTGCTTTACATTGGCTTCAGACTGGTTTACGATTCATGTGTGGAAGCTCACAAATTCCAAGACAGCTTCATGTTCATGCAGATCGTTTTTAAAACTATCCTTGTTTTTTTTTGTGTGGACAAGGCATAAGTCTCATCTCAAAACTGGAGGAGACAGAGCTTTTGCTGTGGCAGGTCCTAACGCTTTGAAATAATCTTCCTCTGGTTTTAGATTAGATCTGCTCTGCTCCATCTCTGAATATTTTCAAATCTTTGTTCAAAACCACTCTTTAAAGACTAGCTGAGCAGATCATTTGTATTTGGATTGTTTTGATCTTTGTTTAATGTGCATGTCTTTTATGTATTTTTTACTTCTGTACAGCACTTTGTTTTAAATGTGCTTTATAAATAGAAGGCGCTTTTTGTTCTTGTTTGTTTTTGTATCTTTTGTATGTTAAGGCTATATTTTCATGATTTTTTTTTTAATAAATGTGAATCAAGACTGATGTAAGTATTTTAAACTATTTTTTTGTCATCTTTTTCAACCAAGGCAGGACACTTGACTTGAATTGGTAGGAATTGACTTTGAGAATCCTGGCTTTAAAGGCAAGGCAAAGAAAAGAAAAGAGTAATTAAAAAATTATGTTTGGTAGTAGATCCTTTGAACCTTTGTACCTTTTCTTGAATTTTCTCAGTTGAACGTTAATTAACTAACCTGAACAATGGCGACTCCGGAAAAGAGCAGAAGCAGCGAGACCCACTGGATCTTTGACAAGGACTTTCTCAGCATCAGCACCGAAAACAGGGCAGTAGTGAGGATCTTCAACTGGTACGTCACCTAGCAACCGCAAAACAGAGGAGTAACAGATCATGACAGGGACAGAACCGGAGCAAGGCAAAAGAACATAGGACTTAATTTGAACAAATAATTTTAGATAAATACTCAAACAGCAACAACATCATAACTTCTTTAAAGAGGCTCCACTGACAGCCAGGAAAGAAGAGTCTGAAGGAACATCAGAGGGGCACTGGTACCTGGAAGGTGGCTGCTGGGAGGTTGGAGATGGCAATGTACTGCAGATTGTTCTGAAGTGTGTAGATAAGTGAGGGCACAGCCAACTTCAGCGTGTCCTTGTACTGCACAACAATGGAGTCAAACAGCGACAACGCCGTGTCCTTCACATTCACTGGAGGAGGAAACAACAACAAAAAAATAAACTGGGATAATGGGATTGTGGGATGGATTGCTGAACTAAAAAGGCCAAAAGAATAGAGTCTTAACAAAGCACAAATTCATGATTGTAAACACAAAAGCATTTTATGTCTTCCATGTAGCTTTTTAGCAAAAACAGATTTGAATAGAAGCATGTTTTTATTTTGACAGTTTTGGACTAAAACATTTAAAAGTTGACTTTTATATGGCCTGGAGGAAAACTGCTTTGTTTCCATTGAAATGTTGTTCCTTTAACTAAATAAGGCAGTGTGGTGTAAAACTTATCCATCTCCACAAAAATATATTACTTTAACTTTCTATTTCAGTGGAATTATGAGAGTTTCTTTCCGCCTCCAAAACGTTACACTGTGTCATAATAAGACTGAGAGTTGGTTTAGTCCTGGTTTGGAGGTTTGTGTATTCTTTGTTTCAGGCCTAGATTAGACCGAGCTAAATCTGATTGTGTATTTGGGTGTTGGGTAGTAATGTTTAAACCTGGGATTCTTAGGTTTGACAATATATTAGTACTACTGTTAGTATTTGCAAAAAACATGCTCATTGTTGATTTTTAAGATAGTAGGTGTGCCACTGTGTCATTCTGGATAGTGTATGTAGTGAAAAAGTTATTTTGAGAAATTCGTAAGTTTGCCTTTCAAGAGATTTGCAGGGCAAATACTGAAGAACAAACATTATGAAATAATGAGGCAGTTATTGGCAACCCAAAACAACCCATACATTCTACAGAAAGAGACTTATTGCGTAAAATATATGTCTTTAACCTTGTTTTATTAAAATGATTCATGCACGCTAGAGTAATTTGTATTGTTCTGCCGCTGATCGTCAAGTGCTCAGAAAAGCCCTGCTCTCACCTACCACCTATCCCCACCCACTTGTCTGTTATTTAACTGTGATTATTCAAACTAGTCAGATTCATAGTAAATCATGTATGGTTCAAAATAGTCACATAGCCACTTAACAGTAAAAATGACAAATTTAAAATCTGCTACTTGCTACATTAAAATCTTACAATAAAGAGGCCGTGCTTATCAGTTTTGCAGTTTTGTACAGTAAGTTCTATCTCTCTTTTGATACATTTTTATAATAGTAAAATAGTAAATTACTGATATTGTTTATTTCAAAACTCGAAAGACAAAACGCAATAGGTCCCTTTAACTTTGTAGATTTCTGTAAAATAAGTTTTACGTTAGTTAATTGGAAATAACAAAAATTATAATAGCATTTGGAGCAGGTCTGTATGTTCTACAGTAGATGTATAAATGTGCTGGCACTCACATCTCTTCTGCAGCAGGATGATAAGCAGACAGGTGAGCACCTTCAGGACCTCGGCCATGACCACAGCAGAGGTGCATAGAAGCGGTCTCCAGGGAGAGTCCGCACGAAGCGAATGGACAGAATTAGAGATGCATTCTGCACCACCAACACAGCCAGAGAGATGTACTTCAACTTCTTGTTCACTGCAACACACACACAGTTTGTTTGGCATGATGTCAAATACTAATAAAATACAAGGTAGCATTTGATAATTTTCTTATTCACTGTATAAATGACCCAACATTAGCAGATGATTAATGGCAAAATACTTTTTATCTGCTGAGTGCTGCGTGTTATTAAGTTTGTCTTCTATTTTTTTCTCTCCGCATGTTTCATCAAACACTGGCGTTTGTCCTTGTATTGAAGTAAACGTATCCTTTCCAATCTTGTGCGGGTGGATTGAGCAGTCTGGGTTGAGAGTAGACTGGATAGGAAAATGAGTGAGACTGGTGAAACAAACTTCCTGTGCTCAAATGTTTATGTTCTGTCAAGAAGAAATCAGGCCCTAAATGAGGCTTTACTGAACAAGATTTGTGAAACACCCTTCTAGAGTGAAACTAGAGACTAGGGAAAGGATAAGGCAGTTCTGGAGGTTGCAGAACTGGTTTACATTATTGTAGTAAAAAATAATGTATCTTGTTTGCCAACTTGACATTCATAAATTACGTAATACCAAACAAACTCGCCTTGTTTGTTTTTCCCTTTGTTTGAGACAATGGGATGCCATCATTTACGTGGTTGAACTGGCTAACTAGTCGGTGTCACATACCTAAATGTGTCCCCTGACGTGCACTTGCATAAATTAGAGGGGTGTGACCTCCACTTGCTTTTTGCAAACTTTGTGTTGACTAGAGGTTAGTCTAAATATAATCCTGTGTTTTAAGTGTTTCTGTGTTATTAGTACATCTTTGTTTAGATCTGCAATAACACTGAACTTGCTTAACTTTTATACACTATTTTAGGTTTTGATGTTAGTTTGTGGTTTCAAAACAACAAACTAACCACTTGGCCCGGGCCTTTCTGTGGAGTTTGCATGTTCCTCCCCATGTCTGGGTGCCAACCAATAACATGCAGGTTAGGAACACTTGGTAGTCGCCAGGTGTTAAGATGAATAGCCTCTGCTGAGCTGCCCCATGGCTGCTTGTTTTCACTGAGTGGGGAGGGGGTCTCACGGTGAAGTGCGCTATACAAATAAAGCTTACTTACTTAGTTAGTTACTTAGTTACTTACTTACAACTGATTTGAAAAAACATAAGGGAGAAATAAAACTAGATTGCCTTTTAGTGTAACATCTAGTTGTGTCAGCCAAGTATGTTACACAAGTCTGTGTTCACACAGCAACAGTTCCTGATAGTGGGTGTAACTGGCTTTAAGTATGGAAGATTTAAACAAGCCATTAAGTGCTGTTAGGCAAACAAGAGCAGTCTTTTTCGATTCCACATTAAACTATGATCTAAAAAACCTGAAAACCTCCCTGAAATTAAAAATAAAACAAAATCATTTGCATTCACTGTACTTCCTAGTAATAGTTAGGCTATGTTTACAAATTCATTAACTATATTTTGGGAGTTACTTTTTAAAAAATGTTTTCTTAAAGATGAGGAAAGTTTATCTAAGTGTTAGATGTGCTTGTGTCACCAAAAGATTTCTGGTCTGACTAGAAAGCACCTGCCACAGAGCAGGAGGTAAAAAAAGTCTCTATAGTGTGGCCCCAGTTCATAGTTCCTGCTCTGTGTGAATGAACGTGTCTAAAATGAGAACTGGAGATGGGGAAAAAAAAGTACTAGGAACTGAAAAAAGTTTCTACAGTGGAAAAAGGCCTATGTTAATGTCAACCAGAATAAGCAGAGATTAAACTGAGACCGAGTGCCTCTGAATGTTAAACTGTGTAGCTCCTTCATGCATCACAAATATACACAATGTAAGTACATCTTTAAATTGTAATATAAACACGCTTTACCTGTGAATGTACATTTGGTCTTTCTAAGGCCTTATATAGTGTACAAAACATACAGTAAGTTGTTAATATCCCATCTAGCAAGTACAAAACTCATTTCAAACTCTATTGACCCTATTTTGTCCCGCCTACTTTTCTAGGAATTGTACTTCCTGTTTAGCTGCATTTAGCCTGTAGACTTCAGATAATGGTTTTATTTTAACTGTCATTACAAATGTTTGAAATTGCCCCACAAGACAGACAGACAAACATGTAAACTACAGTAACAGAGCTAAACAGGAAGTGCAAATCCTAGAAAAGTGGGCAGGACAAAATAGGGTCAATACTTTTGGATGTCCACAACTTCCTTGTCACCATGCAGATCATTTCTTGCCCACTATTTTTATTGGCCCTATCATTAGAAAAACATTTATCTTAGGTCAGTGTAAGGCTGTGCAGTGGATATGTAGACAAGCAGGTGGAAGACATCTAACTGTTATAGAAATAGGAACTTTAAATGGTCTAAGGTAAATAAAATACACTAATCACAAATTTCCCTTTAATTCAGTTTGCGATTTGAGTTAATTTTTGTAAGCATACGTAAGAAAAACATAATGTACTTAATATTATTGATTAAAGCTAAGCTAGTTTTAACTTCAAGTTTTGAGTCCAAAGTAAGGCTAGCGTGGAGCCAAGCTACAGTAATCTATCGTTAGCATTATTTTTAAGGCGTTTTATTAAAATCATGTAATATTAATCAGTGTTTTTTGTATTTACACTTCTCGAGAGACACAAATAAAAATGTAAAAAAAATCCGCGTTAGTACATTTAGGTGTTAAATCAGAGCTAATTTTTCCTGTTATGCTAGTCGCTGCTCCTAGAAGTACTGAGCGTAAAAGTTGACACATTGGACACTTAACCAGTCATAAATGTAATACAAATGAATTTCCTGTATTTTGATTCCCATTAAACCCGGTGGTTGACATAACAATGGCGACATTGAGCAAACACGGCTGTGATCTTTGATGATCTTACCTTCACTCTGAGCCCGATTCACTCCCTTCTCCTCCGGAGCCTTGGTGAAGTTTCCCCCGGTCATGGCTGCGTCCCACGCCCGCTGTTCACCGTGCAGAGCGGAGCCTCGAAGACAAGCCTCCTCTGGACAGACACACCGAGGCCCGGGAGTGTGTCTGGTGGAGGTAAAGACGAAAAAGTGAGGCCCAGTTGAGCGATGAAAGGTGTCAGTTTGATATATCCGGGGCCAGCGCAGCAAACAGAAGCTACATGGAAGATACGGCGAGAAACTAGGACGTCTTACTCTCCTCGTAAACCTCAACACATGCGAAACAAATACCCACAGAGAGAATCAACATTTTTTTAAAAAAAAACAACATGGAAATTGAAAGACATACCCTTTAAAACAAAACCCGTACCACAAATAACGGATACGTCTAATTTAAAATGGACATTAGTTAGCTTGGGGTTTCATTCAGAGTGAGTACTCCTGTCGTTGCATTATTCGTTGGCATCGCCACTGTCACTTCCTTATTCAGGTTGATCAGGGAGAATGTGATTGGACAAACACGCTCACCTGCAAAATAGTCAGCCTTTAGCGCCACTTGCAGGTTATTTAAAGTGATGACAACCTCATCTGAAAATTGTTTTGTAAATATCTCTTCAAATGTAAATATTCCCAGACAATGCTTCCAATTGTTGTTAATAAGAAAACATGTAAAAAAAAAAAAAACACAGAGTATAGGCCTATTTGTTCAGAAACATCTTTTTATTCAAAGAAAAAAAGTATTTTCATCCCAAACAAGAAAATAAAATAAAACAAACTTATATAATTATTAATACAACATTATTCAATCAACAGGAGAAAGGTTCACAATTTTCTTTTTTTTCCTCCTTTTTTATTATTGACTTTCTTCTAAGATGATATTAATTGGTGGTGGTCATTACACATGCAGCTAAATAAGTCTGATGGTGCAGGATGATAAAGGGAGAGCGC
The DNA here is from genome assembly GCA_038363315.1 of Mugilogobius chulae. Lineage (NCBI taxonomy): Eukaryota > Metazoa > Chordata > Actinopteri > Gobiiformes > Gobiidae > Mugilogobius > Mugilogobius chulae. The sequence continues at coordinate 20,834,466 of CM076414.1, forward strand.
AGAGGGGTTGAGGCTAATGGGGGTTCAGGCCAAAAAAAAAACAATACGTGCCATGACAATTTTTAAGAGGTGCAGTTTTTAAAAGAGAGCTTATTCAAGACATTAATACTTAAGACCCTAAACTTTTGATTTGGAAACATTTATCTGGAGAAAAAAATCATTGCATCCTAATTTTGTAATATTTATTTTCTCTAAAATCAACAATCATACCTGCTTAAGTTGTAGCACTTTTACTTTAAAGTTATTTATTTTATTTTGCAGGTCAATCAATATTTCACTATGAAAAAGCCCTCACTAAATACAATACACCTGTCAGCAACCGTCCGTCATACGAAACAGATCTTTGCATCATCATGCTTAGTTGTAGGGTCTGTATGTGGGGAAATTTAGTATGCTAAATTGATATATGTATATTTATATATACACTGCCCAGTTAAAAAAAATGCCACCTGGATAAAACTAAGCAAATGATTTGGGGTTGGTGCAGTCTGGTCAGGTTCAGCAGCTGACTTCCTGAATAAACTGAATGACCACGGTATTCCATCAGTGGACTTTTTCTTCCTTGACGGCACGGGCAATATTCCAAGATGACAGTGCTAGGATTCATCAGACTCAAATTGTGAAAAAGTGGTTCAGGGGTATGGAGAAGGCTTTGCGTAGCAGTCAGACTCTACTATCATCAATGCAAGCTTTTGGTGAAAAATTAATGCAACACTGGATGGAAATAAATCTTGAGACTCTGCAGAAGCTTCTCAAAACAATGGTACACTGAATGTGTGCAAAGTAAAGACAATCCAATCAAATATTGGAGTGTGTGAGCATTTCTTTTTTTGTTGTCCAGGCAGTGTATATATAGTAAGACATTGAGCTTGATAAGAAAATGCCACTTGCATTCCCATAAACTACCCATTAGCATTTTTCCCAATGAAGAATATGGTGCAAATCTACAGTAGTTAAAGGAGTGGCTACCAGCTGTTTAAAGGGCAATTAAGTGCTCACAAACGGTAAACATTGATTAATGCAAGCTTTTGACTTAAAGATTCACCCAATATGCTTTATTTTCCTCAAATTGTATTGAGTCTGTTCTTACTATCCCTCTAGTCTCTGGGTCATTATGTGGCAATAGACAAACAAAAATAGTTCATGTAAATTTGTGAGCAGTAAACAACATTATATAATTGTTTAAAGCTCAAAAACGTCAGAACAGCATATTAGAGGAACTTTAAGTAGCAACACTAGCATAATTCGATTTAATTCTAAAAAAAAAAAAAATAATATAATAATAATAATACAAATAAAAAATCTATTTTCAGATTATTACATGCCCATTAATTCTCAGCTCAGGTTTGAGGGAGTGGTAGAATGAGAAAAACTAAAGGGTGCATTTGTTGATTTATTCCAATTCCCGCTGATGAAGATGGTAAGAGGAGGGGCAGTGGGGATGGTAGTGAAGGTAGTGGGGTCGCAGAGGTTGTCTGTATCAGCTGCTGTCGGGAGAAGGCTCTCTCTCTCTGTGCACGCTGCTGGAGCTGCTTTGCCGCTGTTTGATGCTGTCTAAATACTCCTGCTGGGACACTGCCAAGACGGAAGCTAGGATCTCATCATCCTCCCAATCTGTCAGACCTAAGCACAGACAGACTTGAATAATGGCTGTTGGAAGGTCAAATAATAATATTTTTTGGATAGATAGATTTATTCTTTTAAGATTACTCTGTAAAACTGGTCTCACCAAAAGCAGTGGGAGACATCTCCTGCATGATTGCTCTGTATTCCCGATGGTGTCGACTAGGATTACTGGGACCTTAAAAACATACACAAAATAATGCAATTACTGGTTTAAAACTATCACAGTTATGGATCTCAAAAGCTACCGCCCACTCCTTGGTTCCGGAAGTATAGGCTCATATAATTATATATCCTCATAGGGATAGTTTTAAAGGGAACCTATTACGTCAAATTCACTTTTCTAAGTTTTTAACCTTGTTATAATGGCCTTCCTTTCATCATTAGTTTACTCAAAGTTATATTTGAATTGATTCATGCATGCTGGAGTAATCTTGTGTTGTTCTTTAGATGGAGCTCAAATGCTCAGAAATCCCCGTTCTCACCTACCACCTATCCCTCCCACTTGTCTGTATTTACTTTGTATATTTAAAAAGAGTAAAATTCAAAGTGAAACATATATGGTTCAATACTGTCCCATTTTCACTTTCCAACAATAAAAAAAGTTTTTAAAAATCTGTTGCTTTTTACAGTTAAAGTGAAGAGGCGGGGCTTATCAAATCTGCAGTTTTGAACAGGAAATCAGTAGAGCTGTTCCTATTTTTAAGTTGTTTTAGATCAACTTTGTGTTTTATAATGAACAAAAGGTAAATTACTGATCTGTGTATGTTCTAGATTCTTACTAAATATTTAAAAAAAAAAAACCTTTAAAAAATCCTCAGGGGCTAATCAGCTATGTGATGAGTCATGAGCATAAGACCAACATTTTTATTCAAATCCATATCTGCAACTTTATGAACCACAAAGGAGAATTTTAAGTTATAGATGTGCTTAGACTGAAGACAATTGCATTTTACAGGGGCCTGTAATTTTGGAACAAGAACAATCTTCCTCTGTTGAGCTAAATTAGCACACTGAAAGGAAATGATGTAATGCATGATTTTATTTTGCAACATTAATAATGGCTATAATATTGACATTAACTGTAAAATCCTGACACTTGACCCACAGGCAACAGTTTGTGAAGCCCTAATAGCACAATCAGAGCCTCACCTGGTGCACAGGGGGACGGTGGTTTGCTGAGAATGAGTGCAGCTCCTCCTGGGGATGGCGGCTTGTTGCTGGTTGCTGTAGCAGTGGTGAGGTCGGTGTGGCAGGCGTCTGTTTCCCGTTGTCGCGGCGATCGAGCACTCCAGTCATCCAGTCCACTTGATGCAGCTGCTGTTGCCGAGCTGCAGGTGGCGCTGGCTTTACGAGGCTTCAAACACACATAGAAACCATTACCTTCCCCAAAGCTTTGATAAAAATGTCAAATGTCAAAAAGGACAATACAGAATTGCATCGGGATTACACCTTAAATGTACAGAATATATTTATTTTAGCCACACTACGTTGTCTCAATAAGTACATGGAGACAAAAGCCAAACATACAGTAAGGTGAGAAAAAAAAATATTTTGTTTTACAAAACCCTTTGTACCGCTTTTGCAAGTCATTCACAGCTGGAGCAAAATTCTCACAAGTCATGCTACTTTCGCACCTTTAACTAAACATGAACTGATAATAAGCAAGTCTGAATAACACAGGAAAAGAAAAATTGAGGGAGAAAGACTCAAGAGTTGTCGTGCTTCGATCCAGCATTTTCAGTACCAATACAGATTTCAATATTGTGGCTTTAAATATCTGTTGATACCCAATATTGACCGATACCAGTGTAGGGAGTGAATGCACTAATCTAGTAATAGATCAGTGCATCACTAGCTGCAATTACCAAACTTTATTTAATTACTTTTTCTACTGTGTAATACTCATATGCGTACTTTGCACTTAAACGCACTGCCAATTATGACTGCGGTATAGACAGGCTGAAGCATTATTTGTGTAGTCCAGATGTGTCTTTTTTATTTATTTATTTACATGTAAATTTGTCAGAATTAGCCAGGCGGCTATTTTTCATCTGTAGTCCAGGGACAGATGTTGAGTGTCCAACTAAACTATTTTAGTGTTTATGACTGTGGTATTGACAGGGCACAGTCATACACATCTTAACTAAACAAATTTTCCAGTGTGAACAAATTCCTGCCATTCCATGTAAATGGATAATGGGAGTGGACCCTTTTTACTCAAAAGCATTAGTTATGTGCCCTAGCTGGTTAAACAGGGCTACAGAACATGCATAACACAAGGCTTTTTGGACTGACGGTCACGTCACTTAAAGCTAAAGCATAGGAGCGTTTGAACATGGACATTAGACCTGACCCTGCTGAACTTTTTCTAATTGCGCTATCGGACTCGCCTGAACCTGCGAGGTACTGGTAGATTCACGCATCCCAAACACATATATAGTACTTGATCCCAATTTCTATGTATGCAGGCTTTATAAACAAGACCCCATGTCTGGTACCTGTCTGGTTTTCTCCTGGTCCTGGAGCCACTGTAGGTAAGACTCTCGTGCCACCTGCTCCTCAATAGCCTCGTTAGTGGCCTCCCAGTCGGTGGCTCTTTTCTTATCCTCCAACATTTGCTGTTCAATCCACGATTCTTCTGAGGTTTTTATGGCAGACTTCATCAGTGACTGGTCTGCATACTGGAAGACAAAGGACAGCAGATAAGATACAGCTAAATGTGTAAAATGAACATGAACATAAAATTAAATAGTTCTAATATCAGATTACCTGGAGATTTATCAGGCCACCTGACTGAAATACTTACCCCTGGTTTGAAGGCTGGCAGTCCAAGTCCCACTCCAATAGTGGCCTTGTTGGGGTTGACCACAGAGTTGTAGTGAATATTGCGATGGTAACTGACACGGATGGGTTCATCGTGATTTTGGTGAATGGAGTGAAAGGTGTTGATGGGCTCTGTGCCATATTGGTAAACCTCCACCGGACGATTGTACATCTCCGCCATTGCCTGCATTTCAATATGGTTGCCATGGCAGTTGTTCTTGCGCTTGCGGTTGATGTAAGTGGTGAAGTCTTCAGTCACATAGTTCGAAAAGTAGTCCGCGTTCTTCATCTGAAAAAATAATAAATGACAAACAAGCAAATAAAGTAAGACTACTGTAAACCTAGGCAGAGAGAAAGAGTACAGAGTACAGAGTATGGATTTATAACATGAGGGCACTTACTAAATAATCCATACAGTGTTTCCTGACCACCTCGTGCATGTCCTGGTCTCCGTACACCTGGTCCGCTGTAACACACCAAAAAGGTTACGTTAGCCTTCACAAGCCAGGTTTAATCCACTTGTGTTTCATTGTTGTTGTTGTTTCACTTCCAAAGGTAATGGTGCATTATGTATCATGTTTTCATTATTCCATTGGATCACATGACACTTGTGCTCTGCTTGTAGAAAATCGCGACTGAAAATTTGTTCTATCCTTCCTGTGACATGATTTGACTTACCAACAGCTCTGAAGAGACAGGCTCCATCTTCCTTCATTTTCTTTATGACAAAGCCCTTTTTCTCTGTTAGAGTCTTCTCAAACCAATGCTCCTGCTAAAAACAAACAAAAAATGCATTTGTTTAAACTTGTAAATTTAAAACTTCAGATCCAAAACAGAGAAAAAACAGATGCATGAAGTTGAGCTAAATACTGCAGTGAGTTTATTAGACAGAATCACACAAACAGATAACAGATTGTTGAGTTAGGCTTCAATAACTGATTATTTTGGTAATTGATTAGTTGGATGATTATTCTTTTGATTCATCGAAAGAATATTTTTGAGAACACAAAAGTCACTTGAATACATATTTTTTTCAAAATGGTGATATAGTGGCACTGCACTTCACACTCTGAAGGTCCTGGGTTCAACTCCCAGACAGTAGATTTTATATGTTCTACCTGTGTCCTTCAAGTGCTTCCGTTAATCCTACAACTAAAAACATGTACAATAGGTTCCTTCCTCAGGACTACCTTGAAAAAGACTCTGATAAAAGCAGTACTTTCTTGGTTAAAAAAAGGTTAATTACGTTTGAACTGAGGTAATGTTGCTGAAGAATGTTCTGGAGGTGAGATAGTAGATTTTATACGTTCTTCTCCTTGTGTCAAATATCAAATTAGTATATGATATTGTAGCTTTTTAATTTTCTAAATTAATCTGACAAATGCTTATGTTCTACTTACTAGGCTAAAAAAAAACGACTACTGTAATTTCTGCCCTATTGAGCGCACCTGAATATAAGCCGCACCCACTAGATTTAAGTAAGAAAAATGATAAAGTACATAAGCCGCACTTGTTAATAGTAAGTCTATGAGAATCTAAAAGTAGTGGCTTATAGGCCAGAAATTACGGTACAAAGCAGCAACAGGCCTACTGTGAAGCGAATGAACGCGGAGGAAACCTACACAAACATGGGCAAACTCCACATGGAAAGGCCCTGGGCTCCCCAGGAGTTGATCCCAGGACCTTTTTGCTAGCCCTATTGCTGTGTTTTTGTGCTGAAAAAGTTAATAGATTAGTTGTGATTAATCAATTAACTTGTATTAACCCTTACAGCTGTGCTTCAAAGACTGCCAAGTGACATATTTGTATGGGATTCATTTTTAGTTTTGGAGCTTAACTATATTGATACAAATTCCAACAGTATTTCAGCATACCGGTACTCAATGCAAATAAAAGACAAAGGGGCAGATCAATTCAGACATGGCAACATCGAAGTCCATATTTTATCCCAGTTAAAACAGGCACATAAAAACACTTTGTGAGTTTGGGAGCAAAAAGGACATCTTTGCTTCACACAACTGGATTTAGCAACATACTTTTTTTTCTCAGCAGGTGCAACTGTTGTAATGTTGCTAATAGTATGAATTGGAAATATAGGCAAGTACTGTATTAATCTGGGAAAAATGTAGGTAAATACAGAATAGCATGGTTGAAGATTTCGATAATAAGAAAAGGATTGGACTGAATATTGTGTGAACCTAAAATGACATTGAATGTTATTGAAAGTTCAGTAGCCATTCCTGGACATCAGTGCATAATACAGTTCCCCCTCACCTGTTCCACAGTGGCCGGGTCCACAGCCTGTAGTCGTGCAGCATTCTCATATTCATCCTCACTGTTGTTTCCAGCTCCTTCTTCCTGGTCCTGACTGGCTCCGGGGCCAGTGACCCCTGGCTGCCCCCCTCCAGTAAGAGATCCCACAGCCACTGAGCAGCCTCCAGCCTGTCTTCTGCGTTTGCTCAGGCCAGGACCAGAGCAGCAGCTCCCCAGCCCTCCCCCACAACTCCCAGCTCTGCCCGTGAGGCTCCAGGCTCTGAGGGACCCACAGAGGGAGGGGCTGAAGGTGGTGGAGAGGTGCTGGGTGTGGGGGGAGGTGGGGCATAAGACCAGGGAGGAGGAGAGGCTCGTGGCCTTGCAGATGAATTACCACGGCTGTCTTCGTCTGGACCTCCAGAACTGGGTTTTTTCTTGGGAAGAATTGTCATGGTTCAACAAGCTGAACAGGCTGTTGGTATAATGGGAACAACGTTAAACTGGCATTACACTCTGGGTGAGTATTTTTAATTAACAGTGATAACAAGTCATAGAACTGAATTTTTTTTGTAAACGGTAAAATAGTTTTGTTTTCCAGTGAAACTCACTCGGGGCGCTAAAGGTCAGTGAAATCAATCTCAGAGGTCTGTGCCAAGTAGTTTGCCAGGTAAGTCAAAATAAAGGAAAAACTACTAAGCAAATCACAATGTCCAACCAGTATGGGAAAGAAAAAAATCTTTTTAGTGCTGAAAAGCATTAAATTGTTAAAAGTATATAAAAAAACTTAGATATTTATGTAAAAATTAAGCATGATCCTTAAACTACTAAGAGATCTGTAGCTGATTCAATGCACAGACTGATTCATGCCAATAAAGGCACATTAAGGAAGGTTTCTGCCAGTCAAATACATCAGATTTAATAGAGCAGCTGCTAAAAACACATTATAAAGAAAGCACCAAACAGGTGTTTGAAGCTATGATGCCTCTGGGGTACCACACACTTCAAGATACAGAATCCTTCAGAGGCTTGGAATTCTAAGTTCCATTCAACCACCCTTAGCCAATGCTCACAAGCAGAATGGCTCTGGTGAGCTCAGAAATACCTAAACATTAATTTTCAACCAGTTTTCTGTAATGGTGGATGGTTGGTGTACAGTCACCATGTTCTATCAAAAGACTTTGATATTGGGAGGAGGGTAGCAGAGAGATGGCTGGCCACTTTCCTTGATCCTGTAGACATTCAGCATTGTCACACCCCCACAGTCAGTTTACATAAATTGTGAAAAAATCAAATTTATGCTCAAACATTGTAAAATGCCTTCTCAGCCTAGCCTGTTATTAGGAGTATTTATAACGAGGTTTTAAAAAGCGTATGTTACATACATACATTTTTAACCTAAATTGTGTTTTCATTTACACATGCTTAATACACATAGTGTCTTAATGGAATGTCATCAAATGCTAAAGTTTTCATGTGTTTTACCACCGCATAAACGTTCAGAAAAGTGTTGTTTTTCTGTGGTAATCTCTTCTAAACAAAAAAGGTATAACTCGAAACAAGATTTTTTTTAATGCAACAAATAAATATAGAATAACTTAAACTAACCGTGATTCGAAGCTACTAACAATGTAATGGTTGTTTTCCCCTGAATTTCTTGACGTTGCATAGAGTGATTTCTAAGTTTATACTGTGTAATTTTTTTTATGACCTTTACAATAACATTATGTTCAGTGACAGAAGGAGAGGGGGGATGATAAGCAATCTTATAGTTAGCTAACTATTGCTGGGTTTTATGTTTTATGTTCAAGAATTCAAGGCAGTTATATTCCAGGTTGGGGGCAAGAGGCAGTTTTCATAACATTGTACTTTGCCACGAAAAAAAAAATCACTCATTTAAAAAGTGATGATTTCTTGGGTAACTAGATCTATTAATTTAAACAATCCTGTTTTAGCTGCACCCAATCTGAGTGAAATAACATTGTAATGTAGAATGTTGTGATGTCGTCTGAAACACTGCAATAACGTTAATAAAACACGTAGGGATCTCATTTTAAAACAATAATTTCATTGTGTCTTTACTGTGTTTTCAAGATAGTTAACGTTACCTTTCTCCGGAAAAATTCCTTGTCGAATTATCCACTTGACTCTGAAGGCTTGGTGGAGGCCAGATGTGTGCTGTGAACGCAGACGCCGGTATCCTCTTTATATACACCCAAATGGGCTCCAATTTACAGTTTTTATGCTCTCTATGTATAGGCAGAGCGGCATACAGACAGCATCTGATCACTGCGGGCCAAAGTGCAGGTAAAGTCACAACACCTTGGGTAAAAAAAACAACAAATCCTTTTGATGCAGTGGTTTTAAGCTATTTAGCTCCGCTTGATTTCCTCTCTTGAGTGTGCGAACAAACTTACATCAGATATCAAATTCACACTTACAAAAAGAAACAAATTAACCAACCGTGTCCTGTAAATGGAGTGTGGAACCGCTTCAAAAACCCCTCCATCAAAACATCGCTGCGCTAGCAGTTGTTAGCTTAGCGCTGTAGCTAACGGCTAATGCTACAGACCCAAGCTACAGTCACCCTGTTCAGATCGAATATTTCGATGTTTTTCTCTTTAAAACAGTCCAACGGGGTCTCGAACATTCAATAAAGCTTTTCTCCAAAATCCCAGCGAGCAACAGAATACACAACTCAGCTGTTTGAGCACAGGTTCTAAAGCAAAAAGCGACTCGTCTCTTCGTTTCCACCTCACCACCACTCACAAAACATCAACACAGACTGACGTACGGCACCGTGCGCGTTGACGTCACTTCCGAGAAATTTTGTGCCATTGTGTTATTGAACCATAATCATGGATCTATCTGATATTTACAGTCTATGTAGTGAACGTGAACATGTTAGTGAACAAACTAAACACTTTCTTTTTGGATGATATTATTATTATTATTATTATTATTATTATTATTATTATTATTATTATTATTATTATTATTATTATTACTACTACTACTACTCCTACTACTCCTACTACTACTACTACTACTACTATACTACTACTATTATTATTATTATTATTATTATTATTATTATTATTATTATTATTACAGACATTCTTGATTACGGTGTTCCATGTATGCATGTGCCCAGTTATGCACTAGATTGTCTCAGACATACCATACCTTTGTTCTTTCCTGGTGCGGTAGCGATGAGCCTCTATTACTCTGACACTCAAGGCCTGCTCCAGACCATTTGCTGTCATTCACATGAGCTCCTTTTAACAATTGGAAGACCACTTCAGCTACTGGAGTTAGTAAGTTAAGCGTTATTTGTATAACACTTTTCAGAGAGATTACCCAACTGTTCTGTCAACTGTACTAGTGTTTGGTTCTTTACCCCCCTGCGCTTCATTCTAGTTTTGACCCATGTACCTACCACATACTCTCACTGATGTTTTGTTTTGTCTTCAGTTAGCCATTAAGATCAGTAATTTCTATTGACCATATTTTGTCCCGCCCACTTGGCTTGGAAATGCACTTCCTGTTTAGCTCTGTTAAGTTAGCTAACGTGTTTGTTTGTCTGTCTTGTGGGGCAATTTTAATTAAATATAATGACAGTTTAAATAAACCCATCGACTGAAATCTACAGGCTAAATGCAGCTAAACAGGAAGTGCATGTCCTGGAAAAGTAGGCGGGACAAGATAGGGTCAATAGGCTGCAAGTGTAGATTCTATTTGGAACAGGTGCTCATTCAATGTTATATATGAAAGTAATAAATGTAAAAAAGTAAAAACATATTTTCACTTTCACAAATTAACACTAAATTACTCCTCATAAATATTATTAAAAAAAAAAAGAAATTACAAAAATGTTCTAATAGTTGATTGTAAATGTATTTTTTATTGCATGTCTTCCAAGATGATCATTTGGAAGACACTTTGTTTGGGTGTTTTTGACGTCCCACTTCTAAACTAACTTCTTTTGAAATGACCAAAACACTCATTTGCCTTTTTCCCCTTTTCCATTTTATTATTTTTTTATTCAGAAAGATTAGATATGAGTTTCATTTATAGCATAGAAGTATTTTTAATGACACGAGTTCCCAAAGTGATTTTTTCAGGATGTAATCTGAACACCTTGTAAATGCCCAGAAACTAAGCCGAGTTGGGATTGGCTGTAGAAAATGTTTGGGACAACCAGGTGCTGTAAAAGTAAATCTGGTTAAGAAAGGATTGTAGCTGTGTCTTTGGGCAAAACACTGCACCCACCTTTTCTGTGATGAATGTGGTGGAACTGGAAACAAATAGGTTTGCTTTAGTTACCACAGGGTGCAAAAGTGCAGGAATTAATGTTCTAGGTCATTTGTATTGTAGTATGTTATGGGTTGTTTTGCTGGAAAGCTTTGGGAAACCCTGTCAAAGAACGAGCTACAGCCCATGACTTGAAAGTAAAAGCAAATAATCTACTACAGCTGGCAAAAACTAGAAAAGATGTGTACTACATAGAAAATAGGCAGAGATGGCAAGTAACTAATTTTACTCAAGTACTGCACTTTAGAAGGTTTTTATTAATGTATAAATACACTGGGCATTATAAATGTAACTTTTTACTTTTTTTCAAGAAATATCTGTTCTTTCTACTATATTTTTAATTGAATCTGTAACATTCCAGTGGACTACATGCCACATTTGGGTTTATATGTTTTACTTATGCCAGTTTACAATTATTTACTTTTAAGCTTCAACAGAACTTTCAGTTTTATCAGTACTGTACAATTACTTGAGCTGTGAACATTAGTATTTTTGTCATCTCCTTAATAAGGAAAGATAAATTCTGCTTAGGAAAGCAGGTCTCTACAAGATTGATAGGTTTTCAAACTCTTTGAGTCTTTACCTGAAAGGCAGAGTCAAAACTGACTACATGTGTCTTGATGTGTCTTATCTATTTAATATCTTGTTGTTGCCTAGAGTCCAGAACTCACACTTCCTCCATACATACTGAATTATCAATTTTATACTTTTTACAATCTTGTAGGGCTGCAACAAACGATTATTTTGATAATCGATTAATCTGTCGATTATTGGATCGATTAATCGATTAATCGGATAAAAATGACAAAATAAAATATAAGTGTTTTGCATTTTATTAAATGTATTTATGCAAAAGACAACTTGTGTGCACTTAATGAACACACTGGCTTAGGATAGAAAGTAGGATAACCAGATTTGCTCTCTAGCTACTTCTTTTAATTGGTTATTATAGGGCTGGGCGATATGGCCAAAAATAAAATCTCAATTTTTGGACCTTTGGACTGCTGCTTTTATTGAGCTCATAATATTTTAAAGCATCTATAAAGAATGAGCCAATGAGATTAACTTGTTTTAATCATATTAAAACTAATAAGTGTTTGCTGCTGCATCTAATGCATAGGCCTGGCCTACTGTTATCAGCATTTGTATCTATTAGGTCCTGTTAAGATCATTATGATTGTTTTGTTTCATATCTAAAAGTTTCAAGTTTGCGAGTGTTCACCTCTCACTCCTGTCACTCAAACTGCGTCGCCATGGTTACGGAGGGGAAAGGGGCGGGGCCTGCAGGCTGCTGCTTTTTCTGGTGAGAGGAGAGGAGAGTGACGCTGTGGACGGCTTTTTAACTTTATCAGAGAAAACCTTACATAAAGCACACCCAGCAGCTCGTGTAACAGCAAAGACAAATCAAAAAGACGCTAGATTTACCGCGGGACTTTTCTAGAAAGTTACCGCGAGTCTAAGCGCTGAAAGCGGCCGACTCACCCGCGGAGAAATAACAAACTCGTAACTTTATGAGATTAAGCTATACACCACCGCCGACAGGTTACTCTCAACTAATATAATGTTATTAAAAGGTCCGCTAAACAGGCGCAAGGTTTCTGTTCGTCTGTTCTTTGTGAGAGTCGAAGGAGAGCTCTACAAAGCCGCTGATGTCCACTAAAAGCCGCTGGATCACAGCGGACTGATAGTAAATTATTTTAGCCAACTAATCGATGACCAAATTCGTTGACACTATTTTAATAATCGATTTAATCGATTAAATCGATTAGTTGTTGCACCTACAATCTTGTCACAGTTGTAGAGTGCCATTATTAAATCCCATTTAGACAATTTCATTTAAGCATTGTTTGTGTTTCTTTAATTAAATTTTAGTTTTGTATACAAGCATGCTAACCAGACACGTAGGGTGCATCATGTGACCTCATCATCTGGGCTCAGTCTCAATCCTCTTTCCTCGCTTTCCTCGCTTGATTCTCCCCTTGTCTCTTCAATTCCTCTGTTGTCAATCAAACACATGAAGTACAGTCCTTAAACTCAGAGGAAACAAGGGAAGGAAACACGGAGCAGGGTTAAACAGCTAATAAAACTTCATCTGTCTCCATTTGAGGATTTTGTAAGCAAATGCTGCACATTGTTATAATCAAGGTTAACGCTACACCTGATTTTCACACTCCAAAATAGAAAGTAGGCAGCTAACTCTATTGCTCTCACAAATTCTAAATATCATCATGCATTCATTTTTGGCTGCAATCACTTCATAGGAAAATATTTTTACAGACAGTAAGGTGAAATCAAAGTAGTTATCACAGCCATTCAGAGCTCTGCTTTTAGCTATTTATGAGATTTTAAATACTTGATTCAATTCAAACAGAACTGAGAGGTCACATTTAATCTTAATATGTTGCACTTGGAATTTACTTTTTGGTGGTAAAGACAAAGCATTCTTTTCACAACAAACAAATCCAGGTACCCCTGCTTTAAGGTACACTATTGTCTCTGTAGGAATATCTGTCTTCTATATTTGCATAACTGCAATGACAACGAAATCTGTCCCATTGATGACACTAACCCATCCTGTCTCTCTCCAGGCTGTGTTTGTGATTGTCATCTGGAGAAACATGAACTTAAGGATGTAAGGAAAAAGAATTGGCTGAGCCCAGATGTTCATTCCTAAAAAAAAAATGTGCCCTGAAAATAGTAGTATAAAGGATATTTTACACATTTTCTAAATTACTTAGCCTTTCAAGTGAAGACTCACTAGTTCTAAAATCAGATTAGAAATCAGTCTGGAGGTTTTGTGTTAGACAGAGTAGAAACACAAATTCTACTTACACCCAAAAGAAGAAAAACAAAGAAGGTAAACAGGTTGAATTCACACTCAAGCCTAATTTGTTGTAATATTGTTGTTAGTAGTCGACTCAGAATCAGAAACTTTGTGTGTTTTGGTGATTCATAGTTTGAGAATCACTAACAGTGTAGTACAGCCCATGTATAAGAGAAAAATCGAACAGCATCTAAGAGCATGTCTTGTTGTTCTATAAGGCTCGGGAAGGTGACCTCACGCATTAGTGGAATGTTCAGCTTATCTAATGTTAAACCAATGCATATTTTAAATCACTTAATACTGAAAATAGCATTTTTTAAAGCATATATTCAAAAACTACAGTGAGAAATAAATGTACCAATAATAACCCAGCAGTTTTTAATGTTGTCTCACTTTTTAATATTGCTTTGGCCAATGTATTTTTATGAAGTTCTGCAAACCTAATCAGAAACATGGCGTATTTGTCATTATTTTGCATTATGTTGTCGCTTCCCGAGTCTTATACATGCGCATACAGTAACAGAATGGTACGGCGCTCCATAGTACTCACGAAAAAATAAATATTTATCTCGTAATTACGAGATAAGATCTAGTAATTACGAGATAATTTTCTCGTAATTACAGATCATTTAAATGGCTTTTCCTACATTCTGTATACCCACGCGCTTCGTATAGGCTAAGCTAGTGACTTTATCCACAACACGAGTAGTCTTTTTGTGCTAGCTTGATGTTTCTAAATAATTAAGATGTACTTGTGGATTTCGTTATGTTAAATTAAGTGCCTGTGGTCTTCACTGCAATGTTTAAGGTCTACAAAAAGTATGAAACTAGCTGTTACGCCTGTGGACTCAAGCTACAGTTAGCAGGCTATAATAAAGACGGCCAGTGTGTGGAGCTGTTCACCCACCAGAAAGAAGCTAGCGGTAATCGGCAGTTTTTTTAATAAAACACAATCCTTCCACTGTTGGCAGTTAATCTCACACATCCTTAGAAATGTGCGGCAGTTTTTCTGTGGCTCCAGCGTCTGGTTTTCAATTTATTTGTCCAAAAAGGAGAGAAGTGCTGCACATTTGCTACACTTCCGCATGGATCACCCAGAGTGGGCGGGTACTGCAAAAATGCCCGTATGTTGCAAGTCAAATGATGGCGAAGTGTAGCAAATGTGCAGCACTTCTCTCCTTTTTGGCAAAATAAATTGAAAACCAGACGCTGGAGCCACAGAAAAACTGCTGCACATTTCTAAGGATGTGTGAGATTAACTGCCAACAGTCAAGAAGATCGAGTTCTATTTAAAAAAACTGCTGATTACCGCTAGCTTCTTTCTGGTGGGTGAACAGCTCCACACACTGGCCGTCTTTATAATAGCCTGCTAACTGTAGCTTGAGTCCACAGACGTACGTTACGTTAACACCTAGTTTCATACTTTTTGTAGACCTTAAACATTGCAGTGAAGACCACAGGCACTTAATTTAACATAACGAAATCCACAAGTATATCTTAGCTATTTAGAAACATCAAGCTAGCACAGAAAAGACTACTCGTGTTGTGGATAAAGTCACTAGCTTAGCCTATACGAAGCGTGTGGGTATACAGAATGTGGGAAAAGCCATTTAAATTATCTCGTAATTACGAGATCTTATCTCGTAATTACGAGATAAATAGCCTATTTATTTTTTCGTGAGTACTATGGAGCACCGTAGTACGGCAGTCGCATCAGAAGAATAAAACAAAAACAGAAATATATGTGTTCAGTCATGATATTATGACTGAATTGGAGTAGAATTTCTTTAATTATCTCTCTCATAAACTGAAGAAATCATGAGGAGGCAACCAGCAAGTTCATCTAAAAAAAAAAAAAAAAAAGTTGTATTAATATATATATTTTTTTCAATTACAATTAAGTTCTTCACGTAGCTACACCACACTTAAAGGAGACCTACTGAGTTTTTTTCTATGCATTTAGGAATAAACTTTATTATATGAATATCAGTAATTTACATTTTACTTTTTATAAAACATAAATTTGATGTAAAACAGCGTAGAAATAGAAAGATTTACTTCCTGCGCAAAACTGCAGAACCGATAAGTCCCGCCTCTTTATTGCAAGAGTTTAATGTAACAAGCAGCAGATTTAAAACTTGTAATCTTCATTGTCGTCAAGTGGCTGTGTGACTTTTTTGAACCATACAGGCTTTACTAAGAATCTAAATGCAGACAAGTGGGCGGGGTTAGGTGATAAGTGAGAACAGGTCTTTTCTGTAGAACAATACAAGATTACTCAAACATGCAGTAATCTTTCAGTAAACTAATGATGAGAGAAGGCAGGTATCACAAAGAAAAAAATAGATTTTACACAGTAGGTTTCCTTTAAGCTATGTGACTAGTGTTAGTTATTCAATATTGGAAATCTTAAACTTTACTATAAAATACTTATAGTACTGATAAATGTTTGCAGACCCACCTACAGTATATAGAGAGGCACAACAAAGTACCCAGTATCATCCTGGTCTCTCTCCAGAGTATCCACTGAGCGGCGCTGTTTGCCAGTTTGATCAGACTTGCAGTATTCCCAGAATTCCCAGGAGTTTTGGAGTCACAGTCCTGCAGAAGACACAACAATTAAAGAGAGGACGCTCTATGCTTATGGTGGCGGATAGAGGAGAGCTCTGTGCACAGAACATCAGTTGGCTTGTTTATATTCAAGGGTCTTTTGGTGAAATATTCTCCTAATTTGTAAAGTAAAACATGTTTTCCTAGACATTCAGCACCACATTTCATAAGTATTTTCTAGGGATGCACCAATACAAACTTTTTCAGTTAAAAGTTTTTCGAGTATCGATTCAAGTCTCTGCTGAATCGATACCCGATCGACTGATAAATAATAATATATTTTTTTTCCCTTCTTAAAACGAAAATGGGTCTAATGGTCTTAAGAGGCCCAACACCACTGAAATGCAAATATAAAGATGAGTGGCAGATTTTAATACTTGTCTTTTTTCCTTTTCTTTTATTTTGTTCTTATTTTGCCAGTTGAATTTAACAAAATTATTATTTCAATCCTGTGCAAATAAAACCAGTTGCTGATAGTTAAATAGAAAATGACAAAAAAAGAATTAAGAAAGAAAAAATTACTGAACTGTAGGTTACTTAAATGATAAACTTGTGTTTTTTCTATGATTGTATATTTTATTAGTTTTAGTCCTCAAAATTCATTGCAAAAACTCACTTCATCACTGTAGATTTACAGTTGTTTATTAGCTTCAAAGCTATAATTTCGATGATATCAAGATACGGGGAAAAAATCAATACAGACCTAATTTGAATATATTTTCACACATGATTTGTTCTGGGTCAACATCAGCTAGTAAATATTCTCATTGTTGTCCAGTTAATGGCACACACATAATATTGGATAAACTATTATGGGGCCAATACCTGATTCAGCAAAATTTCATGGATTTGCGGTGATATTCGATCCCAGTATCGGATTGGTGCAACTCTAATTTTTTCATTTTGACTGATGCAGTGAAAACTTTATGAACTGAACAGGAAATGCTCATAAGTGCAAACGTTTTTGAATACAAATAAGGCAAATGTCCTGTTTGCACAGAGCCTATTAAAGACAAAGCAACATGACCACGCCCCATTTTAAACAAATCTCAAATGTTAATAGAGATGCAAGACTAAAATTTTACTTCGGCATTAATTCATCAATATCTATTGTGCAGAGTTTGTAAACCAAGTAAGGTTTATTTCAATATTTTGTGCAGTCTTGCAGATTTTCAGCAGTTCGTACCTTTAGCTGATCACCTATTCTTTGTGCTGGGATTGAAGAATCTGCCCTTTTGATTAACATAATGGGTTTATTCCATGTTTTCAGGTATTTTAGATATTTCATGGGCAAGCAAATGGTAATTAATTCACTCTCTGCAAAGAAGAACCTTTACAGACATGTTCACCTCCAGTTCATATAATTTCTATTGAGTTTTTATTATTAAGTATGTCTAAAGTAAAATGAAAAAAATGCTTTTGGGATTGTAACAGAATTTTAAGTTGATCAAATAATGTTAAACCAATTAGCATAAGTGTGTAAAAATGCTTAACAGGCCTTGAACTTAGCGTTCATGAAACCCATTCTGACACTACACCGTGACTGATGTATTTACCAGTAAAAAATTTGTAGTTTAACAGCTCTTTCTGCTCTTTTGTTCACTTTTATGCATTGTTTTGGGCTAAAGTCTTCCAATTAAAGCTTAGCAAACCTGCTGCAAAAATGGCAGATCCTGTGATGTCGCACATCAATAGAATTTTCAGTTGATCTAATGTCAACCTAAAATGCTCAACACTGAAAATAAAATATAGATATCCAACACTACAGAGTGATAGATAAATGTATTATATGGAAGCTTATTATCCCTGGCAACAGTACTTTTTTATGTTCCACCCATAATTTGTGGGTAGTTTTTTTGTGGGTCCCTTTGAGGCCGACTGTATCTATTGGCATTTACTGCTGATCTAAACCTAAGTCAGACATAGTTTAGTTAATGTTTGCATGGTTTAGGCTCATACCGGTTTACAGCCTGGAGTGGTGGAGAGACAAAGCTTCATCTTGCATTTCAGGAAAACGTTCTTTTTCCCTCCTTTGAACTGGAACATTTTGATCCGCATCACAGTTCCTCTGTTTCCTTTGGCTGGGAAAACCTTTATGCTCTTGTCCTTTGGATTTCCACATCTGAGCAGTCAGATCAAAAACCAAACAATAAGTCATTTTTTCATTTAAATAATTATTTAAAATATGTACTATACATACACTGTTAAAGGCATTTCCATAATTTCATACATGTTTACTGATATGTTTATCCAAATGAATATTTGAATGAATGTCTTGAGAATCAAAGCTTTATTTGAAAAAACATCATATCTAGTGCTAAATCAGCTTGTACTTGTTACCTGTGAAGATGTTTGAGATCTGAAGACATAGATAGGCCATGGTTTTGCTATTTGAAATTGAAATTCTACATACTCTTCCTCTAATCTATTTACTACACAATTCTCACAATTAATTGCCAGCATTACACAAGAGACTGTACTCATACTACCAATCAGCGTTACACTACCAGTACACTACCAATAGTCAAGACAGTGATTAGAACTCACCCCCCTGAAATGAGCGAGTACTTGGACCCCCCTGTTTCGCTGTCTGTGGCGTAGCAGTCATCAGCCTTCATGAGGAGTAAAGCCCCGTCCATGCCATCGGTCTCCAGGCTGATGTAGATCATCTGGTTCTTCGTAAGACCTTTGCTGAAGTCAATAGGGTTCTTCAGGTTAAGGTCCGAGAACATTCCAACATTGATTTTGTATGGCCACGAGCCCTTGATGGCTGCCATAAGCCCGTCTCTGTACCAAAGCAACAAGAAACACATATTATTCAGAGTTATGGAGCTGTTCCACTCTATTTTTGAAGTTAGTGAAAAAAGTATTGTGGCGTTGATGAGCAAACCATGGACATAAATATGATATCATAAACACAAATTTAAAAACACAAATGCACATTCAAATTTGTGTGCATGTTTGGCCCTTCAGAGAGTCACCTTATCAAGGTCAAGCCTTTTTGCTGAAAAGCTGTAGTGCCTCTAGAAAGGTGTGTGCCCAACACAAGGCCTGGAACCCACTTTATTGTATGTGGTCTACAAGGTATTGAGGTTTATTTTAATCTAATATTAGCACCATGAGTAACGTGGGTGTATTGTCCTAATGAAATTATTTGTCTGAAACTTGGTTCATTTACTAGGCCTATAATAGACACATTTTTTAGAGTGTCACGTAGTAGTAAGGTTTATTACAAGCTTATACTGGCCTTTTGCAGACAATCATAATGTTAATGTGGGTGGCCCTTGGTCAAGATAAGCTTTACACTCCTATTCTAGGGGGTCTGGCAACTGTGAGGTAATGACTGAGTCCAAGAGCCTGTGGAATAGGATATATCTGTTATTCGAGAAATAGATGGCACTGACGCTCCTTTGGTCTTGAAGTGGATATTCTGATCATCAGGCTGGCTGTAGAAACAGGAGAAGTCCAGCTTGTATGAGGATTTCCTGGAGATAAGTTCTGAATCAGTTTTTGCGTCAAACTGTACAGTGTTTTTAAACACAATCTTGTCATTCTGTTCCTGCAAAACAGAAACATCAAAATTAATCCTTAATATCTTGGAGCCATCTAAAAGCATTCATCAAGTCAACCATGCATCAAATCTAATTAGAACCACACACAGATTAACCAGGTCTATGTTGAAACATACTTCTTGTTTAGTGTCACATTGAGCACTAGAGTCGAAACTGAAGGTAATTTGTTCTTTAGTAGCATCCACGGTTCCTTTGCAGCTCTTTTGGTTAAGATGGAGGTCCTTGACATCTAGACCCTTCTCAGTCAGCACACACAGAGGGATTGAGACTGAGGCCTGTTGGTTCTGACATGTGGTTTCTGAGGACAAGAGTAAGCAAATATGAACTAAGGTAGGAATAGAGAATGGCAGAAGAGCTGGGGAAGATATTGGAAGAAGCACCTCCTTGTTTGAAATCTTTATAGACTCCAGCTCGGCATTTACAGCGTGGCACACCAACATGCTCACAAAACTCACTGTCCCTGCAGACTGTGTCTGGACATTCATTCAGTGCTGTAATGGCAACAAACAAAATGTTTTTAACAGGTTTAAAATGGCCTCAACCAGAAGTAATCTTACAATCAAAAGAGTGTGGTCTTCTTACAACAATAAGCCTTCTCCAAGTAGTTGACAGCTTCTTGCACACCACACATTTTGGCAAAGCTACTGAGAAACTGACAGTAGAGTTCATCTTGTTCTGGGTATTTGCAGAGGGTCTCTTTGCAGGCCTCAGAGAACTGTTGGTGGAGGTAGTTGGGATGACTACAGCTCTGAATTGACTCCTCAGACAAGATAGTAGCACACCTGCAACCAAAACAGTTATCTTAACAGCCTAATGTGAACATGTCCAAGGGTAATAAAAAAACAAAACAAAAAAACATCTGCTGTGTTTAAAAAGCTTGTGTCTAAAAAGCTTATGTAAAATCTACTTTTTTAAGTTTTAACCATCTTACAGCAGTGTTTGCTCGTTATTTGTTTACCAAAAATTGTATTTGATTGATTCATGCATGTTTTTTAATCTCATATTGTCCTGCAGCTCCAGTGGTCACCTACCACCTATCCCCACCCATTTGTCTGTATTTAATTATAGTTACTGTGATTCAAATTTGTTATGTAGCCTCTTTCTAACAACAAATAATAGTCATTTAAAATTCTGTGGCTTAATAAAGATTATTTTTACGATGAAGAGGCAAAGCTTATCAAATGAACAGGAAGTGTTTTGTTTTCTATGCCTTTTTTGATCATTTTTGTGTCTTATAATGAGCAAAATTTAAATTATTGATCTGCACATGCCATAGTTTCTTCCTAAATATACATAAAAATCACATTAGGTATTTTTTAACCCATTAAATACAATTTTTCATTTGAAAACTACCAAAATTAATCTAAAAGTTATACAAATTATGATGTTTTGTCAAAAATAATTACTATTTAGAGATGTTGTATTGTAGCCTGGAATGGGTCAATAATTGACAACAACAGGTTTTTATTGCATTATTACTTTTTCAAATCTCTCTGTATTTTTACATATCAAAGTTTCTAACTGAGCTGCAGATTCTACGTTTGTCAAATGTACGATTTTCCAGCAGAATACACACACAACAGGTCATGACAAACAAAGCAGCTTTTTCCCATTGAAATGCTTTGAAATGATACAAGAAAGTCACATTATTATTATTAAAAAAAATTAAAATAAGTGTTTTAAGATTTTATACAAGGGATTTGTGCAGTTTGAATGGGATTCAATTATGAAACTCTTACCTGACAAAATAATAATAATAAATAATAATAATAATTGACATCAATATTTAGAAAAGAATTAACTGGAAATAATAAGCAAGAAAAAAAACAAAAAACAAAACAAAAAAACGTTTTTTTCCTAGGTGTGGAATTTGATGCACATTTAATGTTATATGGTTTGAATGTGTGTATTTCACTTTACACAAAAAATAATAATGAAGAAAAAAAAAACATAGTACCCATTATTGACGTTCCACAAGGAGCAATAAAACATAAACAATTAACTACTTTGTATTTAACATTTTAATGGTCTAAACGTGATTTTTTTTTTTTTTTTTTTTATGCCAGACAGTCAAAGGAGTGGGTCACTCACCGCTGAGTTCGAGTTGGACAGTCTATAGAGCTGTCCACAGGCTCTGTCGGGACTGTGTCACAGCTAAAGGACAACAAGCATTACATTAATCAGCAGTAAAGACAGGCAAAACCAAATCTCTCACAAACAAGTTAATCAAAACGCAACAAGGGCCGGACCACTGATGCCGGACCCTCTCCTTTTTCTGGACAGTCGCCCCACCTCCTTCTTCAGGATTGGCCTGTCCTGGTCCTGCTAGACGAGTCGTTTCCCTCTGCTAATGGACTGTATGTATGTATGTATGTATGTATGTACTTGTTTTTGCATCTTTGTGAGAACTATTTTGAGTTTTTAACCAACAGAGTGAGGACATTTTGGGAAGTGAGGACATTTTGGCCGGTCCTCACTTTCTGAAGGGCCTGTTTTGGCCTGTTTAAGGGTCAAGATGAGGTTTTAGAGTTAGGGTTAGAATTGGGTTAAGGTTAGGATTAGGGCTAGGGTTAGGGCTAGGGGGTTAGTTTGGATGGTTAAGGTTAGGGTGAGGGGCTGGGTAATACATTATGCCTATGAATTTCCTCACTAAGATAGAAAAACAAGTATGCATGTATGTATGTATGTATGTTCTTTCAATCAGATTGGGGACAGTTAAAATAAATAAATTTGTTTTTGTAATACAAAAGTTTAATGGGTCTAGTCGCCCTAGAAATCACCACTTTTTAAAAATTATTATTGTTATTTTTTATGTTTTTTAATATTTTATGGCAAAGTACAATGTTATTAATAGGGAAAGCTGCTTCTTGCCCCCAACCTGAAAAATAACTGCCATGAATTCTGGACTGTGAAACCCAGCAATATGTATATATATATAAGTATATATGTACATGTATATGTGTTGTGTATATGGATATATGGATATGGATATGTATCTGAAAGGATTCATGCATTTTTTACTGAATATACAATTATTACAGTTTCATACTTGACAGAGGAAGATTTTAAATGAAAGCCCTGCTGTTATGCTGCATGATGTTACAATAATGAAATGTATGTCACCCGTTTGGACTGTGCTCCTGGTTTTTGATGGCTCCTTGACTGATGTCTATACATGATCCCGTGACTTCATCTGGCAATGGGCTGTCTCCATCACCTGCATATTAATCACAGTGTCATCAATCAGAAGAATCGACTGTTCTAGCAAGAGAAGATTCAGCCATTGAACAGTCAGTGATCACAATTTGTATTTGCAATTTGTTTAGTATTTAACTCAGAGCAGTAGAAGAATTCAGACTTAAGACAAAAAGATATGAAGCGTCATGCAAAAAAAAAAGTCATGTTTTTTTTTTTGTGGGTTTTTTTTTTATTATTGAACTTTTTGTCTAGGGTTTGTTCACACTAAAACTTCCATCAGTTTGATCTGGATCAAAGTTTGCTTGTCTTTCTTCACACCTGAAAAAAGTCCTGACTCTCTGGAGGAATTAACTCTGGACCGTTTTAATCAGTCCAAATTATGTAGGTGTGAATCGCCCAAGACCGCTGCATATGCATTTTTCCTACTTTTGTTTTTTTTTGCAGAGGAGGAGGATCTAAGAACAGGGAATGCTCTGAGACATCTTGCTGCATGCAGACAAACTGCTTTACTGTTGGAGCACTTTTTCAGTGAAAACATTAGCTCATTATTATATTGAAGAGTAAATGCAGAGTCATAAGAGACAATAAACCACTTTTTTCTTTAGGGTTATTTTAGCAAAGTTTGTTAATAAGGACCCACTGTGACACTGGTGTAACAGCCACTTCAGCCTATCTGGAAGGGCCTATAAATTATTTTATTCTCAGTTTTGACTTCACACACTCCCAGAGTGACTCCTGATGAACCTCCTGATGCATCATCGTACTGGTCATGTGACCTTGTTTTCAAACAGTGACATTTCCAAAATGGCAATTTTTCAACTTCGCACAGGTGTCCTAATTAGCATTTTTGTAAAAGTTCATATTTTCTTGTCCAAAATAAAGTTAAACTATTTTATTGTTCTGACAGTTACATAAGAAGTGTCTGATCACACCCAACCTGATGTTTGCACATTTTATCAATCATTTGATAGAAAACTGAAATTGAAAAGTGCTGCAACACATGTGTCACTACAGGACTTTAGACTTTGAAAACCCCAATGTGACACATAAGAACATTATTGATTACTGATCAGGGGTCAATATGAGGTGTGGAATATTTTAGCTCATTCTGTCACATTTTACCTAAGGAACAGAAGATGATTTTTAAAGGTAAAAAGTGGCATAAATCCAATTTTGACATATAATAGCACTGTTATAGGTCATATTACTTTTGAAATTCAAACTAATTTATCCAAATAGCCAGATTTTGTGCCCTTTTTGACAGACAGATGGGACCTGGGTGTTTCTGACTCACACTGTGATGTCACTGGGTGAAACCTGAGGCTGAGCTGCAGGAGTTTTGCTCCCACAGTTATCTGATACATCATTATTTTCAAGATTACCACATATTATATATTCAACATCAACAGTAAACTGACATAAAATAGACAAAAACTGTCTATAAAGAGACTATTCTTACATTTCTGGAGTTTTAAACATGTTTTATGGTTAGCAAATCTGCATAAAAATACCATTAGCAACAATATTTTTTTGAAAGAAATGCAAACAACATGACACATTTGTGTGATCTACTTGTACGTTTATAAGAAATAACTTTGTAGCTGGTTTGTTATCAAACGATGACAACATTTACTCTTTACAGCCCCACTGGAAGCTTCAGAGAAAAAAATATTTATATTTTTGGTGAATGAGGACAGTATTTTTAAAGAATAATTTTCCAATTAAAAATACCATTATAATATTTTATTACATTTGACTCCATTAACGCCCAGTGTGACATATATGTGACATTGAAGATCTCTGACACTAGGGAATGAAATTCTAAAAAAAAATGTCAGAAATGTCTTATTTGGGCTCTATTTAGTCTGTGTTGTGCCCCATATAATTTTCCTTCAAGGATTTAGGGGTCTGGGTTCTCATTTCTTACCTGTGATGAGGACGCTGGTTCCATCCATGACAATTATCCAGTTAGGTTTTCCATTTTCTTTAGAAATGATGGTGGCTACACAGATGTTATCAGAATATGCCAAAATTACAGAATCAATTGTCTGTTGTAGATTTCCTTCAGAAAAAGTGAGTGGAGAAGTATTGACCTACAGAACATAAAAAATACAGTTATTAAATACTTTGCTTTAGCCCAAATTGTTTGCTGATGAGGAACTTCAAATGAACTTGATGTAGGTGCACACTCATAATGGTATACTTGACATTTTTAAGGAGGAAATGCAAAATGTAGTTGGGGTGACGTGCTTTTTGTGATTGCATAGCCAAAATGTTGAAGTTCTGTTAATTGGCAATTAATTAGCGAACAACAGGCTTAATTAGATGAAGGGAGACCAAACAAAAACATCAGCTAACATCTAGAAGGTTGTACGTCCATGTTGGTTGTTCTTTACAGTGCATCATTATTTCATGGACCATGGTCTTTTATTTGTATAGACACCATCGAAGACATCACAATTATAAAGCTTTTCACAAATTTCTTTTACTAAAATAGACTTAGAAGAAAAGAGGAGATGGAAGATAGAATTCACGTGGTGTTTTTGACGAGTTAGCAATGTTCTCACCTTCACCTGTCGACCTGGTCCTATTATAATGGTGTTAGTTTTAGTGTCGCTTTCTTTCAGAGTGATGATGATGCGGTGGAGGAAGGGCATATCTGTGCGGCGGCGCTCCTTAAACTGAGCCACGACCTTTAACACCCCGGCCTCCAACAGAGTGTAGCTGCAGAAATCAGGGGCGAGTGCATGCTGTCCTTTAAAGTCCATCATTGCTGGACCGACCACAGAACACTGTGCGTGCAGAACACACCTGAAAACACAACGGTTCTCTCAGACAGCTAGTTGTGACATGATGCAGTCAATGGTTTTTGTCTATTCGAATGTTCTCTTTATTTAGTCAAAATAACCTAAAAACTCAAAGTTGTATTTTGATCAATTCTTGGATGTTTGATTCTTGCCTGTGCTCAGAAAATTCCTCTAGTCCCCTATCCTCTAGCCCCAGTGATTATTTGAAAATGTGGAGCTTAACAGTTTTGAGTACAATCAGTGAAGTCATTTAAGTCGTTTTAGAAACACCTGAAAAAGGAGATCATATCCTCTCATCTTCCCATTGCAAAGCATAGTTTCTTTTTTCAGTTAATTACTAGTTTAGTCATGGTGTCAGTTCTTATATTTACTTCGCAGGTGTAGTTGAATCTCGAAAGCAAACTTGTGCTCGACCACATTGTTCTTCGTTTATTTCACCGTTAGTCCCGCATGTAACAAGGACGGTCTTGTCAGAGCAAGCCTTCTGCAGCTTTTCCACAAAGTTCCCTAAACAAACACAAAAAGTCCCAGTCACAAACACACCACACGCAGCAAATTTTATAACCAGGTTGTGGCTTTAATGCAGTGGTCCAACCTGATTTTATGAAATTGGCTGCATGTGCGTGTGCGGATTGTCTAACAGCACTTTTCTGATCCAGTGTTTAGTGTTGGCAAACATGGGTTCATAAATTAAATTGTGTACAATGTAAATAGCTGCCACATTTTTCAACTTATTTAGATTTTAAGAGTCCACTGGGAAAAATAGCTTCATATAAAAGAATTTTGTAATATTGATGTTTTGGCTACACAAAATAAGAACCAGTAAAAAAAATCTGTGTCCATGGAAAGTGTTTCTGTAGCTATAATTGCTTTCATTATAATGGAAGCAAAATGTATTTATTCTCATTAGGAATGTTCCAAAATATTAATTAAGTTTCTATAGAATAGAATAGCCATCAATAGAAAAATAGACTACTTTTAAAGCACTGCTTTGGAGTGAGAATCATAAAACTTTATTAGGACAAAAAAATGTCAAATTGCTCCACTGGCCCTTTGCCTTCATACAAACATTAATTTGGAATTCAAAAAATGTATCTGCACTTGTCATTTCTAATTGTCAAAGTTCATTTGTTTCTAGTGAATTTTCAGTGCATTTTTCTATAGTTTTAAGATGTATCATTATTGTGTAATGAGCTTAAAAGAAGTAGGTGGGATGCAGTTGTACCTTTGTGTCTGCAGCCAGTCAGATCCACATCCTCACCGGCCCCTGAGCTTTCATAGTTCACCGTTTTCATCAGCTTATCTTCTACATAGAGTTCAACCTGCAAATATTTAGACCTGATTTACTCATTTACACGTGGCTTGTTAGAGGAGGGTACAATAACTCAGTTACATTTATTTGAGTACTCAGGGCACTTTTGAAAAGCTTACTTTGATTTCAAGTTGAATATTTTCATCAAAATAATAGTTCTCTCACTTACTCTTATAAATGCCCCTGACCTGTAATGTGCCCTAAGGGCCACTCTTTGGACCCCTTCTGTTCAGTCTATCCATCCTACCCTTGAGCCAGTTAACACGCCATAATAATGTGTGTTTTGGCACTACAGACGACTTTCAGATAAAGTTTATATTTATATTTTTTATTTTTAACTGAAGGCGAATACGGATTCAATCTGTCACTGTGTCCAACAGACAGCAAAAAAAACGGTCTTGATTTTAGACGGAGGTGAAAATTAAAGCACCTGATTGGCATGTGTCGAAGGAGTTCTGAGAGCTACTGTTAAATGGATTTAAATATCTAGTTTTTCATCGTGAAAATCTGGTAAACCAGGTTTAATCTGCTTTACAGGTTAAAGAGCATGTAAGTGGGACAAAACCCTAAATTATTCATAAAACGTTGCAATAAACTATCATACGAGAAAAATTAGAGAGAGAGAAAAACATATCTGAATGAACACTGGAACTAATATCATTAATATAATTTCATTGTGTAAACTATGTCAGGACAATTTATCAAATTTTACAGTAGTAGACTTATCTTGAAAGTTGGATTGGTTATTATATAAAAAAAGAAAAATTCAAAAGTTGTTGCAAAAACAGTTATATTTCACAAATGAAATGACACACCACATTTGTTTAATAATTAAACTTCTCAGCTAATGCATATTAATATCTGATAGACTAAAATATTAAAAAAAATATTGTTATCAACATACAGCAAAAAATAAAATAAAATTAAAAAAATTTAAATACTGGCCCACTCAGTTCTATTAACAATGTCAAGGTTTTGTCAAATATATTTTGTTGCAGATTTAGATTAGACTTACTCACCGAGAGAAGAGTAACTTGAAGTAATGTTACCTCAAGTTACTCAAGTAAATGTAACTGACTCCAATCACTTCTGCGAGATATTGTTATAACTCATTGGCCTGGACCTTTCTGCATTTGCTGAGCTTAATTGTAGTAAGTAACTTATTACCGTTGTTTGTGTTTTCACACCAACAGATAGTGTGGTTTCTTTTCCAAGAGATCCAACAGTTCCACTGGGAATTATCGTCAAGACCAAAGCATCCTTAAAAGAAAAAAAGAGAAAGAAAAATCAATCAAATAAACACTAAGCATCTCCAAATGATGTTTGATACACTTTTGATGCACCTTTTTGACTAAGGTTCTTTTCCAGGTTTCTATTTTTACTTGCCAAGAAGGAGGCTCTAAAGCAGAGGTGTCAAACTCAAATAGAGCTGGGGCCAAATCCGTTGGAGTCAGGGATGGTCGAGGGCCAAATTTTAAAATATAGGTCCTTATGTGTTATATTCAAATATGGCAGTTGGGCTATATAAAGCTAATATAACACTTTATTGTAGCTAAAGATAATGTTTTTAGGACAATGTACACACATTTATATTTATAGCTATCTGTCCATCTGTAGACCTGGGGAGGGACATGTATAGTGGTAATGGACACTGGAGTACGAAACCTATGCAGACACGGGAAGAACATGCAAACTCCACACAGTTGCATGGCTTTACTTAGCGGGCCACTATCAATAAAAATCAGAAATCATCCTAGGAGCCACACAAAAACATCTTGGGGGCTGCATTTCCTGGGTCGTCAGTTTGACAGGCCTGGTCTAAAGACAGAACATGCTCTGACTGGGACTATTATTCATTTCTTTGTTGGACAATCTCCTCCTGTATTTCTGAATAATGACGCTTCAGTTGGTATTGACCAATGACTGTTTCATTGTTTGATTTTCTGAAAATTTTGAGCTTTACAAAAATACATTGAACTGAGATGAATAATTAAGTTCTTAAACTCAACATGATAATAAAATATTAGTTTGAAGATTACCTGCCAAGAAAATCTGAATACATTTGCAATGATACATTAAGCTAATTATTTTCTACAGGTTTAATATTTCTGAAAAACTAGATTTTTAGAATTTTAGTATACTTTTATGTACTCCTCTCTGTTTCTGTGATCCGGACACTGCCCAGTGGTTGTAACCCTAAACAGTTGCTTAAAAATTAGCTTCACATGCCATGATTTGAAGAGTGAGAAAATCCACTATTAAAAAAACATCTGAAACAATAATCAAAACAAGAAAAGTGTATCTATTTTCCAAGTTGAGAATTTAGTTATGACCCTTTCCTCTGCTTGTCTTTGTTTATTTAAGAGTGTGAAAGAGTGAAAAGCAATAGGTCTAACTAAATTTGTCCAGCAAACTTTTCCTCACAATCATTTTATAGGATTTTTATAGAATTTTTAATCGTTTTTTAAACATCCCTCAAGAGCAGACCAACAAAACCATCATAGGACCACAATACAAGGAAAGTGTTCTAAAAATCTGAGCATGAAAAGGGTGATTTTGAGTAGAAGATGCAAAACTTTTTCTTTGTGTGGATTAAAAACTGACACTATTTGAAAAGATGTTAAAGTTGGGATAACTGCGTCTTTTAGTTATACATTAGTAACCTTTCCACTAAAAAGTAAATGAAAAATGCAGCACTTTGTGAAAAAAAAAACGAGACCATTGCGTACTCTCTGATTTGAATAATAAAAATATGTAGTAATGTGATCAGGAGTCGAATGCTGCTCTCTGATTGGCTGTGCTTGGGTGGTCCTCTCCAGTTTCACTTTGTTGTGCTTTTTTTTTTTTTTTTATATTGCAACCAAAATGAATACATGTGGATATTAACCATGTGTCGAAAGAGGGAGAACGTGGTCAGATTTAAAACCTAAAGCATGTTTGTAGGGTAAATATCGTCTACCTGACATTTAATGTGAATCACCAAACTTAATAAAAACTTTATGCAATTTGTAAGAGTCTGTCATTTTCCAATTGTTATATTGAGGAGTTTGATGCTATTGGCTTATGAAGGATTTAACATGTTTTAATGTTGCAGGTAATTGTTATGTATGAGTCAAGCAGAAGTGATTTTAAAGAAGGAAAAAATAAAAACATAAACTTCAGGTGATGCGGCTTCAGGGATCATGGTTTTTAAACAAGCTTTGGATATTGAAATGCAGGAAAACGTTATTTTGTCATTATTAAATCAAATAGACATTATCAGTTGGAAGATTATTTTGAACATGTATATTATACAAATATAAAAATCTATTTTGTAACACTTTCCACTCATGGTTTCATCAGAGACCTGTGTTTTGAAAAAGTTGGGGTAACTAACTTTTTTAGTTATTAATTAGTAAATGATAAATGCAGCGTTTTGTGAAAAAATGCGACCACTGAGTATTGTCTGAACTGATTAATATAGAGCTTTAGTTCTCGTCAGGAGCCAAACGCTGCACTCTGATTGGCTGTGCCTGAGTGGTCCTCTCCTGTTTTACTTTACTGTTTGTAAGAAGTAAAGAGTAAGTAAAGTAGAAGAACTAAAAATGAATACATGTGGATATTAACCACGTGTCGAAAGATTTAGGTAAGGAAGATGTTAGATTCAAACCTAAATTGTGTTTGCAGTGTAAAAATCACCTATTTTAAGTTGTATGTATTATATGAAAATACAACAATATTTGCTTCATCAGAAAAGAAAGAAACATAATAATAATTTTTCTTTTTCTTACTGTGACACAACCGGAAATGAATACTAATGAATAATGCCACATGAAAGTGTCGCTGACGTCAAAAGTTGTGATGTTAATATTGGTTTCTCACCTGATTGTTTACAGTGAAAGTCAAATGTATTTTGCAGCTACGTGGGGAAGCAGACTGAGGGTCTACTTCCACTCTGACTGTTGGTACATTCAAGTTAAACTTCATGCAGTCTCCTCCAGCGTCAGAGGTGCCTGACTCCAGGAAGCAGACTGAAGACGTCCCAGAGGAATCACTTTTGACCTGAAAATTGAGACACACAGTTAGTATGTTCACGATTGGACGGAAGCAATGGGTCATGTAAAAGAGCAGGTATTATGCTTTGTTTAGTTTATGTTAGATTATTGTCTGATGATTTTGAGCAACTTAAAACATAAAAACTGGATTTACCTATTTTAGATTTAAGACTTTCTATGTCCATCTCATATAAACAAAATGTAAAATTATTAAAATGTAGTGCATCAAACAATACGATTATGGATAAAAAAACAAGCTGCTGTAGTATTTGGAAATGTAGACAGCATGCAAGATTAAATGTCCGAATGGAACAAAAAACATTGATGAGGTAAGAACAATTTAACATTGCGTAAAGGTAACATCTAAGGTTTGGTGGAATCAAAAATATTTTAAAGTAAAGCTTCACAAACAAAAAAGTTGAACATTAAACTCAAAATATGCTCAGCTTGTGTCAACCACGACCCTGTTTGTAGGTTTTACAGGGAGGGCATCATCAGGCTTTATTATTCAACTGAAGACAAAACTTACAGCCTAAAGCTAAGATTCCTGATTTTCACAGAATTGTTATTTGTATCTATTTAACTACTTCCTAGTTCTTAGAAATGTTTTAGTATGATGCAACAATTTTACAGGCACCAGCAAGTTCACCCAAGCACAGCTAGGCCATCTATAAGAAGTATGTTGTATTATCACTGGATTTTTAACAGAATGTAATAAATTACAACTTAAGCCTGTGTGTGCATGGATATGTTTAAATTTTGTTTTAGATCAGTTTTGTGTTTCCCAATAAACAACATGTGGTAAACTGACAAGAAAAACACATAAAAGGCCTTTAAGTCGACTGTAACTTTAGCATACACATGCGGAAATAACAGTGGCTTTGGACTTTTCTTTGTCTATTTTCCCTTCTTTTTTCATGCATTACAAAAAAATGCTGTAAAACAATAGGGTTTGCAAGTTTTTATTGTTTGAAGAGAAATTGGAATATGTTGAAATTAACAAAACTTGCTAGTTGATAAAAATATGTTAGTGTGAACTTAAGCGAGTGAGCTCACCTCCAAACTGGTGGACACTTTCCCAAAATAGGCCACACTGCATGAGCTGATGTCTTCTGTTGCAGCTCCTTCAACACAATCAGAGAAAACGATCATTAAGTGAGCGGTGAACGATAAACTCTGAAGCTGCAGGTAATTGTCTACAGGCTAAGCTTTCCTACAGTGGAATCTGAAATATTGTTAATGGTTAAAATAAGAAGAGATGATAATCACTTTTTAATTTTAATCCAGATTAAAAATCTTCATTTAATTGTTTAACTTGTAGTGAAAGGTGTTTGAAAAAAGCACATCCGGTCGAGTGGACACTAGGGGGAGTCATTGGCCACTGGTGTGCGCGTGCTTGAGACCATAGATACCCATTACTAGGGCTTTTCCATTAGTACCTGCTTGGCCCTACTCTACTCTACTCGGCGCGACTTAGCCCTGGTGCGGAGCTTTTCCATTTGGGGCTGATCGCGCCGACCAGGTACTTTTTTAGTACCCGCTTTACCCCAGGGCCAAGTCGAGCCGAGCAGATACTAAACCTGACGTCAGACGCACGTCGCCTGTTGCGTCACACAAGTGCCGCTGATTTGTTGTTGTTACTGTCATGGATGTATTATACGCTAACGTGAGTCGCCGCTAAGCTAGCTGCCGATAGCACCGAAATGCTTCTACATTTCGTACTCTCTGTAGCAAAAAACAGCTCAGTGACAGAAAAAAACGAGTCCGTTGTCCCTATACGCTAATACATAAGACAGTAGTCGATGAGTGGTGCGTAGACCACACGGGCTTGTACGTAGGCACATGCAGGTTACCTGTGCTGCTGCGGGGTCCTGCTTCTCACAGTAAACACTGAT
This sequence comes from Mugilogobius chulae, assembly GCA_038363315.1. Lineage (NCBI taxonomy): Eukaryota > Metazoa > Chordata > Actinopteri > Gobiiformes > Gobiidae > Mugilogobius > Mugilogobius chulae. The sequence goes on from CM076414.1 coordinate 20,867,731, forward strand.
GGACATCCGATGCACACGTTTTGAAGCAAGAGATTATAATCAGCTTCGTCAGGACAGAGACGGAGGAGAAGATGGACAGCTGACTTGTGATTATATACATCGGGACCAGAGCGGGACTTTAGACGACGTGTCGGACGGACGTGAAGAGAGGTGAGTCATGAACGTGTGACATGAAAAGTTCACTCTACTGGCATGCGGCGTGGATATTGTTTTATTACGCTTATGAACGCTGGAGAAGAACGTCTGATTATCTTAAATTAAAGCGATGCGCATCGAACGCTCCGTTGTTTTCTATGAGCTTGCATCATGTCCCATTTGGGGAGTGACACTGTTGGCAACGTACCGCCCAGCTTCACAACACCCCACTCGCCTCTCTGTAATGGAATGCTCTCCCTCTGAGCGGGGCTAAGCGGGTAGAGGCGCGTAGAGTCGAGTCGAGTAGAGTAGGGCAAGCAGGTACAATGGAAAAGCCTATACGTGTCTATGCTTGAGACGAACAACGTCTTTGACCAAATTCTCCTTTTCAGGGGCCCAGGTCGTACAAAATGTAGGACAAAACATGTTAATACGGGAAGACCCAGCTTGGTGAAAATGAAAAAGTTAAATTTCAGATTCCACAAGTAGCCTATAATTTTCAATAAAGACACACAAAGATTGGGCCGGATTGGGGACCAAAATTTGGTGTTGTACAAAATATCCTCAACATTAGACCTGTTAGATCTGTTTAGATCTAACACACTATTAACTATTTATGATGCTTTATTATGGCAAACTTAAGTAGAAAATACAAAAGGCTTCACCTATTTCTCTGCAGAGACATTAGCTGAAGTTTGGAGTGAGTAATTTTAAAACTTTGAAGACTTGAAGTAGTTGGAGGGTCTAAACTGGCCCTTGAGCCATGTGTTAAAAAGAATGCCCTGTTGACCTAATAGGTTAGAAACTTGAAAGGAAGAACAAATCCCAAAACACAAACTAACCTGTCAGATGAGTGACCAGTGCAAGATACAGCAGCAGAAGAAGCATTCTAGAAATGGTTCATCCAAGTATGAACAACAAAAATGTGTCTGAAATGGAGAAAATACATAATTAGCCTATATATATATTATATATATATATATATATATATATATATATATATTATATATATATATTATATATATATATAATATATATATATATATATATATATATATATATAAACAACAACAACAAAAACTTTTAAAAATATTTTTTTAAATTATAGAATTACATGATAAACACATAAGAGCATGTTAACTTTTCAAATCAAGCACAAGATTTAGAACTCATTTGTTATTATTATCTTTAACTCAACTCCCTGAAATCTTCGAAAATGCTTTTTATCCCCCTCATCTTAACGTTGTGATTTTATGAAAACTCAAAGTGATGTTTGGTTTTCTGTATGTTCTGTATTTTGGGTTTAAAATGTTTTAACGTAATCAAGCACAATTGTTAATCTTTTCAATTTGCAAAGGCTGAAATTGAGGATTGCTTATGCTATTGAATTTCAATATTTGAGGAAGAAACGCAACATCAATAAAAGTATTTAATTTGTAGTAATCATCAAAGTACAGTTGTAAGGGTCTTACCTGAAAGCTTGCAAATGCTGTGAGGGACCAGGTTCAGCTCTGAGTGATTACTTCAATGTCACACGTCTTTTTCCCAAATCTGTAAAATGTAGTAAAACTTGCCAGACTAGCAAAAGAGCCAGAGGAGACAACCTTCAGACGGGAGACAAAGCCACTCAAATGTCAAACATTTACATACTGTAAGAAGAGAACTCAATAACAATAGCTGCAGCAAAAGTTTCACCACAGAAAACTATTAACTTTTTTGAAATTTGATAAATATATATGATTGTGACATATAAAGAGTGGGCTATTGAGTGGGACATTCAGAGATAAGAAGCTACTGGTGACTCCTCTGGTGAGCCCAGAGGAATTGTACCTGTAAGAACTGGTCTTCTACTCTTTACAAATGCTTCAGGACTTTGTCTACATTTTTTTTTTTTATGTAAGCTCTGACATCTAATCATTTTGTTGTACATACGTTTGTGACATGCTCTGGCTTTGGAATGTTGAGGTGAAAAGCCTGCTTAGAAGAAATGTTCTTGGCATCAAGTTCTTTGATCAGTGTTTAAGAATTGTAGCCTGTCTAAACCATGGGTTTTATACTTCTATGATCAGTGTTTAAGAATTGTAGCCTGTCTAAACCATGGGTTTTATACTTCTATGATCAGTGTTTAAGAATTGTAGCTGTCTAAACCATGGGTTTTATACTTCCATGGTCTACACTGAATCTATGTCAAGTCCTTTAATACATTTTATTAATTGACTGACATATTTATTTATTTATTTATTTAACTAAAGATTGTATATATAAAATAATAGCCAAAAAGCATCATCATAACTTTCTATTCCTTCAGTCATGTTCCGTATGGTTTTAATCTCATGGTATCTTCACCTACGTTCTACTTTATGCAAAATGTTTATTATTAGAGAGAGATACTTTTTTAATCTGTCGAGTCCGTTTTCTATTTTGTTTTATCTGAATAGACAACAGGGGAAATAATATGATGATACAGGTCTGAAATACTTGATTATTCATGCAAATATCAAACAACATAAATGTGCCCAAGTGAGTTATTTCTAATCAGTGGTGATTCTGTGCTCACACAAAATTCTGGTCATTATATCACTTATAATGAAGTACAAGTACAACAGTACACAAATTACCCTGAACTTTTTAAAAGTATCTGCTTGTGTCAGATTCATTTGGAAGCAAGTAAAAGATACAATTCAAATTCATGTGAACATTTTGTCTTTGGAATGCTTAGAAGGTAGATGCAGAATCAGTGTTAACACTCTGTCACACTGTAATTTAAAAACTGAACGAACAAGCTCTGAACAGTCCAAGCCAGAGTTAATGCAACATTACAACAATAACTAAAGACATTAGCTGCATCAACTATGTAGATATGGTGAGTGAGCTTCACTTAACTCTTATCATAGAACAATGTCTATATTTTGAAGTCCAGCACCCAAAAACTGTCACAGGGTGCCACTGGAGATGCAAATTCTCTATTCTGAACTAGGGCTGTCAATTAGGACTTTCTGTGATTAGTGCGTACAGTACAAACAGAGCTTATTTGTTTGTATGTACAGTACCTACTCTGCTCAACACTGGTTTACTCAATCTGACTCTGGCCCCTCTCAGTTTTCTCATTGCAGGTGACTCCATCCATCTGTATGTTTTCATCTTCGCTAACTAGAGACAGAAAGGTTTCACCCTGAATATTAGACCACAGACTTCATTGTCCTGTTGTCATGTCAGCAGGAATTATTATGACAGCAGCAGTATCCATTTTGTCCACTTCAGTCAGGATCGAGTCCCAGAGGCAGCAATCTGAGCAGGGAATCTTGAGGCATTCCCAGGCCAGTCAGGAGTCCCTCCTGAGTCACAAAGAAAAGCTCTCGATTTACCCACCAATCTATGTCTAACCTCATATGGTCATGAGCTTGGGTAATGACTGAAGTTAGATGAGTTAGATACAAGAGGTTAAAATGAGATTACTCTGCAGGGTAGCTGGGTGCTCCCTTAAAGAGAGGGTGAGGAGCCCAGTCACACAGGAGGAACTTGGAGTAGAGCTACTGCTCCTTCACATCAAGAGGAACAATCAAGGTGGCTAAAATATTTGTTTCAGAACCCTCGTAGATATCTCCCAGAGATGTTTCAAATATGTCCCACTGAACCCCAGGGTGGACCCAGGGAGGAAACAGCAGGAGCAGTGGGTCGCTAACTTGATGTAATAAACAAAAACAAAACAACAAAAAAAGACAAAACAACAAATGCTACAAGGTTTGTGATGGTCCATTGGGGAATTAGATATCTGCTACCTGGCCTCACGTGTCTGCACCTATGAAAAAGCTTTGCATTAGCTCTAAATTGTGCCATGTAGAACAGAGCCAACTAATAGGAATAGAGCATAATTGGTTTGTTTGTGTATTTAATTAAATTACTTTCTATCTGCATATTCTACAAATAGTTGGCAAACTCTATTTTGATGCAGGTTTGGCTTTGCCAGGTCAGGTGTAAACAAAGGATGAGCTCACACACACTTTCATTATCAAATTTGGGTATGAACCAGAACTAAATCCAAAATTAAAGCATAACAAAATGGAGTCCTATAACATTACCAAACAAATTAATGTGATGACTAAACCAGGCTGGATTTAAGACCAAACAGTGTAGATCCATCCTAGGACTAAATGCCAAATATCTAATATAAAGAAGAATAGAACCCAACCCGGGCATCACTAAAAACAACCAGGTATAAATTGTAACTTAACATAGTATTGTTCCTGTGTGAAAAAGCAGAATTAGAACAGTGGATACAAAACATGCACACTGTACTTCAGTGTGCTTGTGTGCTCATGTCCTTGGCTCTTTGAGAGTCCAGCTTGTGTCCATCTCAACGCTACCACATATATGTAGTTTTTGACGTGTCAATGTGTCCTTCCTCCCTGTGCTCCTCCTCTTTCTCCTCTTTGTCCTTCTCTGCTTCACTCTCCCATAACATGATGAGAGGCGGGTACAGTTCGTTAAGAGGGATGGAGGTGGTGTGCTGCATGTACTTCTTTAGAGAGTGGGCGTGGCTTTGAGGGAGGTTAACCACTCTGCGACGGCCCATGTAAAACAGTAGCAGTGCCATAATACACAGAGCAAACATGGAGCCCAAAATTGCTGCCACTGCCACACCGCCATGACGAGACGTCACCAGTTCAACTGAAAAGGCTGAGTCTTTTGTTGTGACGTTCAGACAGGAAGTGTGGGAGGGGGCGTGGCTTAGCGAATGAGATGGGGCAGAGGAGATGGTCAGGCAAATGTGATACAGAGTAGAAGGGAGGAGATGAGTGAGGTTGTACTCTTGAACATCTGCTGGAACCTAGAAGAAAGAACACCAGATTAAACTAAAAAGTCAGATGTGGCACTCCCTGATCTCAAGACAGTCTAAACTATTATCCTTCAGTTTTGAATTAAACTAGGCTAAACTAAGAAAACAAACAGAGGTATAACTGAGGAGCAGACCTTGGCAGTGTAGCTGATGTGTGGGTTGTGGATGTGGACAGTGGCTGCAGTGAATTGAGGCAGGGTTCCAGGAGGGTCTTGTTCCTGGTTCTGGTCTTGTTTGTTTTTTGTGGGATGCAGCTTCCACTCCAGGACCACAGACTGTGAGTGCACCACCTGGAAACATATAGAGGAAGGCGGTTCATGGCTCAAACAATCACACACAGCCTAAATTCTTGGCATGAAAATTGCTCTAAAATATTCAGAACATGCACAAAACACTAGGTGTATATTTGTATTTTCAGAAACATTGTTCTTTAGAAAATGCCAATGGTTTAGTGTAATAATATGATTGTGCTCAGGAACAAGTGGTGTGATTTTAACACGACAAACCATTTAAGGCTGTGATTCTCATTTAGAGATGATATTATAGATATAAAGGTTTATTAGCTGAAGTAAGTAAATATGAAGATTACATTCAATTTCAATTTTAACTTGAGACCTAAAATAGAACCCCTGCACATATGTATGTCATTAAAAAAGGGCAAAAAGCAAAAACAATTAACACAAACGGACACAGTTTACTAGGAGAGTAAACAGTCATAACAAAATTAAAAGGCTCCAAGATGCTGTATTATCACTTGTCAAATCGTAACCGCTGTGTCATTTAGGTGGATTCTGACCCTCATTTATGTGGTTGTTTAGGCAACACTACACTTGAAATTACCTTCACCTTTTTGGACAAAATACAATTGTAAACCTTACCAAAACAGTCAAAAGAAGTAAAAAAGTTAAATGAAATCTTAAATACAATCATGTTTTAATTAAAAATGTAGATTAAAAAAATGTAATTAACAGCTCACACTGCATTTTAATGTAGTTATTTGGAAGTAAGCAGCACATTATACGAAAGAAAATGTATATCTTATGAGTGTGCTGTCTGGGTACTGGGGCTGCTCGACTATGAGAAATCTGTAAATCACTATTATATAAATTATATTTTAAATTACCATTATTTAAATTATTTATTCAGAGAGAAATAGGCGACAATTCACAATAATATGATACTGCTTTTCTTGTAGAGAAAAATTATGAGCTAATGTTATTTTTCAGTTCATGAGACCAATGAAATTAAATTATTTGCACTGCCCTGCTGGGTGGTAATGAATATTTCTCTATTACAAGTGAATCTGATTTACTGCGGGGTAAATAAGGTGAAATAACACGCTACCCTGCTCAAACACATATGAAGTATGTCCTATGTGCTGCTTACTGAAAGGTAAAGAGTAACTTAACACCAGTGTTAGGGGTTTTCCACAGCCACAGTTGACAAAGAGCTGGAAAAAGGGTCAGTGCCTGAGGTAAATGACAACATAAACATATACACTGCAGTGTATTTAGTACATGAACAGGTTCAAAGATCAGTGAATACTTGGCCATCTTTTGGCTAAACATACAGTGAAGAAAGTGACACATGAGGTAAAAGTACTCTAACAGATGCAGGGACAAAACAACTGCACAGACAAATACAGGAGATGACCTAATTGTTACAAACACATGTAAATCTAATAGACCGTTACCTTTGCAAGCACCACCAGAGAGGCTAGACTGTTGCTGCTGTTGCTGCCCAGCCATGACTGCTCAAGGCTGGACTCGGAGCTTGTGGTTCTCTCCGGGTTCTGGAGCTCCACAAACACAGACAGGCTCTTGGTGTCAGCTCCCTCTGCATTCCAGGCCACACAGGTGTAAGTTCCTGAGAAGAGGGAGAAGTCTGTTAGCTTTGGACTCAATCTGGACTAAGCAATGAACAAACTCATCTAACATCACATTACTCACTCACTACACTACTGACATTGCAATGTCTGTACTGACATTGATACTTCCATGTCTAATATATTTGTTATCATGATAAGGGATTTCCATCCCTAATATGAGGAGCACACCTAAAAAACATAAATAAATAATAGTAATAATAATGAACTTTTTATTTCAGCAAGATTTGCAAAGAGCTGCATTGTCAGCATTGCATCAAAAAAAATGTAAAGAAACCATCAAAATGTACACATATAAGTGTTTTGCCCAAGTAAACAACGACAAAACCAGATTCGAGCAAAAAATTGTATTCAGCAAACTATGCCCAGGTCCACACCTGTATCTGAAGCCTCAGCGTGGTCAATGACTAAAGCCCCAGGTTCCTGTACGCGGTGTTTTCTCTGCATTGTGCTTAAGCCACGCCCTTCTGGCTCCTTCTGTGACATAATTGGTGCAGCTATCGCCTCGGAGCTCACCTGACAAAGACCAGATGTTCTGTTAGTTCATTGGAATAGTTGCAGAGAGAGAGAGAGAAAAGACAGAGAGAGAGAGAGAGAGAGAGAGAGAGAGAGAGAGAGAGAGAGAGAGAGAGAGAGAGAAAAGAGAGAGAAAGAGAAAAGAGAGAGAGAGAGAGAGAGAGGGAGATATATTATTTTTACTAATTCTGAAGCAAAGCAAAACCAGGGTCAAAAGACTGAACTGGGTCTAAAAACTCCTGACTGAACTCACCAAACGGGTGAGTGAGGAGCAAAAGTGAGCCCCAGTTTGGGTGATGGCGGTAGACATTGTGGCAAACTTACTACTACTGCGCTACCTAACACTTCATAAATAAATAGCTAAATAATAAATATAGCTATGAATAATTAATCATAATGCACGAGTACTGTAATGTGCAACTTTTTATCAAAGTAAGTTATTAATGTAGGACATCAAAATAGTTATTTTCTGTCATGTACCTTGTCTCCAGTGGGCGTGACCCAATAGAACTGAGGGGCAGGATCTGCATCTGCCCAGCACTCTATGGTGATTGGCTGCCCCTCGCTGACATTCATCACTGAAGGAAATACATTGGACGAGATCTGCGGCAGACAACTATTGACTCCACCTCCAGACGACATGACCACCTCTGCAGCTGCTGGCCAATCAGGTGTAAAGGGGCATGGCAAACAGTTAGGGTGGGCTCCAGGAGGGTCAGGTGGGACGAATTCCCGAGGTGAGCAGCCCAAGTTTGGAGGCAGTCACAGCGTAGCGGGTTGGAATGGACCGAGAGCTCTTTGAGAGAAGGAAGAGAGGAGAGCAGCAAGGGCGAGAGGAAGGACAGAGAAGAGCTATGTACCATGAGTGAGCGAAGCCATGGGACATCACTAAGGAAAAAATACAGAGAATCGTAATTAAAGCAAAAACTTGTAAGTGAAGTACAGTATACACAGTTACAGAGAGTTATGTGTACCTGAAGGTGTGGGGATGCAAGTGTGACAGGTGGATATTGTTGCACATTTCCACTTTGATAAGTTCTGGAAGATTCTGGAACGACTTTGGCTCCACCATCTGTAACAGCTCCATGTTGTTCACGCTGAAGAAAAAAAAATACATTCAATAGGTTGTATTGATGTAAAATCAAAACACCGTAGAACTCCTATGATATAAAACTGAGCTGGAGACAGGCCAGTTGTTTATGGTAGAATTGTTATCTATCAAAGCATGACTGGTAGAAAGTGTATCACCTTCTCTGTCAGCAAAAAATAAACAAATTTGTTCATACTGGCCTCACAAAGAATACCCTTTTCAACTCCAAAGATGTGATTGTACAATATGAGTTTGTGGGTAAAGTATGACAAATTTATGGAGCCAACACCAAACAACAATAATCGAGTTCTTTCTTACAAAAAACATATTTCTCCCATAGACTTTTTTAGGCCCTTGCCCACCATCTGAGATTATGACATCATCTAGCATGAACACAAGATGTGGAAGTGAAATGAAGCCCACAAGCCCACCAGGCATAAACTATTATAAAAGACTAATACAAGGGTTCAGGCTTTGTAAAATGATTGGTCTGTCTAAGTCAGTACAGTGTGTCAATCTTACCTGATCTCCTGCAGGTGTAACAGGTCCTGGAAATCTCCCTGCTTGATTCTACTGATAGGATTTCGATTCAGGTCCAAGAATTTTAGATTTGGAAGAACTTTCAAAGCATCTCGAGGGACTGACCTGTGTGTAACAATAGTTAAAACTAGTGTAAAGGTCAAGTTAGCTTTGTTATATGTTTGACAGTGAATTTTAGCACTAACGTGTAGGCTGAATCAAAGCATGGTGCTTTGTGCACAAATGTAGTACATAACAAATCCTGTTGTGTGGATAAGTACATTTAGTCTGGTCTAGTCCTGCTTTAGTCTATGCAAGATCCCAGACCTGAGTTTGTTGTCGTAGAAGGACAGACTCTCAAGACAGTCCAGTCCAGCGAAGGCCTTTGGAGACACAGACTGTAGACCCATAGAAGCCAAAACCAGACTGTGGAGTCGGGGCAAGGACTGGAAAGACCCTTCTTTCAGCACCATGACCGGGTTTTCCCCCAGCATAAGGATCTCAAGTGCAGGCAGGGAATCAAACCAGCGACTGTCAATGGACTCCAAGCGATTTGAGTTGAGGTGTAGTCTGGTACAAACACAAAATCAAACAGAATAAATCAAACACAGGGTGCTGATTTGGCCCTAGTATCTTTACCTGCCCAATTGTGTACATTTCTAAATGGATAATGTTTCACAGAGGAATCTAACAGTGAGACATTTATTTTTTTTTGCTTGTTAAAAGTAGTAGCTCAGCACTAGTTTTGATGTGCAAAAGTAGCTGCCCTGGCAAAAAAGGTTAGAGACTCCTGTTCTACTCCTCCTCGCTGTTATGGTACATTTTGTACAGTATATAAAGGTATTAGGAGCAGCAACAGTAAAAGGTATTAGTACCGGAGCAGGCTGGTTAGTCCACTGAAAGCCCAGGTTTCAATGGTTCTGATCTGATTGTGATTGATGTAAAGTTCTTCTAAACTCGATAGGTTCCTGAGACAAAAGTCTGGTAGAACCTCAATACGATTCTCCTCCAAGTACAAAGTGACCAGGCGAGTCTGTGAGGAAAGCTCCAGAGATGAGACCTAAAACAGGACCAAGAAGATCAGAGGTTAGTCACAGGCTGAGTTTCTCATACTCCTCTAAGGCAGAAAGGCTATAGGCGCAGACGCTGTCAATGTAATTATTGCATACAAGGAGAAAATTACCTGAACTACCTGTTGAACAGTACTATTTTAGAACATTTGGTCAATTAGGGTTGTGAAGCACTGTCTTTCCAAATGCCTTTGTCAAATTATCATTCATCACGAAGCAAGGCTTTGGAATTCTACAGCACTTTGAGTTTGAAAACATTAGTAATGCGAGGATGCGTGAGAGGTACCTGTTTGATGTGGTTCTGAGACAGATCCAGCTCAGTCAGGTTAGTCAGACTCTGCAGCTCAAAGGAAATAGATGAGATGTTGTTGCTTTGAAGAAGGAGGACCTACAACATACATAAGTAACAGAATAACATATTTGCATAAGAACATTCTTTTGCTTATGTATTTTGACATTGCTTTAACTATATTTAGTTCATCAACTACAGGTTGAACAGAAGACATTGAGATTATAGTGATTAATAAATACATGAAGAAAGCCATAGTGTTTTGGACATAGATACAGTAACTTACAGTAAATACTGTAAAATAACAAGTACCAGTAAACACATTTAAATGCAGGCAGAGTGACTCAAAATGTCTTTCATGATAAACACACACTTCCACAGTTTATTTGGAAAATGATTTAACATTCAGCTTGTGAAGTTTGCTCTGTGTGTAATTATTGATATTATTTACCATTATTTTTGTTGTTGAAAAATAAATATGAAATAGACCAAAGCATATTGTGTCTGAGGCCAACCTGCGTGTCCGTGGAGACATTTGCTGGAACCCTCTGGAGGTGCAGCTCATTGCAGTCGACTGTGTTGGCCTGATGAAAGACAGACTGAGGAGTGTACCAAGGCCTGGTCTCACACACACACTGCAGGGGACAGAGGACAGCTCCACCTGCAGGACACATGATGGAAAAGAGTGCATTGTAGAGATTATTTTACATGGTCAAATGAATTCTGACTGTCCAGTTAATTACCGTTTGGTCAAAGAATAAATACAGTAAATTTTGTTGTACCAGAGAAAGAATAGTTTTGTTCTGTTGATTGACTTTGATTCCAGGAAACGTACACTTAACTTGCTCCAGAAAGGAAAAAAAAAAAAAGAAAAACTGGACATTTCTTCTAAAAATTAAACTTCACTTTACCTGAACTGGCCATGTCCACTGGGGAACACACTGATGACATCACCAGTGACAGCAGCATCAACAAGACTTCAGATCCCATCATGCACTTGGGCAGCAGAGAGGAGACAGAGAACCTGAATAAAATGTAACACTTAATTACTGTGTTACAAACAGAAAAATAAGACAAACTGAAGATCACAGGTCTAAAGACAGAACAAAGCAGAGCTGACTAACATTAAAACCAAACAAGAACAGTAGGCTAAGCTGCCATGTCTAAATATGTGTATGGTGATTGAGAAAGACCTAATTAAATATTAATAAAAGCATTCATTATTTAAAGCAGCGAATGGCATACTCTGATTGGACCATATAGCATTTGACATCACACTTTAGTTATAAGAACATCGGAAATAGAATATAAAACACTACACAAGCAGAATAGCAGAATATAACACAACAAGGTAGGCCGAGTTGTAACAGCAGTAAATGGTAAAATGTTAGTTGCAGATAGTAAAAGTATTTGGACTGCCTGACCAACATGAGGATGTTTGGTTTGGATTTGACCCTGGTTCTTAATACAGATTAACCCATAGAGCAGCACTGTCACCATCACCACATATATGTATATATGTGTGTATGTATATATATATATATATATATATATAATAGAGAGAGAGAGAGAGAGAGAGAGAGAGAGAGAGATTTATTCATCATTAGTTTAGTTGTAGCCTATTTGAATTAATTAATGCATGTTTGATTAGAGGCTAATCTTGTAGGCCTATTTTACAGTGATCCACCATCTTCACCTACCTTCTAGTTCAACTTCCACCCATTTGCGATTACTTAAAAATATGACTGAGTAATGCAGGGTTCAAACAAGTAGGCCCTGGCCTAAAGTAAAATAGCCTAATGCTTGTTTCAGTTAAAACTACATGAATAGGTCAGTTTTGAAGTTTTGATAAGAAGTCAATGCACTGTTCCTATTTGCCGTTTTAAAACAATGTTTTTAATTAATTGAATTATTAACCTAAATTAAAAAATCAGCCTCCTTTGAGTAGCTAAGCCACAAAGCCACAGTCACATGGATCAGAAATGGATCGAGTAACATGCTAATAATTTGACATATTTAAGCAATCTGTAACAAACAGCCTTGGCCTTGGGTTGGACCTGTCAAATTACGCGGTGAGTACCTGACGTACGCTTCCCCTGTGTCACGTGTCTTCGTCTGAAGCTGCCGTTGCCATCACCAATAATGACCAACTCCACTAAACCACAATTATATCAGGCTCGAGACCTCCGCAACAACAACAGACTTTAGCTTTGAAACGAATCATTAGTGTGTTTTCAGAAGGATTTAACTGAACTGACCCGGATGTGTGCACCTCTGAAGGACTGTGGAGGACACGAGCGGCCCGCGTTTTCTCACCTCGTTTTGGAGCTCCAGCGGTCCGGCGGAACTGGGAGGTTCTCGTAACCTTAAAGCACGCGTCAGTGGCGGGTAGAGATTGGGAATCCCCCGGACCCGGTCTTTGGAAGTTCGGGACCGTTCGTTTGCGTCTTTTTATCCTGAGCATCTCCTTCTGAACCCCGCCAGCCTGCCCTCTCTCAGGTTTGCGCAGCAGCCAATAGGATAGTAGGCCACGGGGCAGCAGACCAATGAGATCTCGGATGCTGCAGAGGAGAGGGCGGGGCTTCAGCGGGACATGACGTAATGCTCCAGTTTCAGAGCTTTGACTTCAGCTGGCTCACCACAACATCATCATCACTTTGACAGGACGAGATGCTGAGGAATTATGAATATTAGTTTAATAAATGCCTAGGTCTGAATTATGAATATTAGTTTAATAATGCTTAGGTCCAGTAGGAGTACAATGGTCCTGTTTGTTCCAATGTTTGTTGTATACTTCTAGAGCCTGATACATGATTCTGGAAAGTTGTCGATGTTATGATGATGTGTTACGGGTAGAACCAAATATGCTGAGGAGGAAGATTGATTTTTTTTTTTTTTTTCAAAACCCGAGAAGAAATATGACATAGCACTGTGTGAGTCAGAGTGATGTAATCTACAGTTAATAACAAAAATCAGGTAGAAACAAAGACTAGCTCTACCCCAGGACTAAACAAACTGAACTAATACAGGTGCATGTTGTTATTGTTTGTTGCCTAAATGTACATGTTTAAAAAACTAAATAGAAAGTTTTAATCGGCCTATATTTATATGTAAATATTAAATAGCAATACATCTTATTCATGTTCAAAAATATCAAAGCATCATCATAACTAGACCTGATAAGAAAAATGTTTACAAATACATAGCCTAACACTGTAAAAAATATAAAAATATATAATATAAAATATAAACATTACTTAAACAAAGTAGTTGTAAACTACTTTAATATCAAGGTATATAAATTATTTCAATAGTTTGACAGTAAGTTGCATAAAACAAATGCTCTTGACTTGAATTTATTTTTAACAATACATTATTAATTGTGATTAACTGTATTATTTTTGTAAAAGGAAGTATTATATGTAGAATATGTACAGTATCTTAAGAATCTTTCCCAATAAAAATGTCAGAAAATTCACAACAAAAAAGTTACATTGATTTTTGAAGCTAAACCATCACTTCCTGTTTTTGTCTTTTTTCCCATAATCCTTTGTGTCAGAGTGAAAACAATCCCATGCATCTTTAAATCCAGATTAAACTGGGATTAAACAGCAATATCACGCCCTGTCAGAGTTACAGAGCTTTAGACATTTAGACAGCTTTAATAGATGTTTTTGTAGTTAACGTCAGATGTGGTCAGCTTAGGATGGTTTCAGAGGAGGAATAGTGCCAGGAGAATGCTTAGGTGAGAAGTGTCAGTAAATGCAGACTTTAAGCGGACAAAACTGGTCAATAATTTTGTAGAAAACAGTAATTTTAAGTGCTAGAATTGGGTGAAAGGTTACAGTTAATGCAAACTTTTAAAGAACAAAATAGTTTAATATTTTTGTAGAAAACAACAATTTTTACCCATCAAATACAGTCAGTTCAAAAAAATAACATCTTTTTCCAGTAACACCACTTTTGCTGCCACAAAATAAAGGCAGGCCTTGCCCTTTACAATAAACCAGCCGATAAAAGCTGAGCAGGGACAAGGCCAGGCAGACAGCTCCTCTTTGATTGGTTGAGAGGACAGGACATATGTACTGAGACTATACAGGTAAGGTTTTTATATTTACAAAAAACAAGAGCTTAAAATTCAAGATAGATGTTAGTCCAGAGTAAAGGATGATGGGAAATGGAATCTGCAACAGACAAGCCGCAGAGAAGGAAACACGTTCTCCAGTCATTTCGAGAGTAAATTTTATTTATTAAAGTGTAAAAATATAATCTGTGTCAAACTTTAATGGCTATTTTACATTACATTTTACAGAAGAATAAATATTTATAACATGTATAAGTGCTTTCTTATTAATGTTTAAGTTAAATATAAGTAGCTTTAGGGGTATCTTAAGTTTCTTTGTTTTATTATATATTCTTATTTATTGGTATATAATATTTTCTGTTGTGGTTGTAAAATCTAAACTTTATTTGAATAAATTCTCACCCAAAACTCTGGACTAAAATGCTTTTGTCAAAAAAGATGAACAACATTAGACCTATTAAAAACATTCAGTGTTAAAAACAAAACAACAAGAGACAGAGGCTGCTTCTGACAAGTACACAATCCACCTAAACAGGTGGACAAACCCAGCACCAAATAAACCCAAAGATAACCCGCTCGTTTACAGGAACTAAGTCTAAAACAGGTCCAAACCAAACCTTTCATTACAGCAAAACGAAGCAGCCCATCAAAACGTTTTGGAAATAGTAAAACCTCACATATTTGAACCAGAATGCACAACAACTACATTTGTTAGAAAAAACATTCTCTTTGTTCTGCTGGTGAGAAAAACCTCCGCCCAAAATGGCTTAAAACTGCTCATGCTCGGAATATTTAGCCAATGTCACTTCCAGCACTGTAAGGCGTCTCCATAACGGTCCGTAATATATATGCATTCATCTGTAAAGACTTGTGTATAAAAATATAAGTCATAAATATTACAGGCTAATCTAGTACTAAATCTACATCCAACCTCAGGGTCAAATATTTCTCTTCCATTTCTACCAATCATAACAAGTCAAATATTGTTCTTGTTCTATAAAGAAGTGTGTATAAAAATATAACTCATGCTGAAAAGGGAACAGTCCATCACAATGGCTTTAGCGCATTAACAACAGTACAACACTAGGGGGCAGCGTCAATCTCAGTGCGAGTCAAAGCTGTTTCGAATCGGGCTCAACCCTTCTAAAAATGCAGAGAAAATGACTTTAACATTGTTTGCATATTTTGTTACATCTCTTATAAACTGCAAGGTGGTGTCGGTAACACTTTTTGTTCATTTGAATGATTACGCAACTGTAGTGCACTTAAATTATTGTTGTTGTCATTGTTGATATTATTTTAATATTTATTTTTAAATGGACTAGTAAAATGAGACTAATAGAGAGGGGAAAAGTAACAATTATGCAGAAGTATAAGTATTCACCTCTGACTTAGAAAAGGGAGCTGAGATTTCTTTGGACTCAACAGCTTTAACTTGAAGCCCTCTCCACACATCTGCAACATCTTAAAAACAAAGACTAGATTGTGACTAAACCTGGATTAAATCCAAAGCATTCACAATAAACCAAACTGATTTAAATGGACCTAAACTGAGTCTTCAGAAACTGTGGAGAGGGCAAAAAATAAAAAAGAAGAAATAAAAAAGCAAAACAGAGCAGCATCAGCGACAGGTTCAACAGTCAAGAGTTCAAGAATCAAGAAGAGACAGGTTTGTAGCAGGACAATAGGACTGAACAATAGGACTGAACAAAGTACGTGACAGAGACAAAGCAAGGCCAGGAACATTCTTAAATGAAACACTACTAATGTCTGTCTGGTCATCCCTACTTCCTGTTTCAATAATTCAAATTTGCTAACCCTTTGGTCTAATGTTGTGTAAGCAGAGGAGTTTGTAGAGGAGTTGATAATATAAAGTATATATTTCATATATAATATTTCCAGCCAAATCTCTACATACAGTATACTAATGTATGTTCTGACTTCTTTGCGTTAAGAGCTTTAAGCAGGAGGGGTTGGACTTCCAGACTATATTCATATATTCAAACCATCACTGAAGGGTAGCACTTCCCAGTGGAAAGTCATTTGAGTGACTGGATTACAATTCAAAAATACATTAAAACCAATGTACAAACTGTTACAAAAGAGGAATGTTGTCAAACAAAAATAACACATGAAAACAGTTTAGGATACGTGGCTCTGTGATTTGCCGGTTCAAAAAAGTCCCATTAACCATGCAGGACAGAGGCATAGTCTGAAAAGTGGCCAAACAGGCCCAGCCACTTTTTCAAAATGGCTCAAAAATTTTGTTTTTCCTTCTAAATCCTTATGCATACTTGAGAAAAGCGTTGTAAACAGTCGGACGTCAACTCCAAAATTGTAGCCAAATAGTCTTTGAAAAACATCCTGTGAGAGAGAAGTCTCAAAATTCCAAATTTCACTCAACATCGAATGTTTCTTTGCACAAAATCTGTTAAAAAAGATTCAGAATTTGACTCAAATTTCCAGTTAAAATGCAGCTTCTTCCAGTTTGCAAGGGATTCCTCCAAGAGTTGTTTGTAATTCAGGTTTAACTTTCCAGCAGAATGATTCAAAATATACAGATGTTTCAAACTGATTTATCTGTAACTTTCTCCAAATGTCAAAATCTATCTCCAGAAACAACACAAGTTTCTTGATAGTATGTAGTCCAGAGAGCTCAAAAGAAGTATGGGCTGGTCCCGATATGTTATATCCAGAAAAGAGCTCTGTGTTTTTGCACAGACATAATCAGATTAAGGGTCTAGAAGCTCCAGAGAAATTGGGTAAGAGAAGTGGTGACCCATGCCCAGAGAACAGGCTGTATTGTGGGTAGCGTCCCAAATAGAAATAAGGGATCACAATATTGATTCATGCCCAGACGTGTTTGTGGGCACTGATTCAGGGCTTCTGGGGACCAGGAGAGAGTACCACTGGGGTGGACAGACCATCCACGCTGAGAGCAGGAATGTGGATCTGGTTACTGCCATTGGTCGGGAACTACAAAAAAAGAGAAGCATTGCACAAAATGTATTTACTTGAGATAAATACAGTGTGAGAATCAGTGAATGTTGTTACAAATGTAATTCATTTTTTGTTTTTAATTTGGTTGTAATTACATTTATCAATTTCAAAAACATGTTTCAGTAAAAAGTTATCTTAAAACAAAGTATTCATTATTATTAGGGTTAGGGTCAGTATTATGCGCCGGTAGAAAATTGGTAATTTGCATGCAAGTTCACGTCTACATAAACTAAAGCACACAAGCAGGTGTTACGAGCCACGAGTTTGGCCCTCATTATGTTTGACACCTTTTGTTAACATTCTTACCTTCATTTTGTCATTAAATAATTTACAATTTTAGTTAACCTTTCCATCTGGTAAATTTATTGTTACTTCCCCACCCCTGGTCGTAACAGCAGAATTACAGAATTTGTATGTATTTGTAGAGTTGTTATCTTTTTTTTTTTTTTTTTTACATAATAACATAGGTATGTGATTTACAGCTAGTGATGTAATTATGATAATGGCATTTCAAACTGTTTAAAACCACAAGAGAGAAGACATGTACATCATTTGAAATATTTATGTTAGATGGATTATATCTTTATATAGTATTTTCCAGACGCTTTCATAATTGCAGTTAAAGATAACGTGAAGTTAAAGCGAGAGAAGAGAGAGATGGTGGAGTGTATGAGCGCACCATTACTGACTATGAGATAAAAGGAGGTTACAGAGCTAAATAAAAAGATTGTGAGCAGGTGATAAGTGGAGGCTGTGGGTGGATGAACAGATGGAGGGAGAAGGAGCAGAGCCAGAATCACTGAGACCTGACTCTGTTCCAGCTCCCACATACAGCTCCACATACAGCTCCACATACAGCTCCACATACAGCTCCACATTCAGCTCCACATACAGCTCCACATACAGCTCCACATACAGCTCCACATACAGCTCCACATACAGCTCCACATACAGCTCCACATACAGCTCCACATACAGCTCCACATACAGCTCCACATAAACACATTAACATGTCTATCATTTCCCATCATTAAATACAAGCTGGTGAACCAGGCATCAGTTATCAAGTCTGAAAAGTACAGGGAAATTAGGAATGTTACCTGGAAGGACAGCTTAGCAGGAGAGCGAGGGGCAATGGGGCTGAGGGTGCTCCAGAAGTGAATGGTAGAGGGCAGTGGACTTGGGGTCAGCAGCACAGGGGTCTGAGGGAACAAAATCATGCAGATCAAACATAACATTAGTTTTTGAGACTTTCTTGCACTCTCAAATACCATAACATCATTACATGTACATCGATCATGCCACATCACAAAACAAGGGTCTCAGACATCAAATATTTGGCTTGCTGCTATGGCCTGTAGCCGATATTTACATTATGCTATAGATCAATTGCTATTCTGGACCCAGTGAATGTACTGGAATTGATATACGTATCATCCATCTCGAACACAATGCTTTAATACATACTGTATTACAATTAAGATTTTTTGTTCACACAATTTTCTCCTCCTTGAGTGTAATGTTACCAGCGCATGTGAGGTGATGACAGTTGGTGTCAAAGTGTTTGTGCCAGATCCTGGAGCCAGTAAGCTGTTCACCGCTGCATTGACCTAAAAAAAAGAGAAGAATTTCACAAGTAGATCTAAATAAAGCTATTCTTGTTTTGACCTGAGGTCTCGTTTATTAAAGCATGCATACGTACAAAAATGTTACATACAGCATTTTCCACATTAAGTTTGTAATTTTAAAAATATCTTGACACAGAAATGTGAAATTTAATCTGAAAATTTCCAACTATGTTCCTATGAAGCTTAAGAGGTAAGGGAAAATAGATTTGTGCTAAAACAGATGATGAATTATCAAATTTGTTGTGGTTTGTTTGAATGTACACGTTCAGGAAGATTTCCACACAAAGTTTTACAAATGAGAACAACAAGAGGTATTTTGTTGTGATATAGACCTTGTCCAGGGACAGTCCCGGTGGCAGTGTGGGAGCTGAGGGTAGCTCGAGTCCTCTGGGTTTTTTTGGTCTGGAGGGGGCACTCTCTGAAGTGGTCGATACTGGGACAGTGGTAGCAGACGAGGAGGTGGAGGAGGAGGAACAAGGTGCACAAACAGCTGTTTCTGTAGAAAAAATATTTTCTTTGAATAATTCAAGCTGAAACACATTTGTTAGTTTTGTTATGTTTTTTATTTCACTCAAGTTTTTAGCATGATTTCACTAACTAGAGTGACAACTGCATGAACCTTGCTCAAACCCAAGACCTTGTCCATATGAAGACAAAACGGTGATAATTCTAAAATAAATTGCATTAACAAGGAGCTGGCTCAGTATTCTTGAGTGTCCACATGGATCACTAAAATCACCTGAAACTGCTCCAATATCTATAGCTGACCAAAAAGTGGCGCTGTGGCCCTGACACAGAGAGTCACAAAACTAGACTCTTTAAATCATGACAAAACTTAACAGACAGTCTGTAGTGGATTTATTTAATAATTTGTTTTCCTGTGTGGTGAAATGAAAAGTGAGTATCCTGCTGTAAAAAATATGCAGTAAAGGTACATTGTGCAGATTAAACAACGATGCAGCAGTGATGACATTATGCATTCTGGTTTCAGAAATTCGTTTCCTGACTCCTGGAAGGTCTGCTTTGTGTGGATGACGTGTTGAAACACTTAAGCTTGGCTTTGTGTAGACAGGTTTTGGTACTAGCACTTTTGAGCCAATCAATTGTTAGTTTCAGGCTGTGCAAAGCAATAACCGCAGCAGAAAGATCTATCATGTAGTTTGAGTAAATGGTAAATACCTGTAGCACCTATGTTCTTAGGTGTAATCTCTACTGAGCCTTCTATCGAATGACCTTTGACCCCAAGATCCAGCGCAGAAGTGGCTGGAGTCTCCACAATGGTTAATATGGGCTCTGGTTCAGCTGAGTCACAGATGAGCTGGGGGACCTGGAAACACTTCATATGTAGTGCAACACACAGACACAAGGCCCAGGATTTAGTCACATAAAACACTCTCACCTGTTCCATGCGTTTCTCCTCCTGAACCACCATCTCCAGAAGCCCCTCTGCTGGGCTCCTTGTCCCTCATCTCAATGGGACCTTGAAGGGTAGGCTGTACTGGGCTCTGTCCGAGGACATGAGTTTGTCCCTGGGCAGGGCTGTGAGAGTGGTGGCTCTGAGGGACTGGACCCTGGTTTTGGGGAGTGTGCCTTGATTCTGTGGAGAGGGATTGATGATCAGAAAGTGGTGAGCAGAGGAGGGGAGTTGTATTCCTCCGGCGGCTGAGCATGGAGCTAGAGCCACAGATGATGACCCAAGGACAGTAAAGGGGTCAAAGAGTCCCCACACTGGTCAGGCTGAGCTCAGGAAGAAGGTTCTGTCTTCCTGGATAGATCAGGGTTCTCATTTATAAAAGAGTGCTTAAAAATCTACTTGGAAAAGTTACTACGGGAAAAATTTAGATTTCACCTAAGTGAAAAATTATCAAGATTTATAAAATCTTCCGTAAGTGCTCTTGTCCACTGAGCAGGAAAAATTAGCGGCCAGGATTCTGCCTCAGGCCACGCCCCTTTCACACTTTTGTGTCACCATAAAATGATACGCAAATGACAATTTAAATAAACATGAGCTGATAATGAGTGAGTTTGACTGAGGAGGAGCAGAGGAGACACCTGCAGGGCACATCGCACAGGCTCGGGGAAGTAGATTAAAGAGTGATCATTGCTTCTCTGACTGAGACACTTTTACACACTGTAACTTAAAAACACATTGGTCTACTTTATCAAACACTGATTTGATGCAACTGTAGGCTTAAAGATAGTTAAACAGACGTGAAAAGGGGAAAAGTGGCTTATCATATCACAACTGTAAAGCCTGTATCCACATGCACACAGAGGTTTGCGTGCTACAAGACGTGTCCGTGCTGTTGTCCGGGGTTTGTGGAGAGGTACAAGTGGACTTAACACATCGATGATGCGCTGTTTCCAAAACGTGGGTCAAACTGGTCCAGTGAACAATTAATATAGAGACTACCACTGCTGCGAGGATCATTCAGCGTGAAGCGCATGTGCATTCACATGTGCAAAGCTGTGAATGTAAAGCATGTGAGCGCTTTGAAAAAACAAAAAAGAAAATATGGCATGATTGTTTTTTTCTTTTTTTTAATAGTCATATTTGCCTATTTCATATGTTCATCAAACATGCAGTCCTCTCCCTTCACATCTCTCCTGCCTCTGAGCCTTGTTACAGAGAAGTCTGTCACACTTCCGCACAGTCAAAAATGTGTGAGAAGAAGCGCAATGTTTCACGTTCAGTCTGTTTTTTATAAATCCCAAGTTTACGTAAAAAGCTTTTTGAGGCTGATTTTGTGCGCAAGGAGCATTTATAAATGAGACCCCAAGTTTAGTTTTTGTTTTGAGAATATTCTTTATTAAAAAATGACTGACCTGTGAGAGACCATTGCTGTGGGGGCTGAGGGCAGGTGTGGGACATGGAGATGGCTGAGTGACAATGACCTGTAAACCAGTGTCCACAGCGCCACCTACAGATGATGGTCGAGAATCTGGCATCACACACACCTGAGAAAACAACAGAGATAGGAGCTGGCATCAGGAAGAGAGTTGTGTTAAATAGGACAAAGAGAGAAAAATACAGGAGAGGCTTTAAACAATTCACCACCAGGAAATGTAACCAATAAAATAAATCATTCTACATTTGTTTTTTTTGTTTGTTTCGTTTTTTTACTGTGGTTTTGTTACCTCTCTTGACATTCTGTCCACTTGTGGAACGGGGTCAAGGGGCTGCTGTTGCAGTACGAGCTGCTCTGTTTTGATTGGAGGTTGACTGATTCGATCTGTTTTGATTGGCTGCTGGTTGGAATGGTCAGTTTTGATTGGCTGGTTGAAGAGCTGTGTGGGTGTGGTTTGTAGTGACTGAATGGTAAAGGTCGAATACAGGCCGGACTTCATGTAGTCATTCCGTGAGGAGCTCTTTTGGGTAATGGGAGGAATAGAGGAACGATGAGGTAAGCCCTTGGATTGACAGATCGTCATAGCGCCCACAAGACCTTTTGATTGGCTGTTTGCTTCCACATTGTCACGCTTCTCCTCCATATTGGCTCGAGTCTGGTCTGTGGTTGAAGGGTCAATCTGACTCACAAACTTGTAGACAAACTTCTGCCCACTCACTTTCTTAATAATGTTCTAAAGGAAAAAACAAAACAAAATTTGAAACAGATTAGCATTTGATTTCAACTTGGCTTATGCTTAGTTCTAGATGTACCTAGAGAAACAACATATATCTTAGCAAATTTAGTTTTGCAATACGCGATACTAATTTGTTAGAGGTACATAGTCATAGCAGTTGTCTTTACAAGCAGCACTAGCAGTACCTTATCGTAGTAATAGCGCAATGCTCTGCTAAGTTTGTCGTAGTTCATATTATGCTTGTTTTTCCGAAGGCCCCACAGTCGAGCCACCTCCTCAGCGTCCAGTAGTTTGAACTCTCCGTCAGACCCACAGCTCGTCCATGAGATCAGGTGGCGTTGACTCTGTCCTCCAGCAGATGGAGCAAGAACTGCCACAGTGTGATTGATGGGTCCATCGCTGCACAAAATAGTTGGGAGTGTTATGTTTTTGAGCAATGAAAATATGTGTAATTCAATAAATGCCAACAAGCTGTCTTAACTAACTTACATCATTCCAACCCAAACCTGGATTGTATAAGCAAACTCTCATGACATGAGCATCTCAAAAACAAAGAAGATATCAACTCTATAAGATTAGACAATGAAAATGATCCCAGATAAGAGATAGCACGTCATACAGTATATTATAATCCCATTCAGCAGACAATATTATTGTGAGGTATTGTTATTAATATAAATATTAATATAAAAAGCATTGCTATTGTTATTGTATTTGTAGTTGTAGTAGTAGTGTGTGACCTGTCACCTGGATGTCCAGCACACACATTGTCATAATGCCAATATACAAGGGGATAATCAATCTGCTCTAAACAATCAATTCAGTTAAAGAACCACGTGAAGTCTGCTTATCACATAAGTTTAAAGTTTGAGAATTACTAGCCAGACATAGTAATTAGATGTGGCATATTATTATTACTAGCGCAGTGTAACATTAAAGAGTCTGACACTTAGAAGCATCCATGACCTGTGGCTGCATAGCAACTATCACCATGACGACCTCTCATCATTTGCCACCAAAGACCACCAACACACTCTATATTCTCTCGACCTTTAGGAGGGTGCGTTTCAGCTCAAACTTTAAAGTTACTATACCCAATTTTTGATTCCTTAAGATGTAAACAAACAAAATTATTAATTTTAAACACCCTGATATAATAGAATAGAATGATACATTAACAAGATTCGTGCTGGGGGGGAAATTGATCTTAAATTCAGAATTTAAAAAGTAAATAATCTTCGATAACCAGTTTTATTTTGTAACTTCATTTAATTTTTAAATTAAATCAAAAATGTAATGCTGTATTTCAGATATTACCATAAGTGCAAACACTGCATTTGGGCAAAACAATATGGGTTCATATTTTTATAACAATCAAAAATAATAGATTTGTAATAACGATATAATTGAATATATACTTGGCTAATTCACTTTAGGTATTGCTCTACTATGAGTGTTGCTTCCACTATTCATGTCATTTGTGTTATCAGTGTTGTAGCCTCTGCAGAGCATTCATAGTCTGAGTTTGCTCCCGTCCTAGACTTTAGCAATCACACAGAAATGTTATAAATTAGCCACTAACCGTTAGTTTGCACTCATCACAACTGAGAAGAAACCAGGCGAGTGTAAATATATATTGTGACTTTCCTAAACATCACTTTTTAAAATACATCAATGCTGAGTACTGGGATGCACAAGTAATCAGCTCCACCACTCCAAAAATGAATAAATTGAATACCCATGTTATGTCGAAATCTTGAAATGGATGACCTTATATTCTGTCTATTGCAACAATTTGTGTTGATATACTTAAAGACTGAATTTGTGTGCAGTAAACTAGGCCTAATTGTATACTTGTTTGTAAGATTATGACAAACAAAGCCACAAATCCAATCAATTATTACAATATTTTTTTCTTTTTCATGATTTAAATCACTGTTAGATGATGTTATCTTACGAGACACTCTTGAAACAGATAGATTATCATTCCTGTTTTCAAGATATCCCACTACAGACACTTGCCAAATATGCATCCAGTGGTGAGCTGAAAGTCCTCCATGGGCATCTATGTACATGAGTTGTTACTATTTATTCAGCTCATCAGTGGCTGCATATTTGGAAAGTCTGTAATGGACTATTTGAAAAGACAAAAAGTGAATTAAAGATTTAAGCTACAAAAAGAAAAAACTATAACTTATAATACTATTGTGGTCTTTGTTGTAATAATATTTTAAATATACAACAACAAAATGTGTAATAAGTAGGATATAAAGTCATTCTATGAAGCTTAGTATTCGCAAATTCAAGTTTTCAGTAGTGTGTGTTGGTGTGAGGAGAGGATGCATTTTTGGCATGCTTATTTCGCATATCATTGGCACTTATTTTTGCCACACTTAAATATCTAGTATATATCTACGATATAGGCCCAACACGACATTTCATAGCTTGTTTGGCATGTGATGGAAGTTACTGATAAAATATTTAGACCACATCTTCTCAACATTTTACAACATAACAATGAACCTGTACTAGAGGGAACAAAACTAATCCTCCACCTCCAACTTACAAACATTAAAAATGCCAACATCTGGAACTAAACAACCTTGCGATTTTAAATGGGAAATCTTTCCATCTTATTAACAAAAGAGAACTGTACTCCCAGTCACCTGCTGGCACTTCCTGAATCACCCTACAGAGAATGACACATCTCGGTCTTATTCCACCCCAAAAGCATCAGCATCTCCATGGCAACCGCCTCACTGGTCACAGAACTGCAGCGAGATTATGACTAGTAATGCAATGCCTTTTATTGTTTCTTTCCAAAAAGCTGAACATATGTAAATGTATATAAAATAATTAGGTAGACAACATGTGTCTTTTTTTTATATAATGACAGCCCTTTCCCCACACCATCACTGGAAATGTACATGAAGTTAGGGAGTCATAGTCTACAATAGGACAAACTACTTAAAATGTGGTTTAATTTTCAACAAGCACTACAAATTGAGGACCCCTCACTTAAGTCACATTAAAACCTTCATCAGAGCTGTGATGTGGGTCAAATTATGCTAAAACAGGACTGTTGATGATATTTTACATTTTCATTACACAGACTATATGTTGCATCCTATAACCTTGCTCGTATCATTCCCCATGTGCACTTCTCTGTGCATCCATCATACTGTCAGCCTGTCTCACACCTGTTGCACTGAAACACACACACGGTGCATCTTACAGTTCAGCAGTGGATTTGACTCCATCTTCAGCCCGTTGACATTCCCTCTTCCGCTTGTAGTTTAGAGTCTTACATGCCCCGCTTCATTCCCTTTGCTGGGGGCTGCTCGGCTTCCAGTTCCCTGTTTGAGTGGTTTTGTTTCGGGGCTTGGAGCTGTCAAAGATGAGCTGCGGCCGCTGAGGCCGCGCAGAGCCGATCCTTTGCCAAGGTGAGGGCGTTATGTAAGGCGTCCTCCGATGGCTCCATGTTAATAGTCTAAGTCACATTAAACTACATCAAGTGGTTTTTGCGCTAAGTTGAGAACCATTAAAACAAGTGAATAAAATATAAAACATGTGTGACTCCGCCTGCAATGTCTTTGAATTCTTGTTTTTAGTAATGGTTCTTCAATAACAATCTTTTTGCGTTACATCTTGGCTGGTGACAGACCGTACTTCAGATGACAGTCGCTGGTGGAGCAGGAACTTCAACATCCAGTTGTACACAATAAATGTGTATGCCAACTTTTAGCGCTCATGCATGGCGGCTGAATCCACAGCTACACCGTGAGTTGATTCTTGAAAACCTCTGTAGATCATGCGTTTTGTGCTGGCTTGGTCGCAAGCTTGTCGTGTTTTGCTAATCTGTTAGCCTAGCCCTCCGCCTTCTTCTGCGTCAAACTGCGCTGACTGCGGATTAGGAGGAAAAAAACTAAAGTGCTGCAGAACAAATAAAAAGCCCCGTGAATGATCCATAACTATTTAGAACAAAGAAGAGAGCATTAGTCTTATTTTCTTTGTTTCTTCCTGTTTGTTTGTTTAAACAAACGCCCCCTCACTACTTTTTCTCACTGTCAAGCAGCTTCAGGCAAAACAGCTACTTCCGCTCCAACTCTTCAAAACAAACTCCACATAGAAATGATATGTCTATGCTGTCTGACTTTTCCCATGAAATTTTTCAAATAATAATTCACTAATTTAAAACGTGGTGATTTCTGAGGTGACTAAAATATACCTTAACCTTAGACCCATTCAACTTTTGTACATGCATACAATTAAAAACAAATTAAATAGTAAGCGCCACCACTCACAGTTGACCAAGCCCACGTATGTGGCTGGAAGAATAAAATGACACCACACCTCTGCCTTTATTTTTGCTTTTTTCATGCAGATTGCGCGTGAAAACCTGTGCCCAAAATAAATAGGAGCCCAAGAAACACTCTGCTCGTTTTACTTTTTAAAACTAAATATTTAAAATTTTTTCGATTTCACATTTTGAGGGCACACGGGTATGCATTCAAAGGGCATGTGTGTGCCTGTACAAAAGTAACTTGTTACTATAATATATTCTGTGTTGGGAGTAAATAAGCAGTAACTCATAACTTAATATAAATGTTGACAATATATTACTAGTTACTATCAGAGTATCTCAAGTTACTTAATTATAATTATAAATTAATTTTATACTCTATTGAAAGGGCCACTTCAGTACCAAAACATTGTCTGTTGGCTTAAAGGTGAATCAAATATTATAAAGAAAATGTGCTGTGACATCACATTTCCATAAATTAATCAGTAGTCAAGAGTTAATGTAACAAGAATAGTATTGTAAAAGCTCTTAACAAATGTGTGATTAGCTCAAAGTCACTCAAAGTAAATCACAGTAGTGTAAATCCGTTACATTTTTTGAGACAGTAATATTGTAATACAAATGCATTACATTTTTCTCCTTGTAACTAGAAATATATAATGTATTAACATTTTACAGTAAGATGCCCAACACTGTCTGTGACCCGCTACTAACTCTTAATAACAGCTCAGATGATCTTGTACTTGTGCTTTTTGCACCTTGATGCAAACGATGTTTCTTATGCAAAATAAATAAATTAGTTAGTTAGTTACTTTTACTTTAGCTGTGGAACATTAGATTATTATCTGATTTAACATTATTACATTACTTTAGTTGTCTACTGTATTTCAAACTAGCAATACACATTATAGCACATGGTCACAAAATAGAAACAATTTTATTTCTTTACATTTACCTCACTCAAAACATAGTTGCAAAATAAGATGTACAAACTTCAGCCACAAGACAGGGCAGTAATGACACATAATTTGCTATCAGTAGGTGCAAGAGCATGAAATATGAAAGTACATTCTTATGAAGGGTCTGCCACTTGCTTGTTTTCACAGATTTGTTACTGCTTTGCCTGGAATTTACAACAATGTGGCATAAATATTACACTTGAAAAAATAAACTAAATACTTTTTCAAAATACTTGTCTATGTGGAGTCACGGAGATGCCAGACTGTGGAATATTATAAGCAAAGCAATCCCAATGAAATCAAGCAGAGTCCCTTCTACAGGAAAGTTACCTTATAGTGCACCATCAAACAGAGGCATGTCATTATGATTATCATTTCTCTCAGCAGAAATCTCTGTTACAGGACTCAGGCAAATCACTAAAGCCTTGCAGCTCTCTCAGACCCTGCATAGATGAAAAAAATATATATTTCAACATCAAAGCTCAGACAATTTTCACACACAAGATACTTGGAACACTTAGGTGAAAGAGTGAGAGTTGCCATGACCGCAGTCACATTAAGAAACCACTGAGGAAAAACTGATGTGTATTAGTAGTAACTGGACTTGAACATTTCATGCTGTCTACATGAAGACAAAACTGTTTCCAAATTTACAAAACAATTTGCATTAACATAGAACTGACTCAGTAAATGTTGATGTACATACTAAGAACTGAACTGTCTCAAACCACTGTAATATCTATAACTGAACACAGTGTAAGTAAGTAAGTAAGTAAGTAATCTTTATTTGTATAGCGCATTTCACAGACACAGAGTCACAAAGCGCTTCACAGTGAGATGAACCCTCCTCCCCACTCAGTGACAGTAAGCTGCCCTGGGGCAACTCTAACATGCATGTTATCAGTTGGTGGGGAAACCGGAGTGCCCGGAGGAAACCACCCAGACACGGGGAGGAACATGCAAACTCCACACAGAAAGGTCCCGGGCCGTGCGGGAATCGAACTCGCGACCTTCTTGCTGTGAGGCCAGAGCGCTAACCGCTCTGCCACCGTGCCGCCATTTCTGTTATTTCTGTGTTAGCGCTGTCACGCTAACACAGAAATCACAACTCTCTCTCACACACACATCTACTGTATATAATAATTTACAATATGGATGTAAAACCTACAGGGGAGACAAATAAAAGTGGATTCATGTGGACTGTAGATATGTCACCTGACCTGACCCCTGACAACATCAGTACTTTTGGAACTGCTTAGGAATTAAAATGTTTCATACCTCTAAAACTAGACGAATGTGAGCTTTGATTCTGGCAGAGTCCTTAGTGAGCTGTTCAGTGAATCTGAAAAAGAAAAGTACAGTTAGGATGGTTTTACACCTAAGTTATTACTTTTAAGTTTATTGTGTCTACAGACTTGGTGAGCTGAGCAGTTTTTTTCTCAATAAACCTTAGAGCTTCATCGTGGGTCATTTCAACAAAAAAACCATATCCAACAGCCACAAAGATCCTAGAGGCATCCTCACTGTGGAGAGGGACAGAGGGTTAGGGTGCAGGTTAGGACTGATTTACGTTATTTTGTCAATTCATCTCTGGCTTAGTTCTAAATTAACCCTAGTTCAGGAAGACACCAGAATATCTTGTTGCAGGTTTCACCACAAAAGGTTTCCTAGTATGTAAAGCAAAAAGTTAGCTAAAACCTAATGCTATTTCATATGTCAGAAATGTAGTTCTTATAATATTGTAAATAAGCAATGTTTACAGTATTAGATCATGTTTGCGTAATCTAATTAACATCTTGTATACAAAGAACAATTCATCTTACACTTGAGCCTCAACGTAGAAATTACAACCCAGATCTACATCTGTCTTGAGATGCTTGGATCCCTCCTCCTACAGAAATAGTATCATCAAATATTACACGTCTACTGATGCTATAGCTCTATTATCATTGAACATGCAGGCAGTCATGTTACTATAGATTTCGAGTACATTTGTTTTCTTCTTTTTTTTGTCAGAAAAATTTCGTTTCAGTTTAACACAGACCTGGAGACTCTGAAGAGTGTTCTTAAGCTGCAAGTACTGGGAGATCTTCTCATAAACTGAGTCCCGCTGGTCCAAAACCTTCCTGTAAAACACACGAGTGAATATACAATATTGTGATCCCAGTGCCTGTGTCGAGTGCACAGATACTATTCCTTACTGTAAATCCCTCCGGAGCACTTCGTTTATAAAGTTTTCGTACTGCAGCACTTTCTGGTCTATGTTAGCTTTAGCATTAGCCATAACAGTGGTTGTACCAGACAGTCTATGGGTTGTACTTAAAACATAGTCTACCAAAATTAAATGAATAATAATACTAATAATAATAGGCTAACATCTAATTTAACCAAATTGATCGGCGGTTAATTTGGACTATTATAATATAATACATCCATGAGTCAAACATAAAGAGGAGAATGCGTAGACGGTTGTAAACAATGTGATAAACCGGAAACAATTTTTCTTTTAAAAGTAGAGCTGTTGTACACAGCGACACCTGCAGGATACACTGCGGTCACTCACCATAAAGCATCTCCAATGTGTAGGTTTTTATTGTATTTTATACCTATAAACAGCAGGAGGAAGTAGCAGAGGCAAAATTGAGACCCATTCAGATGTACCATACCATAGCCTATAATTTCCTATACTACTGTTACAATTCTAGTAATCAGTAATGAGTTACTCTAAAAATTGTAACACATTTTATATTACTAGTTGTGATAAAAAGAGAAAAATGTGATACATTTGTATTACAATATTACTGTCTCAAAAATGGAACTGAGTTACACTACTGTGAGTTACTTTGAGCTAATCACACATTTGTTTAGGACATTGTACTAAACTACTTCTGTTTAATCTACACTTGATTACTGACTAATTTATAGATTTTTTTTCTCATACAATTTTATTCATCTTTAAGCCAACAGACAGTATTTTTGTGGTGTTTTTGGTCCTGATGGGTCGTTTTCAATAGAATATAAAAGTAACTCATTTATATGCAAGTAACTTGAGTTACTCAGATTGAAACTCGTGTTGTCAACATCTTTATAAGTAATGTAAATATATTACAGTAACTAGTTACTTTTGTAATGAGTTACTCCCAACATTGCCAGTAATAATTCACAATTACGCACTATTTACCTGTGTTGGGAGGAACTCATTACAAAGGTAGTTTCTGTAATATTTTATCACTTTAAACAGTTGACAATTAGGCTACTTGTTACAATCTGATTAACAAGTTACTTGCGTGTAAATTAATTGCATTGTTATTTTAATGAAAACAACACTTCTAGATCAAAATACCACTAAAACTGGTGTAGAAAAGTTTCTGTATTAGTGAAAAAAAAAAAAAAAAAAAGAAAAACTCTTCTGTTGTTTATTGAGACCTAGTGGGATTGTGAAACAAAACTGACATACCAGGTGTTGGGCAAACATTTCCTAAAATCTCATATTTTGATTAATATGGAGAGAACTTTAAGTTATGGGCATCACAGAAGATCTACTGTGATTGGTCAAAGAGATCTACTTTTAAGCCTGAACAGAAACGACATTCAAGTTTCTTCTTGCTTAGGTACAACACAGTCATAGAATGACTTAATTGTAACTGACAGTAACAACTGATAAGAATCTAAATTTTCTAGGGCCAGCCCAAGAGATTCCAATAGGAAATGTTATAAATATTAAATATAAACATTTTGCAGAATAACAATCTCTGGGGTCCTTTTTTACACCACTTATGCATCTAAGGGCTAAGATCCGAATATAAGCCTATATTACAGAAAGAGGAAAACGTCCTAGTAAAATGACAATAGTAAAATTACTATTGTTTATTATTTTGACTCCAATAATAGTCAAAGTAAAAGTCAAATTTGTTTATGTAGCATATTTCCACAACATCTACAGCTGTACACGTTTACAGAAATAGCATTAATCAAAGCACAGAAAGCAAACAATATCAATGCAGGTAAAAGGTAAAATTATAAAAGGAGAGTGGGGGTGGGGGCAGCTCAACTCACATCAGAAGCAGTAAAAAATACATTCACCTGAGATTGTTCAAAGAATATTTAAAACAAAGGTCAACTTTTATTAAAGCCTGTGCAAAAGGAAGTTTAAAATAATGAGCTGCTGAGCTAACGCTAAGAGATAAACCACTCAATAGTTTTGGGGACAGCAGCAGAGAAAGTCCTCTTTACTGGTTTTAAACTGTCTTGGGCACATCTAGAAGGAACGGTCAGCAGAGCTCTCTGGACTACAGCTCAGACATATCGAAGCCACACCATTTAAACAGTTAAAATCAATCAAAGAAACCTGTGAGGAGTAGGCCTATGGGGTGGAGACAGCAGTCTTCTTGTGTGAAATGAACAAAACCACAAACAAGTCAAAGTCAAAAGAAAACCTTTTACACAAGAATGGATAGAATGCTTCTTTATGTATTACTAAAAATAATAGAAACACCGGGTTTCATGGGTAAAAGAAAGTGTATCTCTAAAGAGATCTTAGATGATGGGTCAATTATAATCCTACATCTCACTTGCCAGTTTCAGATGTCTTTGCCACGTACAGTTTCTTACAGCACTATGCTTACTGGATCACTGTGCCTCCAGTCTGTCTCTTAGCTCTCCTGCCTCTCGGTCCATTTCTTGTGGGCTTCTCCACTGCGCAGGGTCAGTGTCCTCAGCGTCGTGCTTCTGGAGCTCGTCGTAAATGCTGTCGTTCCGCTGAAAGTCGCCCTTTCTCCGCGGCAAGACGTGTACGTGTACGTGCTTCACAGTTTGTCCGGCATCGGCTCCATCCTGGACACAGATTGTCAGAGAAGTGGCGGCGAAGTGACTCTCGACGAGACGCGCTACTCTCTGCGTGGTGCAGAACAAGTCCGAAACTTCCTCCGGTCTGAGGTCTCCAAAGCGCTCCACCACCCGTAGAGGACACACCAAAACGTGTCCGGGGACAACAGGTTTACGATTAACCAGAGCAAAAGAGAGCTCGGTCTTTAGGAACACAACGGAGGTCCGAATTAGGTGCTGACCGAAACGAAGAGTGGACATGATGAAGATTGTGGCACTAAAGCTTCATAAGTACACCACGAAACACAAATTCAAAACCTAAAGAAACCCCCTGTCCTTTCTATTTGCATACAGTCAATTGATCAATGACAAATGAATGACTCGTGTATAACGCACTGGTAACACAGCTATCAGAGAACTTACAGTACGGAAGCTGAATAGGGACAATTTTTAAAACTCAAAACCGAGCTGGGGCACTCTTTTAGCTGAAGTAACTAACGTCACTAGATCCATGGCAAAGTGTAGGTTTTTGCAGTCGATAGTTAAAGCAAACGTATTTGATTTATAACTACAATAATGTAGAGATTAAATAAATTAAAGCCTCAGTGCCTGAACGGTAAGAATTGTTTTACCCAGTAGATGGAGCACTTTTACTTGTGAACCTAAAAAGCAACTGCAGAAACCAAAACATAAATGGCAACTTCATTAGCACTGCGGTAATCGCGGTAATATGCCAAATTCTAACTGCTATTTCGATGGCTATAAATTAACCACAGTAATTGGAACGGTTAATAATAATGAAATGTTAATAATGGAACGATGTGCTCAAATAACAAATACTTACAATCCGATGTTGCATTAGCGAGCTAGCTAGCTAGCTTGTAGCGTTAAGCATTTTTGGTTGCCAGGGATACCTAACTACAACAGAAACGTCGCTGCTTGAAATAATCTTCAAATTATAAAATATAACGTTAACGTTTGTGTCGTTTTCGTTTTTTCATATCATAAAGAATAACACACTGAGCTAGGTTGCTTTACAGTTTAAGAGTTAGCTATAGATTGAGACTGAATTCTTACCTCTAGTTATGGAGCAGTACAGCATCCTTGGCCGCATTGGAGAAGGGCCCACGGCATCGTCTTTAAGGCAAAGCACATAGAGGTAACAGTTAACTAACAGTTTATTTTTTGTTTTTTGGGAAGATTATTTGGTTATTGTTATTATGATTATGATGATGATTATTATTTTATTTTATTTATTTTTTGGATTATTTAGTTATTATTATTATTATTTTATTTTTACTATTATTATTTTTTTCAATCGTTGACACATTTTTGGAAATTGGTTTAGTTTGATCATTTGATTCAAACTTTTATCTGATCAAACGCTGTGGTGGTCAGAACATTTGTTACAGTTCTCATTCATTCACACACAATTTTCAGACTCTTTTTCAGAACAGCTCACACAGCTCTCATTCACAAACTCACATGTTCAGTGAGTTTAGTTTGTTTCTCCAACACTACAGACCTGGACCTTAAGACTTAAGTCAAAACACTGTCTACTTTTATCTATAAACTCACACATCACAACAACACAATCCCAAATCACATGAGTAGAAAACAAACGAATCAAACAGTACAATGTGTGGTGTTGATGGAAATGGCTTGTCACTCAGTAACACAACTGCTTTACAAAGTGTTCATGTGGATGACATCTCTAAACCAACTTTTAGCATACTATATATTTTTTTGGATAAAATTTATGAAATACAATTACAAATCAGAAAGCAAGTCCAAATATATTTAGATTTTTGTCTTTGTACAAATATAATTTATACAAAAAATAATTATGAATACATTTTCAAATATAAATAATAAAAAAAACACACACACACACACAACTCATCCAGTAACAAATTTGTTTGTGTGAAATGCGAAAAACTGTAAATATATACTGAAAAAAGTAACCTCTTTGACACACTTGTCCATTCAGACTGGAGAGACTGTTGCACTAAAGAAAGTGGCTTTGCGGCGGCTGGAAGATGGAATACCAAATCAGGCTTTAAGAGAAATAAAGGCACTGCAGGAGATCGAGGACAACCAGCATGTGAGTTTTTGTCATGGTATATTGTCTTTGCTTGTGTAAATGTAAAAATGATGGTAAAGGGATTCGGTTAGAGCTACCTGGAAACAGTTGAATCATGAACTTTGTCTGCTGTGTGTTGTTTCAGGTGGTGAAGCTAAAGGCAGTGTTTCCTCACGGGACAGGCTTTGTGCTGGTGTTTGATTATATGCTCTCTGACCTTTCAGAGGTCATCAGAAACTCAGAACGACCACTTAACCCAGCCCAGGTCAAAGGTTACATGATGATGCTTCTGAAGGGTGTGACCTTTCTTCACCACAACAACATCATGCACAGGGTTGGTCTCTAATCTAAGTCTGCTGTAGGAATGGTCGATTATTTATGTAAATTATTTTTCTGTTAAAAAAAGAAGGCTCTATAAATGTGACCAAGCTGTAGGCTTAAAAAGCTAGACAGTATAGTTTGAAATGCAAGTGAGTGAGAGAAGGAAATTCAGTTAACTGCCAGAGCTGCATAAGGAGCCTGGCTCACAATTTGTCCAACGAGCAGTACATCATTTATATTTTTGCTTTGTTTTTGTGTCTGCAGGATCTGAAGCCAGCAAACCTTCTTATCAGTTCTTCTGGACACCTGAAGATTGCAGACTTCGGTTTAGCCAGACTCCTGAGTGAACAGAGAGAGAGACTTTACAGCCACCAGGTTGCCACCAGGTAGGCTACAAAATAATTTTTTTCCCATTCATATGTGCCAAGTTACAATGGTATTATTGAGATGGTAATTGTACTAGTTTTTCAGATGGTATCGAGCTCCTGAGCTGCTTTATGGGGCGAGAAAATATGATGAAGGAGTGGACCTCTGGTGAGAAATTTTCACTTGGATTAAAGATAGTTTCAGGACTGATAGCCGACAAGCTTAGTTTGTTATTCAGAAACACAAGACATGCAAATAACTTTGCCACTGTGTATCCTTTTCAGGGCAGTGGGTTGTATTTTTGGGGAGCTTCTAAACTCTTCTCCTCTGTTTCCCGGAGAGAATGACATTGAACAGTTGTGCTGTGTGCTGAGAGTTCTAGGCACGCCCACTCAAGAAACATGGCCAGTAAGTCTGCTTTCATGATTACTAAATCTATTAAAAGCAGTAATAGTAGTTGTAGCTCTGTAAAGACATAATTTAGTTTCTTCTCATACAAAGCAGTTGTGGGTACTGGCGTGGCAAAAAAGCGTGAAACTTCAAATTAAACAATACATTATTACTATGCTATGCTTGTGAATGGGCCCACCTATGTGTTCTGTTTGTGTTCTGTAGGAGATGGTGGAGTTACCAGATTACAATAAGATAACTTTTAAGGACAATCCTCCTATCCCCCTTGAAGAGATTGTCCCTGACACATCTCCCCAAGCTCTTGACCTTCTCTGCAAATTCCTTGTTTACCCATCCAAGCAACGCTGCTCTGCCAAACAGGTACGTGCTACAATACTTGAAATAGGGGAATATCTTTCACAAATTACTACTGATACTCAGACAAGCAGAACATGTCAAGGCGTTAAGATAATTGCAAGAATTGTAAATATGCAAAACATTCTAAAGAAAATGACTTTTATCATATTATCATTAAGGAAGTCTAAAAATATCAGATTGTATGCTCTTAGTTCTGAAAGGTGAAAAAAGTGTCTGCTATAAATCATAAAATGAGCTGTTCTCTGCTGTTGGACAGCCAGCAACTTCATTGTTACATTTCCAGGGATTGCAAGTAACTTCCTTCTGTTGCACAAATAGTCAGACTTAATCAAAGACTTTTTTTCATGTTAACATTAGTACTTTATGTAATGTTATTATGCATTGTTTAATAAGTGTGTAATGTTTTAGTAATAATGAACCCTGAAACTTAAAAAAAAAAAGAATCATAATTGTGACATTTTCTAAAAAAAAAAAAAATCTGTTCCTCAGGCGCTGCTACATCCTTACCTGTTCACGCCCCCTCTGCCTTCACATCACTCAGAACTTCCCATTCCTCACAGGCGGCCCCCACGCCACAGGCTTCAGGCCCCTCCTCCCGACCTTTCAGTAGACCTGCCCTTGAAAAACAGCTTGGTGAACCCTGATTTGCTGCATCTGTGGACCTGCTTCTAAAACTACTGGACTTTGGACTGAGCAGGCCAATGCAGTACTATTGCTTCATGTTAGCAGTGAGTGGTACATTCTCTTTTACATTTCACCTAAAATCTAGCTTTGTGGAGCAACTGTCCAAAGACTGAAGGTTGTGTGAGTCTAAGACTGAAGCCTGAAAATTATGCAATTATGTAAATGTTTTACATCTGACATAATACCCCTGTATGTTAAAAAACAACAACCGATTTTTCATTTACTGATGGTTTGATGAATAAAATATTTCAACTGTAAGGTTGATTAATACATTTGGCATACGGATTGGCGAAGATTTGTTCAATTTAAATAGACTGTAGAGTCTAATGCATTTGACTGTGTTGTAGTTCCATTTTTATTATTTTTTGTTGTTGTTGTTGTTATTATTATTATGTTTTGTAAAAGTTATTATATATTGCTTAGACTTGCTTTTTTAGCATATGTGAACAGTAGAAAATATAACAAAAAAAAAAAAAAAATCACTTATTAATAACAGGACAACCTGTAGTTGCTAGTATCTATGATACATCATTAGCAGTGCGTGAGTTTTTATTGGTGGTGTGTGTGTGTGGGGGGGGAGGATTTTGAGCACTTGAGCTCCAGCTGAAGAACAATACAAGATTACTCAAACATGCAATCAATTCAATTATAACTTTGAGTAAACTAATGATGAAGGAAGGCCATTATAACAAGGTTTACAACTTTAGAATTTTTTTTTTGAATTTGACATAATAGGTCCCCTTTAAGGATTCACATTTTCAGTCCAGCAGATTAAGCTTTAACGTGAAAGTCATCAGGCTGACAAGTGCAATTTGGCAATTTATTTTGAATTAATGTTTAAAAAAATCACAGCCCTGTATTGGAAGTATTGATGGTACTGAATCACTGATTCATTAATCGGTACTGGAAGAATAAAAAATGCAAAAACTGTGACATTTTTGTATATATACCTTTTGAGTGATCACAACATAAAATATGTATTCTGTGCAGAATAATTACCGGTAACTGGATTGCAAAAACAACATTTCACTTTATACAGCAGTAGATTTTAAGATGATGACTACTTGTTATGGTTCTGTACTAATAAAAATCCTCACATTTTTTTTTTTTAAAGAGAGGGCACGTTTCAAGGGTTATTTCACGTGTAATCAGATGTTCTCATTATTCTCATTTCTGCAACAAAACCTTTTTCTCAGCAAAATAAGATATAAAATAAAAATAATACAGAGTCGATACATTTTAGGCAGATCTGACATCACAGGTTTTTATTGAATTTGGCAAAGTTTGAATCTCAGAATAAGGCTGGTTCACGTCTGCTGCTGAAATCTCTTAAACATTTATTTATACCTAAATTGTCTCTGTAATAAATATTATCTATATTTTCCCTGCTAACAATGTTAAGGTAAAAAACATTGACAGGGAGACTTACATAGAACTCTCATAAAATCATTCATATCTAGTGATATATTATTTGTCATTCTTCTTACAAATCTGGTGGATTTCTTGAAGGGGTTTTAGATTCAGAGCTCGATTACTGTAGAGCTGGAGGAGAAGACAGGGCAATTCTCTGTGGTGAGGATGGACAAAAGAAAGATGACGTCCATCAAAGGCACGACACTAGTTACATGTTTTGTAGATAAATTAAGATATGTTCAGACATTTGGTTACAGATGGATATGTGGTTTATATGCGTGAAGAAGTAGTGGCATAAATAGAGCTGCCAAGTAACAGGAGGCCGAGAGGAAAGCTACATTTAATGACACATTGACAAGGTTAGTGAAAGAAGAAGCGGCGAATAGGGGATAGACCAATCAAAGTAAGAAATGAATATTGTTGATTTACTCCTCCAGCTTGACAGTAAACTACATTTTTCTCTCTTCTTCACTTTTGCTTTGAGCTGCAGTGTGGCCTCAGCAGCAGACTGGACAAAGCTGCACTGCAAAAACAGAATATCTACATACATAAGTTAAGTGAGAAGAATTATGAATAATAATCTAGATTTATATTGTTTCATTTATATTTTTAATATAATTTGGTAAAGTAAATAAGCCCAATTTGTCTTAATTATCTAATTCAGGAAATATTCTAACTTGAAGACATTTTTAATCTTGATGTTCCGATTTTGCAGTGTAAAACTTGAGGCACTTTTCATCAGCGGCGACCATCTTGGGTCCGCACGAGGGGTCGCTGAGGGCTGCAGCGGCCATCTTGGACACAAGGGTTTTATGGCTCAAATTCAGAAAAGGTCAGAGGGCGTTTCTCAGGCAGAAGCAGGCAGAGTCTATCTCTAGATTAGTATGAACAGGCGAGTACAGTTTATATAAAAATAAATCATTCCGTTCATTTCACATGCACAGGATAAACATCGCTGCCTCAAGTCTGTGTTCCGTGCAATCAAAGCCTGTGATGGACACTGAGGACAGAAGACCAGTAGAAATAAGGCCAGACTCAAGTCCCAACATTGACAGGAAAATATACTTGTACATACAGACATTCAAAAAGTTTGTATGTAGCTGGTTGTGATGGGACTTGCATCTGCAGCAAAAAAACTGCCAAATTGCTCTGTTAATGACATGAAACAAAAACAAATGAAAAAGTGGTACTAACTAGTAAACTAAAAAAAAAAAAAATAATACAATAAAATAATTTGGGTTGGGGGGTGTTTCTGGCTCAGTGTCAAAATCAGGCAACTGCAGAAATAGACCAAAATTTTGCATAATTTCACTTAAACCAACAGTTCATTTGGTCTGGACTCAGAGCAGGCCATTTTCGGTGGCACAGCAGAGATTCTGGGTATAAAGACGGCTATTAAAATATACTGTATATGTTTTTTAAACATGTTTTCTTGTTCTGAGCAAAAATGAACATTTACAATTTTTGTTTAAAGGTGCACTCTATAGCTTTTGACACAAACAGACTTGATAAATAAGACTTATTTTCTTACTTTTTTTTTACATTATAGCATAGCACACATAACTAATATCTTTCACTCTTAGTAATGTTCCAAAATATAGTTTTATGTTTTTATTTCTAATAATAAATTGTGTAGTTGACTTTTCACCTCCAGAAAGTAACAGAGTGCACCTTTAAGTTTTGAGTTGCTTTGTTATGCTTATCAGACTTATATTTGTATACGAATGTTTTCTGAAATGTAATATTAGATTTTTTTTTTAATTCAAGAATTTCTTTATGGTACACTTTTTGTATTAACTTAAATGTTAAAATTAGGGTAAGTTTCAATGAGAACATATTCCATCATTAAAAATGTGTTGTTTTTTTCACCTATGGATTTGCATAGATGAAAGACACCAAGATTAACGTTCTTATTTAAACACACATTCAAAAACACTATATAAAATGTCTGTATTGCTTCAAGTCTTTCCACCAGTTTTGTCAAGTTCTTTCTTCAGATTATTGCTTTGAAAATGTTTAAACCAATAACCAACCAATCAGCTGCCAACATTGATGATTTAGCCTTATACAACCAGCAAAACCACTGCTGTGCTGCTACTGATTATAAAAGTAAGATTTAAGGCAAATCTCAGTAACTTTTTCACTTTCAATGAACTGGTTGGAACAAAAATTCCATTTGCAATATGAAATCCACCAAGCTGATAAAAGTGGCACTTAACTATTTGACAAACTTTCAAGACACGGCAGAAAACTGTATGAAATACTGCAGATGAACAAGTTACTGAGTTTAACTTTAAACCTTTGCGCCCGAGTCCAGACCTTCCAATGTGTTAAAGTGAGCTGCTATAGAACAGTCCAGCGCAGCCAAAGCCAAAGAGTAAAAAAAACTAAAATATGAGCCCTTTATGTAGTCTTTATAAAAGCTCAAAGTGAGAGCCCGCCCACCAGGCTATGCCCATCTAGCCTTGAACCATTCAGAACCTGGCTCAGTTTTTGGGGGCTGGGCTTGAGCCACCGACCTGGTGGGGAGTTTGAATCTGCTCTCCTCCAATCAAAATCCTCCCTCCATGCAATACTGGCGGCAGATTGGCTGACCTCAGAAAAGCTGGCGACCGATTCGTTGTCGGAGAGGGGCTGGTCATCACGCGGCATCAGGAAGGAGAAGGGTTCAGAGATTCGCTTTGACCCACGGTTTTCTTCTGTTTTAACACTGTTTCTCAAAAGGTCCTCCTCTTTGCACTTGCTTCTCCTTTTCTTTTCCGTGGTCTCCAGAACCACTCCATCTTCCGTTCTGAATGTGCTTCTGGAGGTTGCTCTATTCCTGGGCAAACTCCGGCTGCTCCTCCCTTCTTCTGGGTTCTTCCATACACCCTCCTCTGTTGTATTTCTATCCCAGGATGGTGCTCTGTTTCTGGATACACTTTGGGTCCTTCTGCTCTCCTCCTCCTGGCTTCTATCCACACCTTTTTCGCCCCAGGAAGGTGCTCTGTTCCTGGATAAACTTCGACCACTTCTCCCTTCCTCCTGCTGGTTCTTCCCGCTCCTCTTGCGGTGTTTTTGGCTTTTATGGCGGGATTCCTGATCCACTGTGTCCAGGTCTAAGTCTGGGACAATAGGTCGTGATTTTGCTCTGTAATCTTCTCGGTTCCTCTTGGTACTCCTCTCTGCCTCTTTACCTCCTTCTGGTTCTATGGTAGTACTGGCAGCAGCCATGATGGAGTCTGCTTCTTGTGGTGGAGAGGTGGAGGGGGAGAGCGCTCCTTCCTCAGGGCCTGCATCAAAAACATTTGCAGTTACACAAATGACCACATGCACATTGTAGAATCTTTTGTATAATCTAGAAGAAGGGTGCATTTTCCCTTCTTACATTTTACAGTATCAACACGTATATATTATTTTTGAATGCAGAATTTGTAATGCTCATGTGATAAATTGTCACGTTCTTCTAGTTTTGAGTTCTTGTGGTAAATATTTATTATAATTTTATAACAGTTACATTGTGATTTACAAAAAAGCTGACAAATAAAAGTTACAGGAAGTAATTTGAGTTCTAAAATGGAAACCCTCCACATATGTCAGCTAAAAGCGCCAAAGTGCCAAGACAATTTACACAAAACTGGCAGTTTCCTGAGAGTTTAAACAATGACAAATGTGAGAGCGTTAGAAGGTTTTATCATTATTCAAATAACTATTGTGTCATTTATGAGGATTTGGATATTAGGGAACAGTTATGAAATTATCTCTACCACTGTAATATTTGTTGGACAAAAAAATATCATTAAATAAAAACAAACTTTGTGAAAAAAAGCAAAATGTTTGTAAAATTGTAGATACAATGTTCACAATGTTTTACATCTAGTGTGGTTTCAATTGTCATGCACTTTGAACCACATATCACAGAACTTTTTGAGAACCAATAAGAAAATCCCAAGATTTTAACAGTAACTATTAATGACAAAAAGTAGCTAAAAGATAGATGGTGATGAAATGAAGTTGAAACATCAGCAGAAGAAGGAGTCACAAACCGTGAGTTGTCTGTTCGGCCAATGACGTAGAAACACGGCTCGCCCTGTTTGGAGTTGGTCATGCACAGGGACAGGCTCGACAGCTCCACTGACAGGCAGGGAGGAGAGGTGCAGGGGGAAAAAGGAAACGCAAGACGGGAAGAAGAGATATAAAAGATCAGAAAAGGAAGAAAGTCTCAGTTCCTTCAATTCGGGATTTTAAGTGGTGTATCTAGGTTTGGCCGCTGTCTGGTAAGTAAAAAAAAATCTGTTCACTTAGTTCGGAAATGTTTATTGTCTTAGCTACTGAAAATGTACCTGCACTTGTCCTTAAAAAGATGACATGCCCATTGCTGTTATTGAAATTCTCTTTTTTCAGTCCAGCCCTGGTTGAGCTCTAATTGAGTCTTTAGACCTACCATAGTCTGGGACATATCCGTTGCCCCTTTTCAGCACCAGGTGAATGTGATTCCCTCCTCTTCTGATCTGGTCCACAGCCTGAGAGTGCGTCATGCCTGCAGTGCTATCCCCGTTAATTTCCACCAGCTGATCTGAGACCTGTGACCAAAAGCATTTAGAGTTTTAACACTAGCAGCACAAACATAGGACAAAGAATAAATGTATTGTACTGCAGTGTATTTGACCTGTATCTTGTTGCTTCTCTGTGCCGGCCCACCTTGCATCAGCCCCAGAACGTACAGCCCCATGTTGTACTCAGACCCTCCACGCAAAGAGAAGCCAAATCCAGTGGGCCCTCGCTCCAGATCCACGCTGTAGAATCGGCCCTCCTCCTGAGAGACACAGAAGAGGACCTCAATTCTTGCTTATATACATAATTATTATTATATATACAGTATGTCCTTGTTCTTCAATAAATGTGTTGCATTTCAAAAGATAATAAAGTACCTTAGCCCTTGATCTCGAACTCCTGATGACTCGTCCATCTATGTCCAGGTCTGCTCCCTCTGTCACTGGACTATCTGGGAAAAGAGAGAGGGTTAATGCAAGGTTGTAAAGACCATGCAACAGTATAAGAATGATCTTTTCTGCTAAACGTCAGGTATTTAACATGTCAATAATTTAAATTGAACTTAATCCACTGGCTGCAGTGGGTTTTAGATAAGTAAAATAAACAAAACTAGCTTGCCCCAGTATGCTAATCTCAGCATGCAGATGTAATGATCATCATTTGAAGGCAAAATACTCAGAACAAGAAATGATTGATGGGCTTAAAAACAGTGCAGAATATCTTCGAGCTCAAAATATGATGTACAACAAGATTTATTTAACAAAAGTGAATTAAGCCAGTTAAAATTCCAGGAATATGGAACATGGTGAAAAGCTCAAAAAGTGCATTTAAAATGATAGGTGTATTTTATGGCATGCTGGATGAAAAAGAAGTCATACTGTTATGAGGCAAAAATATAATGAGAAGACTACTGTCAGTGATAGGAACCAACACACAGCTTAGCTTCTTTCATTTTGGTTTTGTTCTTACTGTGTCGTGGTGCAATGGTGAGCCGAAGGGTGTTGCCCGCCCTCCTCAGTATCTGGGCCAGGTCTCTGTGCTGCAGACCTCCCACCGGTCTCCCCTCCACCCCTTCCAGGTGGTCTCCCGGCTCGATGTGTCCACTACGGGC
Source organism: Mugilogobius chulae (assembly GCA_038363315.1). Lineage (NCBI taxonomy): Eukaryota > Metazoa > Chordata > Actinopteri > Gobiiformes > Gobiidae > Mugilogobius > Mugilogobius chulae. Next base: position 20,911,734 of record CM076414.1, read on the forward strand.
CGCAGGACTCCCTCTGCGCACTGTGACGAACCGGTGGGACATGAGGGAGCCAGCTGTAGAACAGAAGAGAACTTTAACAAAAACACAAGCAAACCAACGTGAGCAGAGTGCGAGATATTTCTGTTCTCTTGTTGTGATTAAGAATGAGTGCGTCATTCTGACAGCCCATGTTAAGTGTTTTGTAACCTTGAAACAAGAGGACCATCCACAAAGATGCAAGAGGACATGAAGTTAGCTTGTGTGACAAGGGCTGGTTGGTGATCTCTGACAGGTCTGTTCTGACAGCTCTAAAAATGTTCTGGGGTTAAATTATTGAGGCTTGTCTCCTCAGATTCATTCCAGCATGTTAAAGCAGACAGTCAAAAAAAGACTTTAGCTTACAATATTTGCTAACTATAATGCAAAGTAATTTTCTAAAAAAATAATAATGATAATAAACAAATAAATTAACAGCCGCCCTTATTGTTTTCAGCTTTGGACAAAGAGATCAGAGTGTTTGGTTTGTTTTCTCTGTGGATAAAATCCATTGTGTAAGATTTGTTGCATAAATAAACATTTTGCATGTGAAGTCATGAATAATAGTTATTTTGAAGAGAATGCAGCAGCTTCCTTTACACTTAAGCTTTGAAGTGCTGTGTTTAGACAGACACAAAAAACAAACCACAGCTACATGGGGGCTACAAGGACACCAATGATTTGTTAACACTACACAGAAGTAGATTCTTTTTTGTTTGCTTAATAAAATAAACGCCTGAGATACCAGATCTTTGTCTTTGTACAGAACAGGAAAAGAGATTATCTGGCTATGGGCTTGGCCCAGGGCAGTAGTAAATGAATAGTCTGCCTCTGTGGTGTGACAAAGGAGGAAATTTACCATTTTGTAAAATGTCGGGGCAAGGTGACAAAGCAAAAAATAAAGAATAAAAAACTAATTTAGATTTGGATTTGTCCTGACATGGACTCGTCAGTGTCTCCTATTATTTTGTGGTGCATTCACTGCAGCTTATAAATGTTTCTGTGTCTGAGAATATAAATAATGTACAAAGATGTTCGTGCCTCAGACACATAATTTTGAAAGAATTATCATGAAATATTAATCTTCTCATCAAAAACTCATCCCCAGAGTTTTCAGCTAATCTCCACAAATACAGTATGTGCAGGTGAGCAATGTGGCTTTGGTTCATTAGGCATTAGCTTAGCATTACCTCCATCAGTGTGAATATTTGATTGATAGTGGTTGGAAACTTAGTGGATAAAGCACCTTGTCAGTGCTTAGTCTTGTCTGATCTCAGAAGCTAAGCAAGGCTGGAATTGATCAGTGTTTATGCGCTACCACTAAACAGCCCCTGTTTACTCCAGTATGCAGTAGACAGGGGCTGTCTACTGCATACTGTTGTGACTTGAGGCGAGACACCTCATCCACTTTGCCAAATATAATAATAATTATCTGCATGAATGTCTGCATCATTTACACTTGGCAAATCAAGACTAAAACAGAACTAAAACATATCTTAATCCGGACTAACGGAGGTCATCTAGAGGTCAGAGGTTGGGCTCAGCTGTGGTTCAAACATGGCTGGGGGCACTTTTACTTTGACTTGAGTGACTCACATCTGGGACACAACAGGAAAATATCACAATTTTATTGAATTTATACTGTGGGAATCATAACTGTCATTTTACACTAATCTATTCCTCAGCGGTTTGTGTCCATACATTTGTTGTCAGAAAATCAAGGACTATTTCTATGAATTACAAGTCCCAACTGTATGTATGAATGGCACAATCTTACTAAATTTTACACACCCAGTCAATGACAATGCCTTTATGCAAATGATTTATTATTTTTAGATCATACCTTGTACACCAACCAGATAAACCAGATCATCTCTAATCTCTTCAGGAAAAAAATGATTTTATCAAGATATATTTGAAAAAGAATATCATGTCTTATATGAGTCATGTTTTTAAATATTGTTGTTGTGTAGTTGGTTTGTTGGCGCCGCCTGTCAAAAGGTTAAACATAATTTCAGTCTTTCACAATAACCTCCTTGCTAAAACTAAAAGCAGCTTCTGGTTTGTGTCTCTGGGAGAGCAGGCTCTGGGCGAGGAGGTCAGAGGAGTTCACAAAAAGGCAATATTTAATAGATATATCTTTTTAAAGTTTCAAGATTTAAGAAGATGAGATCCTGCAACTATAGTATTCTATATATTTTTTAATATTCAATTCTAAGCAATTTATTCAAACTTTAAGTGTAAAATTGTGTCAAAGTTTCAACAGAATGATTCTCTGTCCCTTTTTCTGTTTTTGCCGACCTAGTTATGTACATTATTGGTTGCTTTTAAACATAAAATACTTATTTCTATATGAAAACATACATTTTTCTAACATTTATGTATGTAAGTAAGCTTCAGCATATGTTTCATATTGATACTGCAGTCAAACCTGGGGCCAAGTACTCCCTGATCAGACCTTGATGAGGAGTTGTAAAAAATGTGATAATGTTTAACAAATCAAAATTAAAATGTGTTTTTTGTATCTTAAGTGACAATATATTACACATTATTCACAATTTAATATTTATTATAACTTAAATGTCTTATTAGTATAAGCACAATTGTAATAACTACACAACATCCTCCGTTCTGGTCTATCTCTCACTAACACAACAGCAAGAAAGGGGTAGAAGTGAATCCCTTTGTCAAGTTTAAATGATTTCATGTTTGGTTAGTTCGTCTTTTTGCTCAACAACATCTTTGACCCCAATTCCCTCTGAGTGAATCTATTATTATTTTATGTATCTAACCAGAACGAAAGCAGGACCCAGCCAAGTCGGTCCAGTCTGAGTCTGCGTTCCTGAGCTGATAAAGCTGGAGGAGTCTCACTGATAAACACCACTGAGTCAGAAACATTTTCACTTCTACCAGAACTCAACTGTGCTTTACTTGATTCCAGTCAGGCCAAGCTTAGTCATTGACTAGTCTTACTACTACAGTGTCAACATCTATAACTGTTCTCCTCGGACCACTCTGCACCAGTGTTCTCCAGTGTGGGAAAAAAGTGAATATTTGAGAGGATTTGGTTAAACTCCTTTAACTGAGAACAATGGGACAATCAGAACTGACGTCATGTCTCTCTGTTTACAACATTCAGATTAGAACGTGTGAATAAAAGGCTGATTGCTGATTTCATTTAATACATTCTTTGAGCCTTCTGTAATGGGAAACGACACTCACTTTTACTGTTTTGATAATACTGTAGGAAATATAGGTTTGTAATGGTTTTGATACGTACGAGGTACACTCCACGATAGGCCAATAGTGCTTGATAATCCACCAAGTAACCCGACACTCTACATAGTGATATTTCTGCAAGTAATACTAATACGGCAAATTATTACACACCAATATAAATCAAAAATATTACCCTTGATTAAGAAATACAAAAAGCGCATCATTTTTTAAACTATGTGAAAAAACCTTCCCACTCACACAGGCTGTTTTTTGCAGAGGTATGAGTGCAAAAGTGTTCACAGAAATAAGTTCTAGTCATGTGATGCGCCCAGTTGGATTTCAAATGTGGAAGAAATTGAAAACTACGGTAAAAATGTTGGAAAGAAAGAATACTAAGAATGTTGTGTGACGATGCAATAATGCAATGTGTGAACAAATTTGTGTCATTATTTGAATTGTATAAAAGTTAGAAAGCATAAAAGTAGCATAACAGATGTCCTTGAGAGTTCTTGTTGTCTGTGATTGGCCTGAGGGTCAGTTGTGAAGTTAATGTCCCTTCTCAAACATGCTCACTCTGTTACAACATTAATAATAACATTATCATTAACCTAAAACACACAATAAATTATATATTTGTGCAACAGGGCCTGGCCAGATCACACACTAACATGCACCGTGCAAAAGGAGAAACTACCTTTGTTTTTCAAAGAAAAGTATTGTGTTAATCTGCCAGTTGCATAGATCAGAATAACAAATATATCTATCAGTGACACTTCTACAATCTTTGAATATTTCTTTTAAAAGTCATCCAACAGATGCAGGTACAGTATATAGACTACGAGCCTCTTTGCACATCTGTGTACAATCTAATTAACACTTGTTTCTGGAAATCCAATGATTAGTTCATGTTCAATTTCCCTCTGACACAGTGAGAGCTACAGTTTTGCTATTTACTCACGCACCACACTCACACTGATACTGCAATAGTCTGTCCCAAACTGAGGAGGTGGAACAAGTACAAAAAAATAATAATAATAAAGAACAAAAGCAAAAGAAGTGCAACTTAAAGTGCAAGACTGCTTAGTCTTTCTGTTACTGCCTAAATGTAAACAACACAATTAAAATAACAAAAATGTGCAAGAGGGACAACTACTTCAAATAAAATAATACTGTGTAATTGTGGCAATGACTGCATTTACTGTACATGTAAATAACTTCTGATCCATTAGCTGATATCTAAATGTGCAGGTCATGTACTTATTTTTAGCTAAATAAATATTTGTTTGACTTTCTATCCTGAGGGTTGAAAGATCATGGAGACAACATGGAGTATGGGCTGATGAATTTCAGAGTCTTTTTGAAATATCCTAAATCATTTAACTCTTCTGGATCATAGTTTCATCCTCTCATTCTCAGGATTGTCCTGAATGTGCCCTGATTAAATCTTATTGCTCTTATTCATCAATAATTCCAGACTTACGTTTTGATTCTTTGACCGTTTTCAGAACAGACTGCAGACGTTCCAGCATCTTCACCATCCCATTCACGCGAGTACCACAAATTAATAATAAAAAAAAAAGTTTAACTCCTATTTGGAAAAAAGCAGTCTCCCAGATATACACCTGCTCTTGCCTGTTGCAGCTGTGTGCTCTCGTCTGCTTCTCTGTGGTTTCGGCCGAGTTTGAGAAGCAGAGAAATGCAGGGGAGGGACCAAGATAAGAGCAGAGGGGAGGAGCCACACCGAGCACAGGGAAATATTTCAGAACTGAATTTATTATGGGAAGATGAAGATAATTCATTCAGTAATATGCGAATTAAAGGTAAACGCTGTATGTTTAGCCACACTTTAGATATCTGGGTAAAAACTGATTCTTTGTTTATAAAAATTGGGATAAGTCGATATTATTGAGTGGCTGAGGCAGTAACATAGGACTTACTTTAACAAATAATAAAACATAGCTTGCAGCAGGTCAATATCACATAGTCTGTCTCAAATTGGACTAAAATGACGAAGCTTTGATGTCCTACAATTTTGATGCAGGTTGACACAGCTGCAGACCAGAGGAATGTGTGTGGGGGGTGGGAGGTGCATTCAAGTGCGTTCTGAAACAGAAGTGTTTGTGCCGTATACTGGGGGCGGTGCATTCGAGTGCAGAGAGAGAGTGGGACACAGCAGCGTTTGTTGTGCTCCGTCCCACACAGCTGCTCTTCCACCTCAGGGCCTCGTTATCACAAACAACAAGTACGCAACAGAAACTGAAGGAGGGATGAAGAACATAAACACTCAGAACCTGTCAGTGAACGCATTGCACATAATCAGAATCATTCATAACAAAAAATGGGTTGTGACTTGTGGGCGTGTTCACGTAAAGGTGTGAGGAGGAGAAAGCTGTGTTTTACAAACCTCTGGGATCTGCAGTCAGCTTGGCACTGTTTTGTCGGCACTTCTAAGGGAGGGTTGTAAGATTATGGTTGGTAATTTATATTATAAAGCCGTCAATGAAGATTAAAAAACTTTGCCCTACACTTTGCTCAGTTTCTGCTTCTTTATGTTTTGGAAGTTCTTACATATTCACTTTCAGGTCACAAACCGCCTCCACAATAAAGCCTGTCTTGCAAGAGGTTAGCAGCTACTGTTTTTAGCCTTCTTTAAGCAGCATTTGCTTGAGTGTGTGTAAATGTGCTACTATCGACAGAAAGGAAAATATGTTTTTGAGTGGTATTTTAGGCATAAAACAACAAATTATCATAAATATGTGTACTAAAAGTAAAGGAATCATTAAGACATCAAAGTTGTGGAGGAAAAAACTAAATTAAAAAAAGATCCTATTGGGGGCGCTGTATGACTCACCTCCATTCTTGTTCTCCTGTGACGCAATGACAAAGCCGAACCCTTCTCCTGGTCGCCTCATAAGTTCCACCTCAAGTGTATTGGCTTCTCCCACTCTAGTCTCATTAGCTCCTCCCCCCGTAGAGTCCTTAGATCCGCCCACTCGCAGGCTCTCATCCAATCCCTGCAGGTCTCGTGGTTCCAGTGTCAGAGTGACTGGTACTGAGTCGAGGAAGCTGGTGCTCTGGATCAGAACTGAGGGGCCATTAGGACTCCCAGCAGAAGGTGTAACTGTGGAGAGATTATATTATAATAGTTATTCTTCCATTCTCTCATTATCTTACAGTTAGATAGGGTTCTATGGAATGGATTTGGAGAAAATCTTAAGGAATGATTAGGTGATGTTTCCAAAATGAGTCTGCATGTTTGCAAATGTTATGTCCAGAACATTTCTTATGTTTATTATATTCATAATATAGATTTTGTACCCGAACTGTTAGCAGTGGAGGGCGGAGACTCCAGTCCCACACCTGCCTGACTCAGGGGAGGCACCACTGCATCATGGGAATTATGGTCCGCGAGGGGAAGGGGCTTATAGAGGTTTGGGGTGACAGCAGGGCAGAATGGGAGGAGCCTGTGGAGTGGGAGGTGCTAGGTTAGGAATGGCTCACAAGTTTAATTTTAAGGGGCAGGGTTTAGGGACTCACCTGGGGCTCTGTAGACCAACAGAACCACTTCCCCCTGTTTTGTGTGGTCCTGAAGAACTCTCTGAACCTGAGATCACAAAAAATCACTGTGTGTTAGAAAACTATTTAAATGGAACTGCTTTTGGGTAATTGTTCTCTGCGTTGTACAACTCATATCATGAACAAGAAGATTCATGTAAAATGCCATCGTATTTGGTTTCTATGGTTGCTTAGAGTACTTTAAGCTTTTAAAATTTTGAAAATATGGAGGAATCTTTCTAAAAGACAACCTTTATGAACACTGTAAATCCCTGTTAGACAAACATGACCAGATTAAGGTCACAAAAGTTGCACTTGTGCAGTAAGAAAATGATTTCAGGGAACCGTAAGTGAAGTAGCTACTAATCACAATCAAATTTGCACATACTGTTAGTTATAGGTGAAGCGTCCTTTCCCATTTTATTATAGATACATGTTAAAAAAATGTATACTAGGTTTTGCTGCTGTCGCTCAAGATTCCACACTGCAAGAAAAATGTCTGCTCAATATTCATTCAAACTTCTGAAATTTTCTCACCTGAGCAAAGTTAAGGCTCTGCACGTCCGCCCCGTTGATTTTCACTATTGTGTCTCCTGCCTGCAAACCAGGACAATTTCTTCGATCCCAGACTCTTCGAACCACAGCTAGCTGCCCACTGTGCCCCCCCGCAGTCACACTAAAGCCCAGCCCGCCTCCACCACAGCCCCCTACCGCCACAGGCACCAGCTCCCCTCCAGAACCACCACCAGAACCAGAGTTAGGACCCAGACCTGGAGACACTGCAGTCTGGTGGTGGTGATTTGCTGGGCAGCCATTAAACCCACAAGAGGGTGCAGGTGTTAGTGCAGGTAGGGCTTGGTTCGGGGGGTATGAATGGTTTGAAGAGGGGGTTGAGATCCAGAGTCGGGCCTGGACGATCTACTCAAGGCCTGAGATGAGCCAGAGGTCCGCAGAGGTAATGTAGAGGTGGATAGGTCGCTTTCTGAGGATTTAGAGCTCTGGTGCTGCAGCAGAGAGGAAGAAGACAGAGCAGGAAGTGTGCCACTGCCATAACCAATCAGAGATGAGCTGCATACATAAACAAGACAGAGCATCATTATTAAACACTTCTTTACTTTGGTAATAAACTAGGACTTAACCAGTCTCACCGTCTGGTTCCGCCATTAGAAGGACCTCCATCACTGCCATCGCTGTGATTTGCTACTCTGTCTGGAAGAGGCGGGGCTAGAGGCAGGTCTGAGGAGGTTGGCGTGGAAGAAAGGCCATTTGTGATTGGCTGGGAGACGAAAGAAGGTGTGTTCTGACTTTGGCCTTGAACAGAAAGTCATAAGTGTTTTAAGTTTGTTGCAAAATTTTAAGTGAATAACACATAATGGTTGTTTACAAAATAGACATTTGACGAAAAATGTATTGAAGTGAACCAGAACAAAAAATATGCTTGGTTTTCAGCTTGATAATTAAAGTTGCCTACATGACAATACTTTGAATATGTTATGATGGAAAAATTCACCTAGAGAGCTGCCATTGTTCAGGGTGCGACTGTAAGTCAGGTGACTATGTCCTTGTCTTTGATTGGATGAACTGGAGGGATCACTGGGGGTCGGGCTGTCAGAACAAAATAATTCACAGTAAATCCACGTGGTCAGAGGGTTTATGTGGTTCTATTAGATCATGTTTTACAATAGAGAGTATGTACAATTAACATTATAATAGAGTATTAAGAAAGCCCACCGTATTAAGACTTTGTTTTGGGCAGCCGTCTGGGTTATACAGCATAGGATACCCTCTTCTCAACACCACGTCCACACTTTGGCCCATGGGGACACCCTTTAGAAGTTCCACTACCTCCTTATGAGAGCGACCCAATACACATGAGTCGTTGATGTACACCAGAATGTCAGCTGCCAAATAGAAATACACATTATATCATGTCTCATAAACCAAACTTGTTAAAGCTAATGTTTGTGTAACCTTAAAAGCTCTGGGAGGAAATTGACTTATTTATTGTGGCTTTGTGTGAACAGAACAATAAGCAATAGCTCTATTCATGTTTCTGGTCCTTAATTAGACTGTAGTGAATAAACCATCTGCTTCCTGTGACAGACTGTAAACCAGCACATTCTTCAGACTTAGAGCTGATCCGTTTCACGTGAGACTGGATCAGGGGTCCCTCACTGTGCTCATACTTGCTTCACACTTTGTTTACTCATTGTTTAGTAAGGACTTTAGTCCAGATTGAGTCCTGGTTAAGAAGAGATTTAGTGATCGAAAACACATTAAATATAGCATATTTATTTAATTCAAAGCTAAAAATTGTATTTCTACTGAAATATGAATTATTTTCATATTTCATCTTATTTCATCTTGTATTAATCTTGTCTTCTTTCACAAATCTAAGCTATGTCACCCATTTTCTTTTTTTTCCAGAATAAAACTGACATGAAAGGTACACCTAACTGATGTCCTATGAGAAAAGAGAGGGTCATGTGATTTTGAAACATACTGACCTTTGACCCAATCTTGAAGACACACATAGCATCTACTTGAAAATGATTATTAAGCTTGTGAACATGTGCAGCAATGAGGAGTAAAAATGTAAAAAATATATCTATATTCTACAAAACCAGAATGAAAGCAGGTGTCCATGTTGTTACCTGTGTTTAGAGCAGGTGGCCCCCCTGGTGTCACACTATAGACCTGCAGAAACTCTCGGGGCCGGGACCCTCCCACAATGTTGAAGCCAAAACCTCTGGGGCCTTTGGACAGCCGCGTGTGGATAGAGTAACCTTTCAGGAGGCTAGGCTGATCTACAAACTCTGGCACTGAAAACAACACAAAGAGAGACTTAAATTGTATTTCTAAAAAAACTTCACTTTTATTTGATGTTACCTTTGGAAAATGTGGCATCTCAAGGTAAATATAACATGGAAAAATACACCTAAAGTTCAGCATTGTTATTGATAAATAAAGTACAGTACAATGAATGAAAAATGCTTTGACTTTGTTGACAGGGCACGTCGCCCCTGCTGGATTTTTACAGCAATATCATGAATCTTCAATGCTGTTGGAGACCTGCTTGGTTTTCTAATCAAAACTGAACTTACTCTCTTGTAGTTTCAACTACTGCTTATACTACTAGTCTACTACAGCTCTATATTGCTACTACCACCACCAGAACAATAAATTCAGACTTGCAGTCAGGCAGAGGACATTCTTTAGTATTATTTTTGCCCTCTTGTTTTCACAGTCGCACAGACTTACATTCATTACTCAGAGGTCTGTCTTTATTCTGAGAACGTGGCTCCAACCAACTGTTGCTCTTCGTGTGATGACTGAAAAAGAAAATAACAATTTTTATACTCTGGTTTTTTATCTTCTGTATTTGTGCTGAATGATTGACAAGTGCTGGGATCACTTCTGTGCCATTATTTTATGTGAATAACACTGGTGTAACTCACTCTGTGAAGTAGTGATCAGGGTCGTCCCAGTTGTCAGCCAGGACTCCCCCTCTCCTCCTTCCTCCGGCGTCAGAACTGTCTCGACTTCCTGTGGCTGACTCCCATGACTGACTGAGAGGCAGCGTGGTGGGTGGGCCAATGGCTGAACCTGGTCATGTAAAGCAAAGATAAAGATTTTATATTCACATTAAATTACTAAATAGAGGCAAAGGTTGTTGTTTTATTTTCACGTTAACGGAATAATCGAGAAATTATCAGCTGGACACTTTTGTATGCTAGTGAAGACAAAACGGTGGGACCAGAGTGCTAAAAACCTCGATGTGAGACTAGAGAGTTAAGCTTGGGGAAAAAAACCTGGTTGGACGTTACTACCGGACAAAGCTGTATCATTTTCAATCTGAGTTGATCTCCAGAAGTTCTAACACGTTCCAGACCAGGTAAGATCTGCGAATAGGAGGCCTTAGTCAAATAGAAACAAGAATCCAGTGTGTGGAGATTAAGGATGTCAAGATTATTAGGTTAAACGATAATCGTGATTATTCAAGTCAAAATTATATAATAATGAATAATTACATATAATTGTAAGAACAAAAAAATGATAATCGTGGTGTTTTTGATAATACTATTAAATTCTTTTAGTTCACTCTATAGAAAGAGTTATATGTTGAGCTGCACATATTATTTTGTACTGAAAAGTAAATTTGTTTTGTAAAATTTCAAATATTGGCATCAACAAACAGCAAAAGGTCAATACAAATTTGCCAAAAAATAATAGCAATAAAAGATAAATTAAAGAGAAATTGTCATTACCATTTTGAAGCTAAATTATGTATTTCAAACCATACACATTTTAACATTTTAAAGACAGGCAATATTAGGTTTTTAAATTCAACCAAAATTAAAACTAAAGTTTTTGTCACATTAGCAATTTTGTTAGGAAAGAAAAAAAAGTGGTCATAAGCTGGAGGAAAAGTGACATGTCTGACAACAAGAATTAAATTTGATCATAAATCGTGAATAAATTGTGATATTTTGTCTTGCACTAATCATACCACTAAAATTTGATATCGTGACATCCCTAGTGGAGATAGAGGAACAGAGAAATACACAAGCCACAGCATATTCATCTAGATCATAATCTAAAGAGGTGCGGATGACATTTAAATAGATTCATCTTGTTTACGGTATGACTAGACAGAAGAATAACATTGCTTAATCATTCTGTTTGACAATTTATAAAACACTTTAACTTAATCTAAAATGATGTGAACATGGCTGTGCATCACTATTTAAGTAGATTCATCATTATTTAAATTCATGGTCTTTGCATGCAGCTTTGGCACAAACATAAAAGCTAACTCTTAAATGTTTCATGATATGTAAATTAACTTTGTCTATTGGCTAATATTTTATATTTATAATAACTCATAACATAAATAACTCATGGCCAAATGAAAGACCTCAGACCAGAGAATTTTGTTTCTAATGGTTTGAGAGTCATTCAGGTTCAAAATTTGCCATGTTCCTTTTACTAAGGAGTGGCTTTTGATTGGCCATATATTTTGGAATGGGGCTGTGACATGACAAAATTTGGAAAAAGTGAAGCACTGTGAATACTTTCCAGATGCACTGTATTTTGTCATCACGACTGATAATTCCGCTTGTGTGAAGCTGCTTGTGTCTTTCTCTATTGTTCCACTTGATTTGGTGGCACCAACGCTGCTTCCTGCTCCGTGAAAGTTCATAACTTCATTCAGAAAATCCAGGGATGACAGACATACAGTAGTTGTGCACCATATGCGAGAAAAGTTCAGAATTGGGGTATTCACTTCTGATAAGAGAAAGTTATCATCAATAGCTTAGCGAGTTTTGTATTACTAAAAACACATCACTAATACAACAAAATTCAACTTCCACCACTTCAAAAAATGTCCATATGTTCCCCCCATGATTATAGCAAGACCTAGACTCTAAATGTAAATGAGAAACAGTGCCGGTACTGGCAAAACCAAATCTGAACCAGAACCTGAGTTGTTGGTGTCCTCCTCACTGTTGTCCTCTTCTCCAGCCTTCTCAAGGTTGGACAGGGACTTGCTCCTGGTCCTGAAGTTACGCAAAAGATTCCGGTGCTCCTGGTATGTGATTGGCGGACTCTCTGGGCCAATGTGAACTGGTCTGGGAGTCCCATAGTAGTTACCTTAAAAACAAAATTACAGTAAGGTGTGTGATTAATATAGCGGCAGCTCTCTAAATGTAAAGTGTTTCCCATTTTAACCAATTAATTTCAATTCATTTCCTCCTACATAAAAAAATTCCTGTGTAGTGGTAGCTGCGCTTCTTGTGTTTTTACTTTCAGCATGGATCAGAAAGTTCTGTACACCAATGTGAACCCCCAAAAATCCTTAATCTAAATCAATTCTGCCTGAAAGAAGCAATAGTTTGAGTAACTTTAGCTGTTTAAATATTGATCTGATGAACTGAAATGACAAAAATCTATTTAAATGCATTAAAGTTCCTCACTTACTCTCAACATTTCAGTAGATGTGGCAGTACAACTATATGAATGTGTTCTATTTCCGTCACATTAATCCTATTCAGATTATACAGAGTTCAGATTATTCTCCAAATCCTCTGCTCTCAAACACCCTTAAAACTGACACCACCTCTGCAAAGGCCTACTTTATGTGCACTAACTCACATTCTACAACATCCCAAGCGACGACCTGTTACGTGTGCCCCTCTACTGTCAATTACTGTCAAGTACTACTGTTACTGAGTCTAAGATTAGACATAATGAAAAATAGTGAAAAATATATGAATGTGAAGTTTTTCTTTGAGATATTTTTTTTTCACATTTCAGGCATTTTATGTGTAGAAATAAATGAATTTGCTCACATTAGGGACAAATAAGAAAATTTGATAATTTCACATTTAAAGTTTTTTTTGTTTTTTTTTTTTTTTTTTTTTTTTTTTTTTTTTTTTACATAATTAGATACATTAAAATATTAAAAAAAGAATATTAATTTCACATCTAAATAATTTTCATTTTTATCATTATAAGTGTTTTTGGCTGTTAAACTGTGTATATGGTGTTTAAATAGCATTGTTCACTGTTCTGAGATTTTTTTTTGTTGCTTTTTTAGTGCAAACTAAGCAAACTAGCAATTTTCAGGCCAAAATAGTCACAAACTGTGTCTCTCATGTCAGCATCAGACTTTATGCGACGTCAGCATGTATTGGCCACTCAAAAATAAGCCTTATTTGCAGGGACCTGTTGTTAATCCAATCACACTGCTCCTCTTCTCTCTAAGCACAGCCTTTGCCCTTTTCCTAATGCTTTTCAATGAGTTTGCTGTGTTTGAAATGAGTTTGTGGGTGGAGTTAGGGGGTGAGCTTCACTTTAAATAGTTTGTTTCATTTTGTTAGGTTAACACAATTACAATTTAGATTTTAAACCTGACAACTTCCTTTAATAAATCCTTCGACACATGGTAAGATTGATATGTAGTCACAGGAAAAATGGTCCAAATGATCTGACGAAGCCGACACGTTATCAAATAAAACATTTTTGACATAGACAAACTGTGTGCAATGTTCTTCTTTTAAAATTTTTAATATTGATATGTATTCATTGGTACAATTATGGCTTATAAACTTACTTTTACAAACAACAAAGTGAAACTCAAGTGGACTACGCAAGCACAGCCAATCAGAGTGCAGAATTCGGCTCCTGATTGAACTAAAATTATTAATTATTCAATTCAGACAGTACACAGAAGTCTCATTTTATGCTGCATTAATCATATACTTTGTGGAAAACACAAAGGTTGCAAATTTATAACTAAAAAAATGTATTTACCTCGAATTTAAATGAAAATAATGAGATTTGCAGACTGGATAATTTTGTGAAAAACTTTTTCTACATTAAAGCTTTTTTATGAGCTATATTAACTGTCTGACCTTAAACATTACATTTCACCTGACCAGAACTCTACTTATTACTATTTGATCAAGCCTATAATATATTTACATCCTGAGTAAGTAATGTGATAAAACAGCTTTGTATGACACAGACATCTGTCTCTTCTTCTGAGAGATTAGAGACATGAGAACTACTCTGCCACAGAGCATTCCTCTTATCGTCTTTATAAAGTCACCTTTAAATTTCCCACTCTCCAGTAAAGCTCCAGATTCCTCCAGTGAGAAAAACTCCTCTATGGACACAAAGTTGTAGTCCACTCCTGAGATTTCTCCTTCTCGGGGTAGTCGTGTCGTACCTGGGAGAACAAGACAATTTATTGGATTTTTAAAGTAATAAAACTGCTATCTTATTGATGCCATTGTCTCTGCTTCCACACCTGAATACTGTGAAGCAAATGTTAGAAGTGTGAATCAATGATTACAGGACTGTCAACAGAAAACTCTCCAAACACATGCAAGTGAACAGAACAAACAAGAGAACAGAGGAGTGAAAACGTTGTGATGTAAGAGCAAGGTTGACTCAAGACAACATTTCAAAGCACAGAGGAATTTCAAAGGAGCAATAGACAAGGTATTTACTGTCCCTGTGGATTGAGACATGAGCAAACGGTTTCAAGGAGAAGGCATTGAATCAAGGGTGTGAACTGCTTCGAGCAAAAGTCAGTCTCATATTTTGTGGGAGGCTATTGCATGTAGGGCTTTATTTGAAAGACCACAAACCTTCTATTAGCCATAACTATGTCTTAGAATATTCCATAAAATAGCATAAAACTTGAACATTTCTATAGAGTTAAGGACAAATAATGACTACTTAGGGCAGCAACAGTTACTCAACTATTTGTGACTACTCAGCTAAAAATAAATAAAAAACATAATCAAGCATAATTGTTAACTGAAATTATTTCATTGATTAAAATGTTTGAAAAGTCTAATAGAAGTTATAGTTTGACGAGTTGATAATCAAAACAGTTATAAAATAATCATTAGTGAAAGGCCAAGATAATGCTTAGATTTATATATTATTATTCTTTAACTTTTTTTTGCAATAAATGTCTCATCAGATGATTTTGCCAGATGAGCAGTTAAGGTTTTTGGAGATTTTTCAATCCAACAACTGTTTGCTGTTTTTCAACGATGCACTTGTGTTTCTCCTCCAGGCCACGCCCTCACTGCAACTGGGCAATGAGTTACTTAGGAACACTGAGGGTTTGCTTGACAAGTTAACAGGCCAATAGATAACGAGTACTCGTTATCTATTGTCAACGTTTTACTGGCCTCATCATGTCCAACTTTATATTTTTTAATTATTTTTTTGTTTAGCATAAGTACAAGGTTGTTACAAATCTATGCAACTGTTTTTGACCAAGACTGACAACAAACAAATTTGAAAATCCTCCATACAACCTTAAAGATACAAAATGATGTGTGACGTTTTATTTTTCAAACATAGGACAAGTTTAGACAAATCGAAAGCTCTACTTTTGCTATAAGTTGCGTTCAAGAGCTTCATGCATTGAGGTAGTTCATTTTATTTATTTTTTTGACATGCTTCAGTAATAGTTTTTAAACAAGGCACTGCGTCTTGTTGATATTTTAACAGTACTCTTACATGGTACGGCCCGTAGATATAAGTTTTCCCGTATGACTTGCTGGAGCTGGCTGTCCATGGATCCTGGAGTGAAGCACTTACTCAGATACAGCCTCAAGTCTTTACACAGAGACGAACCTAAAACAACACACACATAAAAGACTACAGATATAATACACAGAAACTACAAAACAGAGAGTTGTGGGAGATCTAGTCCTTGTTCAGTCCTAGTTAGATTATGGCTTAGATTGTGTATAATTATGACTAGGGCAGCAACAAGTTAATTGAATAATCACAACTAATTAATTATTAAAATAATCATCAACAAATTTAGTAATCAATTAATCGCTAGGTCAGGTTCCAAACATCCAGGAGCTGTGGGAAACATCTGATTTAACGAAAATTACACAAAAGTTGTGTAAATTTAGTGTTTTTTGTTTGCCTGAGCCTTGTGTTACTAAATTTCAAACTCAATTTTAATACAAAGAAATAGACTCCATTCTTGATGAAACCTAATTATGACACCACAATGATCACTAAAAATGCTCTATTTACATCAGATTTCTATAACAATTTTTTTTTTTTTTTATTTAAACATTTTAGTTTTAAGCTAATTTTGATAAAACTTTAATCTAAAACTCATCAGAAAATATAAATTTATTTCATGCTAATGTTATTTTTTATCAAATGAGTATCTAGTTTTGATATCAGTTTTGATATTGATTATTATCAGACTTTCGTATGCTTTTGACAACCCTAAAATCTACATCTCCAGGACGTCCTCAAGCAACGTTACTTCAGCTCAAATTTGGCAAAAACTTGCATTAAAGTCACTTTTGCATTCTAAACAACTAATCGATTAATTGAACGAATAATCGCCCAACTAATCCAAAAAAATCTGTTGTTGCAGCCTTAATTATGATTAGGTCTCGATTTAGTCTAGTATACATCTTGTTCACCTGGCGACACAGTCTTGATCCTGATTGGCTGAGGGCAGGAGTTGAGGACCCCTCTGACATCACCCAGGGTCATTCCTAAAATGGGCGTGCCTCCAATCTCAAGAATGATGTCGCCCACTGTGGCCCCGCCTCCTGGAGCTGCAGTGACAAATGGGAACTCTCCATAGTCAGCTCCGCCCCCCACAGCCAGCCCCAGCTCGCCATTGGCTCCGAGGGGCACGAAGCTCTCCTGGACCTGAGCAAAAATAACAAACCGGAGCACCAAATAAGTTCTACAAAAATGCACATTTAAATTGTTAATATTCAATTATACATGGCAACAGTAAAATGATTAAAAAAACATGATAGTAATCAGGTAGTTTCTATAATGAGTCAAATATTGAAAATGCAATTCCTGACATCTTAAATATTTATACACAACAAATAAGTTAGTGCTGTCTCTATTAGTCAATAGAAAATTAACACATGACAAATACAGCCTCAAAAATGTTGTTTCATCAATAATTCATTGAAAAAGTCAATATAATAGCTGGAGGCCTAGGTGAGAGTGACATTATTGTCCTTGTGGGCACATTCTTCTGCTCATGAGCTCTTCATCCATCATTTTATCTGAGATTAGACCATCAAACAGCAGTGAACCACATTTGAAATCTCTTAGCTGAACCCTTCTGAATCCTTGCTTTCAGGGAGAGAAAAAGGTAAACCTGGGAAGGTTTCTCTGTGAAGTGACATAGTAATCCATTTTTCTGCCTGTGTCCTCACCTTGGAGCGCCAGTGCAGCTTCTTCACGGTGGCTTTAGACATGACGCTCCAGCTGAAACAGAAAAAATGTAAAACAATAAAGTGAATTTGCACTTTTTTTCCTCAAACGTAAAAATTGAGGGGTAAAAAGCACAAGCAAAACTCTTAGCCACAGTAAATACATGTTTTCACCGAGCATAGATATCAAAGCTTGTTTTCAGGTGAATTTTAGTTTGCAAAGTCACAGCAAAACAATTTTCTCCAGCTAAATTCAGACAAGATTTAAGTTACCATCTTTGGCCCACAGAAACAAAGAGCTTGGATAGAAAATCCAGACGATATATTAAAAATATATCGTCTGGCCACCGTGTCCCTCTTTCGGATTTCTGTAGCCGTGACTGACAGATTAATTAGCCAATCAGAGACACGCCCCCGACAAAAAAATACATTAAAAAAATATCACGTGGAACTGAAAAACATCACGGATTTCTGCAGAATCAATGAGCGAAGCAAAAAATGATTTTAATGTGAGGTGAGTTAGATTTTGGTCTAAATGACAGATGACCAATCAGCTCCTTTGTTTCATCAAGCTAACCTGATTGCACGGTACGATGTGGATTTGATCTGAAATGCAGGCGGAGGGCGTGGCGACCAGACCCACTCCTCGCAGTTTGCTGAAGTGTGGGTTCTGGATCCCAGGCAAACAAAGACCAGTTGTCAGCAGTCACCTTGACTCCGTCTCTCTGAAACCTTCAAATCAAGAAATCTGAGGGTAATAATGGACTTTAACAGCCCCATTAAGCCAATAACATCAGCAGCTTTTCATCATCTAAAAACATTGCCAAAATCAAAGGTATAGTGTCTAAGCCTGACCTGGAGAGACTTATCATTTGTCTCCAGTACTGGCCTGCTCAGCGGCCTATCCAAACGAGCTGTAAAACAGCTGCAGTAATCCAGAACGCTGCTGCTCGGGTCCTGACCAGAACCATCACATTAGTCCTGTGCTAAGGTCTTTGCACTGGCTTCCAGTGGCTCCGAAAATAGACTTTAAAACAGCTCTGCTTGTGTTTAAGTATCTCCATGGCCTAGTACCAAAGTACAGTACATCTCTGACAGTGCCTTGTGAAATATCTCGCACTCTGAGAACCTCAGGGACCGGCCTCCTGCTGGTGCCCAGAGTCAGGACTAAACATGTCAGGACTAAAAGTGCGTTTGTTTATATTGTTAGCATGTCGAAATGGATGAACTTGTGTTGACTTCAAAAGGTTGTGTAAGCAGATTGTGACGAATAATTAAGAAGTACCGAAGGCATTGGGTTCGGGAACAAAACAATTAAAATGTAAATATTTCTGTTTTAAGACGTGTAGCACCTAGTATTACTAACTATTATAAATTCAAGTATGTTTTCAAGTCATTTGTATTTCACATGTAGGCTACCTGTGCAAAGTAAAAAGTGTTATCACATCCTATGTCAAATAAATCTACACGTAATTTTGTCTTTTACTGTGTTAACGATCAGTAATTTTAACTTTTAAAATGTACTTTATTATAAGTATGGTGAAACTGTGTTAATTTAATGCATCCGGGAGTTAGAGTGAAGTACGTGTTCATATAACTGCAGTTTAATCACAGTAATGGCTGTAATATTCACGGATCATTTTATTCCCGAGCCGTCAGCAATTTTCCGGCTCTTTATCAAAAACATCATCATCAACCCCCTCTGTGTCTCCAAGGCAACTGCATAATTATCCACAGGAGAAGAAATTTCCTGTCTTTTATTTGCATTGAGAGTTGAAAGTGACGTGGCTTTTATTTGGCATGAGTAGTGTCTCTTACTTTGAAAAGGCTTAAGTGAGTGTTTTGATGTCGTTATGTGTGACTCATGCTTTTTAATTTGGCAAAGTTTGTGTGTATTTTCAGAGAAGGAGGGGCTGATGTTGACAGCACTTAAGAGAATAGATTGTCTTTTATTATGGAAGGTGTGAGTCACTTATTTAAAATTCAAAAAAGTAAGTGTTACTTTTGTATTAGTTTACTTTAAGTTTATAACAAGGTATACAATAAAGTCATCAATCATAACACACCTTAAAGGGAACCCTGACTATAAAGATAAACCTGGCTAAAATGCTAGTACTGGTCATGCTTACTAAAATAAATTGCAAACAAAGATATAACTGTTTACTATTTTTTATATAATTGTCATTGTTTATGTTGTTTTGAAGCCACTGGGCGTTGCCATATTGGTTGATGACATAAAATAGCGTTGTCATGGTTACTCTCACAATTCCATCGATGAACAGTTGCCACAAAAACACCACTGACAGTGTCCAGTTCTTACCTCTTTCTCACAATTATCTTGAGTGCCACTATATTCCACATCATCTTCCTGTATTTGACCACACTCAGGCTCAAACTGAAAAGGTTTAACTGAGAAATTCATGCTGCTTGTTACCTGCTACCGCCTGTTACCTTGACAACACTATTTTGATAAAACAACAAATACTTCCAAGGTATTTGTCCTGTATTTATATAAGTGATGATATTCTAAGTGTTTTAGGGTAAACATGTGATTATAGCCAGGTTTTGCTTTAAGCTGTTTTCAATGTATAAAGTTGTCCCAAACTATTTATTGATACGAACATGAAATAACCTGGCCAGCCTGGCCTTCCAGCTGCCCAATTGGTTTGGGAGTCCGAACCAGCGATGTTTCAGCGGTGTTAAGACAGCTGTTAGCGCCCTTGCGCCGCCGCCAAGTCTCATTCAAGCTAAATAAAGATGGTGGCTCTCGTGGATGTACGTGTTTCTGCTGCTTTTGATGCGGTTTTAGCAGAAATACAGAGTAATTTCTTTTTGAAAGAAGAGCCGGACATTGGATACACCATTACGAGTTGTTGCTGTGATTGGATAAGAAAAAAAGGTAGGCCCCACACCCAATCAGCTCGAAGTATTTCACTAAATGCCCCATCTTTTCTCGAAGGCTTTCAGCCAGTAAAGTCCCAGATGGATAAGGAGAATCAGATAGATCAATACATAATCTCGGAGCCAGGTAAATAATACTGTTAAATAACTCTCAGTTTCCATTAGAACAAGAGAAAAAAAAATAAACACATATATATTATTTTAGACTACTTTATGTGTAAATAAATACATATATTAAAATATTACATGTTAAATTTGATGTAATTTGGTTTGGTCTTTCTTTACGCAAGGACAATATGGTTTATAACTTTAACTCCATTGTAAACCATATTCAAGATGTAAAATGGCTTGTAATAGAAACTACTCTGTTGATTTTCTGTTCAAAACTGCAGAACAGACAAGCTGTTAAATTTTACCGTAGCAAGGACTACATTGTTATTTAATAATTCTAAGCTGTTGTTGTTGATGTGTTTGTTTTTTTGCACCCTCGAGCTCAGAATACTACAGTATTATTCAAACATAGAGGGAATCAAACAAAATATTAATGATGAGAAAACGGTTATAATAAAGGATTAAAGAACATCTTAGAAACTTTTTACAGCAGTCCACATGTTTTGCTCACTTATCTAAAATGATTTGACAAATTTAGTGCTTTTCACAACTTTCAAAAACCTTTATGTGAACAATATATCTGGTTTTAAGTTATTTACTTTTAATCTTCGAGCGTAGTGTCTTTAAAATTGTCTGAGCACATTCTTTCGGCAGAGTGAGTGCTTGATTTTGTTGTTTGGATGAGTAAGGGTTTTATTTTGGTGGGAGGTTTGTGTGAACTGAGAGCAGATGGTGAGCCACAGCAGGTTTGGAGAAGTTTTTTCTGATGGCTCTAGCTTGCTATCTTTTATTTTGCCGCTCTGTGTTACTCATTGTTTTATTTTGGCGGGCAGCACGTGCATTTCCTGCCACAGAGGAGCAGATGGTGACTGACAGCAGGAGGCATTATTTACACAAACACTACTATTACTCACAACACACATGGGTAATAGAATAAAATGATAATCTGTTTTCTAACATTATTAAGTGACACATGTTGAGATGGTTTTGAATGTGCAGGGATGGCCAATGTTAAATAAATTATTTTGAGCAAAGAAGAGAAAAGCCAGCAGATGTAAAAGCAGAGAAAGAAGGCATTAGAGCAGAGGAAAGGGTTAGACTGAGCGCTTCTGAAGTAAAAAGAAAAACGCTGACAACATAGGAATAGAAAAAGTGGTTTGGCAGATTTGAGAAGTGAATTTCTCTGACATAAGTGGAAAAAGCTGGTGTTTTACATTCAGCATTAAGGAACACGGATTTAAACATTAAAGCAACGCTGTGCAGATGTAAGCTTTTGACTTCAATGTTGGTGTGCAAAGTGGAGCGTTTGCCATAGTGAATTATTAAAGGCGATCTGCCCAGATTTTCAAAATGAGGAGGAAAAATGTTTGCAGCTTATCCCACATTCTGAGCATCTCTTCACTTTATCACAATGTGTTCCTCAACTTTCAGAAGACAGACCAGAGTTTGGGGTTTACGCTAGGGCTGAGAAGTATGGCAAAACATTTAAATCACAATTTTCTGAGAGCCAGATTATGGTTTGGATTTTAGCACAATTCTTAGACTACTATGTTGCCTCTAAACAAGTGTTCATTATTTTGCCATATTTTCATAGTTTTGCTAACAATCGCAACGATCAAACAATCCATGTTTGTCATAAATGTCTATATTTTTGTAACTCACACACCTGAAAAATTGCTAAAATGCATCTTTTACGACACAAAATTCACAAGAGACTTTAAAAAAGAAGTCCACGTAACAACTCTGAGGCTAAGAGAAGTAGGTTGCAAAAATACGCTGTATTTGAACAAACAGGAAATCACGATATGACGATTTCATCAAAAAAGGAGATTGTCAACTGATTTTTATCACAATATTGCCAAGCCCTAATTTACGCCACTGCTAACAACATCCCAGCTAGGTTTACTAACAACTGTCCTGGCAGGATGTTGGATGGGAGCTTTCACAGTCTTATCCATGCATTTCCCTGTAGTAACTATTCATTCACTCCAATCTGCGCTATTGCCCCCTTGGAGTATCTTGACACGGACACAACAGACTTTTGTTGATCAAATAGAGGTATTCGGCCACTGACAACAGTAATGTAGACAGCAGCACTGATGCTTCAAATTCAGACTGTAGGGCTATGTTGCTAGTTAAAAATGAAATGATTATAGGCAAGAACAGATGATCAAAAAGGACATTTTCTTGGTCGTTGATATCAGTAAGTAGGCCTAATTTAAATCATGTTATGTAGTGTGTATACTTTGATCATCTAAATGTTTCTCTCGTGTCTAAACCTTTTACAATCTAGTGCCATATATATAGCATCTATTGAAAAATCCTTTCACTGAAAACCCTCCAAAGAACATGTTGTTAAAAAAAGATATTGTGATTCATTTAAGCGTAAACTCATGACCCCAGTGAATCGTCTGCTCCAGCTAACCCTTTTCTTTATTCTTCTGCCACAACAAATACCTTCACATTACTTCTACATCTCCTCTTTGGTCTTCCTCTAGGCCTCCTTTCCCCTTATGCTCTAATCTCAGCCTCTTTCTATCCATATTTACGCTATATCCATTCAATGTACACATGCAAACCAACTCAATCTGGAAACATTCAGCGCTCTCAGATAAGATGTTCAAATGACAGTCTCCTCACAAACCTTTTCCATTCTTGACACGAGCAAAAAGGACAAGGCCTTCTTATGCTCTGCTCCTGTCTGTTTCAATTGCTTCATGTTTTTTTTTTTTTTTGCTTCACATTAAATGAATAGCATCTAATTAAGGAGAAACTCAAGTGTGATCCCTGCAGCTGCAAATTCTACAGTAGTGGCTCATTAAAAACATATTCTGTGCTAAGGGGAAGAGAATAACAAACCATTGATGACATGTAGTGCGATGAAACAAGGCAGAATAAGGCAAAAAGGGGAGAAAACTATCTTTCCTAGTTATGTCTTGGAGATATATTTCTAAAGTTAAGTGTTATTACCACTTTTGAAAGAGGACAAAGCTTTGAAATGCTAAATTAATTCAACAAATGGAATGATTTCAGAATATATAGGACATGACAGGGTTATGTTATGTTGCTTAAATAATCATAATCGTTGCAATTTGTTTATCATGAAAGTTCAAACACCAGTTTATCTTTGCTTCTGTGTATCATTTATTATCAGAAAATTGTCAAAAATGCAAAATAAAAAAAAAATAGCCACACACATTTATAGATCTTTGTCAAGATTGTTCCCTTCTAATATTTCACCTAAAGTCATAACATAGGATTACATAACAGATAATTAACATTTCTTCATCAGCCCTGGTTTAACTCTGAATTCCATTTCACTTCTGCAGACCACAGCGCAGACAGTTATATATTATATTAGTCTTTATTGATTCATTTCTAATGAAATGTGTGACTGCGGTGCACAGATCAGACTGAGAGCAGCTTCACCACCTCATTATCGCCGAGTTTGCAGCCTGTTACGGTTCACACCACCAGCACATACTGCTACACACACGCTGAAATGTGGTCCAGCACTGTAAAAGTCTGTCACTGCTGCTCAAGTCAAAAAACACACTTAAGTCCAGGACCGCTGGGCAATTTGGAGTGCTGAAGGGCCTCATTATGTAAGAGGTTATTCATGCGCTGCTGATGGTGACAGCAAACAGAACATTATTTACGACAAAAAGGTCTACTGGAGATTTTAAACTAAAACTAAGTATTAATGAAATGTATTTTGTAATATTTGCATTGTGGATCATGGTTCCAAGACTTCTTACAAAGACAACATCACAACATTCTACATGTCAGCACTGAGTGGTAAAAATACATGAATGTAGAGAGCTCAAAACACAACAAAAACGGGAAAAAGCAAAAAAACAACCACAACTCCTACCACTTACTGAGTTTGTATGTGACATGTCTAAAGTGAAAATCAGGTAAACAGTGGTAAAAAAGCCGAAAAACTACAGAAACACTTCTGCACTCCCACAAACTTTGGCATCACTCAGATAAACTCATTAGCTTTATATTTTCTAAAAAGATGCTTTTGAATTCATTTGATGACAGAAAAAAAAAGCCTAAATCTCCAACAGTTACTGCTATAGCAAAACTAGTTAGCTATGCTGTGCACTGTCAGTGTGACAGAAGAAAACATGTTGTGTGTTTTGATTAAAAAAAAAAATCAGTTCTGTTTTAATGTATTAGTCTTTAGCAGGAAGGGAACTATTCTGTTTTTATCATGATTGTCTCGATGCATAGTTTAGTCATTCCTGAGTCTATTTTTGTAAACCTAAAAGTGACAGAAAGTTAAAGTCAGCTCTGTTAGAACGTAGCAGTAGTAAGTCTGCTGTTTACTTCCTCTGACTGTGACAGGACGGCAAAACCAACCCTTTTCTAACTGCACAAAATTAAACAACACAAAGCCATGGATGGACAAGTGAGGATTGAACCCAACAACAAAATTCAATTGAAACTCCAGTATTGAATGATTTAATATTATTTCAAGAATCGCCCTATCCCTAGTTTTTACTCTGAATTTAAGTGAGATTTTTTTTTACATCAAAGTTAGTAGTTATTTGATTTGTATTAGATTGCATAAATAATCCTTCCTATTTAGTCCTACCTTTAGCTGTGCCTCATTCCTCTGTACTGCTCATGTCTGTGTGGGAAATGGTTCCGGTATACTGTAGTTTATGTGTGTCCTTCCTTTTGTAGCTGTTAGTTTTTTGATTGTGAGTCCAAAGTCCATTTTGACACCACTGAACTAGGGCGTGAAGTGGATCTTGTCACCTGCACACAACAACAAAAGCAGAACTAAACAAAAATCAAACCACTAATATATAGCCAAAACTTATTTTTATATTCTCTATAGTATTCTTCATGAGTCCACTTCTCTTGTCTTCTACCACTTTCTCTCAATCATACAGCAATTGTACATCTCGAAGGCTTAGCTCAAGAGCACAACGACAGCATGAAAATTTACCGTCGCTGAAATACAAAGCCCATGTGCAAAATCAATGACACAATTCTAAGCAAATCCGTTTTGCTATCATAAAGCAGAGGCTTTAAAAGATTAAGAACATCTGTAAAGCCATAATACTCTATAATAACATATACAAGGTCACATGAGTGCACTGTAAAACTGCAGTTTGCGTGAAATAGCAGTGTGTCTCTGAGGATATATTTTGTAGAACCTAAAAACATTACAATAATCACATCAGAAGACTTAAAAATCAGTCAGTGGTCAATAAGAACAACGAGATTGACCAGCATAAACAGGAAAAAAGAAAATGCAAGTGTGGTTAAAGCCTGCAAAGCCACAGTCCAAACAAGACAGAGTTAGGTACATGTTAATGCATCTCTATTTCCTCTTCTGAAAGGACCTGTTTCTAGTGGTGCTGCTGTTTTTGCTGCCTTTCAGGACCTGAAACCTACATTTCTTTTTTGTGAGAAAATCTATGAAAATCTATTAACACAGGTTAGAGGTCTGGCATCCCAATAAGGCGATCGTGGGTCCAACTCCCGGGTCGGACAATATCAACATCACATGATCTCTCTGGGTGGAGTTTGCATGTTCTCCCCGTGTCACCGTGGGTTTTCTCTGAGTACTACGGTTTCCTCCCACCTCCAAAAACATGCATGTGTAGGTTATTCGGGCATCACTGTAAATTTCTCCTGGTAGTAAATGAGAGAGTTGGCCACTGTCCAGGGGTGCCCGCCTAAGGCCCAAAGTCACTGGGATAGGCTTCAGTCACCCGCGACCCCTAATGGGAATTAGCGGTAGAAAAAATGAATTAATGTGTTAAATTAACTTTATAAAAACAAAATGGAAAGTAAACTCACAACATCCACAACTATTCATTTAATCATTAAACACCTTATTTACAGAGAGAAAGGAAATCAGTCATGTCAACAATGATCGAGTGATATACTGTATACTGCCTACAATATTCCTATTGTTTAATTGATTTTCTACAATTATTTACCGATTGTTTTGGTGTCCATTAGTAATTCAATAATAGGCAGACATGTAGTCTCTTATATTCGGATAAGACTTTAGCAGCTCTTTCACATTTTAGACATACTGAGCTCTTACAGGAGAAAAATGCTGTCATTGTTGTCAAGAAAAGCTAAAAAACTGAATGTTGTGATATAATGTGATCGCCTTTATTGTAGTGGTTTAAAAAAAAAAAGTCGTGTGACATAGAAGAGTACAGAAGACTGAATTGTAAGATTTATGTGGAGCTGTATTTTTGTTGAACTCTGTTTCCATGCAACTCTCAGTACTGGATATAATGAGGTTGAACTCTCAGTATATCTCTGAGCTGTCTCTCTCCCTGCTTTTCTCCCGCTCCCTCTATATAGATTTGGGCTGCCTCCCTCACTGCTTGTATCTCTGTGGAGTGTAATGAGGCTGAACTGTGACTTTTTGACACAAAAGACCAAAATAACTCGGACTCGGAGAGAGAAAGCTCCTTCAAACTCAAGACTCCATCTCCAAGCTTTTCCATACAACCTCAAGGCAAAGATTTTTTATGAGTCTATTTTTTCTCTTCTCCTATACATTGTACCAAAGAAGTGTCACAAAAATAAGTCCATAGCGCCACTGCATAATGATTCATCTTTCTCTTTATCTTCATTTATTTGTGCTAATATTCACGTTTTGTTCTTGAGCTGATAGTAGCACCAGTTGAAAGTGCCCCCGGAGGCTGCCAGAACCTGTTAGTCTAATGTTTATGGATGTGAGTGAAGTGAAAACGACTCCCACGGCCTCATGGGAAATGTAGTCTGTCAGATCTGTGCGCCTCGACACAGGAGACGCGCTCTGATCTTCAACAAGGAAGAAGACGCACACGAGAGCTGAGAAGAGGAGGAGAGACGAGAAATCTGAGAAGTTCATTCAGAAAAACAAGCTCCAAGAATGAACAGGAAAGAAAGCTGCAGGTGTTCATTCATATTTTGAAACCTTTAAACTCATCATCTACAATTAAATTTTTCTGTGACTGGGGTTGTCTCTCCACCAAGCTGAGGATACTGGACTTTTTGCACTTAAGAAAACATGTCTTGTTCTTCTTAATAAAAACTTTTTAGTTTTAAGTGAGAAAAAAAAAACAGTATGTCACCAAAATCAAGAAAGATAATATCGACACCATCTTCAACTACCTGTCTAAACATTATTTTTGGTCATTTTTCACAATGTCAACTGCAGCAGGCTTTTCCAACATAAACAACTAATCACTTACTGTAACTGGAAGAAATAAACTACAAAATAGTTGATTACCAAAATAATCATTAGTTGTAGCCTTAATTTCAAGCTAAGATGCTAAAACAGGGATTTCAATATGTAACTTGGAAGCTAACTGGAGCTTTCCACTCGAATCAAAAACTTCTCAAGTGATTTAGAAATTAAACAAGAATCCAAACTTGAGTCACCGCATGGCTATTGTAAATGCATGCTTAACTTTGTGCACAAACAAATGCATGTTGGCTTATGTAACCCATTTAAGGCTTGTCATCACTGTTATAATGACTCAATGTCTTGCAGCCACTAAAAGGAGAAGCTCTCTGCTTTAAATCTTTTCAGAAGTAGCCTTGTAGAAGAAAATATCTGAGCCATGAGCTTAGCAAAGATCAGCAGCTAGCAGTCTCTTCTTTATAAATTACATTGAATCTTTATCCAAGGTAGTCTGCAAATAATTTTACAGAAACATTGTAATGCCAATGTATTTCAGTATGACATGAGGAAGGTCTAGCTCCATAAAGAATGTTCCACTTCATAATTGTATTCTGACAGTGTAGAATCTAGTTCTATAAAGAATGTTCCAGAGACAAATATGTTTTTTATGCTGAGAATCACATATTTAGTTGTGAAAGAAATAATTAAAATGATGAAAAAATGCGGCTCTAGTGATTTGCCAATTGCATCCCTAGAAATTGCAGGTAACTTTCGCAGGATGTTTGCCGTTTAATTATATGTATGTTGGTTTAATACAAATGAAGACACAATGTAAATAAAATAATAAATAAATTGGATTTTGTTTCTGAAAACTAGTATTATTGTTGATGTTAAAATAATACAAATAAAAATAGTAACATCATAACAAATCAAAAATACCCACAAAACTGATTGAAATAAAAGTTTAAGTGAAGCAGCACTAAACGAGGTCTACGGTGTCTGCAGCAGGCCACGGCTCATATGGTGAGGATGATGAGAGCTGAAGTCTGTGTCTGAGTCTATCACGGTCATCCTGCTCCAGACAAACAAACACAATATTAACATCACTGTCTCAATTCTTTGTGACCTTTGACCCTGGTTCGATGTAGCATACAGGAACAGCAGGACCCAGCCCAAACCACTCAGGACTTTAGAGAATAGACAAAGTATAATATGCTTTTTTTAAATTATTATCATTCACAAGATGTATCCAAAAATCTCTGAATGTTCTACTATTCCAAATGAATTCCTTTTTGTTCATTTGGAATAGTAGTAGATAAAAGGAAAAGGAAGCCCTTTATTTAGACTCTAAACAATCATTCTAAGATAATTCATGCTCAGTTTGCAACAACAAAATTATAAGTTCAAACACCAGTCAGACACCAGCTTTAATGCTCCATATATTTGTCTTTTCTTTTTGTTTATTCAGTGCAGAGATCAAATTTATATCTGAAGTCAATCAGATAACAAAACTATAAAACCTCAGCTTCACCCTCTAAAATATTCTAAATCCAATGCATAATGCGTCTGACATAATCCAACCTCAATGTATTAAATAAATCTAGGTTAAAATGCATCATAAAAAAGGTTAGTGTTAGGAAGTATTTTCATGTTTACACCAGCCTGACCCTCGTCTCACAGACACTAACATGAAATTATTACACGTCTTTTTGGGAAGCTGCTCACATAGCAGACCCTCCAGAGCCAAGACTCAGCAGTAGAAACGCTCACCATCATCCTTAAAATAAGCAGCCCAAACTGCCCCAAAGTGAATCGGTGTGAAGGACCAAGCTAATGGAAACATGCCTAAAAGAGTCCAGCTATTTGTTTGCAGGGGTTTCAGAAACTGCTTCAGTTTGAATTGTGAACAGTTTTTGTCTGACTTTTTAAGAAAAATAGCTTGTATCGTATCAGCACAGCCCAACACGCGCTGGCTTCTGAAAGTTGAGAAAAACGCTTCCAAACTCATGATGGTGAAGAATTATGCCCCTCATAAAGCAGTATGTAAGTGAGTAAAACATGTGCCTGCAGAAAAAAGTTTCAAAAATTATTTGTTTCGTTGTTAACATTCTTAGGGTAAAAAATGAGTATCATTGAGTAGCCAGTATTTCTGATTACAAACACCTGCAGAGATCTGTTTAACCAATCACACTGTTCCTACTTCCAGACTCCACCCCTCTCTTTCCCCCTTTTATCCTCCAGCATTGCCTAGTTTTAAAGCTCTGTTTGAAATGTGATTGTGGCCAGAGAGTTTGGTCACCTTTCAAGCATAGAGTTACATTAAACAAAATAGTAGTGGATCACATTATGACAATATTTTCAAATCAAACAGTTGGTGGATCCAACTTCCAAATGCAACATAACAACCTGCATCTCAGCACTTTCTCAGAGAGGTACTCCTCTCAACAGTGTGTACAGCGACGTGGTAAATAAACAGATTCTCAATTACTTAAAACTGCAGTACTGGATTTTTACATCTGCAAAACAGAAAGTAGGTAGTTAAATCTATCCAGCTCTTTCAAATTCTTCAACACATGGTAAATATCCCCATACATTTTTTTTGGCTGCAGTCACAGCTTAAAACATATTTTTTTAGAGCAAGCATTGCATTGCACTACTTTTACAACTACAACTGTTAACTACAACAACAACAATGCCACTAATGCTTTATAAGAACATAAGTGGCAAGGCTGGATATACTGAGGTGCTCAGTATATTCACTGTTATTGTAACAATCATGTTACAATAAAAATAATGTTGAACTCTGAGTGAATTTGTGATTATGTGTCCATTTAAAGCTTAATTAAAACACATAGAGAGAGACTAACAGTAATAATAGAGCTGTCAAATGCAGAAGACACAAAATAAACTGAAGAGACAGTCCTTGGGCATAATCAGGACTAAGCACAAAACCAGGACTAGAACAGGATCTACATCAGAAACTGTCCTCAAAACAGGGCCACACATGTGCACCCAAGTGCACAAGCACATTTGAACTCAAACAGGAAGCAAATCAAAATGTTTAATATGAGAATGTGAAGGATGTACGTTGCAAACTCCACAGCATACAAGTAATGTCTGTACTTAAAAAGCACAACATTAATCTAGGCCTAATATCTGGACACGGGACATTGGGGATGTGTTCCTTTTTACTCATTTCACAATGTTTGTTAAGCTCAGCTTTGTAGCACCCCATTCTGAAGGAAACATTTGCATTTAATGTACAAATAATGTGCTTTACAAGTCTTTAACACATGTATTTATTTACATGTAATGATAGTTCAACAAAACCCAAGACTAAAGGATTTACCATACAACAGAAGTGAAGTGGCTGTGCAGATCACATCATCATTCTGCACAAATCTGACCTAAGAACTGAACCAGACTTGAACCTGTACTTGAACCTATAATCCTGAAGCTGATGTCAAACATGCATGCATAACTATAGGCCTAAATGTGTTTACATATAGGCCTGTAGCCTGCTGGTGCTGCTGCTGCTGCTTCTGCTGCTGCTGCAAGGACTTGGCACATGCTGACCCTTGGAACAGAACCAGGGACGAAACCTGAATCAGGACTGAACCAAGTCTTAACCAGAACTGAATCAAGACTGAATCAGGTCTACGTCTGGATGGTAGAGATCATTGTAACAGCATGTTATGGTCACAGTTGGTTCAGTGATATTAGACTATCTCTGTACACTGTTCCACAATGCTGACCCGGGACAATACCGGGATCGCACCTGGACCAAACCAGTACTTGGAGCAGCACTGGACCAACCTGTCTCTAGTCTAACCTGTGCTTCTTTTGCTCTTGAGACTTACACCCGAGTCTAACCTGGTCCTCCTTGTCGCTGCTGAGAGCCAGAGACAAAGGCAGTAGCGGCAGTGAGCGGTCACAATGCGCTGACTCCGCACTCGCTTCACACACACCAATCACAAACGGCACGAGCACATGCTGCTCGCGCACGCACGTGCACTAAACTACAGCTTACCTTCATCATTTCTTCATCTCGTTCCTGTTTCCCGCTCTTTGCTGCGGGTGTAGGACCGTCAGTGCCGTTTATTCCACCCCTTCTACCACTGATCCTGCCGCTCTGCCGCCGCTGGAGCCGCGCTGCTGTGACGGACGGGCGCACGGGCGGGTGCGCGCGAGCGTCAACTAGAGATGCGCGTGCAACTGATGCGTGCGCGTGCGTGAGGTGGGTGCAGTGCAGGTAGTGCGCGTGCGTGATAGGGTTGAAGTGAAATACGCGTCAATGCCGCTCCATCTGAGCGCAATTTGTGTGTCCGCGCGTGCGTGATTGTGCGTAAGGTAATGCGGGAGGTGGGACCAAAAGGGGGATTCAGGGTGAGAGGTGACGTCACACGAGTGTGTGTGAAAGATTTTTTGCTGCAGCGTGAGGACTATTCAATTTCACGATTAAAGAACAATATAATCTTGACCACCAGAGGGAGCAGTCAAATAGGCTAGTCAAGTTTCCAACCATAAATACGTTAAGGCAGGCCTATTCAACTTAAGGCCCGGGTGCCAAATTGGCCCCCCAGTGATTTGATCTGGCCCTTAACTCACCTTCCAAATATCGCAAATATTTTTTTTGTTTGCAGGATTAATTCTGGGTGTACCTTAGACCTGCTTTTGGTAGCTTATATTTCTGCTTTGGATTTGGTTTTGGGATCTTGGCTGGTCTGGTCTAGCCCTGTTTAATGTTGGCTTAGTGCTGGTTTGGAAGATTTAGAGCAATACAACAGAGGTTGTAGAACTAATTACTTACATACTTAAACTGATTTTGTACAATGGATGATTTCTACATTTTGACAAAATTTACCGCACTTATCCGGCCCTGAATTCATGGCTCTCGAGGCACATTGGACATGTTTTTAGTTGTTGGAGGAAACCGGAGTACCCGGAGGAAACCTACGCAGACACGGAGAGAACATGCAAACTCCACATAGAAAGGCCCCAGGCGGCCATATATATATATGTATTTATATATATATATATATATATAGATAGATAGATAGATAGATAGATAGATAGATAGATAGATAGATAGATAGATAGATAGATAGATAGATAGAGAGAGAGAGAGAGAGAGAGAGAGGAGAGAGAGAGAGAGAGAGAGAGAGAGAGAGATACACACACATACACTCAAGGAAAAAAGAAACGCCATACACTGTATATATAAAATTCATTCGAAAACGAGTACATAAGCATCATGACTTCAGTCCATAGTGAGCTGAAGACAGATGAACATATTTCTTGGTGTGGCTTGACTGATTGTGAGAACAATAAAGAGTGCATTACAGGGTCGTTTATTCACACAAACTCATGTTTGAAACTCAGAGTTGACTTTTACCGCTGGTTAACTATGCTCAAGTTTTAGTTTCTATAAAAGGCCACCAGAATGAAGCCAAAAGCACTTCTTCTGGACGGTGTTGTCTTGCTGTCCCCAGGGTGTTTGGAGTCCACCGCTCTACTATTAGTCGTCTTGTGGAGCGATACCAGGCCACTGGTTCCTCTAACAACCGCCCTCGTTCTGGTCGCCCCCGTGTAACGACCGCTGCACAAGACGCGGAACCTGGTGGCGGTCTCCGTGACAGGTTCCGGCCCGCCACCAGGTTCTCAGCGGAGACCATTGGGACACACTACAGGCCAGTGTCGGCCAGAACCAACTGTAATCGCCTCTGTGCTGACGATATTCGACCATATCGGCCATATGTTGGATCAGTGCTTACCCTCCAACATCGCAGAGCTCGGGTCGAATGGTGCACTGCACATCGTCGTTGGACTTTGCAGAGGTGGTCCCAAGTCGTGTTCAGTGACGAAAAAGGTTCCAGTGCTTCATAGCAGATGTCCGAGATTGGGTGTACAGGAGACGTTGGGAGAGGCTGAACCTTGTGTGCGCCAAGTGAACCGATGGGGGTGGTCCCAGTGTCATGGTTTGGGCAGCCATATGGGCAAATCACTGGACAGACCTGGTTTTCATCGAAGGAAACCTCAATGGTCTCCGTTATCGGGATGAGATCCTGAGGCCTGTGGTGCTCCCTTTTCTGGACAAAGTTGGGGTGGGAGCTCTGTTCCAGCACGGCAATGTGCGACCCCATGTGACCCCAGCCACGAATTCTGGACTCAAAAACCATTTAAAAAGTCTGGGATCTGCTCAGTGTGCGCGTCCACTGACGTGAGCATCCTCTCGAAACTCAGCAGCAGTTGAGGGCAGCACTGGTGGAAGAATGGGCGGCAATTCCACAGGATCAACTCAGACACTACTGCCGATCCATGAGGCAACAAATAACCTCTGTCCAGGGCCAATGGGGGTCACGTGAACTATTGACAGTCTGATGAAACTCGAAAATGTGTAAACGCCACAAGAGTTGGCTTGAGGATTAGAAATGGATGTAGGGTTCATATGAAACAGGCGGATCTCAAAAATAAAATTATTCTGAAAATGTTGCCTACCCTTTAATGCATAATTTTAAAGTAACTTCTCCAACATTGCCTTTATGTATTAATTTATTTGTCACCTTGTTTATTTGTAACCATAAACAACTTACCTGTAGGCTAAAAGTGAAAATCTAGAGTCCATGACTCCCACAGGGCTGAGGCCCCACAGTGCAGGTTGCAGTTCTCCCTTGCATTCCAGAGTTTGTCTTGTGGGAAAGTGCTTTGAATTAAAACTCGTAGATAAAAAAATGTACAACAAAGTTTCCGCCGTGGATTATAAATAATATATTTTTTTGAATGTACTGGCCATTCCAACATGGTGTCTGCCATTAACGTTTTTCGTCACCATTCTGCGCCGTGTTGATGTGACGTCATGAGTACGTGACAGTTGTGGGTGCAGTTCGCGCTCACAGCTGCAGCTGTTCCGGAGTGAAAAGTGAATATTCAGTGGACAATAAAAGACGAATAAAGCAGTGGTGAGTAGAAATAAACAGCCACCTTATTGTGCTTACATTTAAGCATATTTTTAATATAAATGCTGGTAATAACGATCAAATGGATGGGAGTTAAGATCGATTAGGTTTGTTGTTGTTGTTGTTGCATTGCATATTCATTATAATGGTGGTTGTAAATTTGTCCTTAGACAATGACATATATCACTGTGTATTACGAGCTATGAGTTTAAGATTGAAGTTTAAAGTCAATTGCACTTCCCAACATTAGAAACAGATATTTCAGTAAAATTTTATTTTTTTATGTTTTTGTTTTGTTTCTTTAGCTTTTTACTCTCTCCTATTAAATTCTGTCCTAGGATAATCCCTTTTTATTTCTAGGTTGCATTCACATTGATAGTGTGATGTCATAAGGTCAAATAGTGATCAAGAGCCTGCTATTCCTCTTAACAACATTGCTTTGTGAGGAAATATCTAAAAGGTACATTCACAGATTTTGAATCTGGTTGTTTCTTATAGTGATTAGCCCCATTACCTTTTTTCCATTGCGACAAAAAAACAAACAAAAACAAAAAACCTTTAAAGCAATATTCATTTAAGGTGGGCTCAGCCTGTATTAAATTTTATTGGAATGGAGAATCTTCTGATGCAATGTGAATGGAATTAAAATTCTATAGGTTTTGTTTTACTTTACTTTTTGTTTCGCATTGATCCAATTATTGCAAATCTACTCAATATTCTTATTGAGGAGATAAATTAATGTAACAATCTTTGTTTTTGACACAGCCCTAGATCATATGACTTCACTACATTTTACAAGCCAACAGTATTGAGCAGCGATGGAGAGCCATTAAAATGAATACTGCTTAAGCGCAGTTTGTTGTTGTAATACAAAAAAAAGGGTCAAGTCCTCAGTAGAAATCAACAGACTGAAAATGTTGCCTACCATCTGGCCCTTTGACATCCTTACATTCTAGAAAGTGAATTCATACATTTTTTTGATGAGGGTGTATGCTCCCATATAATTTCGTGGCCAACATGCTCCTATTTATTCAGTGGCAAGCTATAATTTACTTTTGGTTTGCTCCTGGTAGAAAGATGTCCTCCAGGTCAGATCCTTCAGATTCTGGACTGAAGTCTGTCAGACGATCCCCACGTTTTTCTCCCCAGGTTGGTTTTGAGTTTCTACCCTATTCATTAGTACTTTCATAAGTACTACTCATAAGTACTTTGCATCCATTGTTCATAAAAAAGTGATGGGTGATATTTGGATTTTTTTGCATATCAGCCACATCAGCCATCTGCCTTAGTTTGGGCCAATCTTTGATCAGGC
Source organism: Mugilogobius chulae (assembly GCA_038363315.1). Lineage (NCBI taxonomy): Eukaryota > Metazoa > Chordata > Actinopteri > Gobiiformes > Gobiidae > Mugilogobius > Mugilogobius chulae. The sequence goes on from CM076414.1 coordinate 20,947,704, forward strand.
AGTTGTCTGCACTGCACTCACGCTCCAAGTTAGTTTCATATATCTCCATTTTGCTGGGGATTTTTTTTGAAAAGAGCACTTTCTTTAATTACTCTTTAAAAGGTTTTGTAATGAACATAAACATGTTTTATTCATTAAACAATGAGACAAAATAATAGTTTAGATTGAACTTTTTCTTTTTTGGATAGACTATGTCATCTCAGCTGTATTTAAAAAAAAATTTAATTAAGAAAATCAGCATTGAAAATCGGCCATTGATATCGGCATCGGCTGACAATATTTTAAAAAATCAGCATCTGTATTGGCTCAAGAAAAACCCAAATCTGTCGATCTTTATTATAAACCCATTTTCACTGACAAGGACCACGCCACACATAGATTGCTGGTTACATAATATTTTATTGCATTTGATTGGAACAGAGCATGTTAATCAACATACATGAAAAAATTTATTTTGGATTATAGCCAAAGGCTAATTTCCATCCCTAGTCCCAACGGGCGGGGTCACAGTGGGAAACAAAAAAAAGTACATTTTATAAATAGCTTCACTTTCATTGCACGATCCCGATCATTGCACATTCACTTTCATTGCACATTTTCCAACATTGCACAGTCTAATTGTAGTTGCACAGTCCCACACATTGCACAACCCTTTCATTGCACAGTTCCTTTCATTGCACAATATAAGAGACAGGGGCGGGAGGGTGGTGTTGAGAGAGCAGAGACAAACTGTAGTCCTGAGGCTGTTCTGGATAAAGAGAATCATGGGTTGTTGGGTGTTGTTGAGGAGGAGAGGCGTGAACGCAGAAGGAGATAGTAAGGGCCATGGTCCTGCTCCTGAAACTTGGTAAATTACATTAACTTCCAATAACAACCCAGCAGTCTACAAGACCATCAAAGCATTTTACAACTTTCTCTTTGCCACAAACTAATCAAAACATCCTGTACCTGCCCACGTGTTTCACATGTCAGTGATGCTCGTCTGCTAATGATCAACATGGACTCTGGTCTGCTCCACCATTTACCTCACAGTTCATTTTGACTGGGGTTATTCTTTTGTTTAGGTAATAATGTCATGTGTGTGATTAAAGGGAACAAGCAGCAGCTCCGTTGGAGAGTTAACCAAAGGAACAACAGACAGCAAAGGAGGAGGCAGGCTACAAGAGGCAAAAAGGAGAGGAAGAATGGAAAGAGATCAGAAAGAACAAGAGCTCAATCAGAAGCTACAGCAGCTGGTAAGCAGAGAAGACATTCTGAAAGTTCTTGCTACTACAGGGGAACTGCCTCAACAAGCTTTCTTGATGCTTAGATAATATGTGACATAGTTGCATGTCATTGATGAGAGTTTTGGTTGAAATTTTCATTTGTATCTAAATGTTGCATAAACTTTAAGGACCTGTCAAGTCGATCAGCTGCAGTTGGTACTGGATTAGTCTATTCTGAAGAGTTTGCCAGACATAGGAACCTTTGGGACACTAGGTAAAAGATTATGACATGAACACTTTCATTTTTATTTATTATGTGTATATTATAATTTATTTGTGATGTTTAGTCACCCAGAATGCCCAGAGAGAGTTCAGAAGATTGTGGAAGAACTGGAAAAACAAGAGCTACTCAGTTGCTGCCCCAGAATTCATGTAAAAACAAAATACTGTTTTGGTCATCAATATGCTAAACACCAGTTCAATGTAATTTATGTTCCATTAGAATAATGATGTCACCTGAGAGAATTCAGATTTCAAATAACAATTGTTCTTTGTTTAGTTTGTATTACTTTATTATATCCAGCATATGTAATTCCAACTGGTGTTTATAACTTCTGTCTATGTTCAGCCAAGAGAAGCGACAGACAAGGAACTGTTACTCATTCACTCGTGAGTATAATTTGTTTTTTTGGGTTAACTTACTAGGACAACAAAGATCTGCTAAGCAAATAAAATAAAAATATAAAACATATTGTCGTCACTATTCATTCTTTGTTTTTTCATCTATAGGCAGAACTATGTGGATTTAATGCGGTCGACCCAAACAATGACAGAGGATGAGCTTAGAGCTCTGTCAGAAAAATACGACTCAGTTTATCTCCATCCGGTGAGACACATTTAAAATGCATACTTCAGTAAACATGTCTGTTTTCTGACATTAAATTGTTGTAATATTGAAGGTTACATTATCTACACAATGGGCTTGCAAGCAGAGTGCAGAGTAGCAAATTTAGTAGTTGGAAATTTGCTCCCAGTTGAAAGAGTAACAAAAAGTTTTGGTACTTCTATCAAAATATTACTCTAGGGATTAAAAGTAGAGAGTAGCTCTGTTAATATGTAGCAGAAGCATAGTAGACTCGTGTTTGGAGCAATGTTTTATTATAATGTCGTCTCTGTGCAGGACTCATTTTCTGTAGCGCTCCTAGCTGTGGGCTCGGTCCTGGAGCTCGTTGACAAAGTCCTTACCTCAGAACTCAGGAATGGATTTGCTCTTGTTAGGTGCTGTATTGTATTTAAATTCATGGTTCATTTGATTTCCTTAAGTTTAAATTATTTTTTCTTTTTCTTTCAGACCTCCTGGACACCACGCTCAAAGAGATCAGGCAAATGGCTACTGTATGTTTAATAATGTGGCCATCGCAGCTCGATATGCTCAGACCAAGCATAGAATCAAAAGGTTAGCTAGCTGTTGGGATGTAATATTTGTATTTTTTAAGTTTGATTATTGTTTTGATTGTTTTAACAGAGTTCTTATTGTGGATTGGGATGTGCACCACGGGCAAGGCATCCAGTACAGCTTCCAGGACGACCCCAGGTAAAATCATATACTTTCTAATTTAAAAAAAAAGGGGAAGGAGGATAACATCAACTTAATATTAGTCTAGTTTGCTTTAATCTCACCTTCTGCTCTGAAAGAGACTGCTCAACTGTTTTGACATATTACTTCTTTATTACTATTTTACAACAAAAGACTTGCAATGAATTGTTTGTCTCTATGCATTGTTTTTAGTGTTCTGTACTTCAGCGTTCACCGCTTTGAGCACGGATCATTTTGGCCTCATCTTTCAGAGTCAAACTCAGATTTTATAGGAGACACCCGAGGAGCCGGACGAACAGTCAACTTACCCTGGAACAAGGTCTACGCCATTACCATTCTTATAAAGTACTTAATAGTAATGTCACACACAAATGTTAAGATATTTTTAGTTACAGTTTCTCTCAATTGCTTTGACACATTTTTAAAGTTAGTCTTAGATAGTCATTTCAACATTTTTATTGGTTCATACTGAAAACAGAACACGTAGTCTTATTTTGAAATACACATTAATAAAATTGTGCGTGTTTGTACAACATTGCAGGTCTATTCTTTGTTTAGTATTTTGTTTGTTTGTTCTTACAATTTTGAAATTCAAACACTACCGCAGAAAACAACAATTAGTGAGCAGCCAAAAATAAACAACAAAGGATGAACATATAAATAATGCACTGACAACGGTGCAAGACTGTAGGAACTTATAAACATAAGGCGTTTCACATATGAAAAGTACCAAGAACTAAGTCTCCACATTTCTTTAGCCCCTGTTTAGTCAGAGGAATTACCCTCTCCCCATTTTTGTGTCCACATCAACAGTGAAAGTGAAAGTGGGCCTAACTGGTTTTAACATTAACTCTGTATGGTTCAAAAACATAATTTGTAATAACTTTCCTCCATCACTTTCCTCTAGACTGAAATGACGGATGCCGATTACATTGCTGCTTTCTATCACCTCCTGCTTCCCGTTGCTTATGAGGTAAAACATAATAATATTACAATAAATACTATATATATACTGTATATTCATTCAACACAGTTCTGCCTAATTGCAGTTATGACTATTATTGGTCATAAATAAATGGGACATTGAAAGGACATTAAAAACTACACTTTCAGTCATATACAGTAGATAACCTGACCCTATAACTGAGATGTGGCAAAATGGAAAAAATACGTGTTTTTTTTTGTTTTGTTTTGTTTTGTTTTATTAATAATAGATGTTCTGTGTTTCTAGTTCCAGCCTCAGTTAGTCCTGGTTTCAGCCGGTTTTGACCCTGCAGAAGGAGATCCTAAGGTAAAAATACTGTACTGCCAATTTAGAATATTGTTGAAGTTGAACTATTGTTATTATAATGTTGTGTTCCTTTGTTTTCAGGGAGAGATGTGTGTCAGTCCCCAGTGCTTCCAGTTTCTAACACGACTCCTCATGAGCTTAGCTGAAGGACGCCTCATTCTGGCTCTAGAAGTAATTAAAAATTAATCTAAGGTTTAAGAAACCTGCTTCTTGTAATTACAATATTCTGGTTGCTGTTAGGGTGGTTATAACTTGGCACAGACAGCAGAGGGCGCTGCAGCTTGTGTGAAAGCCTTACTTGGTAGACCGTGTCCTCCCCTCTCTCCACCCAATGCTCCATCAGACAGGTATTTGCCAAGCATAATATTTTTATACAGCAGCAACGTTAATGATGTTCTTTATTGTTAATAATTTGTTTTCCATTTTAGTGCTCTTGAATCCATTTCTCAGACTATCAGTTCTTTGTATCCTTATTGGGCTTCACTCCAGGTTCTTGGTAAGGTCCTTTTTTAAACCTCAAAGTAATAAAACATATTTATAAATGTTATCAAGTATTTTATGTAATTTTACTGGGACATACCTTTATTTATTTACTTTTCTTTTTAGAGGCAGGCTTGGTTTCTTGTGATGACAGTTTGAGGGAATTACCCAATCAGTGCAGATTGTGCCCAATTTCCACCAAGACAGGTTTGGTTTATGATGAACGGATGATGGAGCATCTCAACTTGTGGGACAGGTAAGGCAATTGTATCTGCATAGAGGTTTTTCATAATGACTGAAAGTATCGAAGTATTGTATTAGTGTAACTACACCTTAATTAGCCTTAGTATATCATGCATAAAGACTGACTAATTAATAGTTTATAAAGGCTTAGTAACTGCTCAATTATTTCCAAAATCTTAACCTCTGCACCTTAGTTTACTATTCCAGCTATTAATTGATAATATGTATGTCTTTGTTCATGCTTTATTAGGGTGTAGTTGTTATAAAGTAGTACTAAATGTTACTTTTTTCATTATTATTATTTAGACATCATCCAGAGCAGCCTCAGAGGATCTCAAAGATTTACATTCGACATCAACAGCTGGGTCTGGAGCAGCGCTGTGAGAAACTAGAGGTTCGACTTGCAACAGAGGAGGAGCTTCTGATGTGCCACAGGTACAATTTAAACCACTGAACCCTAAAATATGGCAGTTATAAGCTCATTTTGCAGTCAATTAAAGTCCTAAAAAGGGACTTTGGGTAGTTTTTATTTAGTCCTTAAAGGGACCAAATAAAGACTACCCTAAACTACAACTAATCCAGCACATATGTCGTTTTCTAGTGCTGATCACATCGCTCGTATGAAGACCTCCTCAGATCTGAAGCCCAGAGACTTGTTCAAACTGGGAGAGGAGTTTAACTCAATTTTTCTAAATAATCAGAGTTATGAATGTGCTCTGATGGCTGCAGGTGGCTGTTTCAGAGCGGTGGAGGCCGTCCTCACTGGACAGGTGACGCACATTGGCTAATATAGCAATATCAAGACTTATAACTTTGTTCTTATTACTCAATAGGAACAGCTAAAAAGCCTAACCATACAGAACAATGAACAAAAACCTTTTTCTTCTGTAGGTCTCGAACTGTGTGGCGATTGTGCGTCCTCCTGGTCACCATGCAGAGAAGGATTTTCCCTGTGGCTTCTGCCTCTTTAACACAGCAGCACTTGCAGCTCGGTTTGCTCAGAAAATATCTGACAATCCATCACTTCGAGTTTTGATTCTAGACTGGGATGTTCACCATGGCAACGGGACCCAACACATATTTGAGAATGACAGCAGGTGAACTCTCTTTCTTGCTGATTGCTCTTCTAACTCCTCTCTCTTTTGTGATAAAAAAATGTGTGTGTGTGTGTGTATATATATATGTGTATATATATATATAGAGAGAGACAGACAGACAGACAGACTTTATGCCTCTCTTCTCTTTTTTTAGTGTGTTATATATATCTCTTCATCGCTATGACAATGGCACCTTCTTCCCCTCTTCATCGGACGCTGCATGTGACAAAGTGGGTGTGGCCCAAGGGGCAGGCTTCAACGTGAATGTGGCCTGGAATGGGGGCAGGATGGGGGATGCAGACTACATCGCTGCTTTTCACCAAGTGGTCATGCCCATCGCGACCCAGGTTTGCCATCCTTGTTTCATCCTTACATACATTTAAGTCATAAAAATCTCAGTTTTCACTACTCCATACTGCAAGGTTTTTGAGGTTTTTGTTAAACGTAAACTTTTCTATGTATAACAATTGTTATTTTAATGCATTTATGCAGCTACATTGCTGTTTTACAGACAGGCATGGTTTGGCTACAGTGAGTAAAATGTATTTGGACACTCATCAATTTTCAAGTTGTACCTCTTGAAAGATCTGTAACTGTAATCATAGAGGCACTTTAACTGTGAGAGACATAATCTGTAGAATGATAACAGAAAGATTTTTAAACAATTTATTTGAGTATTCTGGTGAAAAACAAGTATTTGGACAACTAAAAACCAGCAAGAGTTCTGTCTCTCACAGACCTGATAGGCTCTTCTATACTCTTCTTGTTACCTGGCACCTGTGTGACCTTGTTCTTCTTAATACAAAACCTGTCCACATTCTCAAACACTCATACTGCTAGACCAGAGAGCTGTCTAAACACATCAGGAACAAAATTGTACAATCAGTGAGATTGAGCATATGCATGAACACATAGATGAATTACTAATACCAGTGCATTTGTAAAAACCCAAATAACATCTTTGTTGCAGTTCAACCCAGATCTGGTCCTGGTCTCAGCTGGGTTTGATGCGGCTCGTGGAGATCCTTTAGGAGGATATAATGTGACTCCAGAGGGATACGCTCACCTCACTCACCTACTGCTTACTTTGGCCTCAGGAAAACTAGTCATGATCCTGGAGGTAAGAGTTCAGTTCTAAACTAATTTAAGGATGGCAAGGAGTGCCTGATCTGAGTTGTCAGTTTCAATGCTGAAATGCAGTTGGTTTAAGCTTAAAATTCACCTGCACCAATCAAAAATAAGCGCTAGTGCCACATCTGCAGCTCAGTGAGGGAATTCTCACACCGTCACCTTACCAATTTTCATAAAAAAATAAACAACATCTAGGCCTAAGGCATATACTTTTCTTTTTCGATGTTAGGATGAGTTTGAATTCTTTTACAGCAGTTTTAGCTTGTTGAATCCTAGTTGTTCTTTAATCGTGTTGTATTTAGGGAGGCTACAATTTGACATCCATTTCTGAATCCATGGCCCTCTGTACCTCTGTGTTACTCGGAGACCCACCCCCATCAGTTGTGTCCTCGCCCCCTCATCATAATGCCGTGGCAACCATCAATGAGGTCATCAGACACCATGCTCCATTCTGGAAGTCGCTAAGGATACAAAGTTAGTACAAAAACTGAAAATTGCTTTTTTTGTGTTTTGATATCTATACTTGAAGTTTTAATGGTGCTTTTGATGTCTCACTCTAGTTGATTCAGTGCATGAGTTGCTGCCATCCCCAAAGCATCGTGGGAAACGCAGTTCTAAAGGAAAAGGCAGGAAGTCTGGTCAGAACGACAACCTCCTGTTCCTCCCTCAGACCTAGACCAGCTGACACAAGAATTGGCTGGATTAGACATTACTCAGTCTACTGCTGTGGGCGGGGCCAGACCCAAGCTCCGTCCTAGCTCTGAGAAACCGGAGAATCGGGAAAAAGAGACGATGAAATCATCAGAGAAGAGTCAATCAGAGGCACAGGTAAAAAAATAAATTCAACTAAATATGGTGTAGAACTACTTTGCAGATTCAAAATGTGGTTCTGGATTATATCATATATCTAAACATTTTTTTATTTTGTTTTGATCTTTTAGGTTGTTGCTGCTGAAGACTCAGAGGTGACTACACCCTCACCTGTTAAAGAGGCAGAGTCTGTGGTTTTACAATTGAAAGAGGCAGGTTCCGAAATCTCATCTGCGAAAGAGGAGGAGCCTAGTCCAGAGGGTGCTGAGCAAGAGGCAGAAGGAGCCTCTGGTTGGTCCAAAACAAACCTAGAACTGTCATGTGGAGTCGAGATGGGAGGGGTAAGGCCTGATTTCACTTTTCATATTTAGAGGGGTATGGTTATGTGTTACCTTGATTAGTTTATGTATTAGTTTTATTCAAGTTTAGAAAAAAAAAAAAGAAAAGTTGGCAAAATTAAATATGAGAATAGATTGAGTGTGAACCTAGAAACATCCACAAATATAAAATTCCTGTTTGTTCTTTCCTCTTCTAGAACACCTTGTTTGTGGTGGATCCTCTTTCTTGGTGCCCTCATCTAGACTCTGTGAAGCCACTGCCCCCTGCTGGTGTAGATGTGTTCAAACCCTGTGAGGCCTGTGGGGCTGAAGTGGAGAACTGGATTTGTCTCACCTGCTACAAGGTAAAAATGAACGGCATAGTAATATAAAATGTATAAAGCTGGTATTCTAATGGCTTCAGATGTAGTTATGATATAATTGTCATGTATTAATGCAGTTGTCATTATTTAAATCTTTTAGGTGTTCTGTGGTCGGTATGTGAACGAGCACATGGTGATCCACGGAGTCACAGACGAACATCCAGTGGTTCTGAGCTTTGCTGATCTGTCAGTGTGGTGTTACCTCTGCGAATCATACGTCCACAACCAGGTACTGCTCCTGCTGCTACCACACTCACTTCTTCTATTACTTCTGCTTCAAACATTAATACTATTTGCTGCATCTGCCATTAATGATAATATTCTAATTTGTCTTTTTCCCTTTAGGTTTTATTTGAAGCCAAAAATGCTGCACATTGGGCAAAATTTGGAGAAGAGGTTCCTCCCTGGACTTAAAACAACAATTATTTTAAAACATTAGTCTAATCCTTTTATGTTTTATCACTTTAAATACTTCTGCTCTGTTGTGAATAGACTTTTTAAGTAATGGACTTACCAGCAGATTTATTGAAGCCCCCAGCAATTTAGGGGTAATCATATTTTGGTAATTTTATTTAAGTTTTTATATACAAAAATATCAGTATTTTTATAGTGACTCTCGCTTTAGAGACATTTGAAACAATAAGATCCTGAATTAACCTCCTTTGAGTGGAAGGATTAAGAAGAGGCCTTTATTTTATTTTATTTTATTTTGTCTTGGCTTAGTCTTTGAGCCTTCTACTTGAACAGCAAAACTAAAAACAAATTGATATGATCTTTTATGTTTCAGTTGAGAATTGGGATCTAGTCTTAAAAAGGCTCTTTGACTTTTGTTAAATTCAAAATATTACTGCTTTAAAATATTTATGTTGACCTGTCCAAATATTGTTAGAATAAGCTAATTTAAGTCACTAGTTCAAATACCTCTCAGCTAAAGTATTCCTACATCTAGAATGATGTCCGTTTAGTGTTTGTGATTGGAATGTTCAGTTCTGACTTTGGCTTGTAATATTAGCGTGGATGTAGTTGAGGCCTGTGTGTTGTGTGCAATATTCACTCACTCTGTAAACTATTCTATTACTGTTATTATTGAACAAAGAAAAATCTTCAAATGTCACTTGCACCTTTTTTTTTCTCTAAAGTCACACACAAAGCGATACATTTTGCATCATTGTTTTCTCATAATGTGAAGAAATATACGTTCAGATTATTTTCCATGGTATGTTGGAAAAAAGAAATTATTTGTGGGTCCTCATCAAACGTATTTTTAGGAAACAAATTGTATAAAATGTGAAAGAACTAATCTAAATTGAAGAATCTTACTACACTATCTTATATATTTATTTATATTTGTATTATTTTATTTATTTATTTTGAAGAGTATCCTATTTGTCAGAATTGTTGCCATTGTTTCTCACAAGCGTAACCTACTCTGTGTAAAGTTTAAGTGTAGCAGTCGAAGTTACTTTATTTCCCCACCTTCCCGCGCCTTGCTCCGCCATATTTGTAGTCTTTTTCACATCCGCTCGCCTTTCATCTTCTCTGTCGTCATCTGTCTCCTGGCTTGGCTCTGCAGCATCCTCGCATCTGTCCTTCACTGGTCCCACGGCGGGCTTTTTGTCCTTCTACAGCCGAAAATTAAACCTTGATCCTGGAGGAAGCACCAGTAGGTAGGTCGCTGTTGTAACATTCCTACAGATTTATGTGAGGATATTCACCATGAGCTTGTCGCGCAGGCATCGGGATATAACCGGTTAGCTCCGCTCGCGTGTTTACATTCGTGGACACTGAAATCTGAAATTAACGTTTTTCTGTTTTTCTCTGTCCTGCCTGTTCATGCCATCCACTAGAATATAGATTATGTACGCACGTTTCGCATTAGTGGACTAGGTTCTCTCTCTCAGCTCTTGATCTGTTTAAGTCACGACTGAGTCTTAATTCGTTTTTTTTTTATTTATTTATTTATTTTTTTCATCATGGTTTAGACTCAGATTTGAGATGTATGTAGGCCTACATTGCCATGTAATTTTAATTAATTTAATCAAAGCAACTTAATGTTGCGTTCCAAATAAAATGTCAATAAAAATTCAACTTTAATGCAGTGCAAAGAATCTGTCTCAGTGTCTTATTCCTTAAGAATTATCTTCATTCTGATTATTTTTCCTTTTTGCAGTAATGTCGGCGTCCCCCGCCCTGTCGGACTTGTCCCGTCTCTACCAGACGGAGTTTGTCCGCAGTGCCAGAGCCGTGGGGGTCCTGTGGGCTGTGTGCACACTCTGTTTTGCTATAATTCAGGTTGTGATCCTCGTCCAGCCCTCATGGGTTGGGACTGAGGCCAGTGTGCACCAGGGACGTGGCCCAGAACCTCCAAGTGGCACCTTGGGACTGTTTGAGGTGAGTCCACAAGTGTCCAAATGTTCACAAACACACACACAAGTTTAAAGGCTCTAAATGCCACAGATGTGTGATCATTTAGAGGTGTTTTGTTTATGTTTGCCAGGTATGTGTGGAGTCAGATTGGCCGGTTCCAGAGTGTCGGGGGGGCTTGTCCACTCTGTCCCCTCTCCCGTCGTTCCAGTCGGTGGCAGTGTTGGTGGGACTGTCTCTTTGGGCTGTGTGGACCAGTGTTTTGTGCCTGGTTTTGTTTAGATTCTGCAGTGCTGCCACAGTTTATAAGATCTGTGCCTGGCTCCAGCTCACTGCAGGTGACTGCACAACACCAGAGAACGAAGAATCGACACTCAGATTCTAACAAGTGTCTCTAACATAGCATAGTTTTTGAATTATCTTTTTAAGAGCTCAAATGAGAAAGGGCATTTGAAGAAATATTGAATGGAATCAAGCAACAATGTTAATAGTAACATTATATTTGAATATATTTCTATGTCTCTTCTCTTTGCAGGTTTCTGTCTGGCTCTGGCCTGCCTGCTCTTCCCTGACTCCTGGGAGAGTCCGGAAATGAGAGCTCTGTGTGGAGATCAAGTATGTAATTCTCTATGCTCTTTGCTTTACCATGCATCACATGTTCATATGAGTTAGGATCATTGTGAGCTGATTTAATATCACTGTGTTTTTATTATTTTCTCATTTAGATTTAATTTAGTCAAGAAATTCAACCATTATTAGAAGTTTGACAACACTACTCTGTGATTTTAAGAGAATTATGTCAACTCTCTTCATTCTCACTGCCTTCTGTCTCTCTGATCTTCTGCCCTGTTGTATCGCTCCCTGTAGGTGACTAGTTTCTCCCCTGGCCGATGCTCCGTTCACTGGGCATACATTCTGGCTGTCTTGGGTGTGCTGGATGCTGCCATCTTAGCAACCTTAGCATTTGTTTTGGCAAATCGACAGGATGCTCTTCTGCCCCCTGACACTAAAGAAGGTAAGACCTGTCCCAGCTACTATTACTGGATATAAGATGACAATACACATCAACTTAAACCAATAGGATGAGTCTGGGTTCTACCTATAAATACAGCCTGACACACAGTAACATAAGGAGCACGTGCTCTTTGAGAGAACTCACAACTAAGAGGCGAACACAAAAATAAAGTTTTCTGAACTGAACTGAACTGATTTAGAAACATGATTTATTTTATCTTGCAGTGACAACTGGACTCCTCATGTCAGCTTAGAAACAAACACATGGTGAGTCTTAGGAGAAGTACATTTAAAAGCATTAACAAAATCTTCAAAAATATTTCTTTTTATTTCTCTTCAGGTTCATCATCATATAGATCCAAAATGTTCCTTGTCTTCCAGATACAAACCAGCGTTCAACAGATGTGACCTGCTCAACTATAGCTTTATTTTCCAAAGCATGAATAATGTCTGTTTTTAAAAATATTACAACAATGTATGGCAATTAGCAGCAGTATTTTAGATAAAGTGATCTTTGTAAGACTAGAAATAAGTTACTGGTCCGTTGTTTTATATTAGTTCATTTTCTTCAAATTTATCTAGGAGCTTGTCTCATTGGTAAATTAAGAAATAATGAAGACAAGTTACCTGTGTGTGATGTGTACGAAGAGACACAAAAGCAAATTTACAGGCTCCCAGTGCAGGAACAGTTAGGAATCAGTTTTTACCACAGCTACACTGGAGCAGACCAACGGAAATTGCTGCAATTTTCTGCTCATTTCTGCCTAAATCACATAATCGCACACAAACAGGCAAAGTGAGCAAAACGTTCTGTTCTGAACCTGACAGCAGCATAGCGGGGGATGTTCTCACGATGTCCTAAAACTATTCCATAAATATTGTATTTTAATGAAAAAGAATAATTTTGTCACATTGAGATTCAATGTTCTGTGTGCATTATGTATCTATATTTATACTGGATTTGTAATCTTCCTCTGGAGGAATGTGGCACATAAATATGAGAATTTGTATGACAATTTAAAAAATCTTGGGTAATGTTGAGCTAACAACTAGTTTTCTAAAAGACCAATTGAATATGTAGAGTAAGACAAAAATAATCATGTGATAGTGGTGTTGTTCTGACTTTATTGAAATAAATAATTCCACATTTTGCTTAATTTAATCTCAGTGAGACATGAAAAACAGAAACATTTAAACACAACATGAACAGACCAATCACAGCACAAAAAGACAGCACTTATTGTCTTACATGGAAAGTTTGGCTCTTCACTGTGTAAAGCTTTAGGTTCAGAGATGGAAGAGAGAGAAGCAGGTCAGAAATCAGCCAAGTCCCAAGTGCTGTCACTGGGAAGAACACATGGGACTGAATACTAAATTATCTTTGGTTTAATCTGTGCATCATACATTTTATAAATGCTTAGTTTAGTTCAGGTGTATGAAAGCATCGATGATGTACAACTAATACTGTATTGACTGCACTGACTCTCAGAGCTTATGGGTCATATTCAACCTGATGCCCTACAGTCGTATATACAGTATCGCTCCACGTCAAAAAGCTGGTTCATAATTTTAATTTAGATTTAGTATATTCGTTTTGTCTGATACTGAGATGTTGACTGTTGTTTTCTTATGTGAATTTTATTAGTACTGCTAAAATTGGAACATTCTTAGAAATGTTTAAATTGGGAGATAATGTCAGGAAATGTAGAAGCTGTTCTGACACTGTTCTCCTCAGCTCCATGCGGTTCCATCAAAAGCAGCAACAACAAAATACAACCTAAAACAAAGAACACACAGGGGCCTTCATGCCCTCTTCAAGCGTTCATTTCTTGCCTCCTCTTCTCTTTAAAGAAAAATCTACACAATCTGATTGAGTATGTTAGACTGGTTCCACTTCTTTTTCATTAAGTGGAGCATTATAAATTAGTTATACACATTTTTTATTTATTTTTTTGCATTTTTTAGAATCTATCAAGAAGACCTAATTGAGAAATCAAAATCTAGAGCTTATTAGACTGAAATACCCAGTTAATTCTGTAGAGATTTCTTTTTAACCTTAATTGTCTTGTTAACCCACCCCTCGCCATCCAAATCTTCTTTCTACATCCTCGTCTGCTACTCCCTCATCAACTCCAGGGCCTGCCTCAGAAGAATCTGGGGGTCGTAGTTCACAATGGCTCGCCTCTTCCTTCTACGACTTTCATGATCCTCCTGGATGTCGATCCGTTTGATTCGCTGCAGGCCTTGAGATGGAGGGGCCCAAGCTCATCTTCTTCCAGCCGCTTTACGCGTAGCAGCGGGGGGTCATCACTGGGTTGTGTGTCCTCCAGGGACCGCCGGCTCCTCTTGTGGGAGGAGCTTATGGATGAAGGGGTGGAGTCAGATAGATCCCTTCTCATTCTGCGACCTGATGGCCTCACCGCATCGCCTGGACCCAAACTCGAAAGAATCTGACCAATCAGACGTCTAGTGGAGAACAGACAACATATCAAGACTACACATAGGAAATAAATTGCAAAATATATATATCTTTTTTATTCCTTTATTTTTGGTCTACAGACCTGAGTGTCTCCTGGTATTCTCTCTTGCTCCAGATCGCTGAGTTTGTTGGAGCTTGTTTATAAGAGCTTCAGAAAAATCTGGATCCAATCTGAAACCAGACAAAAACAAGCTAGCTGACAACTACTAAATTCATCTAGACTGTTTATATCCTATGAACCCACTGTTCAGATCAATATTTAGTGTCACTGACCTCTGGAGCAGGGCCTCTGCCAGCTGGGGTTCCACTAATCTCCACCAGGGGGCTTGAGGCCGGCTCATGCTTAGTCTTGGACTTGTCTCATCATAGTCCGGTAGGTTCTTGATCTCTGAGGGGTTTAGGTCCTCCTCCTGGTCCTGGTCCAGCTCAACCTGCAGTTCTGGGTTGACGAGTCCCGCTCTCTCTGCATCAGCGAGGAGCTGCAGCAGACTGGACATGTACGCTGCAGAGACACTGCCAGGTAAGACTGGAGTAACACAAAAGTCTACACTGAACATAACAGCACTGATACCAAATATGGCTCAGTGCACTTAAATTATTTGGGTTTCTTTCAGGTACAACGCAGTAAAAATATTTTTCTATCATAAGACCCATGAAAATATTAAAAAAAAAAATTGTAAAAAAGGTAGTATTATAAACTTTGTCTAGAAGCAGTTCTCAGTGTGAAAATGAGACCAGTATGCGTGTGTCTGTATCTAACAAGTACACTTATTTTCCGTGCAGTAAGAAGTGAGCTGTGAGCATGTGTTGTTAGCTCTCTAAAAAGTAATAAAAAATGAAATGCTTATGAATTCATGATGATAAGGATGTAAAATACGTTATATCTGATTTTTGCGGCTTAAAAACCTATGCAAGCTGAGTTGAACTGTTCACAACATTGCATTTTAATCCATTTTCACAACTTTAAGTAGTTCACTGTGTCAATATGCTAACAGCAGTAAGCAGCATAACAATATAAACAAATGTGCTTTCTTCTTTCATTTTTTCAAGTGGAAAAACTATGCATAAATAGACAAAGATTGGACTCATTTTCACCAGACTAGATATTCTAATAATATATTTGTGCTGGGACCAGACAAGAATTTTCTTTCAGGCTGTAAAGAGCTATTTAAATGTGGCATAAATTGAGGATTCAGTCTTTGCTTGAGAATGTTGTGGGTTCAATCCCTGCCCCATCATTCTTCTAAAATACAGTACCTGCTCTCTGCTGCTGCTGCTCCTCCTGTTGCTCTCGCCTCTGGTCTCTCTCCACCAGTCGCTGCAGGGCCTGCTCCAAGCCCCGCCCTCTCCATTCCTCCTCTGGCACAGAAAGTGACATCATGCGGTCCTCGTATGGGAGCACGTCTCTCCGCACACGCCTGACTCCGCCCCTGTAGTCCAGGCTGTGCCCTCTCCCTGCAGGAACACACTGACACATGACACAACACAGGGTCAGCTTTTATGTAGCTGTTGTAAGTTGCAGGACAATCTGTGTGTGTGTTTTGTCTTGTAAATAGTAATAAACTGTGATATATGTAGGTCAATAATTAACTTTTTGTTCACTGTAAAATACAAAATTGACCCTTTGACTTCTGGTTCAAAACTGCAGAAAGATAAGCCCCACCTTTTTATTGTAAAACTTTATTTTTACAAGCTTTACATTTTTCCATACTTGTTGTTAAGTGGGAAAGTGACAATTTTGAGCCCTACAGGATTTGAACCCAGTATCAGTATCATCCCTCATTTATTCATGTGTGATTCATAGTAGAAAAAAGGCTTCAAATGACAACTTTGAACTTTTTCTACTGTGAGCAAATACAAGTAGATCCACACAAGGGTCCAGGGATGGGTGGTTGGTGAAAAAAGTGATTTTCCAAGCACTGGACATGATACAAGATTACTCAAACAAGCATAAATCAATTTAAATGCAACTTTGATTAAACCAATGATGAGAATAATGGTTTAATTTAGATTATGGATCCCTTTTAATAAATGAATACGTTTACGTGCCCTTTCTGTGTGTCGAGTGTCATCGACAACAAAACATAAATAATCGAGTAATTGTGATTATTAAAAGGAATTCTTATACTTTTATAATAACAGTTTCTTTCATTCTTCTTTATTTAAACTGTATTGTAAAAGATTCAAAGTTTTCATCTGGACAGCATTTTCGAAGATCAAGACATTTTGACTCTCAAAGTCATTTTCAGTCTGAAGATCACTCAAATTGAAATGGACTTTCAGAGTCGAAACATCTTGATTTTCAAAAACGCTGTCCAGATGAAAACTTTGAAACCTTTTTACTGTGGATCACTCCTGAACAAATGAGGGATTACATCGTCTGTTCCATGTTCCAAGTAATCGTCACTATTATTTGATCCATAATCAAGCAGCCATAAAATAGCATGCTAAGACGACAAGCTTTCAAACGACTAATGCTCGAGGAAAAACAACAAAAAAGGAGACTGTCTTCTCTATTCACCTCTTGTGCGCTTTTTGTAAACCTGACTCCCATTCACAGTCATTATCTCACATCACAGACTTTTCTGCGTCTGAATAAACATGGATCTTAGCTGCTGTTGTTTCTGCTCATTAGGGCGAGATGCCAAAAACATGTGTTCTCCTCCAGGTTACCTCTGCGTTTAGAAAAGACACAAAACAAAGCGCTTTGTGACTAATTAGGCTATTAGTCCTGACTGACAAAGGTTTGTTTCTGCTGTAATACCAGACGCTTCCAGTCATTGCTGTAGTGACACTCTTGTGATTGGTCAGTGAGAGCAAACAGATTATACGGAGCCTCATAGCAGTGCCTATTGATTTGTCTAAAAATACTCAGGCTACCAAGAAGTGCTACATCTAATAATATTTGAGGTAATGCAAATTGATTTATGGTTCTACAAAACAAATGCAGCAATTAGATTAGCACAAGAACTCATGTTGACTCAGGTGCTTTGATGTTTAATTTCTTATTATTTCACCACATCAGTGGCACCAGAAAGTTGATCTAAATTAATAGTTTGTAGTTCAGTTGTTTAGTTTAGCGAACCTACATGTAACTCTTGGTTCCAGTTTTTACTTTGATTGCGGCTTCAGTCTGATTTCTTCACAGTTGTGTTTATTAGTTGGCTGTGCTTGACAATACAGCTCAGACGTGATTAAGTCTAGCTGTCGTCAATTACTCCTGCTTTCTCTCTCAGTCAATCTGATCGATACGTGAACAGACCTGGGTTTCCTCTTCCTCCTGCTTCTGCTGACAGAGTTCTTCTGCCGCGTCTACATCAAACCCTCACTCGATAACCATCAACGTGATCTTGAAGTATTCTATAGGTCGACCAGTAAACCTGTGACATTCTACTGTGAGCCTTTACTACTTATCGACACACACATTATCGACAGAATTACCTCGTACTAAGAAATGCTACGGAAAACAATGATTACATTTGGGATTTTATGGTAAACTATATGATAAGCGATCATTCTGTAAAACACAACTTTGTCATTTAATAATACAAGCTGAAGTTGATGGGCTTATGACAAGTTGATCTATTCATTCTCTAAAACAAAATTAAGACCAGTATAATTAAGGTTTTACAAAAGATTTTATACATTTTATCCCAGTTTAGCCATTTTTTTAAGATTAAAAATGTACTTAATTATGACATCACAGTAAAGAAAAACAAAAGAAATTGTACACATTTTTTGTGTAAAAAAAAAAAAAAAAAAAAATTAAATTAAATTAAAGTAATATAAACTTTGGTCAACTTAGAGACCAGTGTCTGATAATTTGACTAAAAATGTCACTGTCGTAACTTTAGTTGAACATTTTGAACTTTCTCTTTGTTGCATTTTTTTTTTACTTGATATTCTGTTTTTGCAAGACATTACACAATATTATGTAAAATTCTATTAAATTATATTAAAAAAAATATATATTAAAGACATTAATCTACCAAATGGAAAATCATTGACTAATTATAATGAAAATGAAGGTAAACATTATTATTATTGAACTTCATCTCATTCTACATTTATTTGGACAATAGGTTAATAGTACCTTTTGTGGTTTCATTCTTTGTCTTTCCATCGTCATGCTCGATGCTGCAGCTAAGTACTCTTTAGAATACTGAATAATAACAGAAAATTATAGTGCCTTAGGCGCTGAGATAAAGTAAGGCTGACTTCAGTGTACCTACATGGTAATTCTCCAGTCATTTCTCCAGGTCTGAGTCAGGCCAGGCTAAAGGACTGCAGTAAATCAGAGAGCTCCATCAGGAAATGAACGTCCATGGTCCACTGCCTGTGAACGCACCATTGCACCTGAATACCATAATTATATTAACTTTCAGGCTTTATCTCAATCTCACAGATTAATCTGAATGCTTTGCGAGGCCAATGTCAAAGAGGAAATGAAGTAAGCCACAGGTTTAATTAATGACTTTTGTCAACATGTTTGTTTTTGTTATAACCTTTTGTGTTTCTTCATTTGTTGTGACGTAATAAAACCAGGTTAATCTAGATTATATGGCTGTGTTAACCAAGATAAAACTCTTTAAGAATACGAACTGGTCTAAACTAAATATATATTTTTATGTATTTATGTTAATTTAGTCAACTTTCTGCATGAATGATTCATGTGGTTGTGATGATGATGGGACTCAAATTGTTATAAGAGGACAGCGTCACCGTGGAAACGAGCTGCTGCCGTCGCCCTGGAGATTTTCTCTGAGTCACCACGGCAACATCGACATCCACATCTCAGAAATTATGATCAAATCTAACTGAGGTCTAGATTTAAGATTTAACCAGGAGAGAACAGAGCAATTACTCAACTAAAATCCAATAAGGACCAAGGCTCATCACAAATCAAAGATGAGACGTGGAAGACCTCAAATGAACTGGAGCAGAGAGCACATGTGAACATAAGAAAAGAGAAGAAGAGATCTATAAATGTCCATAAAGAACACTTAAGAATAAAATAAAAATACAACAACATATTTAGTTCTAAAGTAAGCTACAAATTAAACACATAACAGAGTTTTATCATCATCAGGTAGACTTTACCTGGACACAATCTGAGGGAAAAGGAAAAAAAAAAAAAAAACAAGAGCCCAGGTCAAGACTAAAGTAGTGCTATCGTTTCTTAAGAAAGTCAAACACTACTGTATCTTTAAGAACCGCGCCATCATTTGTCAATAACGTAAACTGCGTACTTCTCTAAAATTAGCCTCTGCGTCTGCTTGTTTAATGGCGTCTGTTTGGCATCAAAACAAAACAAAATAATGATAAGTACATGTGGTGTTACCTGCGCGGAGTGGAGCAGAGCGGCGCTGAGGAGCACCAGAACACAAGCGGGCTCCATCTGCGGTGGTGTCCGGGACAGGAGCGCAGTCTGCGGCGAGAGGAGAGCGAGTCTGCCGCGTCAGGCTGCGGAGGGAGCTGGCACATGGGGGAGCAAACTGGATGGAACGGAAACGGGGAGGGGCGGGGTGAGAGAGAAAGAGAGAGAGGGAGAGAGAGAGAGAGAGAGAGAGAGAGAGAGAGAGAGAGAGAGAGAGAGAGAGAAAAAGAGAAGCGAGATAGACAAATAGAGAGAAAAAGAGAGAGAGAGTGGAAAAGTCAGAAAGAAAGACAGAGAAAGTGAAAAAGAGAGAGTGAAAGAGACAGGAAGAGAGAGAGAGAGAGAGGGAGAGAGAGAGAGAGAGAGAGAGAGAGAGAGAGAGAGAGAGAGAGAGAGAGAGAGAGGAGAGAGAGAGAATAATTGCTGGCCAAAACTTGTATGATTCAGTAGGTTGTGTTCACGTTCTGGAAAGATGGTGCCAAAGCCTGTGGTGCTGTCCGTGGTGCTGAACTGTGCTCTGTTTGTGAAGGTTTGCTTTATTAACCACATATTTTTACTACGTACAGTACTTTTTTGTCTGTATTTGTACTTTATTTGAATATTTAAAAATCAGGTGATTTTTTACTTTTGCTTCTTATATTTTTCAACAAATATTTGTTTGTTTTATTCCTTACATTGTAAAACCATTGTTACTTTTTGGGTCCATAAAATTTTTCCTTCTTAAAGTCAGTGCAGACCTGCTATTTTGCAAAATTGTGCTTTATGAACAAGGTAAAATCCCCCCAAGCAATATCACTGCTAACAACTGTGTTTTTATCACATGATAAAAGTACATGTGGTGACTTATAAAAGTCAGAATATTCTTAATTCACTATAAAAGACCATCTCACTCTCCAACTTTGTGATTGAACATTTTACTTTTGTACTTAAGTAAATTTACAATTGTGTGTGAAAACCTCTCAGATGAACTTTTATGTGAGTATTTTTTTATGCAAGTAACTGTATTTTTACGGAAGAGGTACTTTTGCCACCTCTGACCTCTGTTATGTTACTGTTTTCACTAAAACTCCTAGCCTATTATGTTCAAGATTTTTGTACAGCCTTTAATTATAATAATTTTGATTATCAATTAAACGTTATTGATTGTAGGCTATGGTCAGTACATACTGTAGGCCTAGTTACCTTGCAACCATAATGTCGATCAGGGCCAAAATTCATAAATGATAATATGTTTACTTTATTTATTTTTAATGAATGTTTAAACTGCAACTAAAACTCAAAATAAATAAATAAATAAATACCCCATAGGTTGCAAAACTATGTAAATTATTTAACACAGGTACTTTTCCATCAGTTTGTTGTTTATTGAAAGTTCCACTGAATGAACACAGCAGGAGGAAGAGGGGTGGGGCATCTCCATAGCAACAAGTCACACAAACCAATCAGCTGCAGTTATCAGAGACATCATTAACATAACTTTGAAAACTCAACAAATCAGCTGCAGCATTCAGTGACATCATAAAGATTAGAGAAAATAAAAATGATACTAAAACACTTTCACCATGGTTACAGATAGAGACACAGGAAATGGAATCACACATACGCTAAAAGTGCAAAGTAAAGAAGGAAGATGTTTGAACTTTGACTGTCTGTTCTCGCAGTCTTGCTGGTATCTCTTTCTTGCCTACATTTTGCAAAATTGTCTGTCACATCTTTTTATTTCTTGCTCCTTCTTATGACAGAACAAAATCTGAAATCTTCATTCCTTTCTTTAAAAAAACTACACAAAAAGCAAAAGAAAATATGAAACATTGATTTGTTTTGTTGATGAAAAGATAAATAATTTCCCTTTATAGCCTACTGTCCCTAGATTTCTGTACCTTGTGTAAATGTACTTTATACTTTCTTGTAAAATAACAATAAAAAAGTAAAATAAATAAATTAAGATGTGCCTCTCACTCAGAGGAAAGGGGGCGGTTCACTGACACTCTGAAATTTTACAACACGAGCAGAAACACAGCACCATGCACCACTTCCCCAAAAACCACCCGGAATCGATCACACAAGCTGGAAGCTGATTGGCCCAGGACTCCACCAATCACAACACTGGGTTTGGCAGAAACAGGGACGACCCGCTCAACAAGCTGTTTATGAACATATTTTACAACTTAAAGTGCAATATTGATTTTGTAAACATTTTCAGGCCTCAAGTCGCTCAAAATCTAGACATTTAATTCCCTTGCTTCATACTATTTTTTCTTAAATGATATGATTGTGGGCATATTTTTCTTTCTTTCCAACAAAGTTAAACCCCTATTTTTATTTAAAAAATTAATAAAAGATTGTGCATATTCTGTTGCTAGGGTGAACGCAACCCTGGGTTGTGCATAATTTCTAAACTTAAGATTGATTATTATTCTAAATTTATAAAGATAATTGATATTATAAAGCTAGTAAAAAGTTTAAATTAAAATATTTATACTTGAAGCTGTTGAGCGGGACATCTCTTTGGAGGAATGTAACAAACAGCAGAGACAGGGCAAAATTGTGAAACCGGTGGCCATTTTGGATCCAGCAGAAAGTCAGGATGAGACTGGGCTCAAGGTTGGGCTTAATAATGTCACTTTCTTCTTATATTTACATGCAGCACACATAACTTCTCTAATAATAATAAAAATAAATAAATAACAGGAAGCAGTCTGAAACTTAGAGCAAGGTTTTTTTCTGTTATGTTCAACTCATTTTTATCTCATCTCCCAGCTCTGTCTTTGTCTTTTTGAGCCCAGTCTGACCTACTTCACCTCATTTGAATAAACTGGGGTGTGGCTTATTGAAATAAACGCTTCTATTAGATAATATAGAACATCTGTCACAAACATACATTCGCCCACAATTCATATCAATAACATTATCATCTATACACGCACGGGGCTGGACTTTTGGTGCTTTTAGTCATTTACACATTGATTATAGTGAACATCTAAAGGTCCCACCCACCCAAGGCAAAACCCCAAAACCCTGCCCAAGCCAATTTGTACCCCCCACACCCAAACCCCACCTCCCATAGCTCTCAGCGACAGACAGAACAGAAAAGGAGCGGAGCAGGCTGCAGCCCAGTGGCGGTTCTTCACTCCAACGCCATCTGAAAAAGAAAAAAAAATCATTATGTAGTAGATAGGCATTACACAAATGAAACGATGTGTGTGCCAGAGTTAAAATAAACAGGAAAATAGGGTAAGTGACGCAGCGCTATCCATGGTGCTGAAAGCTTTTTAGGCCAAATAAATCTCCCCAAAACAAATGCCAGAAGGTTTTTGACCAACTATAGATAACATACAAACAATTTATACTAGAACTTTAAAAAAAAAAGGCTTGTGACACTGTCCATGGTGCTGAAAAAATGTAAACTGCATTGTGCATTACATGTTTGCAGTTTTCTTCTTTAAAGCTGATTGTGTACTTTAGTCGATCATTCATCTTGATCACATTTTTGTAGCATTTGTGGATGTGTTTAAATATTTACTTTATAAACAGGGTCAGATCGTTGCTTCATCAGAGATAAACATCAAATGGAGCTGTCCGTGGTTCTGAAAACCTCTAGGATTCTTTTTCATGCTCTGCAGCTCCATGAATAAATGCAAATATTTGCTCACCTGTCTGTGTGAATGCTGGGTTCACATCTGATTGGAAAATGAAGTGGGTGCCCCCTGCTGGCCATAGCCCTGACCGTACTCTGCATCCTGCAACAACATAAACAAACAGAACATTTAGATTGATAATATAAAACGGTAACTGTTCTCGATTAACAGTCTACAACCGTGGCAGAAGAGAAGAAAGGAGTTACCACACTGTTCTGTAAGCCAAAAGTGAAACTACTAAAGGTCTGGACAAGACGCCTAATTACAAATTGAAAAATAGTCCAGTTAATTTTTAATATACAGTATTTGTTTAATATGGTTTGCAGGGAGACAGGACAAGAGAGAAACCTAGACAAGCATTAAGCTAAACAAAACTTAAACTTTATGTGCATTTTTCAGATTAAAGCACAAAAACAAGTTCACTAAAGGTTGTTTGCCTTTACATAGCTTTTTAAAAACGGAGGCATTACCTGGTTGTATCCTTGCTGGTTGTAATCGGGCTGGTATCCCCCCTGTCCTGAGGCATAGGGGTCCTGTTCATATGCTCCCTGTTGTCCGTATGCGTCAGCAGCAGGTTTGGTCTGAGGAGGAGGAGGTCTCATGAATGGTGCAATGATTCCAGTCTCCTTAAAGACGAACCAGAGGTTTCCAGCCCACAACACCAGGTTTATGAAGCCAAATGCCTGCGGACAAGAGAAAAAAATTAACCAAAATATACACCTGAGAGAACAATAACCCCAGATATTCTTCTAAAAGTTATATAGAGAGAATGTTAGACACAGACAAAGTGTACAGTTAAAGAAAAAAACAGTGAGCAAACTTCCCAGATTCTTGTTCTTGCTCTACAAGAATGTGTGAATTTAACATAAATGTGCAACACTTTCACTTACTGAATGCCCTTAAAGCACAAATTTGCACAAACAAACCGGGGGAACTAAACTAAATGAGCCTAAAATGCTAATTTAGGCTGTTTTTTATTCATGTAAATCAGCGTTGTTGTGTGTAATGCAATACTTTGTAACAAAAAGAAGTGGTGATTCACTTTACCATCTGCTAAAAGCTGTTCTATGCTTGTGAACAATATTTACTCAGAGAGGCTTGATCTACATTTAGGGAAGCATATTACAGTCATGTGAGTTACTGGGACGCTTGAGAATAGTGAAGCTACATTATACAGCCTAAAATATATGAAGGGGAAAAGCAAAACCAATTTAATCACAGTACACTGAAACAATAGCTGCTTGCTAAGTCGAGGCAATTAGACTGAATAACCAAAAGGTGGTATTAGCACAGAGCATGTAAAATGAAAACTAACTGCCTAAAAAAAAAGAACTGACCACAGAAGTGTTGAGTCCGGACATGACAGGGTCATGCACTTCTTTGCAGCGGTTGGCCTCATTGTCACAAGCCTGGATCAGCGACACCACTTTCTCTGGATCTGTGGCTGTTTTCACATCAGACAGGCCCTTAGCCCACGCTGCGGAAGATACTAGCCACATGAAGGCAAAGAACGCAGTCACACCAAGATCCTACAAGATAAGATACGACAAGAGAGAGTTCATGAAAGCTATGTCAAGTGCAGCAGAGGTTCACACTTGAATATTTAAGGTACCGAAAGTTAAAGGCACAATTGAGGATTTCAGAGGTTCAATCATGGGGATTGTAACTGTTTTTAGACGCTGCTGACTAAGATTGGACCACTGATGCCATCTAATATTATGGACCTGGACCCCTCCCACCTCCTGTGCAATGGGCTCTGCAGACTTAAACTCTACCTACAAATAGATTACGCATCAGTCCTGGTCACGTCTACAACCTGTTTGTTCGTCCATGCCTTGGGGTGAATGTCTACTTCATTGTGGTTCTCCTTTTCCTACTTTTTGTTTGTTTGTTTTCTTTCTTTACTTGCCAGAAGAAAGGTCTAAAGACAGAGGATGCTGGAGCAAACATGCCTTTAACATTAGCTATTCTAACATGAATTTCAATAATTGTATCAACATGATGAAAGATCAGGACAGCAGTATTTATCCATATTATGAGAATGGGCATTACTACCTCTCACAGTGCCTTTCAATTTGAGCTGCCATCAGAAATATTCAAAGCATCCATGTGACTCACAATAAGGGGTCCTTTGTTGTTCTCCTTGTACTTTTCATAGAAGAACACGTAAACACTGAGAGCAGCAGATGCATAGAGGAAGGCAAACACTCCGATCGTCACAAAGAACTCAGCCGAAGAGGAATAATCTCCCACCAGAAAACATCGCTCCCTGTTTCCTCCCCGACAGGTGGGGGCGTCAAAGTATACCTGGTGCAGCCTGGAGCAGATATAGATGAGACACGTTACACTTTTTGGTTGGTCAGAGTAAACAGTTGATTGACAGGTGGGTGTGTCTTACCTGAATGGATACTCAAACTCCACCTCAATGCTCAGGTCACTGTCTGTACGGTTCTTGCACTCCACAGCCATCCGAAACATACCCGAGTAACTGCCACAAGTGGAGAAGGCAAAGATCGCAAAAAACTGCAGAAAAGATCATAAAAACAAAATAATATAAAAATACTCAACCATGGCCATCATAGAAAATTGAGAATATTCAGAACAGGATATAAATGTTAAAATTACTGGATGCTAAAATGATAGGCTTTAAAAAGTAAAAAAATAATAAATACATATGATCGATACATGAGCTGACTTTGGTTTTAAAGAGAAAAAGTTAGGCTTAGTTCTGCAGAAGCATGACTCATCACATCCACACTAAACGCTGAGTCACTGTCCATGTCCTTCACTAAATATAAAGCCACACATCACCAGAGCTTCACCCAAAACAGCTTCATGTGGTGGACAGAAACACACCAGAACTCCATCCCCAAAACAGGAACAGGACCGGATCCCAGTGGTCTCCAAGGCAACAGATCAGGACACGCCCCAGTGATGCTGTTACTATAGAATCCTCCAGACCCCGCCTATAGCTCTGGTGTTTCCATGGAGACCACTCTGGCTCCTCCTACTGTTGCAGTTACTCTTTAAATGGACACAGTCTGACTGGGACCATCTGTGCTCTGGGTCTGGGCCAGAACCGGTTCTGGGTGTTTTTTCTTTTGTCAAGTTCTGAGAGTGTGTTCTATTATTATTCTCCTGCTGAAGAGGACACTTTCTTGTTTTTAGGAGAAAGAGTTATGGACACATTTTGAAAACAAGTCTAAGGCCAGAAATAATTCAACGACCCTTGTGCCTAAAGCAAAGCTCAACTCAAAAGTGCTTGTCCAGCTACCTCGAAGTAGCTCAGAGGTAGCACATATGCCAGGCTCTGTGTGCAGCCTGACTTAGTGTTGTGATTTTGACTCTGACAAATTGCCGAATGTTGTCCCCTCTCTCATGTCCATTTCACTGTCCAATAACTCTAATAGGAAATAATATAAAATTATAAAAAAAATAAAAGAGGAAAGATGTAATACTTATCAGGACTAAACCAGGAACAAACCAAGTTCTATGTTCTCTTTTACAATTAAATCATATGATCATGATACAAACTTTACATTTATCCTGATTCATCTTAGCTCAAATGTCAAAAAACACTCACCCACTGTAGGACCTTGATGAATCCTAGAGGGACTTTGATGACTCTGAACTGACCCTGGGCCACCAGCTGAAACACACACAGTTTACATGATTAAACTGGGTGTGTAAATATAAATACTGATAGAGATATGCTGCAATAGAATGTGAATTTCACAGATATCCATGAATGATGAATATTTGCTACAGCTTTCTTTATTAAAACTGTATATATTTTAAGTAGTGTAAAGTCTTTAGAATGTAAACTAGAGATCGACCGATATGGGTTTTTCTTGAGCCGATACCGATGTTGATATTTTTTATTTTGTATGTCGATATCAATGGCCGATTTTCAAAGCCAATTTCTGAGGCCAATGTTCTTATTTTAGTTTTTAAAAGACATAACTGAGATCATATAGTCTATCAAAAAAAAAAAGTTCAATCTAAACTATCACTTTGTCTCATTGTTTAATTAATACAACATTACAGAATATTTTAAAGAGTAATTCAAGAAAGTGCTCCCTCAAAACACAGCAAAATGGAGATATATATAACAAACTGTATTATTTCTCTCCAAAACTAGTTTGGAGATCAACCAATCACTGTGCTCTACCCAGCAGACAACTGTTTAAACAACTCCCTCAACATCGGCCGATGTGGCCGATATGCCAAAAAAAAAAAGCCAAATATCAGCCCCAAAATATCGGCTGGCCGATATATCGGTCTATCTCTAATGTAAACTTGTGAACCTTGAAAACTGTGATCCATCTGTTACTGAGCATTTATTCATCTGGTGTTAGGAGCAAAAAAGAGAAGAAAAGAATAGAGACTTGGACTAAGTCACTGCTCTTAAGTTACAGTGACAGAATATAATTTATACTTAATTTGTTGATCAGCCTTGGGTTAGAAAGCTTATATCTCTGTAACTGAGGCTCAGCCATCATCTTTCACCATTTGAGAAAAGACGGTCCAGATGGTAGTACATGCTGCAGCAAAGAGAAAGAGGTGTAGAAACTGCACTCACAGGGATACTGAGCTGGTTTGGAAGACAAACTGAAAACTTTGCACCCATTCAGAGGCTTAGCTTTTGTTGTGTCTCGTTGCCTCACACTCTTGTTCTCTACTGCTCTTTAAAGTTAGAAATCAAAACGCTACAAAAGTGCAACTGTTACGACGAGATGAACTATAAGTAGTAAGATAAATGTATTTGCAGATGAGAATGCAATCTTGATTGAAAGTATTGAAACAACAGTCTGTGTGGTATTGATTTCGGCTCACTTTCACACACAGCTGCTCCTGTTTTTTTCCTCTTCCAAATACACTTATCTTCTGACAGGAACATGATACAACCACCACCATCTGTGACAGATCGCAGAGAAACCATCTATACGTAATATTTAGACTTGATCTAGACTTTTATTTTTACTCACAGCAGGGAACATCTTGGCTTGTTTCAATACAGTAAAGGTGATCTAAGGACAGATGTCAATGTTGGTTTGTCCTAAATACTCTATAATGATGTTTTGTGTGACACTTTCTCTAAACTCCCAATATCTGAAGAAATTTTTTCTGATGTTAGAAAGTGGTGTGGATTGGATTGTTTTGATTGTTAACTTTGCTAACTTTTTGCTCCTGAAAACAAAAAGGACACAAAGTAGTAGTCATAGCCAAACAGAAATAAATATATCGACTGTTCTGGGGTCTATCAAGTTTGATAATCTCACAATGGGTAAAATAAATCACAAAAGTGCACAAATGTCTGTGATGTGCCTGTTCATTCGACTGTAATATTTTTAAACTGTACTGGTCTATTCAAACAACTCATCTTTGCTCTCTCCTTTTATTGATTAAAAGTTGACAACATCACTTTTTTTTTCACTGTAGCAATATAGCTTCAAAACTACTTTAATTTTCAATTTTAGTATTTCCCACCTTCATATATACATTTAATACCTACATTTGAAAATATAGAAGCTTATTGAAAACAAATGCAATGCAATGACTGATGGAGGGGAAAAAAATCATTCCAAGCTACAGTATTTTGTATAATAAGCTAATTTGTTGGACCTTCTGCAAACCTTTGATATTAAAATGATCTCCTATAGCCATCTATTTTTATTAAACCTATTACTGTTAATTTTAACCAGATTTCTGAACATGCATATCCCAAATATAAACAGTGATATTTAGATTAAACTCATTCGTTCATACTGTTCACACAAAATGGTGAAATAACAAGCCACGTCTACGAGCTGTTTATCATCTGCAGCTGCGTACATTCCTGCTTTCTAAACCTGCATCCACAACCACCGGTCTTCTCACGAGGACATTCTTCGTCTAAAAGCACCGGTTTTTACTACATTTAACACTACGCGTGTTACATAATCCTCGGTTCAAACGGGGTATAATCTGAAACCGATCACGAAGACGGAGCTCAGCATCAGCACCATCCCGCTGTGACTCCTCCTCTGTCCCTCTCCATCCTCTGCGCGCGTCGGGAGCCATTTTAGAGCGCGCGCACACACAGTCACACAAACACGGACGATTCTGCCATAAAAACACATTATAGTTTTCATTTCACAGCTTTGCTCACAGGTGGAAATACTGTTTCAATTACGTTCACATTACGCGACAAACCAGACTAAATCAGCGTAGAAGCACGCAAATATCTGCATTCATCTCTTTAACCATCGGAAGACGAATGTAGATGAGAAAGATTGGCCAAATGCCCAAACGATTTCACAATTAACAACATTGCTTTTTTATGTTTCAGCCCACAATTTCTTGGTGTAATTGTTAGGACAGTGTGGCTAACAAAGGTGAAGAGATACGTGCACAGGAGAAACGGCCTTGAAAGCAAAATTGCACTCAAAATCAAGCCGATGGACGCTCATGAGAGACGATGATGAGAGTCTGAGGAAATAGCTGAATAAAAATACACTTGGATGCTTTATTTTACCTGATTTACGACGTCCATTCTGCCTCCAGTCGAAGCTCAAAGCACACACAGAAAAAGAGACGCTGAACGAGGCGAGAGGCAGCGAGCTCCAGCGGGAGGGAGGGGGCCGTGCGAGAGAGTGAGGCTGGGGTCGAGCATCAGCTGGGGACCGGCCGGAAGTCAGGGATTCACCCACAAAAGTGACGGAAAACGTAAAAGAAATCTGTAACACTTTTTAAATTGTCATTGTGAACATGGGTTTGTTAAGATATCTGGGGCGAAGTGTGATTATAATTCACTTAACGATAATAATACATTGTCCTGAGCGAGGGCGTTTGCGTCATGACGTACGTAGGAGGTGATGCCATATTTAGAGGAAATGTCCAGGAAAAATACAAGATAGACCTAGAAGACACAAATAGGAGCAGGTGCCAAAAAGCTGTGCCTTTTGGTTGATATGCTTTAATAGCCTACAGTATAAGAATAAAAAGAAACAAAAATAATTTGGGATAAAAGAGAATCACATTATTTCATCTTGAAATAGATGAAATAATGTGAGTGCTCTGCTCAATCTGATCAAATCTGATCAAAGGTGAAATACTCTTACTGTATGAGTTCACAAACAAAAGTAAGATTATTTCTGTGTTGCAGGGTTACTTAGGGACCAGGGGCAGATAAGTTACCATCCTGCAGGAGAACCTATGAAGAGACCCTTTTCTGATCTAAGCTGGGATCGACCTGGAGGATTAGTCTGGTCATGTCATTCCCTTTCCATCAGACAGTGTCTGCAGAGAAAGGCCCTGTATCTATAATTCTGAATTATTGCATTTATTTTTAGTACATCAGATACTCTTTTCCCTTTACTAATTGTGAATTGTACTTATTCATAACTTTAACCCTTTGATCATAAATGTAGTAAAAACAAAAACAAAAAAGTTGATTCACAGATTTTATAAAAACAACATTTATCCATGTGTTTTGCATTTTGCAAAACAAAACAAAAAAGCCTCTCAAAGTGCACACAACTCCCACCCTTTTCTGTGAACTCACACACCACAGGTAGGTGAAGTGTCCTAGGACACAACAACAGCATGCATTTGTTGGAGATGAGCTTAAATTATTGTTCATTTGGGTAATGGGCAAACCACTGAGTCATTGTCTCCTAAAATAGAAGAGCAGTCAGGAGACCAATCATACATGGGGCTTTGTTCAAGTTGGCTTTAGGCCTATGTGGATGAGAATCATTATTTTGGTGATACTTTATCCTGTCACTTGATCACTAAATGTTTATTTGAGGTTGTGATTTGTTTAGGTGTTGCTCAGTAAACTATAAAAAGCCCCCTGAAGGTCCTATTCAGAATATTAAAAAAATAGGGTGATCATAACTTCTGTTCAATAATGCAATGTTGTGCATATTGTTTATTATTTAAAATGCTACAAAAAGAGCTGATTAAAAATGGAAAAGTGATGTTGTAAAATTTCAAATTTTTTGTAAAGACATTTTCACATTTTTGCATATCACCTGACCATCATTGTCATCAAGCTAAGGGAGGAACAGGAAGTTTGTTTAATTCTCAATCCCCTACAGTCTGGAGTCTACGTAGTTTTCCAGTCCACCCAAACATTTTTCAACATAATTTTTAAATCACAGTAAAAATTAAACAGACACAACAGTACATACAATAGAGAGAACATCAATCATGATGAGAAAAAACTAGTTTCATTCCTCAGTGCATTTCTTGTTGTTTTTGGAGAAGCCAACCAGGGCTTAGGACTTAGAGGGAAACACAAAGGCAGCACAGTGAAGATCAGCTGATGGCCCTGTGCTGCAGGACACCTGAGCTCAACAGCAGACAAGGCCTTGAGAAGCAGAAAGAGGAAAGGGGCAAACAGAAACGAGAGCTCCAGTCAAAAGGCCTGAGGAACTGTTCAGAGAGAGAAAGTGTGTAAGAAAGTGTGAGGAACATACAAAGCTAACATGCAAGACTAAGAACCAAAAGGGCCTAAACTAACTCTACAGGCAATGAGTCACACTCTGACATCTCTCTCTCTCTCTCTCTCTCTCTCTCTCTCTCTCTCTATCTCTCTCTCTCTATATATATATATATTATATAATATATATATATATATATATATATATTATATATATATATCACCTTATGTATTATTTCACACTTTCAGTGTTTCTGTAGCATATTTATTAATCTAAATCATTTCAATCTATGTTCAAGAACATAAAGTACACTGTTTATTTTTAGATTTACATTGTAAATAATAACTGTTTCATTTTTACTTATTTCAGTTTAGTAGGCCATATTATTTACAACAGGGCTACATTTTTGAAAGCCACTAATGCACCTGAAATAATGGTGGTTGGCTTGTCAATATTTTTCTAATCTTTGGTTGTTTGGTCACATTTTAAAGATACACTGTGTAACTTTTTGACCAAAAATAGACTTGAATAAAAAGCATGTTTTTATCATTTAGATATCTTTGTTACAATAAATAATTAATAAAAACGGCATCTTTATTTGAGTGTGCAAGCACAAATAATTCTTTTAATTATTATTACTTTGAGGATCTCTTCCTGTATATTCCCATAGAAAAGTGGTTTCTTTGGCTGTAATAGTTCACATTATGGCACAAAACATATTTATCCCAAAGCATGATTTTAACTTTCAGTTTCTACTGAAGTGTGTCACTGACTTTTCACCTGCAACAAGTTACACAGTGAACTATGGGGCGCCAATTGTAAAGTTAGTTACAGTTACAAATTTGATATATATACTTAAAACATATTTCAAGTTCTCTTCACATTTAAAAATTATTTGGAGTTTTCTTCACATTTAAAACTTATTTTCGAGTTTTCTATGAGTGTCATGCTGCGTTCTGTATTTTCATTTTCACGTTTGAACAAAGAAAACCAAGCGCCTTACCACCACAGACAATTGTGTCTTTTGAAGGTCTGCCCTCATCCCCGCGATCATTGATTCTTTCAGGTTCTCCATTTTCTCGGTCAAGGACTTACGTGGAGTTTCTTTGCTTTAGCTTGGCGCACAAGAACCGCCCACCTAATTTGCATATTAGTTACATATTTAGCTTTACAAACGGCGAAAGAAAAAAAGTTCACATTTAGATACAACGTTTACATTTATATTTAGGCACAACATTTAGATTTAGATTTACATTTAAGATTTAGATTTAAGTTTAACATTTAGATTTAGATTAACATTTAGATTTAAATTTAACATTAGCTTTTTACATAAGGATTAGTTGACATTTTACCAAATATATAAATGCTTAAATGTGTTTTATTGTTGTAAATGCAGAGAAAGTCGTCTAAATTTGAAGAAAACTCGAAAATAAGTTTTAAATGTGAAGAAAACTCCAAATATGTTTTAAGTATATACATCAAATTTGTAACTGTAACTAACTTTACATTTGGCGCCCCATAGTGAACCTTTAATGTAACAATATGGTGGACTATTTAAAAGAAAGTGTAATTATAATCTGCTATAGTCTCATTATAGGTGTGGTATGGTTAAATAATCAATGGTAAATCTTACATGAGATTTTTACCGCTGCTATTTCCTGGAGTCAAACAGATGTCTGACACGTCCAGATGTTTGACACTTATTATTTTAATGAGGCTACTCCAGCTGTAGAGGCACAGCAGACCTGCAGAGGGCGTAGTAACACACGGATGAAAGCTATCAGAAATACAATATACAGTATAGTAGCTACCCGTATTAATGCACGGCTTACCGGGCTTCAGCCCAGGGCCAGAGCGCAAAGGCCATGCGCACGATGTTTTTTAAATAGCCTACAGTGGACCAACGCTGATGAAATAGGCCCTTCGTTTCTCAATTGTCGCAAGTCGCTCACGTGCACTCCAGCACTGCGCGCTCTCTTTCTCTCCCTCTCTCTCTCTCTCTCTCTCTCTCTCTCTGTCAGTCTTCCAGATCGTCATCACTGGCACCTGACGCGGGAGAGAGAGACGTGCGTAAAGCTGCTGCTCGTAACTAAACTGATCTCGCCTAATTAAGCCAAAACATCAAAATCCTGGGCCCTGTGTGTGTTTGAAGCACACGGTGACACTTTACTACTCACAAGCTTTCACACACTTTTATTTCACAAAGATAGGCCTTATATTCACAAAGTTGTGGTTGTTTTTGGCTTTACTGAAAAATGCCATTAACTCTATGGGGCTCGCGAACGGCGATATAGCGGGAAAAATAGCGGAGCATTTCATTCATTGTTCCAGAACACAGGAGATGTAAAAGTGATACTAAACATAAGTTCAGACGTCCTGGTCCAAGATTGTGAAATTTGTGTTGTTTTTAGACCGTCTACAGCTCCTGCTTCACTGTCAATGCTGTGTCTGTGCCTTTCCACGGTCTGCGCTGGGAAGAGCAGGGCCGGTTTAAAGGAATATGAAGACCTTTAAAGGGGGGCCCATCTAACATGAAAATGTTTAAACTGATATTAGAATATAATAATAATTATATTGCTGGGTTTCAAATGGCATCACAACATTCGACAGGCCAATGTTATTTCAATCAGACTGGAGGCAGGCAAAATGAAGTTTGTTTAAATTTAGTTTTTTGTAATATAAAAGTTAAATGGGTCCAGTCATCCCAGAAATCACCACTTTTTAAGTACATTTTTTTAATGGCAAAGTCCAATGTTACTAACAGGAAAACTGCCTCTTGCCCCCAACCTGCCCTTTAAACTGACAAGAATTCTAGAATGTGAAACCCAGCAATGTTAATAAACTGACTCAAGTCTTTTTTAATTATAGTGAAATTACATCACATAAAAGAATATCACATCTAAAACTCACCAAAAAGCAGGAAATTGCACAGAATAAAAAAAATCTCCTGGGTGAGAATTCTCCCAGACCCCCCTGAATTACATCAAAACCATGTTATATTAAAAACATATGTAATAAAGGCTTACAGTGTCTGTGTCTAAATGTAATTCAATCAAAATTATTTCGCCCCCTGGTGTGGCAGTAGGTTGATTCATGGTGTGGCTCTTCAAAGATGACAGCTGAAAGTTTTTGCTCTTGGCCTCTGACCAGTTCGCACCCCTGATATAAAGGCTAAAATATAGCCCTTTTATTCTGAACTAAAGCCTGCTGAAACTAGGAGCTGTAGGAGCTGAACATACTCCAAATCACAGGAAATTACATCTATTTTAGCCAAATCTCCCAAGGAGGACCTTAGACCCCAACACTTATTTTACCCACTTTTTATAGTAAATCTATTTTGTTAGACTGCGCATATCAGAAAGTCACTTCTGAAATAGACCTACATATATTTTTTTGTAAATACCATATTTATTTATGTTTAAACAAAAACATTTTGTTTTATTTTTTTTCCACAGAATGCGTGGCTGATAGGGGCCCCTGAATATTTTTTACAGCCCTATAGTAGCTACTGTGAATTGTGTTTGTGTTATTATTGAAGTAGTGAAGAATTGAAAACGGACACCACAGGTTCTAACTTCAAATACACATGCAGACAAATGTTGATATAGATTTTATTTGAGGTAAGGGTTGCGCTCGTCATTTCAACAAGAGGAACACATTTTGAAAGAGCCCTTATTTTGAACCTGTAGGATTCTCTTAAAACAACCGAGACACCGAGGGGCATGAAAAACATGAACAAAAATATTGTATAGAAAATTATCTTTAAAAAAGACAGCATCACAGATTGGATATGCAAGAATATCAGACATAAAAATAGGTTATATGATATAGTTTTATATTAAATTATTAATCATTTATAAAATCATAAAAAGCTGGAATGTTTTTTTTTCCTTAATCCAGCTTCATAAAAGTCACTTCGGTTCATCTGCACAACGTAAACAAAAAATCTTGGCTCTCATTCTTTTGCAATTTTTGTCCTTTTCACTTCTTGTTTGTGGTTCGTAGTTTTAGCAAACATCTTGTTTCTGTTGTACATTGTGATATTTATTTTATATAAAAAAAATGTCATTCACCATTTAAAACATTTCTTTAATGTGAACAAATTATATAAAGTATGTATTGGCTATGTCCATGTCTTGGATTGGTTGTTTGTGTCTTCTCTGACCTCATCATATTTCAAGGCCAAGAAAGAAGAACGTGAAAACCAAACCATCCTCTGTCCATCTTAGAACATGTCTCTGTTTCAGTCGAACCACTTTTTAGTGTCTGTTCATTCGACTGTAATATCCTCAAACTGTTACTGGTCTGTTCAAACAACCCATCTTTGCTGACAGGTTAACCTCTCTCTCCTTATTGGTCCATTTGAACCACTTTTACTCTGATTGGTCCATTTGAATTCTCCTCAGAAGGATGTCACGCAGCTCATTTCATCAGCGAGTTCATCCTCCTCACGACTCGCTCTCATTGGTTCATCGTCACTGTAGACAGAGGTGAGGTCAGGGGTTGTGGCCACTGTGTGGTCGAGGAGGCCGTGGTTTCCATGGGAACCAAGCAGGTCGGACGCAGCGGACTCCATCTCGTCTACAGTCATGTGACATGCATCAGCGATCTCACGCTTCGCAAATGCCACAAACTTCGGATCTCGAGCATAAAGACCCAAGCCTTCTGAGATCAGGACCTGCGCCAAGATCAAAGAGAGGTCAGGGTTGTACCAGGGCTAAGACAGGACTACATCAAGTACAAAGACCAGAAACTCTTTTGAACTAAGTCAGGGTTTTACTTACGGCTTCCACCAGACTGTCAGCAGATCCTCGCTTTTCCGAGAAGTGCGAAAGCTGAGAGGGGACCCTGAGCGTGGTGTAAGCCCTGTACGGAGGCGGAGCTTTGGGACAGAGATGGGGCAAACTGGCAAGTTAATAGTCGATTTCTGAGGACCAATCACTTCCGTATGGATTGTGACATCTTTGCAATAATTCTGGGTACCCTCAAAAAAGTTTCTTACGAACTTACATAAAATGATTGCTAAAAACTAACCTCAGGTAATGCTGACTTTCTGAAATTGATCCATGTGAAATTGATGATCAAATGTACATTTAACAAGCATTTGTTTAAAGGAATAAAATACAACAAATAAATATAAAATTAAATATTTTGGAACAACACAACTCAAATCAACAAAAGCAGCCCATTTAAAAAAATTAAATCTCACCTGATGTTCCTCCTGGGCCACCGTACCAGGTCGGACTGGGAGCTGCACCGGTCACACTCACACCTAGCAGAGAGGGATGCTTAGTTTTATGTATGTATTTGTTTGTTTGTTTGTTTGTTTGTTTGATAGGGACAAGTATGTACATTAGACATGTAACACAGTAGAACATTTATAGCCAAGGCTAATTTGTGATTCCGTCTCTAGAAGAGCTTTTACAAATAATTTACATTTCAACTACCAGTACATATTACAATACAAAAGCAAGAAATCAAGTTACAGATGTCTGTGTACCGCAAGTTTGGTACATATTATAGACAGGCATATTAAGTGGTCAGATTCATTAAGGGACTCTAATAGTATAGTCATTGGTCTTCTACATACATTTACTTTGACAAAAAAAGTTTTACTGTAGTACTGAGTTAGAGCTGTTGGCAGGACAGGAAACTATAAATGGGTTTTGTGACATTCCATTGGAAGCATGCAGTCAAAATTTTTGCAGCTCAAATGCTCAAAGCAAGTATTGCAAAATATGTATGGACTTAAAACAGCTCAACCTAAAATGACACAAAACTGAAAAATGGTGAATGAGGAGACTTATCAAAAAGAATTTGAATGCCATGACATTTCTAATTAGTAATCCTGACCTGGAGGTTTGAGTCCCGTGCCCCCATCATGCCCCCTCTCCCAGTGCTCCTCCTGTTCTTCCACCAGGATCAGAGGAGCGTACAGCAGCCGCCCACGACGAGGGTTAGGGTTAGCCCAGGACGAAGAGGCTAAGTGGGGATCAGCTCCTCCAAAAGAGCCCTGACAACCACAGAGAACAAGTGAGTTAAATCAAGACTCAACTATGATTAACCAGGACAGTAGAAAGTTCTAAAAGCAAAGGCTGGAGTGGGCCAGTACCTGTGGTCTGGATCGGCGAGGAGGGGACGTGGGGTGGTAGGTTCCAGGTAGAGGCAGGTCATCACTGTCTTGCCGTCGCAGACATTGGAGGTTAAAGGAGGGTTTCCGGCCTGAAAAATCCATCTGTTATCAGTTTCTTTATATCCTGTCATTTCTAACCCAATGGATGTAGAATTTTAGATTTATGATTAGTTTGACAACTGTCATTTCTGCACTATTGTGCGCACCTGAATATGAGCCGCGCCCACTAGATTTAAGTAAGAAAAATGATAAAGTACATGAATAGGCCGCACTTGTTAATAGTAAGTCTATGAGAATCTATAATTTTGCAAACCGCATAGTTCAAAGCTAATAAAGAAATTACAGTAATTGCATTTAAATCATATCTAATGTTCTTCCAGCCACTAACTTTAACTTAACAATCTTCTGAAAAAAAAAAAATACCTTTTTGTGTGGAAATAAAAACTTTTGACTTGGTTTAAAAGAAAATTATCTGTCTATATTCTAAAAATCGACGAGCCAGACTAGTCAAGAAGAACATTTTGATGTTTTTATGAGCCAGCAAATACACTGCTTTACATGAAATGAAACTAGACAAATCCATTTGACAGTAGAATTAGATTACTTTACCTGTGGGCGTGGCGGTAGAAGTCGTCTTCGAGTTGTCCTCCTCCCATCATTGAATCCATCGCCAAAGTTACTATATCCATCTCCATGGTGACTGTCTCTGTATCCATTGTCATAGTGACGGTCTCTGTAGTGTCCATTGTAGCGCTCTCTGTAGTTTGGCAGCTCATCTTGGTAACGACTGAGAAAAAAAAAAAAAAAAAGATTATGGCTCCGTAAATGATTATATTTATATATTTCATCTTACAGCAAAAAAAAACAAAAACAAAAAACAAATGAAAAAAAAAAAAAGAAAATTATTTAGTCTTAATGTGTATAAGTATTATTGGGTAGAGAACGATGTGATGCCATCCATAGTATTTAATAGCTCTTAGATAAAGTGTACCTTCAAGAATATGACATACCTGTCTCTTTCTCTGGAAATGATGCTCTCCTGGTCCTCCTCACGGCTGTAATGTCTGTCTCTGTATGGGTCCAAGTCATTTCGGCTTAAATGGTCCCTCGAGTCTCTCCTAAAGAACAGAAAAATAGACAAAATACAAGTTTTATGTGATTGTAATTCATGACAAATGCGTGCTATTCAATTTCAAAATGCCCACAGAAATCCAAATTACAATTACCTGTACTTATTGTATGATCCCCTCCGGACCTGCTCCAAGCCGTTATTTTTAGACCCTCTTCGGAGCAGATTTTGATGATTCTGGTGATTGACAGTTTGGCGGTCTCCGTGGCGACTCAGGTCCTCATGCTCAGAGCCTGTTGGTGTCTTGGTGAGAGATCCAACTCTATGGATCAGACCTCCTCCATTTGAGACGCCATTGTCTCCAATCACTCCTCCGGAACCTGTGACACAGGGGAAGATGGTTTTAACTTAAAACAAATTAATTAGCAATTATTAGATTATGATTATTATTAGATTATTAGATTAGATTATTCTATACGATTGTGAATCCTATGACACACTGGAAGACAGCCTAAAACAAAATGAATAAGCAAATGATCGAGCACTCCTTTCCTATAATAAGACTGTGAATTCTATGGCACAAGAAACACTTCTTCTCTGTCTTTTACAGTACAATTGAATTTATTAAAATTATTAGTATGCATAACATTTAAACACTGACTGTGTTCATGCAGTTTGAGGAGTCTTAAAGCAGTGTTACCTGTGGGAGTCAGCATAGAGCCTCTTCTGTCTCCACTGTGTGTACTCTGTAAAGACATTTAAACCAAAAGATTAAACCAGTTCAATTCTAAACTGTTTAAACTAGATTTTACCAGTCTGGCCTCTTCCTCCATCATAGCCTCCTCCTCTTCTTCCAGATCTTCATTTAAAGCCAAGCGCATCTCAGGTCCAAGGTCTTGCAGGGTCTTCAGTCCAGCCTTACACAACTATAACCAACAACATCAACAACATCGAACATTTTTACCAGAAACTAAATGTCAATCATTGTAGGTTACAGTATGAAATAATCTGTTAAATTTAAAGTTATACTACTGTTTGCAACTCGCCTGAACAGCAGAAGGGTTGGCCTCTTCCACCTCTCCATTCAAACCACCCTTCTCTTTTCTCTTACGGAACTTTCTGAAATAATCCTGGATCAGGAACGTGGCATAGAACTTTCCCACAGTCACCTCCTCTCCTAGTGCACAAGGAGAGAGGAGACACAGGGGTAAGGGAGAGCCATTGTTCTTACTGTGGATATTGTTCATTAGTGTTAAATAGATTAACAAGTAGTAGTTTTAGATTTAATATTATTACTATGAGTGGTAGTAGTAGTAGTAGTAGTACTAGTATAGTAGTAGTAGTAGTAGTAGTAGATGCAACAGACGACATTGTTAGATTAATATTGAAAATATTATCATTAGTTACTGATACATTCATGCATTGTAAGTAGAAGTTAGAGACTTTAGTAGTACATGCATTACCTTTCAAAGGGGCCTGACCTCTGACCCCAGTGTTAGCAGTTGTTAGCAGGTGTTAGTAAAGAAATAGCCAGTACCTTTACCTTCATGTGGAGGAATCACCTCATCTAATAATTTAGGTTTAATTCTTTTCCAGATCTTCTTTATGATAGCACGCAGCTCCTCGTTCTCCACATCTGGGTTACCTACAAAAACACAGAAAATTTACACCTGACTGGCCTATATAAGGATTTGGTTCTGACAAAATAAAGTGAAGTTGTGTTTTTTTCAGGGTTAGACTAATGTTTTTTTATTACTTAGCAACACTGATCTTGGTACAGCCTCAAATTTAGCTTGTATGTGGCTAAAAGGAAGGAAGAAACTAGTTAGTTGACAAGATAAGAGAGGAAGAAAACTGTATTGTACCTTCTGTTTTGATTTTCAGAGCCGTTCGCACCAGGGCAAAAAGAGTGGCGTTAAATGTGACCATGCCATCTGCATTCAAAGGCATGTTCATGGCCACTAGACGCTAAAATAAAAGAAAAAACATTTAACATTTTCATATACATATTTGCAAATGAAGATCAGTTAATTCAATGGTAGAAACATTTAATAACTAATTAATTTTAATTACATATTTATTTAAACCAGGGCAGTGTTGATTAATAAAGCTTTCAGCAGCAGCTTCAACATGCAGTAAAAATATTGGAGCTAACATAGTTCTTTTTGATCAGTTCAGTTCACATTGTTTATTTGAACAGTTTGTAACATCAAGTCAAACAGATTCCAAACACAGACAAAAGCCTGTTTGATCTGGTGCAGATGTAGCTGTTACCTTGCAGGCGACCCTGTGAGGACAGAGTTTGCCAAAGCCTAGAGGAGGCTGGATCCTTCTGAGCAAAGCCACCACGTCCAGATGCTTAATGCGGCCCCTTAATGAGACAAATATAGAGTCTTATTTACCCTTCTGTGTTCATGTAGGTGAAGGACAAATTATAATTGCATTGTACAATCTGTAGTTCAAAATATTGAAGTTTTGACACATACACATCCTACAGACATACAGTATGTAGCTGGTTAGAATTCTTACTTGGCTTCTGGATCGTACTCAGACCAGATTCTCTTGAACTCGTCCAGATGATGAGGACCCAGGATCGACCAATCACGTGTCAGATAATCAAAGTTATCCATGATGACAGCCACAAACAAGTTTATGATCTGGAAAAGAGTTTAGACCTTAAACCTTAATCTGATTTAGTCTTGGGGTAATTCAACTGTTCTGAATTAGATATGGTAGTTTGTGTAGTAAAAGTAGTACCAGAAAAGCGCAGAGCATGAAGAAGCTGATGAAGTAGACAATGGCAAAGTTGCTCCCACAGCTGAACTCCTCTCCAGGTTCGTAGTCTGATTCTGGGTCACAGCGTTTTCCTGGTAAGCTGGCCAACATGATCTCCTGCCACGCCTCACCTGTGGCACACCTGAGATACAGACGTGCCACAGTCATTATTTAGATGCAGTTTTGAGAGACAGTGAAATGATGATTACAGTCAATACATGACATTGTGTACCTGAAGAGGAGGAGTACAGCCTGAGGAAAGGTCTGAAAGTTGTTGTTCCTGTTGATTTGCGTAAGGTCCTGCATTGCAATTTTGCCAAACGTCTGATTCAACAAAACAAGCAAAATAAAAAATACACAAGCAAATAATGTTAGTAAATTAAAAAATTAAAAAACAAACGCATAATTGTGTTACTGACCTGCATGCCGATGACAGCATAGATGAAGAAGATCATAGCGATGAGCAGAGCGACATATGGAAGTGCCTGCACACAAAAAAGCGGGATTAGTTTTGTGTTGTAGTTTTGTTGTTCTATCCATGCTTGGGGCTTGCTTTGGTTTAAATTGGTGAGGTTTTTGTGTAGCTTTTTAATTTTTTTTTACATGATCTATTCAGAGGTCTTATTTCAATGTAGGCGTAGACCTTAATGAATCTTGTATATTTTGATGTATTCAGTTTTTTCTCACCTGTAAAGACTTGACAAAGGTCCAAAGAAGCGTCCGGATACCTTCTCCTTTACTCAGTAGTTTCACAAGTCTCATCACACGGAACAAGCGGAAAAATGTAATAGACACTCGCGAGCTGTCTTCCCCACTCTGAATGACAAAGCATAGTGAGTAATTCAACTTTATGTAATGCTTTTTGTGGTGTCGAGAAAAAAAAAAACATACACTAAATTCTGTGACCACAATGTCCACGACACTGCCCACAACAATCAGAGCGTCAAATGAGTTCCAGGCATCAACAAAATAATGCTGCAAGAGAAAAAGGCAGACATAGTACAAAAATTCTAAGCCTTATCTGTGCTTGTGGATGTACAGTATGTATTATCTTATCAAAGTTCATACCCTTAGATTCAGAGCCAGCAGTTTGAGCAGCATTTCCACAGTGAAAAGTCCAGTGAACACCATGTTAAGAATGTCCATGATGTAACTGAAAGACTTCGACTGCTCATA
Organism: Mugilogobius chulae; assembly: GCA_038363315.1. Lineage (NCBI taxonomy): Eukaryota > Metazoa > Chordata > Actinopteri > Gobiiformes > Gobiidae > Mugilogobius > Mugilogobius chulae. Next base: position 20,990,712 of record CM076414.1, read on the forward strand.
GTGCTGAGGACAAACAGAGAAACATTAAAATTAAAAACATATTTCTGATTTGATTAGAGACTTGTATGATGATGTCACAGATGGTGGGAAAGAGACAGTTTTTCCTGTTAATAACTCTCTCCTTTGCCATGCAATTTCAACAAGGTAATTTCTTTGTTTTTTTATTCTGGTGATTTCTATTAGTAACTAAACCTATAACCTTTTTGCACGATCATTAATTGCAATTAAACAATATGTCCTCCTTCTATTTTAAAGTGTATATTTCCCTTTTTAGCATGTTAATGTACTAACCACAGTGTAGCAGGAAACTGAAAGTGGGTGAGATAAATTAGCTATACTTCTTCCTACTCCTTTTTGTACGTGTGAATTCAGTAGCTTATGTACAGAATCCTATCTATTTTGAATTGTGCTCACACAGTATTAAAAGTTGGTAACTATTTTTTATTTTTTTTTTTTTCTAAAGTACATAAAAGTGATGGTTTAGTTTTATATGACATTCATTCATATCATCTTATCACTTTGCTGTTTGTAAAATAAGTTAATAAGCCATGTTTTTAATCAAAAACCTGATTAAACTTCTCCCATCTGGTTGTACATCTCTCACCTGCACAGCCAAAGTGACAGTGTTGAGCAGGATCAAAACAAACATCACATATTCAAAGCCCGTGGAGTTGATTATGGACCAGAACTTGTACTGAACAGGATTTTTGGGTATGTAAAGTTTGAGTGGCTGGGCTTTCAAGGCATACTCCACACACTGACGCTGAAAGAGAGAAGGAGAAAAATGACTACTGAACACAAAATACTTACGCAGACACTGAGAAAACAGCGAGAAGATACAATATATTTAATGTTATTTTTTATTTTAGTTTTTACCTGGTTCTTGTCCAGCTCACAGTTTTGTACTCCTGCTCTCCCTGCTCTCTGAAAGTGATGATGACAAAACCCACAAAGATGTTCATCATGAAGAAAGCGATGATGATGATGTAGACGATAAAAAAGATTGAAATTTCCACTCTGTAGTTGTAGATGGGCCCTGCGTTCTCCCCGTTAGCATCGATCGCTTTGTACAGCAGCCTTTGGAGAATCAGAAAATAACAGTGAGGAGAGAGGTCACAAAATCTAGACGACAAGTTGAACAAAGCCAAGAATCAAAATGACTTTTCATTTCAGACAGAGGGGTCAACTCACAGGAAAATTGGTTCAAGAAATATCCAAACATAAAATCCATGCACTTATGATGTTTTTGTTAAACCCTCAAATGTTGTTTTAATATGGAAATATGTTAGAATATATCTGAACCAAGCAAATGCTCAATCTTTTGCACTCATATTTGACAAGAAAAGTAGAGATATAACTCACGCAGGCCAGCCCTCAAATGTGGACACGTGAACAAAGCCATCATCCCCATCAGGACATTATCGAAGTTAAAGTCACTGTTGAGCCAGATTCGTTCACGAACCATTGGTAGAGTTACATCTCCATCTTTGTATATGACAACGTGCCTCTGGTAAAAAAGACAGAGCAGGGTTGAGGGACTTAAGCTTTTTAAAATAAAACAGTTAAATAGAAGTGAGTACTTACTTGCATTGTTCTGGGTGTGTTTGGCCTCATCCGTGCAGCGATAGAACTTTCCCTGGAACAAGACAAGAAAGAGTTACTAAACTGTGCTTAGCTATTCAGTGAAATCAGAGCTGTTCTTTGTCTATCAAGAAACTTGTCAGAATAGAAAACTCCTGGATAATCAATTACGCTTTTGTTCAAATGTGTTCAAGGAATGTAGCACAGAGATGTAATAATATTTCAAACTTGCTTACATTGACTTTAGCATTCTTTCAACTTGCTTACTTTAACTTAACAAATTTACTAATACCCTGAATTGATCAAGTCCTTATTATGTTTAGTTTGTGTTTTCTGACCTTAAACAGCTGGACTCCAATGCAAGCGAACATGAACTGCAATAAAGTGGTGACAATCATGATGTTTCCAATGGTCCTGATGGCCACAAACACACACTGGACCACATGCTGAAATAGCAACAAATTGTGAAGTAAACAATAAACTGAATCTAAACCGATGTAATTTTTAAATATTGTTTATTGTTTGTTTACCTTCAGTCCTTTTGCTCTGTTGATGGCCCTCAGTGGACGCAGCACTCTCAGAACTCGCAAGATTTTCACCACTGAGATCGCACTTGAACTGGGGATAGAGAAAACAAAACATTTAGACTAAAAGGTATTGTAGTTCTTTCAATTAACTTTACAGAGTGCAATACTGACTGGAGGAAGAAAGACACCAAGGACACACTGACGACTAGAAGATCCAACAGATTAAACCAGTTTCTGCAGAAAGAACCCTGGTGGAGAAATGCCCCGTGGACTGTCATCTGAAAAAAGAAAGCCATAAAGTTAACATCATTGGACCACATTCATGCCATTGCCCTCATCTTAGACTTAGCGTACCTTTAGCAGAATCTCCACAGTAAAGATTGAAGTAAAGGCATAGTCCGCATAACCCAGAATCTGTGGACATTACATTATTTTAGTTTGTAGAGGTAAAGACACTACTCAGACCCAGATTGAGATTAACTGGTGAAATAATAGAATCGCTATAGAGAATAACCTATAGCTGTGTATATTTAGGTTGATGGAAAACAAACACAGGAAGAACATGCAAACGTTAACAAAGAAAGCTGTGTAACACTGACACATTTCTAACTGCATTATGTATCTTGTAGTTACCACTCTGTCCTTCAGTAGTATCATGTAATTCTGTGTAAGTGAAATTACAGTGAATATTCAGTAGAGCGTGATCCAGCTGCTCCGCTCTGGACACATGTAACATCTACAGTACACCAGAATATAACCCATTTATTCACTGACCCACTTCATTCTTAGCCACGCACCAAACAGCAGATATAAATGACACCTGGACACTGGGGATACTCACGTCTGATTGGACAAAAATACACCAATGACTAAGAGGTACTGAGTGGTAACAGGTGCATTTTAGTTGTTCTGTAATTGCTCTCTTGTCGTTGTAGGACTGACTCACATTATTCCTGAAAGAGTGCGCTCTGATGGGATCTTCTGCAGCCAGTGAGCAGCTACTGAGGATGATGAAGACCAGGATAAGGTTGGTGAAGATGTGATGGTGGATCAGAGTGTGACACCCCCTTCGAATCCTGAAAGAAGCAAACAAGAGAAAAAACTTGAAAACAGAAAAAATTAGCAAGAGACACAAATTTCACAAGTCTGAGAAAACACAATATTTCTGGATATTTTCCTCTTACTTAATTTAAAGTATTTGAGCTGTCTCAAAAAATTTATTATATATACATCACGCTACATTCAGACTTTTTTGCTAACAAAATATGGTTGGACAACATGGCAAAAACATCTATGTTGAATGTATGTTATCTTTTTACAAAAAATAAAAAAATAAACTAAACTCCTTTTCTGATCATAAACATGGCACACTTTGAATCATTTCATTTAGCAGAAAAAATAGTAACACTGTCTGAACAAAGGCAGAACTCTGCACCAAACCACATATTTTTAACAGAAGATTGATTATAATTGACTAATTATTGGCTATAATTTGAAACTCAGTTAAATTTGTCTCATTGCTCACGTCTATATAAAACTTATTTTTGTGATATAAAGTCCAATAGGTTGCTGTAGTTGGTTAGTTTTTAAGCTATTGAAAACAAAGTACTAAACATTGTCTTATCTTATCTTTAAAGAGTTCGTTATAAAGAGAGGCGTACGGGTTGGTTTTGCTGAGGCAGAAGAAGGCGCTGCCCTCCGGGATCGGAACCACTTTCTCTTTGGGCGGAGCCAAGTCGGCCATCTTTAACTGCACACCTCCATCTAGGTCAGAATTAAAAAGTGTAAATAAATGTGCATAGGGAAAAGAAATTGAGCAAAATAAAAAGATTATGTAACTTACCATCTTCTTCCTCAACAATCTCCTCCTCTTCCTCGTACTCCGTGTCTTCATCAATGTCCACCTAATTAAAAATTTTAAATGTGAAAAAAAAAAACTTCAAAACACACGTTTTTGGCACGTACCTTGACCTCTCCTTCTACGCCCTCCTCTTCCTCCCCTTCTTCCCCTTCCTCCTTCTTCTTGCTGGAAATCAAAAACACAAATAGAAATAGGGAAATTAGGACAGTGTAATTATTGCCTGATTATTTTGGATTTAGTTGTTTGAAACGAACTCTGTTTTCTTGTTATCACTGTCTCCTCCAGCCAGATTGTCCACAGCAATAGCCAAGAAGACGTTCAACAGAATGTCTGAGAGTTTCATAAGGATCATAATAATGTAAAACATAATTAAGAACAAAACAAGAAAGAGAAAAACTTTACTCGGGAAATAAAACAGAACCTGAATAATAGAATGGTTTAATTTGAGTAATTTAGATTTTTCTTCGGATATAACTGACGTCCAATTATTATTCTATTTTTGTTTTAGCATTTGTTCTATCTATGTACAGCATGTATTATTTTTGTCCACACAGCAGTTACTGTCTCTGTCTTTTCAGAGGATACAGTTTCCGCAGATGAAGAGAATCACAAAGTAAACACAGACAATCATTCCTGGAAACACTGGTCCTCCGTATGCCATGATCCCATCGTACATCACCACATTCCAGTCTTCTCCTGTGAGGATCTGCACACAAACAAGAAGGACAGTTTTATATAAATTGTCAAGCCCTATCATAATTGTAATTGTATGCTTACAGAATCCTAACCTATGATTCTGTAAGCATACAATTATCACTGCGATCTCAGAACCCCCCATGAGAGTGGAGATCTGCCCTTAGGCAAAATGAAACTGCTGTGTGCTGTCTGAATTTGAACCAGTAAGTTAGGAGGTTAAGATGTTAGCTTACAACTTGTTGTTAATCTTATACCTTATTTTAGGTCAGAAAAAAACAATGCAGCTCTATAAATTAATGTTTGAATAATGAGTGAATGTTACCTGGAAGCAGGTGAGCAGGGCCTGTGGAAAAGCGTCGAATGTGCTCCGTTTGGTTTGAGTCTCGTCAAAGTTAAACTTTCCTCCAAACAGCTGCATCCCGAGCAGAGCAAAGATGATGAGAAACAGGAAGAGCAGCAGCAGCAGCGACGCGATGGACTTCATGGAGTTCAGCAGAGACGCTACAAGATTTGACAGTGCGGTCCAGTGTCTGAAGCAGAGAGGGACAAGTCCTTTTTAATATAACTGAAGATTACAATACAACATTTTATTGTCTATGTTAGATGATGAAGTGACAGCCCTTTACCTTGTCACTTTGAATATTCGCAGCAGCCTGACACAACGCAGCACAGAGATACCCAGTGGAGGCATGATTTCCAGTTCTACCAGAATGGTCTCCATGATCCCTCCACACACCACAAAACAGTCGAACCGGTTAAAAAATGCCACAAAGTAATGAGCCAGACCCAGACTGTACATCTTTAACAGCATCTCCACAGTGAAGAGGGACAGGAGTACTTTGTTTGCAATGTCTGAGGAGGAAAGTAGAAGTTTATTTTACTAATTTAGTGAAAGACCAAATAAGACCAATAAACAATAATAGGGTTTACGTTTTGAAATAGACTACAATCATACCCTGCACTTGTGTGAGCCACTCGGGTTGGTCGTAATGCTCTGAAGCTGACAGGGACGTGTTCAGAAAAACCAGCAGAAGAACCAGCCAATAAAAGATGGTTGACTTCACTGCTGTGCGACAGTTTCTGCGACAGACACGGTTCCAGCGCCGAAAAACACGACTGTACAGAAAAAAACAAAGATGGATTAGTGAGGATTTTGGGAGAGAGCAGGTTTGACATCAATGAACTCACCAACAAGGGATCTTCATCATTCGAGCACTGGATAAACAGGATAAAGAGCAATTATATTTTCAAATTAGAAATGGATCAAACCAAAGATAATAGAGATGGAGTAGAAAACACTTTGTACTACAGACACTATCTACTGCATGTATTCTGCTCATTTTACTGAGTCATATATTGTACAGTAAGTGGCTAGAGTAAATGAGTGAAGTTACCAGCAGGCCTGGCAGCAGTTGTAGTGCTCCTCGTCAATATTTTCTGTGTTTTCCGAGCCTGTTTCACTTGCAGGTAAACTTGCTGCAAAAACCACAATAAATAAATAAAAATCAAAGCACTTTATATGGGTCACCTCTGTGTCTGTTTCATTCAAGCAAGGCACACAATCGTAGTTAATACTGGAAGCAGTGATTGATCAGGCTGTGCTGATTTTTTATTCCTTTTTGTCACTTCATAGTCACAGTCCTCTTTTAACAAAAACAAGTAAAACAGGGGAGTACTTTACTGAGTTTTTAAACATTGCTTCCACATCAAAAGACAACTTGAGTTCTGTGAGATACTATTCTTCCCCTCTGAGCCTCAGAAAACACGTCTCTGAATGTCCCAAATATGTGATGTCATAGGTAGACCTCTGAGAAATCATCTAGGAAATCTGAGAAATCATTTCTGCAACCTTAGGATATCATAAAAAGATTGGTTTGTTTATTTTCAGTGTAATTTCTTTAGATGTTCTTTAGGCAACAGGTCTGCCAAAACATAATATTGGCCTGTGCTTAAGGTTAATAGTCAATATGCTATGAAAAGTAAGATACAAAATATAGGTCTATTTATAGATAGACAAATGTCTATCACAAGATTCCTACTCTCAGCAAAATGGCACACATCATTGTTCGTCTGATTTGAAATGGGACATTCTCCTTCATTGATTAAAACAGAAAGAGGTCATTTCATATAAGACAGGCCCAGATTTTATGACACATTTCTAAGTTTAGACACACTCACGTCACAGTTATAATAGATGGTAAAGTTACAGAAATAGCCTAAACTCACCATGCGTCTCGTTGGAGTGACTGAACCATCCAAACTTCCCTCTCTTCTTATCGGACAAGTCACCTAAAGACGGATCTGACAGACACAAAACATTAAAAACTTGACCTTTTTTGAGAGAGGAAGAGGTGTTAACAATTCAGAATTAACCCAAGTATAAACCCAAGTCTAAAGCAGGACTACATCAAATCTAACCCAAGCCAGATCTAAGTCAATACTAGATGCTGCTCTCTCACGTGGGTTTCCGTCTTCGTCCAGTTCGTCCATGTCTTCTGCCTGAGTGATCCAGTCCATATACCCACACAGGTCCTCCTCCATCTGCTGCTTCTCCCGCAGCTTCTGAAAGTCCCCACGAGCCTTGGCCTTCTCTCTCTCCTTACTGAACTCTCTACAACAAGACATTAAACAACAATCCAATTAAATGATTATTCATGTTTAATCTTAAAGCAGTACAATAAGAGCTACAAACCCGCTGAGGACTCCCAAAACCAGGTTCAGGACGAAGAAAGACCCGAAAATCACCAAACTGACAAAGTACACCCAGGGCAATTCAAAACCTATGGCATCATTCATCTAAAAGATAAAAAAAAGAGACACAGGGAGGGAAAGAGAGACTGATCAAATGCGTTTGCAAACATTACTTTAACTTAAAGGTCATATTGTTTACTTTTGTACTTTTACCCTTCGCACAATCTGACCCCAACAATTTTTGCCCTTTGTCTTGTTTCTCCTCTGACTGGTCTTTTTTATATATACAGTAGTGTTAGTTAATCTATATTTTGTACCCAGTAAAGCACGTCGGTCCAGCCCTCCATGGTGATGCACTGAAATACTGTTAACATAGCAAAGAAGAAATTGTCGAAGTTTGTTATTCCTCCGTTAGGCCCGTCCCACTTGCCCCTGCATTCGGATCCATTCACCATGCACTGCCTGCCATGCCCAGCGAATGCACATGGGACTGGCTCATCCTCCACATAGGTATCTGTGAGGGGGACAAATCATAAGTCTCAATAAGAATAATACAATTTTTTATTCAGGCCTTTCATGTCAAACTACTTCAAACTATAATAACGTGGCATAAGTCTGTCACTCCTCTACAAACAAAGTCTATTGCTATAGTCAACCTTGAGTTACCTGTAGCGATGTAGTAGCAAGTTCTGTGCATGCGTCCGATAAACAACTCCAGTCCAATAATGGCATAGATTATAATGACAAAAAGTACGAGGAGTGCAATGTGCAAGAGAGGAACCATAGCCTTCATTATGGAGTTCAACACAATCTGGAGACCTGAGAAAATACAGTTAAATTAGGAACAAACAAGCAGGGAACCAGGTATAGAACAAATTAAGTGTGTAGCAGTAGTACAGATAACTGTTGTATTGTTACCTTTGTGGTAATAGGTAAAACAAAACATTGTTGTACTCACTTGGCACACCCGACACAAGTCTCAAAGGTCTCAAGACTCTAAAAGCCCGAAGAGCCTTCACGTCAAGTCCTCCAGGTTTCCCAGGCATGTGGTGGGTCTGTTCCCCAGATTTATGGGTCATAGTCTCCAGAACCACGCTGAACAATCTGAAAAGTGAACAGAAACATTGAACTTAGATTTTAGGGATGGGACGATTCACTTAAGTCACGATTCAATTCAGTTTTCAATTTAGCAGCCGCGATTTTCGATTTTGTTCGTTTATCTATTTTAACCATTTTTTTTTTACCTAAGACACAAAATAAATCATAATAAATGCAAGTTAAAGAAATTAACTAATTAATTACGTTTCAGGAGCAGGACCACAGCTCTTTCGCACCAGGAAACCACGCCTCACTCGCCTTCTTGGACACACCTCCAATTACCCAGAAGCCTCTACTTAAACCGTTCTTTCCTAACAACACGTCTTATCTCTCGACTCCACCCTTCCACCCCACATCTCATCTATCCTCCTGCTGAAGACATCTCCATCTACAGGTGGGGGGTCCTGAATAGGCTGAACGAATCGCCGTGACAGAGCTCCCGTCCAGTCTCTCGATCCAGCCATCAATCAGTCATCAATCATCAATAAATATCTTATCGCTTTCTTTATTGTGGTGTGGTCCTTGCTAGTGAATTATGTTTAAAATATAGCCGCTGTTATTTGAGTCAGAACTTTTTTTTTTTGTTATCAACATTTGCACATCAAACAGTAATATTTTGTGTCCATATTTAGAGTCGTTAATAAAGCATATTCAGCTAGGTCTTGCACAAGTTCACACTTGGTTTCTTCTTAAGCCATGGCTATTATCGGATCATTATTATGTGTAATATACAACTATAGTGTCTGTGTATATAAGACAGTTGATGAGTGTATGAGCAAAACTGATCAATTCTGGACATTCGATTCGAACGCTGCATATGATTTTCTAAGTTTTCAATCCATTTTCCATCCCTCATAGATTTAAAATAAAAGCAAAACTAAACAATAATTTGTAAGATCAGCATTCAGTTAAGACTGATGGATTTTGTCAGTTAAACTGACTTCATCTGTCCATCACACAGAATAAGCAAGCAAAAATACTGAGTTGCCAAATGGCCTAATGTGTATTCATTTGGTAGACAACTGTGCTGATTTGATTTTTTTTTTCATAATTCATACAACTTTGAATCACAGTTTGTTGGTATTCTAACAATTACGATTTGACATATTGAAGACCTACAGAAATGGTTACATTTTTGGAGTGGGAGGTGTAGTTTAAGCATGTGTAAGACAAAACAATAGTATCACCAGATCAAACTGACCACATGTGCTAAACCAGTGAATTGTGGCTTGAAATCTTAAGAATTACAAAACAAAGACAAAAGTAACTAACACTTGAGAATCATTCATCCTGATGCCACAGTTTAGTTTAGTCCACAGTGTCAGAGAGAATGAAGCTAACACAGGGAGATCCAGGACTACACACAGGCTGGTGGCTGCGTTTACGGCTGTCAAATATTATATTCTGCTGTTGAGATGATACATTAAGAAGCTAAAGGGAACACAAACACAGGCTCACATAGAAAGTACATGACTGTATTATAATAACTCAATTTGGGGTGCATGATGTGACTTCAGACCATCATAACAGTTACAAAGCTCTTGGCTCCACAAAGAATCAATTTGCAACAAATTGCAAAACAAAAAAATCAGAAAAGCACACAAAAACACACAAACATTAATGTTTGTGTGTTGCTGTCATTTTGAGCTCCAATATATTCATCAAAAATACAGTTTCACAACAACATAGAACACTACTTATTCCTACATGTTTTTGATCAAGTGAAATGATTTGTCCTGTATAATGTGTATTGTTAGTTGTTTGATATACTGATTGCTGGATTTATTTAAAACAACAATGTAAAAGAAATGTGCATTGAATGCATTAAATATTTTTTCATGCCTGATGCATGCATGCACATTTGTACTTGCTTTGCCTGGAGATTGAACACTTCTGGGCATCTGATAGAAAGAGGTGAGTTTAAATGTTTTTGTAACCATCCAAATGCTTTTTTTTCCACAGCCAAGCTGCCACAAAATATGAATAATCTTCCAAAGCCCGAACATTAACTCAAATACATTTGTTCTAAATCTATCTCGATTCAAACACAAATGCAAAAATGCTAAGCCTTGAACAAAATTGCAAACTTTTATGTTGTGATGTGCTCCGACCCATCGACAAGTTGATTTGGAAAGAGTTTGCTGATAATTAATATAAAAACACAATTAATTTGGACTGTAAGAATAAACGTTTATTATCACATGTTATGAAAGAAGTGTCTTTTTGACAAACTAGGTGCATTTATCCACATGGTCATGAAAACTAAAATGTCCAACCATCAGGAGTACTTGGCGTAGTGTTCCTTTTGTACTTTGTGTGCTTTTTCAAAGTACACGGCCTGCTGCTCTTTGGACAGAGTCCACCAGCGTGCTCCCAACACTTTGTTAACCACAGCTGAATTAGTGATTTTGAGTTCCTTCATGACGTTTAGCCTCTGATCAGCTCTAAACAGCTGGAAGGCATTTAAGGCTTCTTGGGCTTTGGGGCGGGGTCATTCCTACGAACAAACAAACAAACAAACAAACAAACAAACAAAGTAAAAAACAACCATAAAGGCCTGGTGTAACTTACAGAAATACAAATTTTTGTTTTGTTTTTTTACCTTGAAGTAACATTGCTGCAAGATGCCAAATAGACAGAGTCATATGGCATAAAAGGTGCCCAGTTGTAGGAGCACAGTGTTTGTCCGTAGCTAGAGTCATATGACATAAAAGGTGCCCAGTTGTAGGAGCACAGTGCTTGTCCGTAGCTAAAAAAAACAAAACCATTACATCATAAAACATCATCCAAGGTCAAATTATGAAACACAACTTTAACACTTACTACATTCCACCAATTGGAGATAGTACGGGCGTGTTGTTCCAAACAGGGAAATGGTTTTCTATTGGTAGTTGGCAGATGAGCTGAGCAAATGGTCGAGTTGCTTGAGGTGCATGCACCGGTTGGGCATATGGCTCTAGTGTAGGCATTGTGGGAAAAGCAATTACTGGACTTTGTGCAGCAGAAACTGTTAAATGATTGTCACCCAGCATCCTCTCAACATTTGCAGTGAGAGATTCCTGAACATTTCCCCATGGCATATATTTGAGATATGCATCTGTATCCATTCTGACTCGTGGCTCTGAGCTGTCTGCAGGCTGTGAGGCCAAAGAGCTTACAGCTGAAGGAGGAGGCCCAGAGCTTAAGATTGGGCTGCCCGAAAAGTTGTTCTCTGAATCAAAACACTTCAAGACAACTTCCACAAAGGTATCCATTGAAGGTTCAGACTGCATGTTTGCAGTGCATCAAGATCTGTAATGATAATGATATTTATCAATTCATACAAAATAGGTTGTAAAGGAAATATGCAGGTATTTACTATAATTAATAATATTCTTAGCAATATATTAAGTAAGATTTGAATAGGCCCTGTGCCTGGCAACACTAGCTCATCAAGTCTCAAATGTCATCTTTTAATATAAAACAAAACAACAAATAGTCCAATAAAGAAAGACTACCTGATAGTCTTTTAAAACATATGTAATGTGGGTTATTTCAGCTTGTGGCAGAGCTGGTTAAATATTAAACTTCAAATTTAGGATAAGCATTAGCATTGACACACAATGAGCTTTGGTAACGTGACATCATGCATTACTAGATTGTTCAAATGTTACACCAATGGAGATTTTAAATGGCTAAATACTGAAAATAGCATTCATTAAATCATATTCTGACACTACAGAGTGATAGATACATTTATAAGTTCTGACCAAGCAGTTTATTGTTTACTTTTTTAATCGTCTTGTAATGTATTCCTACAGAAGTTCTTCTAAACTTATAACAAACATGGCGGATTTGCCTCTATTTCCATGGTAACCACAGATACTTACCGTACAAAGGTTAGCGCTAACCTAGTTAGCTAGTTAGATAGCTGGACCCCGAGGGACACAGTGAGCTGGTTGCCATGGTAATGATGAATTTATTTCTGTTGCTAAACAAACCCAAACTGTTATATTTTTTATTTTAACCTTACCCAATTTTTTTCCTAACTTTACCTTTACCCAAACGTTTTTCTTAAACTCCTATAAACGTAATCATCGTCCCTCCGGGCCCTACTATCTAGCATTAACCTTGCACAAAGCCCAATGTCAAGCAAGCCCACTGTATCAGGAAAGAAGCAAAAGTGCACTCACCAGTTGTATTGGCAATAGAAAATGGTATTATAGGTGAATAAAATATTGTAATACTGTTGCAAGAAAAGAATATACAGTACGTTTTTTGAAAATGCTCTAACCACTAACTGACATTCTATATATCACCATGGTGACATGCAAATTTAAATGTGTACTGTATTATTTAAATATTTGATAACATGGGTAATGGTTAATAAAACAATAAGTCAGAGTGGACTAAGCAAGCAGAATTAGATAATTTTTCAATCATATTCTGATTAAGCACAAGGCCTTAACTGTGTCAATACTGATTTTTACAGCATCAGTTTTTCTTTTCATAAAGAACAAGTTGTTATTTATAGAGATCCCCGAGCGTCCACCTGTGTTTGAGCAGCTCACTTGGGCCTGAAGCAGGGAGGGAAGAAAAAAAAAACATGGCAAGTAAAAATTATTTTTTTGCAATTGATTGGAAGCTATTAAAGAGTGTATATTTAATTATTTAACAACCTTTATTTAACTAGGCTAAACCTGCAAAGAGCTGGGGAGGATAGAGAGTGGAACTCATTGTAGCACTGTAATTTATATGCTACAATAAGCATTTATCAAATTATATACTACAATAAGCATTTATTATTTACATATTATATATGCAAATAATAAATATATGCTACCATATATTATTTGTATTTTGAAGTATCACCAAAAATGTTACAATATGAAAATTTTCTTTTTGTATTAATTTGTACTTTATAGTGTTGACATGAGCAGTCACAGGGAGAACAGTCTATCATGACTCACAGATGTGACTTAACACCAGCTGTGTGTCCCTAATGTGCCCTGAATGTGTCCAGCTCCACACATCACCTGGAAATACTACACTGTCTCTCACAAGTACTAATACTATAGCTAATGACCACAGCAGTTGGGGAACTACCCAGTATACTGCGGCTCAGGAGATGTGTACCCATCCAGCTGCGACGAGTCAAAACTACATGTAAAACATCAACTATGAGAACATAGGTTCATACCTCTCTCTTTTACCTCAATAATCTGTTAAATTCATCTTGATTACAGTGACATAATTACACCATACCATTTTCTTGTATCTTAATCAGTCGTAGTTGTTATGTCTTTATTATACAGTATATAGCTGTAGTATACAGCCTATAGATTCAAGATGACATATAGCTGAGCTCATGCAAACCTACAAAGACATTGATTGACTTGCTTAAGTTATTTTAATCATAGGGCTTGTCTTTCACAACCACAATGTTGTATATTACATAGATTTATTGTTTTCACATTTAGGTAATGAAGCTGTTTCTACAAGGGTGGAAGCCATAGTACTTTAAGAGAACACACAGTAAAGTGAGGAGAACATGCAAAGAATGATTACTAATCCTCACTTAGGTAAGAGTGGCACACAGATTACAACTTGTGCATGTAAATTGAAAGTTGATTTTACTAACAAATACAAATGATCATTTTACAAAAGTAACACATACTTGCCAAAGCTAGTTGCCTAAACGTGACATCCTACTTCATCCCTACTACATTCCAAACATCGCCTAATATAAACATCAGCTTAGTTAATGATGTCAAGGTCAAGTTTATTTATAGCACCTTTACTACAACCCAAAGCACCCAAAGTGTTGTACATAACAAAAATGCTACAATCAGAGTGGAATAGCTACAGTGAAAGCTCTCTGTTTTTTTATACAAGCACAAGGTATATCTAAGAGAAGCAAGTCTGTGGAGCCAAGTGTCCTGGAAGGGACATTTGCACATAACAGCTCTGACATATAAGAAAGGACCAGACCACTGAGACATATAAAACAGTCAAAAGAATCTTAAAATGTATCCTAAAATAAACAGTGAGCCAGTGCAGAGTATTTGTCTTGTTGTCTTTGGCTATACTTTTTTCGGCACATATGACGAACTGTGATAGATAAACTATTGACAATGAAATGGCAAAAACTTAAACAATCCTATCATCTGGCAAATTGAACCTTCCCTTTGTCTATTCCACATAAACTTATGTGCCTGAGCCTGCCTCAAAAACATTGTTTTTCTATTTATGTTAAATTACACACAATTTACTACGACTATAATTTGTGACTAAAACAGAGCTGAATCAAGCCTTTTTCGTAAAATTCTTAATTTTTTACAGTTGAATTGTTCTTCAAGAGTAGAGTCAATAAGCCCTTTTTGAATGTTTATGATAATGACTGTCTCAGCACTGAGACAAGTATCCTGGGGAGATGTATTCATGTATGTTCAAACATTTACAGCACATAAAACCTTAAGTCTATCTAAACTTGCTCGCCCTATGGCTCCTTACCCGACAATGACGATGACAAAGTCCAACAAGTTCCAGCCATTCCTAATGTAAGAGCTGGGGTGCATGACCAGACCATAAGCCAGGATCTTCAAAAACGTCTCTATGGTGAAGATTATAAGGAAGACGTACTCTACTTGCTCCTGTAAATCACAAGAAACACACAATACTGAGTAAGGAACAACTACTAGAAGGAAAACCGCTACAGAAACCAAAACAAACAAAGACATTTTATAAAACAAATTAATAATCTACAGGATGGACAAATGCATAACAACTTGATCAATGTTTTGGATTTTTTCTGCCTTTTTTACTACACAGACATTTGACTCAGAGATAAAGCAGTGTTTCATGGCCAGTATAGTAACCGTGTGTGTTTGTGTATGACCCGCTGAACAGAATCTAGAGCATCTCTCAGATTAACTCTAATCTCTCTGTCTCTGCGAGCACAGCATCCTACTGCCTCTGTGGGACTCAACTGGACCATTTCTGCAAATACAATTCATCAAATAAGAAACATGAAGAGTTTAACTGTTAGTTAGTTTTGTAAGTCTGAAAAAGCACTAATTCTACAAGACTGTTAGTATGCTATTGTCTCATTTAATTCAGTTAATTATTTATTTTTTCTCATAAGCGATTAGAAAAGCGTATTCATGCTTTCAATACCGGATTCTATTCAGTCGGCATTAAAGGTCCTGTATTTCACTAAATTGACTCAGGTGAGTGTTTAGCCATGCTTTTATGTTGTTGCTTTCTCACAAACAGAAAATGACAGAAAACTATTATATAAACTACAAAAAGGTGCTCATCGAACCAGCAGGCTTGGAGTGTTGTCACAAAACTTATGGTACAATGTGCAATTACATTAAGCACAATAGCAGAGATGCTTGTAGCAGATTTTAGTTTTACAGCTAATTTCATCTGTGGTTTGGGGCGAGGGGAGGCACCTGGAAAAAACCTACACAGACATGGGGACAATCATGTTGCAGTATAACAAACAGATTGTGACTGATTAGCCACATTAATTGACCCTGTGCGTAGAAGTTTATTTTCAAATGGTCAGACTTTAGCATTAGCATTGACAGACAAACATAAAACACTCCTCCTCATTTGTAAAGTATGTTACATGTTTTAAGAGAAAACCACAAACAACTCACTGTTCGCTGCCTGATCTTAAAGTATTTTTCATTTTAGACTGAGGCAGGGAAACCTCATAGAAATTAACGTGCTAGCAGGAAGTAAGCATTTTTGAAATAAATAAGCCAACTGACTTCTGTGCACAGAGCCAATTTGTCGAGCCAAAATGTTATTTCAGTCAGGTGGGGGCAGCTAAAATGAATATATGCAGTTTATTTTTGTAATGCAAACGCTGAATGGGTCTAGTCACCCCAGAAATGATCACTTTTTAAATTTGTGAAATATTATTTGAAATATTTCAGAGCAAATAACAATGTTATTAATAGGAAAAACAACCTTGAACAAAATAGCACAATGGTTAAATGTGTAGATAAATGCCATAAAAGATAATTTTAGGTAATAAAATACTGCCTTTAATGACTTCACAATGTGTTTTCAGTTTATGAGATGAACATAGCTTTAAATAGTGTGTTAAATAAGTCTGAAACAAATTATAACCCCCAAGTGTCTTTTTGAAGATTGAACAGAGACAGAAATTTACTGTAACAGGCTTTTCAACATCTGAGACAATTGATGAATTTGAAAATGCCTAAAATAGTTTGGGAACATGTTAAAACACTTTTTATTAGTAATTAAGACTGACTGATCTTGATGATTGCGTAGCTTACCACTTCATTCATTACCCTTCCTCTGTAAAGGGCAACTATCGAAAACAACTGGTTGATTCCAATATAAAAATGTAAATAATTACTGATAAAAGGGATGTGCAGAAACATGACTGTGATTGAAAAAGACAAAGAGTTTATTTCACGTGTTGAGCTGTCACCTCACACTACACTGTCTCAGCGAAGGATGGGCGAGAGACACCCACTCACACAGGAGGACAGGAGAGAGAGAGAGTTATCAGAGCGTGATCCAATCAGAGCTCAGCTGATCATCTCTCATCCTCCACCTGTCAATCATACATACCACACGACCTCCGACCCTGCTCTATTATGGAAGGATAACACAAAGGGGAAGGGTTAGCATAGCTTTAGCATCTCTGACAGGAAATTAACACTGATAATGTGGACTAACAGATTACAAAAACATACAGCAAAGAAAATATAACAGAATTCAGAATCTGAATTGTATAAATAGCATGATTTAAAATGTTTTCATCTGACACATCCCTTTACAAAGGTCAAATTCACAGCCCTTTAAATAAATGCCCTGTACATATATGTAACTTCATTTTTTCTTTTTTATATACAGACTGTCTGACTGCGTCCAGCCTCAGCAGCAGTGAGTCGCTGTGAGAGGCTTTGCTTATGCAGCTCGATGACCCGGCCACGTTCAAGAAGTGAAAACTTCTTTGCTTTAACCATCAGGAGGGCATAACTGTCTGAAAGCCTGACAGAAAAGGCAAATTTTGAGCAGATTTTGGCTTTTATAGCCTTTGGTCTTAAGATTTCGATCAGCTGCAAAACAGCCTTTTTCAGTTTATTATTATTTTCTTTAAAATGACAAGTTCCAATTTTTTTTCGACACACTCCCCCTTCTTGCTTTTGCATATTGTAACTCTACTTAAAACCTCATTAGGATCCAAATGTGCAAAATGTGAATTTTAGCAAATTTTCAAATGGTCTTAAGATATTGATCAGCGCGGTATATAAAAATTACAATGACAATGCTACCAGTGCTTTAACCTACAGATAAAGGAAATAGCAAGTGTTTCTGACTTTATGGGCTGGTCAAGTTTCATGTTCAGCTCAGAAGAATTTTTCTGCTTGATGAGACGCAGGAACCAAACTAGCATTGGTTCATAATGAGTGCAGTTTGGGTGGTATGCACATTCTGCTTCTGGCTGGTTAATCAAACCAAAGCACTAATATATAACATCAACAACTTGACCTGATCATCACATTTTTCTAATTAAGAATAAGTCAATATTACAGTTGTGATCACATATCTATTTGACTTTAGCAGGTTATCTGGATCTGGAGATACAGATCATGCTTATGAAGCTTGCAATGTCTAAATCTAAATCTTTAGTTCATTTAAAGGTCCTTTAAGTTTCTCTCTTGTTTTGCAGATGTTATTGTTTTGCCTTGCTTGGGTGTTCCAAAACTGGTCTCTTCTTTGTTTATGCAGTTACTTCATGAAGATAGACTGGTTTATGCCAAGCTGTGGAACATTCCACGTAAGAGGACCAGGTTTTGGAACTTTCAACAGAAACATTTTTATCAAAAGATGCTGCACATGTATTTTTTTCTGAATTCTATTTAGGCAAGACACAGGAAAAAGTCTCATTATCATTTCATTGAATCTGTTTCATCCACAGAGTTATGGACCATTGCTAAAAGCTGTTTTCTCCAAATGCATTTTTCTGCTAGATTATCAAGATCAGTCTTTAAAGTGGCTCATACACACAGACCAAATTTTACAGTCTTGGATTGTTAGACTTGTTAAAGTCCAAACAATGTGTCAGATTGGATTTTTGGACACGTTATCAGTGAGATAACTAATTTAAAAAACTAAATAAACAGTTTTAGATCTGGCTGCTCTAAAAGTAATGCTGGACATTTTTTGTATCTTTATTTCTAAATGAAAACACATTAAATAATAAAAAACTTACAAGCATTCTTCTTCTATGTACAAAGCTTCACATGATAGACTTAAATTTAAGATTTTCTCTCAACCTCTAATGTCATTAGAATCACACCAAACTGTACAACACTCTGACTCTTTCAATACGGAAGCATCTTATCATTGATTCTGAACCTAAAGCATGATCTGACCAAACAAACAAAGACCTAAGGGTAGGTCTCCCTGGTGTGGTTTTTGGTGCTCACTGCTGCTGACAGTTGGCTCCAGCATCATGATAGAGGATTGGTCAAATGCACAAAACAGAGTGGGACAGTACTGTAACTTGAACTCACTAATGTCCTTATAGGAACAGCTCTGATCTGATTTTCTAAGCTTTTCGATTGGTTGAATCCATTATATTGTGAAGCCCTGTGATGTGACTAAAGTTGTTATTTGGAGCCTTACAAAATAAACAGAATTGATCTCATAGACTAGAAAGACTTACCAGGTCATGATTTGTAGAGTTAGAGTCATCCTCGGGGAAAGGCTTAGATACTCCCAGAGCCACGCAGTTTGCAAAAATGGCCAAAAGGATGAAGATGTCAAATGGTCTGGAGGAAAAGGCTAAGGAATTGCTTTGAAAACAATATTTACTATTACAATTCCAGAGAAACAACATGTTTCAATCTAAATGATGTTCAAGATTTCTTTTTTTAACAATTGAAGGATACTTCCACTCGACGATGTGCAGAGCAGCCTGTCTGATGGGGTTGTTCAGTCGGAGGCAGAACAAAGCTCTGGGGGCTCGCTGCACCTGGTTTGTGCCTTGGACCTGGACAAGAGGCCAGCACATAATACATCTTTATCAATCAATCATTGTATGCCATAATAATCAATCAGTGTTGCCATGAGAAACAAACCCTGGAACTGAAAAAGATTGTTTGCTTTTTGTTGAAAATGTTTGCTAAAGTATTAATTATTTACAGATTAATTACAGTTTTACACCTAATCATTGAAACTGAGAATTCTGCTTTTGTCTAGAAGAATAATAAAATATAAATTTCAAAGATGCAACCAAAGAGCACAGGTCCTGTTTCAAAACAAATAAGATGGAGCATGGCTCTGCTGTGTTTTGAGTCTCTTTTCATAGGTTCAGTTTAGTCTACTTGCCACTTAGACAAATGCTTAACACAGGGTGAAAATATTAATGGGGCACTTCTTATATTTGAAAACATAAGAACAAAATCAAAGCAATAACAACTCTAACCCTAACCCCGATGACTACAAAGTGATGATGCATCATGAGAAATGTAGTGCAGTAGACTGACAGCTGATTGGCTTTGATCAAACGTGACACACTGCAGTCCCTCCTCCTCTGTCTTATCGTATCTATGAACTTTTATAACGTCACACGTTTATTATGAGTCAGAAAAGACTCAGGATGTTGTACATTTCAAACAGCATCATTAATACATGATCTTGATGAGCTGAAAGTCACTTTCTCACAGACAGAGCTCAGATGTGTAAACGTTATGATGAGGTCTTTATTCTTTGTTCTGGTGATGTGTGAGTGACATAAAGGCTTTTGCAAAGTTGTATGTAGTTTAATTCAGTTCAACACTTTGAATAAACGTGACAGCTGTGTGTGTCCGTGACTCCGCGGGACCTGACTGTTCTCAAGCTTAAATAGTGTCCAAGTTGAATCTCCTTCTCTTGCCATAAGCTGTCTGCTCTCGTCTGTAAACCGTGTGTGTTGTGTGTGTGTCTCTTTGCTCTATTACTCGTCCAATGTGATCTTTATTTTTGTATTTTTGTGCCAAATTACCCTCAGAAAACAAATATTTAATTTGGACCTGTAAGCTCTGAATTATAATTTTTGCCATAAGTTCCGCCCTTTTTCCAAAAAGCCCCACCCACCCCCATAAGCCCCGCCTCTTACCTGTTTCTTGTGCGTCTGGCCCCTCCTTTTCTGTGTTCCCGTTGAACTCGTAGTAGAATGTAAAGTATCGGTCCTCTTCATCCTCGTTCCGTCCGGTCCCATTTCAGGTTCTCCGTCCAGCTCCTCGTCCCATTGGTTGGCGGAGTCTCCACCCTCTTCCTCTTGCGTAGACCTCCATTGGTTCTCTGTGTCCCCGCCCCTCCGTCGCCATCCCCTCTCCCTCCCCCTCTCCTGCACCTGGAGCAGAGCCGTCCATGCCTTTGGTGTAGCCGTTTCGAACACCACCTAAATACAACACACATGGACACATTTACTAAACATCACACAAAGAGCTTGTGTTGACACCATACTGAAATTTCAAACTCCATTTGTTGTTGTTGTTGTTGTACCTCTTTGATAATTAAAAATGCTCTGTTTAACTTTTTATACGACAGTTCTTTTTGGTTTCAAAATGGTTTTAAACTCTTCAGAAAATGACATTTTTTACAGTATAGTCTAGAAATTTGTTCAAATGAGTGTCAAGTTTACATACCAGTTTTAGTATCGATTAGTATCTGATTTTCAGTTTTTGACAACTTTACAGAGAGCAAAAGAGAACAGTGGTTTAGACGGCCTACAGTGGTTTTAGGAGAAGTTGGTGGTTTGATTCCTGCTCTACTCAGTTTATATTGTTCTTGTATTTTGGGAGATTATCAGTCAGCCCTGATGCATCTGTGGCTTATTCAGAATATTACTTACAAGTTAGACTTTAAGTAATATTCTGAACGTGATTATACACCTGATTATATTTATGATTTCACTAAACATTTTCCTTGTCTTGATCCAAATTGGCTATATTTTTTTTTTTTTATTTCTGCCTTGCAAAAATGTAGAGGTAGTTCTGCAACTGCTACCATGCAATCACACTGTAAATGTGGACCAAAACCCACATAAATGGCAGACATTGTGACTTGATAAATGATAAAACCTTGTAACATTTTACTTTAGTTAAATTATTTTTAAATTCCCAAGAAAAATTCCTTTGACTGGAGAATATCCAGTGACTTAGGCAGAAGAAGGCCTTGGACAGTGACCAGCTTGTCGCAGGGTTAGGGCGTTCGGAAGAAGGCCACTTTGGAACTCAAATTACATTCTGCAATTTTCACTTTTTGAGTGTTTTATTTAGCTGTAAAACTATGATAAATATTACACCAAATGAAGAACTAATTAGAAAGGTGTGATAATCAATCTTATGGGGTCACAAATTATTACATGTTGACTTATTGTCCAATAATTATTATTGACTAACTGTAACACAGCAGGCCGATGCATGCTTCGTAGTGCTTATAAGCTAATTCGCAGCACTTGTCCTAGAAGGAAAATATATACATGATAAATAAACACAGAGAACACACATTAAACACTACTGATGCTGACACAGCCAAGATTTAGTCTGTTTAAATACAGCATATTTTAGGTCTCAGTATTAAGCCTGTGTACTTTTTTCATTCGAACTTGTGTGTGTTGAATGAAGTAATTTCAACGTTATTGTTTATTGTAAAGTTCAATGTAGAAATATATTGTTGAATGCCTAAGCAGAGTCATCAACAAAGCCTAAAAAGTATTGGTTTTCATGGGTTGTGTCTTCTTAATGCAGAAACATTTGTAAAGGCAACATATTACACAAAATTGGTTTTCCCTCATCATTTTCTTACTCAAAGTTTGTTTTGATTTGATATTTGAAGCCTGTGGAGTAAAATGTATTTTAACATGTTCACGCTGATAGATAAAAGATGCTAGAAATGTTCTACAGTTTTGAACCGGAAGTGGGTCCTATGTTTATTAGGTAGTTTTATTTAGATAAATTGGAGCTTGCAACAAACAAAATATACAATAATGATTCATAGTTGTTTAACAAGCACTACTGTATATCTTCTTGGATGGTCTTTGGTATTAAACTTTATGAAGATAAAACTGCCATTCCATTCCATTGTTGTCAAGCTGTCTTCAAACATCATTTCAGCTCTGGTTTGTTTTCTTCTCTTCTCTCACATCAGCGCCTTCATGTTCTCTTTCACTGCCTCCACATATTTGGTCTTCCCGTAGGCCTCCAATGGCAGCTTTAACCTGCAGCATCCACCTTCACATATTTTGACTTTCAACCATCTGCTTGAAATTGTAAATGTAAAATGTGTGTAAAAATCTCCAGTTCAGTGTGAATAAATGTGTTGGAACCATGTGACCAGAGAACAGCTGTGACCTACATCTGACTCCAACCATCACTAATCACTATATACCTGATATTTAAGGGACTAAACCAGGACTAAATCAAGTCTGAACCAGAACCGACCCAGACACAGCAAGGCTAAATAAAGCTTGAACTCACGCTAAACTATAAATCGTGTACAATCGTATAATCCAGGACTGAACCAGGATAAAACAAGGAAGAGTTACGATAGCTGAACCAGGATCAAAGTAGGACTCAACCAGACCTAAACCAGGATTAAATCAGATCTAAACCAGGACTAAACCAGAACTAAACCAGGACTAAAATGTAAAACATGATCTAAACCAGTTGAGACTAAACCAAACCTGATCTACATCTAAAAGTGTTTAAAACAGAAGGAAGAACGTGAGCCGTCAGATGGTCACATGACTGAAGTGGAGTCACATGACCTGACCCGCTGAAGGGCTGGTGGAGCCTCCGGATCAGACAATTATCCCAAACACTGTCTTCACTCAGTCCACTGCTCTGTCCGCTCTCATCACATCACTACCACAGCCCTTTGCCACAGCTCCGGAGAACACAACTGGAGTTAAGTGGGCCTAAACACTCGTTTGAACCAGAGACAAGCTCTTCAAATGTAACGCCATTGTTTTAAGAAATGAGCCTTGAAGAAATCTAGGCATTACTATTATTTAGAGCGGTAAAGACATGTCCCATCGACGATGAATCGATTAAAAGAGGGCGTGGCAAAAGCTTTGAAGTAAAAAGTATCTTCTTCTTATCATTTTCAGTCTCTAACACAGCTTTTGGCCATATAAATGCTAAGTTCAAACAAAAACAACAATTTGAAGCAAAAACCCTGTTTTTATAACTAAAAACGCAGATGTAGGCCTATGATTTGGTCCCAAATTTTCAGCTAATCCAATTCACTCATTTTTGTTGTTGTTCATTATAAGTCCTTATAATTTAGTTTGGTTATTTTTGACAAAATCTACTATTTGTATCCCAATTTTTAGACAATAATTTGTTTGTCAAACAGAAAGTTTTGTCAAAAAAATAAAGTTCTATTAAATTAGTCACAAAAGTGCCATTACATGCATAACCTTATTTGAAAACTTACAGAATATCTCTTTCTGTGTCTTTTTTATTATTATTATTGAATTTTAATTAGCTCTTTTTGTACAATAACTTTATGATCTTTGTGCATGTCTGGAAAACATAATTTACAATACGATCTATTTGTCTAATTTGATAAATATTCCATCTCTACTTTTAATCCAAACAGTAAATAACATTTTGGTTGAGTAAGACTACATCGACCGACTAATGGGCTAAATGATTAAAGAGCTACAGCACTACTATTATTATCATTATGTTTTAATGCATACAAAGATCAGCTGACTTTTTAGATTTTTTTAAAGTGGTGCAGTGGGCATAAAAACATTTGTAAAGCAGAAACATTTTCAAAGGTGATTTTCTGGACAAAGTTTCTGAAATTAAGACGTTTCTATTTCCATCCAGAAGTCACAGTCAAAGCTTCAAAAAGATATGATTTTAGTTCTTGTCTTAATAAACCGACACAAAGTCATGAACTGTCTTGGATCTGTTTCCATATCGCTCCTCTGACTTATCGCTGAAGCCCTCCTGAACTTTATCTAAATTGAGAAGTTAATCCCTAAGGAGGATCTGAGCCAAAATGGCTGTCGCTGTCAATGGTGCTGATGTGGTAGTCATGGAAACAGAGCTTTAAACCTGACCCAAGATGACATGACTGTTACTGGGACAAAGACAAGGTAATCCATGCTTTTGTCCCACATACTCTAAACACATCAGGCCTGGCTTAGTCCTGGTTTAGTCCCTCCATAAAAAAAAAGTCTGTTCTGATCAAACCAGAGATGATTTGAACAAAGACAGGCTTCCAAACTCTCAAAATTAAAAAGAAAAAAGATTATACAAAGTTTTTAGATTTTTTTCTTTTTAAATAACCACTGCTGCTTTAGTCAAACGGCTGTTGTAGTGATCCTGATCTTAAGCAGAATCTCCCCCAAGGGTGTATTTCCACAAATAGTCAGACCTACATATGAAATGTCAAGAATATTGGCATTATTCAATTTATAGTAAGTCTGTAAGCTACTGGTTCTTCGTAGTTGTGTGGTACGTCAGCAGGTCATCAAACCCATAACCTATTTTTTAAAGCAAGTTTATTCATTTTTTCTTTTACTTTGGATTACTGGTGACTTTAAGATACAAGCTATGTATTTACACATGTTTGTTTGTTTGTATATGTAAATAAAACCACTGCTGTTACTATTTTGAAAAGCTATAGTTACCTTTAAGTTACCTAACCCTTCATTACTTACCCCAGATAGTCTGTGCATCTCACATTTGGTCCTGATGCTGTCGAAGTTGTACTGATGATGGGGTAATTATTTACTTCTAATTCTGAAATGGCCTATTTGCAAAACAGGCAAATAGAAATAGCTTCTTTTCCAGAGGCTTCTTTAGTTACGATTGTATATTTTGCTACAATTATGAAAAATCTTCTGAACTAACAAAAAAGAAGGTGATTTATACACAAACCGAGCATTCCATCTGTTCAGTCGACCAAATAAGAGCAGAAACATGTCAGCTGTGTCTGTGTGCTATTGTTAAGAATATTTTAAAGACTTTTTTTGACAGAAAAAGCTGCACCAGTGTGAAATAGATTGGAAATATAAGATTTTTAAGACATAATGGCAAAGGCCTAAAATCTAACTTTTCTCTTATGACTTTTTAGACTTTTTAAGACCCTGCAGAAACCATGACACACGGTTTTCATAATTATGGTTACAATGTGCCATAAAACTGGCTTAACTAATCCAAACACAATTTAAAATTTTTAGTTCATCTTTTTAAACATTCGGCTTTGATTATTGGTACTTAAATGAATTTGTGATGTAAAACATAAACAGAGATTTCTGTCTTTTCGACTAAACACACATTTGTCGTTGAAATGTATTAAAAATAGGGTTTCTTACTTTTCCGTCCCTCGTCGTACATCTCTGTTTCCAACTCTCAGCTCCGGACGACCACTGCCCTCTCCATCTTCACTTCACTTTTTATTTGACACTTTTATTCCAGCCGTAATCCATTCCTCCTTCTGTCACTTCAACACATTAGAACCATTGTTATAACAAACCAAAATTAATCCACAAAAAAAGAGTAAATAATATTCCGTCCGGTTTGCTTCCAGTGCTCCTCGCGCTTGCTCCTCTCGCGCGTTAATCTCCCCCCGCGCGTGCACGTGCGTGAGTGTGCACGTGAGGCTGCAGTGCACGAGGGATTAGAGAGAGAGAGAGAGAGATGATGGAGAGAGATGGAGAGAAATGAGAGTAAAACATGACAGAGGCGGGAAATGGGCCATTGTATTCTGGAAAGGGATGGAAGGCAGTGAGGGACAAAAGAAGTTTAGAGAAAGTCACTGGATTTACTAAAATGATCACCATGCAACAAGTTTATCTGTCTCATTTTAAAAGAAAAGAGGGCCATCTAATGCAATAAAAAAATAAAAAAAAGAATAGTAATAATAATATTATTATTATAATAATAATATTTATTCAGTTCTTTCTGAATTTACCTCAGTGAACAGATTCATTAGGACTATGGCTCATCTTAAAGAAAAATAATGCCCTTTGAACATTTAGCATTACAACTGTTGTGCATTTTAGATTCTAATGGAATGATGTCACACTCACAAACAGGCCTATCAACAGAATTTTTCGGGCCAGGGGCAAGGGTGCCTCATGTGATCCTCCCACAATACAAAGTAATATGAAAAGGGTACTGTGGACTCTCTTAAAGGGGTCCTATTGTGTTTTTTTTTTAATATTTAGTAAGAATCTAGAACATACACAGATCAGTATTTTACCTTTTGTTCATTGTAAAACACAAAGTTGACTTAACACAACTAAAAAATACGACTGACTTCCTGTTCAAAACTGCAGATTTGATAAGCCTCTTCATTTTAAAAATTTAACTGTAAAAAGCAACAGATTTAAAAAAAAAAAATTTTATTGTTGGAAAGTGGCAATGGAACAGTTTTGAACCATATACGTGTCACTTTGAGTTTAATCTTTTGAATTATAACAAGTAAATACAGAGAAGTGGGAGGGGATAAGTGGTAGGTGAGAACAGGGATTTCTGAGCACTTGAGCAGCAGCTAAAGAGCAATAAAGATTCAAACATGCAGGAATCAATTCAAATATAACTTTGAGGAAACCTATGATGAAGGAAGGCCCTAATAACAAGGTTAAAACTTAGAAAGTGATTTTGACATAATAGGTCCCCTTTAAAAAGCCAGCGTTGTTTGTGTGGTGTTGTGTTCCTTGTGTTCCTCCAGATGTCCTCTTTTAGACTGGACAAAATGAAAAGGACATTTCCTGTACAGAAGGAGAATGAGGTACATGTGTACACTTGAGCTAAATTGAGTTTGTGTAAGAGGAGACTGAAGGTCAAGACCTGCAGCTCTCACATTATAAATGTGAGGTTGTTCTGTGCATTAAAGCGACTCATCAACCAGTGGCAGTAGAAGTGGGTATAGAATGAGGTTGTACTGGGAACTCTCAAGACCTGAGCCAGGATTTACCTTTAGTGAAAGTCATCTGAAGATTTAAAGATTCGTGGTGATAATGAATAGAGCATAATACACAGACACCTTGTTTGAACATCTTCTTCTCTTAAAATCTATCTTTTCCCTTCCTCTCAAGTAAAAGTTTCATTTATAACACATTTTTACAACACATTCACCATATTCTCATTCTGCTTTCTGGTGTTTCCTCTCTACAACAGGACCACTCTCTCCGTGTTAATCCACATTAATCCTGCCCTAATCCAGACCTCGCCTGTATCACTCTCGTTTTTTTTTTCCTTCTTCTTCTTTAGCTCAATAATACTACATTATAGACACAGGCAGTGCAGAAACCGGGAAACAGAGCTGAATGTGTTTGCTCTTTTTAGTGGGAGTTGATGTTGTACTTTTTGTTAAATTATGTCAGATAAACCCAGATTAAGATAATTTGTATTTGGGAGAAAACAAATAAAATATAAAATTGTTCTACTTGTGTGTTTGGGTTTTTTTGTTGGTGTTTTTTTGACACATTAGTTTGCCTCTTTTTTGTATAAATTTTCTTTCAAAACCTAAACAGCTATGAACAAACAAAAAAAACTCCATGAATCAAATATGATCATATTTTTGGTGTGGCATGAACAAACATACAGCCAGTGTTGTAATAAAACAATTTTGGAAACTCTAAACAACTTTGTCGCCTCCTGGTGGAACAAAATAGATTTCCCCAAAAGTTCTTTGAACTGGAATCATGCAGATAATAAAATCAAAAATTGATTTGCAGTTTTAAAATTCATTTTCTTTAATGAAGCACCAATTTGATAAAATGGCAAACTTAAAAGTACATTATAAAAATAAAAAGCACGGTATAAAAAATAAGCAAAACACAAGAAAAATGTGAAAACTGTAGCTGCTTCAGTGCATTGTGGGTAGTGTAGTTTCAATTATACAATTCTGATAAGTTTATTTGCTGGTGGCTGAACACTGAATTAAAAATAACAACAGGTCTGTAAACAGTATTTGTAGAAAAAGCTAAAACATTTAAAATCACTGATGTTTCACAATAGAAATACGAGCAATAGTGAAGTCTGAGTGAAGACAGCTTTAAGAGAATATAATGTGATAAAAGATTGTACTATATTACATTATTTAATTGTCTTAAAAGTAACCAAAGTTATGGTTTGATTCTTTTAGTGTAATGTCAGCATGATATTTTAGTATTGTGTGATGTTCTTTATGAACTGAGTTGAGCCAGGCTGATCCAGAGTTAGCTCTATCTGGTTTTAGGCTGCTCTCAGGTGCTGCACTTATCTCTCTTTAGCTGTTCTGAGGTCAGTCGTGATGGGGTCGTGTTGTATAGTCTGGTGTAACATTAAAGCCAGCATGCCAGCTCTGTTGGTCATGGCAGTACGCAGGTTCCTCTCCTGTTCAAACAGCTCGTCCAGTTTATACCACTGAAAATAGGCAAAGGTGAAAATGGTTAGTTAAGTTTCATAATGCAATGGTTTGTAATAGTGGATTTCATACTCTATGAACCTAACTCGGTTCATGTAGATTGTTAAGTTTATTAGTATGTGTTAACTAAATCGGAATAACTGAATGAATGTTTGTTTCAGCTTTATGTGCATCACAATTTAAAATGCTGCGCTCAAAAGTAGTAGAAAAATACTTTTTCCGCTTAAATACTGTACAGGTACTAATTTTAAAGGAACTGTACATATATATAATTTTACTATAGAGTTACTGACATACTGACTGACGTCCAGCTTTGTAATTTTTAGAGTGGATTGTAAATGTATATTCTTCTTACCACGCGGACTCTCTCCAGATCCACCTCAGCTCTCCTCAGCTTTTCCCAGCAGTAGTGTTTGTTACACTTTCTCTTTGACACTCGACAGAACTCTCCTGTTGGCTCGAACACATCTTTGACCAGAGGACAGCCACACACCTCATCAGCAGGGACCTGACATCAAGAAAATTCAAGAAAGTTAAAGAGTTATTGTCTATTACATTTATTCATTTATTCTCACCTTAGGATCCCTGGAATGCTCTGGACAAAGCACCTGCAGTCTCTTACAGTAGGTTTTACTGTGAGGGTTGTACACATCACAGAACAGCCTAGTGGCTCTGAAGCACAAACAAAATGTATGTGTAGTAAAAAGTTGTGTTTTCAAAGCAATTCACAAAAATAAAGTCATGATTTTAAGCATCTGGTTCCGAGGTTTCATCGACATGTTGGATTCTGTTCTCTCACCAGTTGCGTCTGGTTAAAGGCGGAGTACATTGCAAACACACAACTTCCTCTCATAAATCCATAGTTAATATCAACATGTCATTTTGGTTGCAATTATGGCTATAAACTTACTTTTGCAAGCAACAAAGTGAAACTGGAGTGGACCACTCAAACACAGCCAAGTACACACAGGTCTAATTTTTTCAGAAATGTATCAATACATTTTTGTATCAAATGTATTGATAATTTCTAAAAATTATTTAATGGATGGTTCAACGATAGTAGGTGTTGATAATGTGGAACATGACTATTTTATTTATTGAGGATAAAACTCACCCCTCGATGCGAGTTGGATACATAGATCCGAAGGACGTCTGGCTTTCATACTGAAAACACAGGGATACCATCAGTAAAAATATAAAACAGGACACCGATGATGAATAAAATCCACTGTAGGCTCTTGCACACCTTGGCATAACACCTCTCCATGTGGCGCAGTGCCACCTTAGGGTTTACAGGATGACTGCACGACACACAGAAAATCTGGAGGTCTGTGTCATCTCCATCTCCTTCTGGCACCTACAAAAACAAGAGCATTAAAAACAAATATATGCATCAATTACAAAAAGGGATGGTTAACATGTGCGTGGGCAGAGTGTTACCTCCTCATCCTGCTGAACCTGCTGTAGTTTAGCATTAGCAATGATTCCCTCCAGTTCATGAAAACGCTTCTCCATGGCTGTTAGCTTGAGCCGTGCTGCCTGCTGCTCCCGCCGGATTCTTTCAAGCTGTCTGCGGCCCATTTCTTCAGCTACACATGGGCTCTGCTGCCACTGCTGGATGCGCTGGGGCAGGATCTCATAGATGCGACTGGAACAAGAAGAGAAAGAGTTTATTGTTTATCACCCATAACCATAATCACCCATAAAAGGAAACAAAAAATGCAAAGCTTTTTGAGGATCCTGAAAAGTCACTAATTAAATACAAAGATTTGCTATTACAATGAAAAGATTACAGATTGTACTCACTTGGCAGCAAGCTTCATGCCACAATCCTCAGAGCAGTATTTTGAGTTATTTCGAGCTGGTTCCACACAGCCAGGCCCCAGACATTGTCTCAAGCCCGAAGCAGTGTCTTTAACTCCACCATCTCCACGTTCACTGTGCCGCACCCGCACACGGTGGCGTTGTTTCACCTTATGTTTGCGCTCCTCTTTATGCACGGACTCCTGGGATTTCTAAAAGTATAATACCAACAAAATAATCAAGATTAGTAATTTCACTGAAAATCCCTGTAATATTTTTAATAATAGTTTGTACCTTCTTCTCTGGTTTCTTGTCTCGTCTCTTCACATGTTTAACTTTCACAGCCTTTTTAAGAGACTGTCCCTCCTCCTCCTCCTCCTCACTATGCCACACCTACAGGACAAAACAACCTCTAGTTAACGCATTAATAATAATACACTTCAAAATGACTTGTGTTTCTCACCAGATCCCTGTAACCAGCTGCTTTGTACTGTTCATATAGCTCCAGTTCACTCTCGCTGTAAGCATCGTCTTCATCTTCATCCTCTGCATGAAACCCAGAACCTTTCCTCTGCAGGCTTCGCCCCCTGACAGGTGGACGGCCGCTGTGCTCCTCCTCGTCTCGCACTCGAAGCATCTTCTGCTCAGACAAGATTTCACGTTTAGATACAAATTCAATATTAGTAGTTTTACATCAGGTGTCTCCAACCTTTTTCGCCTGGAGAGCTACTTTTGCAAAAGAAAACTGGCGGCGAGCTACTACTTTTAGCGATGAACAAAAATTGAAGTTAACTGAGGCATTACGAGGCCTATATGAAAACTTAACCAATGTCTACTTAGAAGTGGAAACAATTAGGCATTTAAAGATACATTTACAATAGAAATAGGCAAGTATAAAATAAAATTTGTGTAATAAAGCATAATTTGTATGATTCCAAAATCCTTTGGGGAGCTACTTGGAAGGTGGTGGCGAACTACTGAAAGCTACCGAGCTACAGGTTGGAGACCCTTGTTTTACATAGATCATGAAACAACTAACCATCTACAAACTGATAATTATTTCACTTAATACCAGTTTCTTAGTAGTTTAAGTATCGTAGATCCCAATGTGCTGCAGGCTGTGAGGGTGATCAACAGCAGCACATTCAGCCATAGACATGTAAATCTGAGCACTTCAGACTTTTGGTATGACTGCTCCTAACATTTTTTAATATTATCTATCTTTATGTTCATCTATCCACAAATATTTATTTTAGTAAATAAAACATAGTATTTGCTTCAAAAAGTGTTTTTCTGCTTTGAGAATGAAGGCATGCCCAAAGTGAAATTCTTTAGCAACAAGCGATTAATAATTAACTGGATTGTAAACCATTTCAGGAAAAGCCTTTAGAGCATTTAACATTAAAAAAGAGAATTCTAATCAATAAACTAAATCAGTTTGTTTCTGAAAAGTCCAATATCACAAAAGAAATTACCTCAGAGGACATCGAATTAGAAGAAAACCAGACACAAGAGCAAAACTGGAGTGGCCACATTTGCAAAACAAACAGTGTAGTTTGCAAACCCGGCCCCTCTCAGTCACAGCCTCATGATTGGTCAGGTGAGGATGACATACAGCAGACTCACCCGAGCTCTGACTTCACACTGTCGCAGCCGACACTTCTGCCTGATGCGATTTGGACCTCCAAACTTTTTCATGTCTTTGCAGAAGTCGCACTGAGCACAATCTTCTGTTCTGAGGCACGCGTCACACTCCCCACACATACGAGCCGAACGCTTGATCTGGGAAAATTAGAACA
Organism: Mugilogobius chulae; assembly: GCA_038363315.1. Lineage (NCBI taxonomy): Eukaryota > Metazoa > Chordata > Actinopteri > Gobiiformes > Gobiidae > Mugilogobius > Mugilogobius chulae. The sequence continues at coordinate 21,023,165 of CM076414.1, forward strand.
AAATCAAGACTAACAGCAGTAAAAACAAACGGTAAACTGGATTAATCTGAGATTACACTGGGATCACAACTAATTCAAGGTTAAACAAGGCCTAATTCAAGGTTAAACAAGGACTAAACTAAGTCAAAACAAGTAATAAATCAGGTGTAAAACTAACAATGCAGAACTAGACTTAAGACTCTACTTGTGCGAGAAACCAGAACTACAGCAAGTCTAGACAAGAGTCAAACCTGAACAAGGCGAAACAAATGTAGGGCAAACCCGGCAGGCTCAAACCAGTACTGAACCAGGAAGTAGGAAGTGTGTGAGGAGAGGGAGGAGCTGCATTACCTGCAGTGAGCTCCTCCTCTTGTCCAAGTTTGAAGGTGGCTGATTGAACTCCTCATTATCTTGTTTCTCTTCCACCAGATCCTTTTCTTTGGATTTTTTCGGACGATATTTAATTTCTAATGATGGGTCTTTTTCTAATAAAAGAATAAAAATACAACATTTCAAAAAAAAAAAAAAAAAAGTTTATTTTATTTTTTTTAAGTATAGCACAAAATAATTTATGTTAAAGCTATCAGGATATATTTTGGCATTTTGTCCTACTGTTCAATGATTAAAACTGCGCTAGTGACAAAGGAAATTTTTAATTAACATTTTTAGTGTGATTACTTATGTTTTTTATATTGATATTTATATTGTATTGTGTTTTAAAGTATTTTTAAAATTATAAAACATGTTTTGTATCAACTGTATCAAACTCTACAAATATATTGTGATTGATTGAATCAGATCTGAACCAAGCTTTTGGTAAGAAATGTAAAACCTTTGCCTCACCTCGACATGAAGGGCAGTACCAGACTCTTATAGGTTTTGCAGCTTTCTCTGATATACCAATACAATCTCCATGGAACCACTCAGCACAACTGTCACACCCTCTGAACAAATCAAACACAGAAAATGTATCTCAGGCTTTTTAAAAAATCAAACTAAAACAGGTTTCTTGCTCACATCATGAAGCAGTTGATGTCTGGTTTTCGGCAGAGACAGTAAACTGGAGCAGATGCGGCTTCCACAGCGACGGGCCTTTTCTGCTCGGATGTCTTACATCCTGGCTCCTGGTCCTCATCTTCCTCCTTTGGACCATGTTCGGCAGCTGCCTCCTCAGCCTCAAAAGTCATAAACAGGCAACATTTGTGTGTTTGACATCATGTGTTTGTCTGAGAGATTTGATTCCAATATTAATCAACAAACTAAAACAAAACAATAACAATTATTATCCTACTCATCAGTAACTACACCTAAATAATATCAATAAATCAAAGACTTGTTGAACAAATTATTTATTTTGGGCTGCACAACTAATCTAAATCAAATCCAAATGACTATTTTAATAGGCGCAAATAGTAACTCTGACCAAAATTCTTATCAAATTCAATTCAAATCAAATAGTAATAGCCTAATGGTTAGAAAAATCACAATTATTATTATTTTTTTAAAATCAGACTTCCTAACTGATTAAGTAAGGTTAGTGCTAGGAGTTAGAAAGTTGTACTTACTAAGCCTGAACTATTGTTATTAAACTAAATCATTATGAATTAATTCTTTGCACATGGTTTCTTAAGGCTATTAAAGGTAGAGCTAATGAGTGGTACATTACAATTATACACATTTTTTATAAACATTTAAGCATCACATTTTCAATTATTTCTATTAAAGTTTACTCCTGCTGATTTGTTTTGTTTACTTGGTTGATGTTTTATGCAATTATAAACCTAAGAAATATAGAACATTTTCATTAATAGTTAATTAATGTTTTTCTTTGCAGACATATTTATATATTCTTTTCCATTTGTAGACATTAGTTTTCATTTTAAACACAAAAAAGCACATTCTTTAGCCTCTTTTCGTTTTTCAGGTTTCGTGTCCAGATGTGCAGATGTGCACTTAAAAGTGAATAACAGTTTTGTTACACGTGCATGCACTTACATTAGCTTTATGCTAATGCAAAGCCACATCACTGCACAGCTCGTCGGCATTACCGTGATTAGTCTGATTTGAGACTTTCTCTGAGATTTAGCACGGCTCAGACCTGCAGGAGGATGCTGCAGTTTACATCCACATCAGCAAATAAGAAACTAAACACTCACCATTAGAGGAAAGGTTATGCTACTGTATTTTTCTTTATTGATGCTTCTTTTCAGCTCCGGTCGTGTGTGTGTTTTTGTTGGCTGTATAATTTGGGAAAATCGGGAATTTTTACAGAAATCGCTTTGTTTTCCGCCGCGTCTTCTTCTGCGGTGAAGCTGGAAACATGGACGCGCTGGATAACGTTAGGTCCAAAGCACTGAGGGCATCTACTGGTCATTGTGGGTATTACAATAAAAGTCACAAAAAAAAAAAAAAAAAAAAAACACGTTCTGAACACAAGCGAAGGATTCAAGCACAAGTTTGTTTTTTACGTTTGAAAGTGAATGACTGGTAGGTGTATATTTAGTTAAATTAGTTCTTTTGGCAATGGATAAGGAAAAGTTTTGATTGTAGAATGTTGAACGTATTTCTTTACAAAAATTAGTAGGTTAGCTAAATATAATAAAACCTTTGTAACCACAATATTTTACAGTACGAAATAAAGGCCTACTGAATAGCTAAAAAATGTTATATGTAAGCACTGACATAAATGTGTGATAAATTGTTCATAGTGTTACTGAGAGCTACAGAATATTTAGAGCGTGTCTTCTTTGTCAAACAGATAAAAGTGCTTCAGAGGAAACAGGAGGAGCTCAGTGACCACACCAAACCATAACGGGACAAAAGAGGCCAATATAGCCTACTCCAAGTCCAAACCAGGGCACTTCTGGACCAAAACAGAGACTTCTTATTAACCAGAAAAGGACAACTAAAAAGAAAGGAAAGGATACGATTTAATCCAGGTCTGAAGAGGAGCTACACTGGGTATGAACCAGGGAAAAACACGCTGTTTTAACTAAGCCACGGGATTAGGCAAAAATAATTACTAAAACGTTTGAGAATTAAGTGACAGCATAACTAAAAATTAAAGATGGACTTTCAAAGAAGAGAGAGAGACATTTTAGACCTTCACTGAAGATCTGAGGAATAAACTTTGCTATTTGCAGGTAAGACAACATGAATAGTCTACATAAATGTTATTTATTTTTATTTTATTTTTATTTTGTGTGGGAGTGTGTGGTTTTTTTGTTTTGTTTTTTTTTTGTTTGTTGTTGTTTTTGCATTTGCACTTTCATTTGCTTGTATAAAAAGTAAACACATTAGGTTTGTTAAATTACCATTCTCTTACACTATTCTTTTTTTTTTTTTTTTTTTTTTACTAAAATGTTGTGAATGTTAAGAAGAAACTAAATAATAATAACACTCATCATAATAATATTAAAACTGGGTTTCTAAAACAGATTTTTACAACTTTTGTAAAAAAAGTTAAATGTTAGGATTTTGTTGACAATATTAGCTTGAAGGAGACCTATTGTGATTTTTCTGAATATAGGAAGTTGTTTTGAATCACAAAAATCATCCAAAACAACTTAGAAATAAAAATAGGTCCACTCACTTCCTGTTCAAAACTGCAGAACTAATAAGGCCCACCACATTTTTTAAATTTTATTTAAAAAGCCACAGATTTTAAAATATGATTTTATGTTGTTGGAAAGTGACAGTATGACAATTTTGAACCTTGTATGTTTTACTCAGAAACGGAATTTTGGAATAATTGCAAGTAAATACAGGCAAGTGAGCCGGGAAAGGTGGTGGATGAAAAGCATCAGCTGCAGGACAACACAAGATTTCTCAAACATGCGAGAATCAATACAATTACAACTTTGGTTGAACTCATGATGAGCGAACACAGCTGTAACATGAGTAAAAACTCTTAATAGGTCCCCTTTAATTTAGTCAACACTTCAATGGTTTGGATGCAGACACTATTTAGAACAAATAGCAAGTATAACGTTTTCAGCAATTCTAAGTAATGATGTTCATATTTTTAAGAATGGATGATGAGACATTAGTTCAACATCAAGTTCAACAGAATAAGACCAGTCTGGACCAATCAGAATGCATCGTCAATCAACCGTCAGCCAATGGAATCCTGCCACATCACGACACAGGTGAGAGAAACATTTAAAGTGTGATTAGTGAATCATGTTATTGGTTAGAACAGTGTTTGTATGTCCACCTTCTTCTCAGCTCAGACCCCTGGATCAGAGGATTGTGACATCAGCATCGGACGTTCTGTGACGGACAGCTTAACATCCAATGACAACGCTCAGCTGCTTCATGGTTCCTCCCCAGGCGCCCAACCACAAACAGGTAAAACTGCATAATGAACATGTATTTCTATTACTTATAACTTTGCAATAAAATAAAACGAAAAACGTTCTCCAAAGCAAACAGCCCTAGAAGTTACAACAGAAACAACAATCCTCTTCATGATCATCACCTAACTGGAGCTAATCAGAGGGAGACAAGCCGCGCTCCCAGCACAACCAATGCCCACATCAAACAAGCAGCAGGAGGAGGTCAGACATTATCCATGTTGTTAGCACTCTCACCTCACAGCAAGAAGGTCCCAGGTTCAATTCTGGACAGCATATGTACTAGATTTGAATGTTCTCAGTATAGACATTATAGCAGTGGTCAAATACAAATACAAATGACCATGCTTACCTCAAGGAAATATCAATATGGTGCTTTAACTGTTCTGATCTATTATTGAATAGGTCTATATGTATACTTTTAACAAATTTACAGCCATAAGTTGCATGCAGGCCTGCTCCAGACTGTGTACATGTGGTGAGAGAGATAAGTGTTCTGTGTATGTGAAAGATAAACCTTTCCAACTGTCACCAATGCAGAAACATTTACCTCTAAGTCAGATTCATATTCTGTTCACCTTTACAGCAAACAGACTGACTCCAGACATGGTATTGAGATAGAATGTTGTACAGTACAGCATCAAACCGGTGTATCTCCATTGAGACTGTCTTAAGCTTGTTTCATACTTGACGCATCCGCGAGGACCGCATGGGTCCGCGCGGCGGAAATGCGTAATTTTTGGAGACACGCCTCCTCAAGCGCCGTCCGCTTGGACCAGGTTTCCGCGTCGGCGTCAGGGAAAATCTGTGACTACGCGGACGGTCCGCGCGGCAATCAACAGGCTTTCAATGGCAGCTCCCTACTGCCCTCTACAAGCAGCCGCTTGAAACACACAGAAACTATAAACACTGTCAGCGTCTGCTCCGCTCTAGTCCATGCGTCTGATTTCCGCGCGGACTTCACGTGCGGGAACCATAAACCAAGCTTATGGTGGTTACAAGTTTGATCACGCTCAGTAAGAACGAGATAAAAAGACAGGTTTAACTGAACAAATGCAAATAGATGTTATGTGCCATACAGTGGAACAATGCACTCAAAGCACTCACATCTCTATGGAGTTAAATAGGTAGCAGACACCACCAGAAAAGTTTAAGTGCACCTTTGTGAATAATTCAGACTAAGGCGTAAAAACATTGTTTAACTCATTAATGAAATTGAAAATTAAATTAGCAGTGTTTACATTGTGATTTTTACTCCTTCAGGCAACGCCCAGTTTAAAGTGCTTCTACAGTCCTAAACTCTGCCTATGACCACATTTCAAATAAAGCTGGTCAACTGGACAGTGCTAGAGAAAAGTGAGAGACAGAGGTGGCATCTGATTGAATAAAGCTGTATGTGATTGGTCAGAACAGCAGGTGTTTATAATCAGGGCGGTCCAACATGTCAGATACTACAGTATATACAATATACAACAAACAAACAAACAAACAAACAAACAAACAAACAAACAAACAAACAAACAACTCTGAACAATAGACAATTATAGTTATAGTTAAACATTCAAAATTTAAAATCGAAGGTGATTTGGTCTTTATTTCCTCATTGACTGCTGTATTTAAAATGTAATGATCCAGCCACTTGGAAGATTAGGGGCTTAGACAACTTTTAGGTTTGAGTTTTAAGTCCTATTTTTGGCCTTGGACCAAACTGAGTTCAAAGGATTGATTCAGGATCTGTTCCTTTGAATTATGTACACCGGGTGAAAAAAAAGAACTACATAGACCCACGAATTAGATTTTATTTACTGTAAAATTATTATAATGAGGGTCTTCAGAGTTGTGGTACAGATACAAATGATGTCCACTGTCCACTGTGCGTTTTTTTGCAGACTGCTGTGTTCACTGCCTGTTGGCCTGTCTGTTTTGTGAGCTGCCTTCTCTGTGCTCAGCTCTGGCTCAGTGTCTGCTCTGTGGAGAAGGTGTGGCCTGTGCGGAGGCAGGTGGGACCTGTTGTTGCTCAGATTCGATGATTTGCTGTTGTTCTGAAGCGGGATGCTCTGAGGAATGTGGAGTCATTGAGACCTGCTGCGGATCCACAGACTGTTTAGAAATCTGCCTTGAGTGCTGTTTCTATCTGCTTCCCCTCATGAACCAAAACCAGAACTGATCAGGACTGAAACCAAATCAGCCTTTAGGTCACCTTCATTTCCATCTACATCCTGCTGTGAGAACTGAAGAGGAAGAGCCATGTTCTGTTGTAGGCTATTATAGTTTGTCAGGGTGTTCCTGTCTGTTACACAGTGTGGTATCTTTGATGTTTCCCAAGGTCAAAGGTCACTGCTGGCACGTTCTACTTCCCGTTTCCTGTTTGGACACACTTCAGGCAAGTCAGTCTCTGTTAAAGCTTCAGTGAGACGACAGGCAGGCTGTGCCCACCTTGCTAACACTCCCTTGGGGCCTGATTGACAGATGAATGTCAAGAAACTGAGACTTTGAAGAGGAAGGTGAGCATAAATGACAGTGGTATTGGAGCCTTCTCCCTGTTTTTCTGTCTTCTATAGTGAGTCCTCAAAGCCCAAACAAAATCATTGTCAAATATATTTTGAATTATGATTACTGTATATACAATGACATTCACCTTTCATTAGACAAATAGGGCTAATCAGAAAAATTACGCTCAAACTTTTTTCATCAGTGGGACAACATACTAGCACATCAAGTGCCAAATGTAATTTTGTGTTCTCTTTAAAAAAAATTACAAAGAAAAGTATAATTATATATATAATATAATCAAAATCGCAACAACTATACTCTTAATATTGGCATTGCTTTGCAGGCCAAAGTTTGGTCTGCAGGTCACGTAGAAGAATGAATGCAGAAACACTATAGGAGAAATCCAACAACTTCCAATACTGGAGACCTATCATTAAGACAAACGTCTATCATATCTCCAGTTTTTTTTTTCAAGCTCTTTGGAAAAAAAAATCCATGTGACGTCAGTACATATTATGTTGCAGAGTATGTTGCAGAACTACTAATACATATTCTATGCCTAGCTCTTCAGACGTTCAGCTTTTACAGCCATTCCACATTTCAGATGTGTTTTTAAAGAATATAGCACAAATTCTATAAAAGACAGATTTCTGAATCATGTCTCTTCTTTCCTAATGGTCAAGAACATACAAGTCTTCTATAGATGATTATGCTACAACTGCTCCATCCAGTGGTTATACAAGTCGCAGTATAAATCTTATTTTGCAATTGTAAAACGTGCACTAAAATTACTAAACTGTGATATGGAAGGCACTGTGTTTTCAGTTCAACAATAAATGAACACATGCAGCAAATGTCTCAGATACTACTTTTGTATACCTGACCTTCAGAGGAGTTAATTTAGGACTAAATACTTAAGGTTAAGGTACACTTTTAACCTGACGTGTCTTATTTTGTTTTAAATGTTGTCCTTATAACAATGTAAATTATATAATTAAATCAAGGATTAGTTTAGGAGGCGTGTGCTAATGGCTTTTACCTGTAACTCTTAATTCTCAATACATAAATATGCAAGTAACAAACATTATGGTTACAGGCTTAACCAAATCATTGTGAACAGGCTCATTCTTCACTATCAGATCATAAATGACCAACACACTTTTTAATTTATTATAAAAGTTGTATTTTTTGTAAAATAATGATAATGTCGGATTATAAATGAAGTAAACATTTACATTGTTGGAGGCAGATTTGGGATTGTTATTCCCTTTTTTAAGCTTGAGCATAAAACGTTACAGCAAGAAAATACAAATCTTAAAAAGACATATGAGTGCATCAAAAGTAGAAATTAGGTGATTGTAACATAGATAAGATGTCAACTAATAGTCTCTTGAATAAATTCAAATATTTTGAGAAGAAAATCTAAAAATTAGTAAAATAAGGAAGACATAAAACAACAATGTGCCAAAAATGTAACATAATTTGATTTGAACATGACAACAAACCCTTCCTCTGGTTATCATTACTAAATTAGACAGAGTTAGAAAGGACTAAACGGAACAGTCAGTTAGGAAATGTGCACTGTAGCAGGATTAAGACTCTATTCAGCATTTTATAAGTTTGAAACTAATACAGTACATATAACAAATAATACAGCAAGAGTAAGCTTCAGCATTAACTAAACTAGGCCCTTTTTTAATTAAAAAATATGTTTTCCCTTATGAGCCTAAAAACATATGGTAAAATTGAAAACAGACAACATCCCAGTGAGGGAAAAACAAAATCAACTAATATAAGATCCAAATTTAACTAACGTTTAGAGATGCACAGCATTAGAGAGACCAGATAGTTTAATTTGGTTTTGCCTCTAAATAATAGATCAGGCATTTTTAAATACCAGTCTAATTTCTGGCTATACTTATAATTCCAGCTCTGATAACAAGTTTGCATGTTTTCATAATTCATATTTACAACATTAATAAAAAATATTATTTTCTCATTTGACGAACACTTACATAAAGAGAGCGGAAGTCAGCGTGATTAGCCAACAAGAAACAGAACCATGAAACACTCCAGTAACTTATTTAAATCTTGTGATAATTTTGTGTAAATAGATCCATATCTTCTGCTGTTTGTTGATGTGATGAAACAGTCCTTAAATTCAACTTTAGGATCAGTTGAAAGGAATGAATAGACTTTCAGAGTAAAAGTTTAGTTTTCGTTGAAACTATGACCACCAAGATGCTTTACAACTTGATACAAGGAATAAGTACAATGTTTGATACCAATTTTGTACCTATAAAACACTTTTCATAAAAGAACTGGTTTGAAATAGAATCAAAGCAGCCTCTGGTGGTCATCAGCGGGAATACATGTTTGATACACTTGGTTTGTTGATACTGTAAATATCTGTAGCGTCACTTCTAATAGTCCATTGAAGATGCACTGTAACTTCAGAGATCCTCCTCCATGCTGAAGCTGCTCCTTCGGCTGCTGCACTTGGACGCCCCACAGGAAAGCAGAGGGTCTGCCCCGCACTCCTCCATTAGCACATCCACCCCGAGACCCAGATCCAGGCCGTCCCGAGCTCAGAGAGGGCATCCAAACCCGGGGAGAACACACTGCTCCTGCCTCCCCGCGCTTCGTCCTCCAGAGCGTCTTCCAGAGGGCTGTCGCTGAAGCTCAGAGAGTCCAGCCCCAGAGGAGACACCAGCACAGGGGAGACAGATGGGTTCAGAGCAGTGGAGGTGGGGGGTGGCAGAGGTTGTGTCATGGGGGGGTTCAGAGGGTTCAGAGAGGCGGTGGAGGAGGAGATGCCATGGAGACGGGCTTGAAGCTCCAACTCCTGCAGAAGACAAAGATAGATGTGATTTTTTTATTATGTGATGTACTTTTACTATAATTACGACGACATGAATCAAATAGGGGCCCCTCGAAAAGACCAGATTTAGGCGGGCCCCAGCCCCAGATGTCCCCTTAGCTCCGCCCCTGAAAAACTGGGCTTAAGGTGCGTCAGTCAGAGCAGAGAAAACACTGCTGCACACACTTTTGTCAGAGTCTAAACTTCTTTATGTCATTCAAAAAGCAAAAGCCGTAAAGATAACTTTGAAGATTTCCACGCTGCACCGTTCTGCACGATTTCGCATGTTTTATTTTACTGTATACATTAGACCTGTTCTCTGTGGATATAAGGTGGATTTGCACAAATGATCAATATGAAGCTTCACAGAAGAACACCGGGCGTTCAAAATGATTCTCAAAATAAACTGTCTGTTAAAGAGATCTGCTTTGACACTGCACTGACAGTTGCAGGCCGGCCAAGATCTGCATGAAACTCCAGAACTTCCTATTCGACGACTTTAGAGAAGAGAAGCAACACAATTTTTTGTCTATTGTCCATTCTGCTTCTAAATAGGAGTAATCTTAAGCCTTTTCACAAACTTGTGTCTAAACTTCTCCAAATGGAACAGTTCAAATGGATCATTTGCCTCCTTCTCACAACAGTAGACAAATAGTAGTGGTAGTACACACCTGTATTCGTAGCAGCAATGATCTGTTGGTACTTTCCAGTCTCCTCTGTCGATCCTCCATCTCTCTCGCCCGTTGTTGTTCTTTCTGCAGTTTTCTGATGTAGTCCACAGAGGCCTTGAGGATGGTGCCTTTGTTCCAACGCATCTCTCTGAAACAACAAATCAGAAGATTATTTTAAATAATATTTGAGGTGAATTTCCGTCTAGTGGTGTTTTAAAGAGATAGTATGGTACTTTAACTCACGGGTCACTAGACTTGGGAACCAGGACTCCCAGTTCTTTGATTCTGTCGTTTATGTTGAATCGCCGCCTCCTCTCGACTGTGGCCAAAACACAGAAAAATATAAATCACTGTAAGGCAGGAATTAAAGCAAACACAAAAGCAAAATTTTCTATTGGTGGCTATAATAAATATAAATAAAATTGCTTGCTATTTGAAACAATGCAGATTAATATTCGAAATAACAAACAAAAACTTTTAATTTCTGAATTCAGAGACATAACCCATGTTTGCCAACCACTGGCCTAAACTTCTGCACTTATGCCCTTGACTGGGAACATTACAATGCAATATCGGTATGGTTAAAACTGCTCAGAAAAGCATTTTTAGAAATACAGCCCACTTAAAGCACTACTATAACATGTGATTGAACAAACACTTATCATCAAAAGACAATTTACAACAATTTATTCTTTCCTGCTTTCATTTGTATAAGTTTTGCCAACACTTAAAACAGCAAAATTAGTTACAAATATCCATGTTCTGTGATAAAGTGACTCACTGAGGTTGTGGTTGTCCTTCTTCTGCCTCTCTTTCATCAGGGCTTTAGTGTCGACATCTGGAACATGAGCAATTTGATTTATTAGCACGTAAGAAGGTTTAGTTTATTTTATCAATTATTTCATGTATTTTGTGCAAGTTTTAGATTAAAAGAGAATGTAGAAGTACAAAGTTAGTAGTGTTGGTCTTGCGTGAAGAGTTGCTCATACGTAAGTGAAACATGTAGAGGAAGTGTGAAGTGATGATGTGGAGAATAGAGACAGGGGAGGACAGGAAGAGGCCATTCTGATTCAGCAACTCCACTCCAACATTCAGGAACAGATTATTGCTGTAAACCAGGAACTATCAACTCATCAGAAAGTCACAAAAAGAGGAGAAATACATGGCTTTACTGACAAATGTATGATCTACAAAATGGTACAGCCATCATTTAGAATTCTGTTGTAGGAGTAGTATTGTGGTTGTTTTTAGTATCTAAGGTCAAGTGTTTATCATTGGTTTTATCAGCTTCTGAGTTATGGCTCTGTTTTCTGTTCTTTGCATAACATAAAATCCCAAATTACACAAGGACCATTTCAAGAAAACTTTCAACATTTTGCATTTATAAAAAACAAATAAGGAAGAGTAAGATGTCACATATCACAGTTATTTACATAAAACATTATAAATAATATTTTTTATACAAAACAAGTTCATCAATTGTCCTGTATCAAGTAATAAATATTCAGGATTCACTGTGCATTGTTTTAATTTACATGTATGCTTTTTTGTTCATCCTATAAAACATAAAATTAATAAAGCTTAGTCTAAACGCACCGTTGATCTCGTGTTTGACTGCATGTAGATCGGCGGGACAGCTGTTGCTAACAGTAACGGAGGGCGTGGCCAACCCTTTACTGTACATGTCCAGGGCCCCACATCTGGCATCTGGAACAGACCAATCAGAGAAGAGTGTTAAAGACGTGACCACAAAAGCCGATCCATCAGATGTACGACAAGAGAATACAAACTTTAAATGAACTAAACACAAGGACAATTATGGCTTGTATCATTTGACAAATTGATGCTTGGGCCTTTCATACACTACCATTAATAATTAACCATTTAGATGCAAGTTTATGGAAATTGTATTATATGCAGGAATATGTTCATAATTTTTTTTTTTTACTCTAGTATGAGGATTGGTGGCTTATCAGTTCATCTAATCAGTGGAAATATAGACTTTTAGGCATTCTGTGCTTCTGCATATCGTCATATGGGGGTAGGGGTGGCTAAAATGTGTAATAATACAATCCCACAGCCAAAGCCAAAGTCATGGCAATAAATGCACCTTCAGAGAAAACGTCCTTAACCAGCTGCAAGGGTAAAGAATGTGTGAATGTTTGCTTAGTTCAAGAAAGTATTGTTTAAGATCATGTCACTAAGACTGAGTAAATTTGTGTAGCCTAATGGAGCTTGGGACATAGACAGTTTCCAGTTCAACTTAAACTCTTTGGTCTAATATTTCATGAACGTAAAGTTTGAGGTTGATTCAAAGTGTCTTGAGTTTGTGCTGAAATGCAACAATTTAGTCCAAGTCTGCACTAAAAACGGTCTAACCAAGGACAAACTAAAGCTACGCAGACAGTAGTTTAAACTTAATTTCAAATCAGGTCACAAATTACAAAACAATGAGGGTATGTGGTAAATGCAAACAGTCTGATAAAAAGAAAATTTGTAATCAGAAAAATGATTATGTGTTACAAAGCTTTCCCACAGCCACTACACCAGCCCCTCCTCCCTGTGAGTAAACTCTTCTTTCATTTTTGATCCTTTAATTGTTGCTGTGGTTCCGATCTATTTGTTTGACGTCTGTGAATAATCTCTAAAATGTCTGCTGTTGTGTAGTTACACATGTATCCATCTTTAAAGGGAGACACACACAAACTTGAATATTTAGCAAACTGAACTTAACAGCAAGTGGAAAAAAACACCTAATCAATGCAAAATGTGAAGAATGTTAGTAGCTACTTAAAGCACACATATATGCAAAATTAACTGGAGTTTTTAACCAACTTGTATATTTTCTTTATCATGAAAAACACAGCGGGAGTTCTGTCTGTGAGATACTACTCTTTCTCTCTGAGCCTCAGAAAACACTCTAAGACATCTCTAAGACAATTAATCATTTAAACTCATTTTGAGCATATCTGCAGCATTGGCATATCAGGTAAGATGGATTTGATTATTTTCCCTGAAAAAGGTGAGAATGTTTAAAAGAAAACAATGCACAACATACATATTTGCCCTTTAAACTTTGATATCATTTTAATCTAAAGTTAACAACTGCATGCATTTGTTTGAAGTGATCCGATACCGATAACCAATATTTGGACCCCTGAAGTAGTCGATACCTGATATTTGCCGATATTGATATTTATATTTTAAAGCAGAACTAAGTAACATTTGACTTTGTTAAATGTCTTTGTTAGTCTATGTGATGGCTACATATGTATTTTCTGGACATTTGAGGAATAAGTCGACAGCTCTCTGGAGAAACAACGGTTCTTTTATTTTACATTTGACAGTGTAAATATTATTCATGTACTTTTCATTGCCTTATTCTACAGTTCTCCTGTTGAGGAGAACTGTAGAGGAGCACTACTAGTCCTGCTTTAAAATCCACAGCACACCTCACAAGTTCACAAACCTAAAACAAATGTATTTATATGGGTTAACACGTGTTTTGGTGTTTTTACGTAAATATAGATAAAAGCTTAATGTTTGTTTATATGTCATTTCATTCTTTATTTATAAATACATTTTTTATCATTCACATTAAAAATCTCCTACTGTCAATTTACTTTTAGCTTACAAACAAATTAAGTTTTTAACTCACAAAACACAACAACATACTGAATTAAATATCTAAAAATGTTGCCTTTAAAGCCAACACAAAAATAACTAGTTTCATGGCTGACTCAGTTGGGTGTATGTCGGTTGTGTTGTGAGTTTGTGTGTGGAACCAAAGATTATCAGAGCTGGAGGACACTCTTATCCTTCACACCAGGCTTGTGTCAGTAACAGATTCTTCCAAAACTGATAAAAAAAACAACTGATTTCACACAAGAGCCGTAAAACCTGGGAGACCCTCATCAGAATGCACGTGCAGTACATTCCAAATCAAGGGATGCCTGATTAATCTACATGACTATTATTTAGAGACTATTATGTATAAAATGTTACAGTAGTAAAAGTACACACTGGATTGATAGCTGAGAGAGTTTAGAATGTTAGAATAGTTAATAAAATATTTTACTGAGAAAATGGGCAAATTGATGTGTCAACTCAGTAATTTTAATTTGTAATTTACAAGAATATATCTTGCCAACTGTGTCCACAAACCTTTTGACAAGTAAGTATTGTGAAAAAAGTAAATCCATCTGACCTAACTGGAATAAAATTACAAAATGCATTTATGAGTAACACCTAACAATGCATGTGAGCAATTTTGTACTAATGAATAACAACCTTGAATTTACATGACAACATAACCAATGTTGAATATTTTCCTTGTATTCTAAACTAGTTATGTTCTGCAAAGCCTTTAAGAGTTAAAGTTCAAATCATTCTACATTTACATTTTCTGAAAGGTTAAGCAAGTTAAACATTATTTTACCTCAGTTTTGATCCTGCGTTTGTCATGGTCCGGCAGCAGCACTAAGATCCTCATGTTTCTACTGGAGCAAGTACAAGTGCTCCTCTTTGCTTGTCCAAAACCCACGGTGGATGTAAGTGAAAAACTGTCTGCTTTTCCACAGTCTTGAGAGAGAACTGTGGCTAGTCCTAGTCCATACTACTGCCTGCGTCTACTGAATAAATGCTAAAGAAAACAGCCTCTCTGCTAGCCCTTATAGAGGTCCTCTATCTCCTCCACAAACTGCCCCTGTCTGCTCCAGCAAACGGCGTGTAGCTGAATGAATGAGGAAGGCTCTGAGTGAATAGGGAAGTGCAGGACTCAGATCCTCCTCCTGCCTCCTGTCTGTGTCTGTGAGTGTGTATTCATCACATTGTGGGGACTGCAATCTGTACACCCATTCTCCTCACAACAATCTTTTCACTTTGCAGGGACCAAAACATGACGTAAATCTTTCAATAAAGATAAATAAGTGAAGTTGTTGGTTTGTTTAAGTAATAAGGGTGAGGCAAGGTTATTAAAAGACACATTTGAAACAGATTAAGGATTAGTCAATAGAAAATGGATGTAAGTCAGTGTAATGAATGCAAAGTCCCCATGAAGCATGTGTGAGAGTATGAGTGTGCACAGACATTAACTCTCACATTTAGTGTTTCTTAACTTACACTTCAAACATTTAATCAATTAATAAGGCATCTGTGTGATGATATTGTGAGTTCCTTTTTGGATCTCTAATCTAAAACTTCTCTATCCATGCAACCATTGTTCTACTAAAGTTTTCTGTTAATATAATCTATGATAATAAAAACAAAAATCTGAAATGTAGAAGAATCAAAAAGAGAAGAAATGAAAAAACAAAACAAAAAATGATTCCTCTTTTTGGCCTGTTTAACAAAACAAGCGCAGAAAAACTGATTAATCCTACTTCTATGTAGAAGTCAAAGAAATGTTTTGTTAACTTCTACCTTCAAACGTAATTTTGCAAACTTTTCTTTTTGTTTTTTGGACCAATATAAATTACATAAAGCTGTTTTTCTAGTTTAGGTTCTTTTTGGCACTAATATACTGTCATATGTCAAGAGGCGACCCCCTGATTGTTTCTATAGAACCAGGTTTTAACACATTGTGGAATAAAACATACAGTATTTATCCCAAAAAAATAATGTTCTGAAGAAAGATTTTTGTCTTTCTGTTCCTACTGAAGTGCACTGTTGACTTTTCACCTCCAGTAAGTTACACAGTGCCATTTTAATAGATGTATAGCTAAACTTTGTTGTTGTTTTTAAACAAAAGACAAATATTAAAAACTTCACAAAGCAGAGGGTGTCCATTGGACACTGAGGTGGATCATTTACTTGGGGGCTTTGGGAGGTTTTAGCAGGATCTATCCCACACTTTTGTTCAGGCTCGAAAATAAAATAAATGGTCTCTCATAGCAAAGTGTGTGTTAGTGAGTTTGTGATTATGTTGGTGGAGGCTGACCCCACAAAGAGCCCCATTTATTAGGCATTTGGGTTAAAAGGATTAAACACACACACAAAAAAATGCTTCCTCCCAGGCCATCTAAAAGCTAATATAAATAATAACAAAAATAGTATATAGACTACAATGAGGTCAAACTGAGCTTACTCAATAACAAAACAAATAGACATTAATGTGTGTTGAATAGATGTAAATAATAAAAATCTTAACTTGTCATACTGATCTGCATAAAGAAGTTGAACCAAATGTAAGTGCTTGTAAGTAACTGCTCAGGATTCCTCAGCATGTTTCCGGTTGTTTTCAATGAAAAGAATTTTAGAAACACATTGATAACTAAGAACAGTGATCAGTATGCTGATTTACCGTAGTGGCGATCTGCAGTTCTGGGTCAAACAGGCTCAAATATTCATCATTCAGACTTGACTCGAGGCTGATGATGTCTTCAAGCACCGCCTCCTCCATCTGGAATCCACCAATCACAAACACAATATTATTAAATTGTGGTTGCCATAGAAGAGTACGCAGTGTTTTACTGTGTAGTGGGTAGCTGGATGAACTGTCTAGGTTCTATTCTAAACCTGGTCAAAGGGACCAGTCAATAGTCAATCTGAAATTATTTTAAAATCTGGTTTAATGTGAAAGGTGATTTGCTTTTGACAACACATAAATATGGTTTCACTGCTGTACTATGGAAGAGAACACTTTTCAAACAACATGTGTTTTGGACACTTTTTGGATTGTGGCTGTGACAGGGAAGCTACAGCTCTGAGTCAGATCCTCCACAAACGATGAGTCGACATAAACAGAAATGTCCCTGAATCTGCAGAAAGTGGGTAAAGCAACAGGAACCAGCAGGAACTGACTGGGTTGAAACAGGCTGGAACTAAAGACAGTTAAAACAGTAATATTCTACTTAACAAGACAGGTCAAGGAGCATTATATAACTTCTCTTTGTAGGGCACATTGTCTGGAAGTTTCTGTAATAGTAATGTAAGTAAAAATATCTCCATAGAGACAAGCAGGTGCAGTACACTCACAATCTGAAGGGAGAAACAATTAAAGTCTTATGCTTTCTATAAAGGTCTGGAGTTAACGCTATTGCACTACTGTATATAAACATCTAACTGTCTTTCCATGTCTTTGTGGTTAAAAGTAACTTGATCTAGTGTGTCACCATAGAAATATATTTGTGTAACGCAAAACTGTGCAACATTCCAGGCAAAGCAAAATCCTCTAAGAAAAAACAGGTGACGGTCCCTCTATATAGCACACCATTAAAACACTAGAGGGCCATGCAAGCTCCAAACACATGGACTTACACAGAAAGTCTGAAGTTGAACCATCTTCAATGATAAGGATGGAATAAAATCGTTTCTGTAATTTTACCATGCAAAAAATACATTTATAGATTTTGTAAGTGAAATTTTAAAAAGCAGCAAATACTGGCTATAATGTTTTATTCGATGAAGGGCTCATATATTACCTCTTGTTTAGGGCTGAGTGGGACTGGGCTGAAATCTCTCTTTGGACTGGGATCTGTCTGCATCTTTGCTCCATCGTGGCTGACTGCTCTGCCCTGGGCTGTGGACAGGTATTGTTTGACCTGCTGTCTTTGAGCCTGTTGGATGTGGTACCGGGTTGGGTTCTCCAGACCAGTTTGTACCTGAAGAGAAAGAGAATGTTTGAATTGATAGTGGCTGATGATGGTATTCACTGTGCGGGTAGAGGGGTGCTGTTGGGGAGCTAATGCTAGAAATGAGGGCCATGCATAGATGATGAAGGATGATAACGATGATGATGGGTACCTTGAGGATCTCCAGTGGGACTTGTGCTGGAGCTACGGAGCCTGAGGACAACGAGACCTGGATGGGCTCTGAGTTCTGAGCTGATGCCTTCTGTTTCTGGAGCTCCTTCTGCTGCTGTTCCAAGGTCTGCTGCCTCATTAGGTCCTGGCGAAGAAGAACTCTGAGGAGAACAGAACCAAATAAATAAATAATATAATGTCAATGTAATTAGTAAATATTTTATGAAGTAAACTGTGTTTTACCTGGAAGACATGGCTGAGGGCAGAGATGATGACAAGGACGAAGCAGCTCCGGAGGAACTGTGGAGGAAAGAACTACAGTGTGAAGCCTAATTGACACAAATAGATGCAGTACAAAACACAAACAGAATATTAATACAGCATCCAGCATCAACATTCTAAACTATATAAGATAAGATAACCTTTATTTGTCCCACAATGGGGAAATTCCAGTGTTGCAACGCACATTTTAAGAACAGCAGGGAGAATAGGAAACATGCAATCAAACAAGATAACACACATTTGCCATCCCCAAATGACTCAATTCTAAAAATGTGTTGGTACTTACTCAGTAGCTATACCGTACTGGCAATGGTGGACTTGGGTAAGACACTTTTCTACCCCATGTATTCAATATCTTCTGATTTGTGAAAAGATGCGAATTTTGGTTTGTACAAACTATTAGGAATGCACTGAGATCAGATATCGATGCCGATTCAGAAAATTTTGCTAGATTGGGTATTGGCTCCATGATCTCGATTCAACCTATATCATAATTGTGCCTTTAATTGGACATAATGAGACTAATTTATTGGCTGTTGATCCAAAACGTCTAGTTGTTACATTGTGGCTTAAATTATAAATAGCAGTTGCATAATAATATAGGACAAAATGTCTTATGTTTTAAAAAGAAAGAAAAACTATTTCAGTCCTCGGCTGATATCGGGTATCGGCTGATAATTAAAGACAAAGTATCAGAAATAGTATCGGAACTGAAAAAGCTGAATCGGTGCATTCCTACAAACTATGCCTGTTTTTATCTTGGCAGAACTGTCGAGGTGAATGTAGTGGGTGTGAAAACAGTATCAGTTCTGGAGTACCGACACTTACACTGATATTACATCAAAATCTCACTGAGTGACACTAAGCAGAGCCCAAAGGTCAGGGTTCATGAGGTAGAGGTTGTTTTGATTTAGGTACCTGTTGCTGATTGGCTGGCTCTTGATCTGGTAGAAAGTGTCAGAGTCTGAAGGGAGGAGACTCTCCACTTCGATGTCAGCCACAATTCCAGACTCCACTCTGAGAAAATCAATAGTAACATGTCAGATAAATATTTATAATATACAGCAGATAATGTACAGGAGATAATCTTCACTTACTGGTTACAAAACATAGATTTCATAACCAAAATAATAAGCTACAAAAACAGAGACTTGACAAATATAGCGTTGTCTCAGGACTTATGAGTTCAATGCCATAAAGACTAACAATGTAAAAATAAAATCTATGTTTTTAATAGGGAAAAGTCATCAGAATGTTTCAATTAAAAGAGAGCTGAATGCATGGCATACACCAAGTTTTTTTTTTTCTATTACTGATGATTGGAAAACAACAGAGCAGACCTGTACTGCTCTCTGCTGGCTTCTTCATTTGTTGACTTAAGACACTACTGTTTGTACAAAAGATGTAGTTCAAGTAAGCTAGCTTTATTTAATGACTAAATAAATATTATGAATAAAAATTCTATTCATGCAAATTCAGGTAAGTTGTTCAAGTAAATTGTCACTGTGTAGAAGACAATGTTAATGCAATAACGCCCAGTCTGATTGTTTAGGTTAAGCAACATTAATCCAAGCACAGATTTATTGTCAGGCTTTCATTAGTGCTGTAGGTTTGGATATGTGACATGAGGACCGCAGCTGAAAACAAGTCTGCACAAACAGGAAGTGGGTTTTAGAAAGCTCTAGTGCTGCTGAGTCACCCTAAGCTGCACAGAAATGTAGCCGGTACAGATTCATGTTAAAATGACATTTCCCCAGAAATCTGGATAACGTTCTCTTAACTGTGGCTAAAGTGAGAAGTATTCACATCTGGAGACAGTCACATGACTCAGCACAAAGTAAAATTCCTCTTAAAAATAGCAGAAATGGCA
This sequence comes from Mugilogobius chulae, assembly GCA_038363315.1. Lineage (NCBI taxonomy): Eukaryota > Metazoa > Chordata > Actinopteri > Gobiiformes > Gobiidae > Mugilogobius > Mugilogobius chulae. The sequence goes on from CM076414.1 coordinate 21,043,417, forward strand.
AAAATGCTTAGGGAAAAATGTATTTATTCAAAGATTGTCTTGCTGTCTTTTTAAAGTAGTTAGCGTATGCGTAATATATTGATTTTTGTGACAATGATTTCATTTTCTTTTGCTTTAGCCTATTCAGACCCAGACAAACGCAGGTTTTTGAAGGATTGTCATGAACATACATTTCTCAGTTCAGCATCCAACATGTTGGGTCTAAATATTTCTAGATAAAAACATTCCGAATGGAAAAGATAAACAGCTGTTTATGTGTCTGAGCTTGCCTTGTCTTTCTAAAAACAGAGCTGTTTTCATTTTGACAGTACACTGTATTTCTGATCACTGAGCAGGAAGGACTCTCTGATGTCCATAGGAAGTAGAGTTGTTAAAAGTATCAAATCAACAAAATGAAATTAGTATTGATAGTAATCCAGCAAACAACAGGCAGGTAACAAAGAGAATTTGACATTTTTTGCTTTGCTACAAAATGAATACTCAATGACTGGCATAATTTTTTCTGACTAAGAAAAGGATAGTATTGTTTCCTGTTTACAAAGGAGACTAAGGTACGTTCAAATTCTGTCCCCATAATTTATAAACAAGCCAAGTAATACATTTGTATTAAAATGTTGACTTTTCCTTATAAGGGGATCAGAATTTTTTTTTTTAAATGTTGGATTAAGTAGAGCCAATAAGAGACTTATAAACAATAAACCAGTTTTCAGTTAAATGATTCTTTAAAGATTGTTTGTGTGCCATCTCAGACTAAATATGTGGGAAGGACTGTCAATTCTACCTCAATTCAATTCTATCTATTGCATCTGACCCATTCTACAACCAGCACCAGCCTTACTAGTCAGGCTTTTGATCTGGAGGGAGGCACTGGCAGGATTCATGGACTACCTTTAGGATTATGTCCCTGCTCCACCATGAGTCACTGTGGATTAGTGTTAGGGCCGGTGACTCATAAACCAGATTTAGAGACTTTAGAAAAGCAAACTCGCATATTATAAGCTGTAAACTTGGACACTTCTGCAATAGTTCAAAGGTTAGAAATAAACAATTGTGTCATCAAAATACAGATTCTTCACAGTGATATAGCAGCAGTGCCAAGCAAAAGCATTGTATTCTGTGGTACAAAGTAGCTACGCATAACAATACTACAACAAATTATATTACAGTAGTGGTGCAATAGTCTACTAATTACATAATCTAATTATCTAATTTTTTTGACAGTGCTGATCGCATACATTTAATAACCTATATATCAATGTTTCTATGAGTAATTGTAGGTCAAGAAGCTGACGCAGAATGACATCCACGTCTCTTATCCAGCCGCAAGGCATCTGTGGCATCAGAGATGTTTCTAACTCTTCTCTGATATTTCTAACTCTAGTTTTGTAGTAGAGTAACCCAATGTAGTAACAATGACAATCCGTGGGAGATAAAACTCATTTGGGTAGAATACCACAACATGTGTTTAAAAGTCATACTTGTCTCATTTGATCTGATACACACAAACAGGACAAAACTCAACCTGTAGGCTACTTTTAGCAACCAATGTAGACAATGGATGTTGGTAAGTGTAGAAACAAATTCATAATCCATTTTGAATGGTCTGAATGCATGAAGTGCGAAGTTAGACCCACCGGACGAGATTGATAGACTCCGCTGAATCCAGGATCACGTAGACGGTCTGTGTGACCTCCGCCTCGGCTCCGGGTCGGCTCTGCTCCTCGCGAAGAAGTTGGTTCGCGTTGACAGTGGACATGGTTTCCCTTCTTTGAATCCGCAAATGTGAAGAAAAGACAAACACTTTCCTACTTCCTCCAAAATATCAAAACTTTGCTCAGTGCATGGTAACAAAGTGTCAATAAAGGGGAAAAGAGCAGAGGAAGTGCCAGTTCTGTCTCGTCTGCACCTGGACCAGAATGAACACAGTACTGTACTGTACCCAGCAGCTGCGAGCGTGAACATAAACCTCTAGATGCGCCTGAAAGCAGGAAGACTAGCTAGCAGCGGACTCCTGGTGAAAAGACACAAGTCTTTGCGCATACATTATAGATCTGCTGTAGACAAATAACTATTACAAAACAGACTAGACACAAATGGAAATGTGTCAAGTTCCTTTGGGGAAAACTAATCACATAAAGTTTGAATCGTTCAAACTGATACATTACAACATGATTTTATTTTTAAAGCACATGGTTTGTTCTGATCGAGATCGAATATTAAAAAATAAATAAAATTAAACTTTACACTGACATTTATGCAGCAAGTGTCCTGAAACTTCCAATTTTAGTCTAAAAACAATGCAAAACGTAAACAAAAGATCAGTTCTATTATAACCTCATAAAAATATACGTATATCAACCTGTAGTGTCAGGAAATATTATTAATGAACTCTAATTACAGTATTTTGTTTGTTAAATGTCCATTGGTCTAACATTACTACATAGATGTGTGATATCATAGAGCTCTGGTCAAAACTGAATACAGCTAAAGTCAAAACACTACATCACAATGGTAAGAGACTTTATTTTATACAATGACCTAGCGGAAATCTGGATTTTGATTTTGAGGCCCATCTATGATTTTACATACATCAAAGGGGCGGAACTTGCAACATGGAGTGATGCCGACTGAAACCAATCTGCGCGTGCTTTCTTCACGGTTAACCAATCAGAGTAGGGCCGGCTTCTGTAGCCTCCAATAAGCGCCTTTTGTGCTTTAAAGAGCCGCCACGATGTTTGTTGATCTTTAACGGGAAAGTGAAAGTGTGCAGGGGAAATCCAAGCTGACGTAATGGGTAAAAGGATAATCGGCTGAGCTCAACCTGACAGCAATTGGGCCAATCAGAACACAAATACTTTGTTTTGATGTTTTTTTGAGCTGTTTCAGAGACTTGCATCATCTCAAGTTAGATAAGACTAGAAACCAGAAAAGTGACAATAAAGGGACATTTGTTGTACTACTTGGACACACGCGATGTTAACTCAAAGCACGAATCTCACAATTACCACAAAGAACAATTTACTGTTAACACAACCTTCTACTTTGAACTAGGAATTGACTTCAAGATTTCAAACACTTGACACTTGCTATTTGTAAAAAATGCTCTAAAAATCTTTATTGTTGCAGAGAATATTCACAAACAACAGCGGAGTCATTCCACAAACAAGATGGACAAATCAGACCGCTCTGTTAAGTCCCACAAACAAACGGACCAATCAGAGAGCACCGATCATTCAAATGGACCAATGGCAGAGTTCAAAATAGGAGAGTAACATAAACCACAGATAAACAAACCATTTGGCTTTTCTTCGAGACGTTTATATATATAAAAAAGAGTGAATAAAGAGAAAACAGTCAGCTACAGAGAGAATTAATTTACATAGAGCTGGTCCAAGTCCCACCTCTTAACCTTTGACCTTTCTACAAACTACATTTAACTCAAAAACTTTAATTATTTTTCAATTGATGACAAAAAACTGCCACTGACTCCACTCCTTTCTTTTTTAAACATTCCGTTTCCTGACAAACAGCAAGAGGAAATAAGAAAAAAATAACATGAGAAACGTTTGGATTGATCGATAAATGTACAAATATATTTTACAAGTCTCTGTCTTGCAGTTGAGAAGATTGTGGATGGGTCATGTGGCAACAGAAACCACTTGCCCAGGCCGGTCTCCTTTTAAGCGCATAATAGGGCAGAGCTTAGAAAGACAGGTGTCCAATCACAGATCTCAGAGAAAATGTGTTCTTATTGATCAGCTCTGAACTTCTTAGATCCTGCGGGTTTACTGTAGGAAGACAGAGGTAAAGTTAATCAAAAAACTAAAATATGCAACACATAACTGTAATCACACCATATATAATTTCATTTATAATAGATTAGTAATTTGTATCAACCAGCAACTGCAATGTGTGAAAAAAATAAAGCAACTTACAAATCAGGTGACACTCCAGGTCTTTTTATAGCAGGTTTGGCATCTTTAGTATCTGCAAATACAAATGCATATGTATATATAATATACTGTATAATTCATTCATCATTCCAGTGGAACTGTATCTAAAGCACAAATTTGGTAAAATGCTTTGTCTTTTGGCTTGATATGAGTGCAGAATTATCTGCTTAAAAATATAGCTTGACCCATGAGCTTCCCACAGTATGCGCGCCCCTTGCTGCTATGCTCAGGGGATGAGAAGGACCTGACCCAAACCACACTGTACCATCCGCAGCTCGCCAGGCTTGTGCACCGATTCCAACCTTTGCGCGTAAAACCGAGCCGTGGATCTTAAAGAGTTTAGAGAAGCGGTGGGGGTCTTTGTCTTAAGTCACGAATGTCACAGATAGCGTCTCTATAGAAGTCCCAAACTAACTCACGCCACACACAAGGATCGTGAGTACATGTGGACAAAAATAGGCAAATGAGAGGAAATAAATTTGCTGTGGAGGCTTTGTTGGCCTATGTTTCTCTGCTGCCGCGTTTGAAAAGTTTTACTATTTGATCCAAGGAATAATGCAGAAATAAAGAGCCAACAGGAGCAGCCCATCGAGGTCAGGAGCGACAAATTCTGGACTTCAGTGCAGGGAACACAACACACCAACACAGACCTACACTATCTCCTCTGTCCTCTGTGTGTCCGTATGTAAAGAGGACGATTCCTGTGGCGTCTGTTTGGTTCAAAACAAGCTTTTACACCATGCGCAATGGCGCACTTGGCCAACATTTCACAAATCTGATCCACGCTCTTATGAATGACATGAATGAAGCCTGATAGTCATATTTGCACCAGCACTCAGAGAAAGTAAAAATATATAGGTCTAAGAGTGTGGACTGCAGTCGAACAGTGTCATGCTTGTTGTTGTCCTCACCTGCGCTAATACAACTGACAGACAGGTTTGTCACTGTTCACTCTAGGGCAGGTTGTGGCAGAGGGAGAGGTTTTGATTGGGTGGGCAAGATGTCTATGGCTAGAGCTGTAACCGCTTTCCAAAGGAAAAAAAAAGTTAATTAAAATCCAGCGGTTGTTATAAAGAAATTTCACTATAAAGGGGCGGGGCTTATCAGTTTTGTAGTTTTTATCCAGAGGTTGCTGGATCTGTTTCAAGCAGTTTTAGATATATTTTGTGTTTGTGGACCTATGTAAAAAGTGTCACATCAAACTATTTTGTGTGTTTACCTTTTTAAGATTGCAAAAATCGTGTATAGCACCTTTCATGATAGAAGATGATTTGCTTTACCTTGTAACCACCGCACTTGCGTTGCTGGTCCATAGCCCTTCTGATTTCTGGCTGCAATCCTGAAGATAATGGCAGGTTTGGTGGTGTAGTCGATGTGGGCATTTGACAGACTTGAGGACTGGACCAGGCAGGACGGACTAGGGCCACAGTAAACCCTCATGAAGGCTAACTGGCCCTGGGACCCAGAGGAGCCTGCGGATGTCTGTGAGGACTGGATGGCCAGGTAAACAGAGTACTCTGTGATCCGTCCAGAAGTGACAGCAGGAGGCTCCCAGGTCAGCTGAGCACCATCTGGGCTCTAGGGGAGAAAGGAGAATAAAATATAATTTTCCACTCTGTCAGTTTGTTTGAGGTTGTATGGACTCCCAAATGAAGATGTTTTTGTTCAATAGATTTTCTATACCTTGCTGATCTTAATGGCACATGGAGCTCCAGGGAATCCTGGTAAACAGGTTTTAAATGCAGACACTTCAGAAAAGGCCCCTCTTCCACAGATGTTGATGCCTGCCACTCTGAACTTATACGCTGTTCCTGGCTGCAACTCAACTTTCCTCATTTGAGAATAATCTGGCACCGCACCAGAGTCATCCTGAAACAAACACAATTATACACACACAATTATATAAGATTCTAAAAATTCTGATCCATAATGTTGTTTTTTTCCAGTTCAGAAAGTTAGATTTGAGTGTCCATACATCAATGTAGTTGTCATCATAGGGCACGTAGTAGTGAGACACCACCATATTGGTGACTTTTACAATGCCCACGTCGTACCACTGTGAATCTTTAGGGATTGGCTTCACTGCGACTGGTTTCTGAAAACAGGTAATATAGGTGTAATCAATAACATGGTAATAATGTAAGCTTAAGCATTGGGTAATATATTTTTCTTTGAAAAAGTGATATTTAAACATTAAGCTTCATTATGTAATTTATCAGGTGATATAAATGCTTTCTCTACCATTTGTGATGTGGGTTACCAAGGCTGTATTCTCACCTGAGCTGCATTTGAAATGCCATTAGCAACCTCCGTTAGTGTAGCTGCTGCCTGAATCTTGTTGGGGCTGGCACTCAGAGGCGATGGAGCAAATGTGCTGGCCAACCGGGCAACAGCACTTGTTACAGCAGAAGATGCTAGCTCATGTCCATTACTTTCTGCTGTTGGGTCATTCAGGCTGTCAGCTGGAGCAAGTCCCTCTGAAAGAACAAGAAGACAAGAATGTGGAAATTACTAGAAACCTGAACACTTTTTTGTAGGCCTGATTTTCTTCTCCACAACCTCTCGGAGGCAGTCTGAAATGCAGTGTGTGTGTTTGTGTGTGTGGTGGTGGCAAATGTAGAGGGGTGTCAATGCAACTCGGCAACTATTTTTAGATTAAAAAAAAAGTTATCAGGAACTATACCACCGTCAATCAGAGCAGTCAGTTCAGGCCACTGAACAGTGCACTCCGCGGAGGATTGACTGACGCGCCAAAACCACCGCTGGGACAGAATGAGTGTTTGAAGTGGCCATATATACAGTGTGAGATGGATGTTGTTTGTTTGATGCTTGGAGTGAGAGGGAAGAGAGGCAGAAGGCTTGTGTATGTGGAGGAGAAAAGAAACAGGGGGAAGATGAAGCTTCCATATGCACGGACCAAGGAAAAGTAGAAAGAAAAGAATGTGTATGTGGAGGCACGCAGTAAGAAAAAAATTAGAGAAAAGCGCGCACTGTTACATGTGCAGTGAGAAAATAAGGGAAAAAAGAGAGAGACGTGCGGTAGGGACGAAGTGCTTCTGGTTCCCAAGCATACATTTAAATAATGACAAGCATCATAATGCGCTTTTTCTGTCATTACAATGCCACAGTTCAATGAGTGGGTGGGACCAGCCTCACTTCGAGCCCCGTGTGGGCTCAGGCTGGGTCGAGCTGGATTTTTTGGGACAGATTAAACTCTAGTGAGATATCTACCGATAATTGTAAGAATATGTCCTGTATCTGTGGCCTGCACTTTCAACACATTTTAAAATGGCTGAAGATGTTACAATCCTATAGAAAAAGTGCACAATTCCCATCAAGTGTTAACACACCTTTAAGTGGCCATACCAGATTGTCAATGCCTGATTCCATCAGGTATCTAAGGCAAAAGCAAGTTGGGCCTGAGCATTACTTGGATGAGAGATCGCTGGAACCCCAGTTGTCAAAGTGGGACAAATAGAAGTAAAAATGTAGTTGTGTCCTTAGGAAAGACCACATTTCCTAGTTTGGATTTGAAATATGTGTGAATGGTTAGCAGTGGTCGGAAGAGTCAACTGAACAAAATAGCTGTCTTGCTGGCGTCAATCTGGCCCAGGGCTGCTGCGGCTACAATAGTACCCCTACTGGGTGGAGTTATTGAATATTGCACAAAAGTGATGCGTTTTTGAGAATCACTAAAAGCGCTATATAAGTTCAATGCATTATTATGTATAAGTGAAGTGGGCAGCAGTTTTCACATTAAATGAAGTGGACAACAACTTTGAGAGTACATGTAGGCAAGTTTGTTCAAGGTTTTGATTTAAGATAATGTAATAGATGTTTAGATTACACTTCTTCAGATTCCCCACCTGTAGGCATAGCATGCTGTTGCTCTGCCTGCTCTGCCATAGGCTCAGGCTCTGTTTTGGGCACCACCTGCTGGGCCTCCTGAAGCTGCTGTTGCTGTTGAACCAGTGCAGCCAACTCTTGCTGGGTTAAGACTATTGGAATAGTCTGGTCTACACCGCCTTCTGAATCACCTCGAATGACAAAAGAAAAAATTCATTTAGTCTTCACGTGGCAGTCAAGTCAAGTCTTATGACTATATGTAACAGTCCTGAAAAAAAAGAAAGAAAAAATGCTCACCTAACTGCCCTGCTGCCTGAAGAACAGCCTGTATTGTTGCTTGCTGGGCCTCGTCTGTTGCCGTACTCAGCTGGTCTGGGGTCAGTCCAGTCACCATAAGAGTCGTAGCTCCTGACTCATCCCCTTCTGATGACATCAGCTCTTGGGGCAGACCGCTGTCTGCTGTCTCCATCTAAGAACAGAAGGAAATCCAAATTATTGGTCCAAATGTAAAGCAAACCTATTGACCAAAACACAAGTGAAAGTAAAAAAAGGTAGTGACTTTATCGATTTGTTTTTACCTGTTGGGCCTCTCCTGTTGCTCCCATGTGAACCTGTAACACTGTGGTTCCTGATGACATCACATCCTCTGATTGGTCTGTCTGCATTGGCTCCTCCCCTTCAGCCTCAGTCACTACAGCCACAGCTTCAGAAGACTCTGCCCTCTCTTCTCCAACCAATGATGAGATCTCCTAATAGAGCCACGGGTTAAATTTAGTTCAATTGAAATAAAGAAGCAGTAAAAACTTACATCCTGTTCTGCAGCCTGCATTTGCCACACACTAACCCTCATTGGCATTATGGTTGACCTTGAAGGGCCGGTCGTAGCTACGGTAATCTTGTGTACTAATCTTTGATATACTACAAGTCTCTGTATTTAATTTTTGTTTATTTATTTATTGGCATTAGTCTGAAAAATGAATTGCTCTTTTAAATTTCAGACAAATTATTGGATTAGGCTAAGACACCCAGATAACTCCTATCACTAATAGAATACAGCAAAACTTATAAGATCTCAAGGGCCGCATCTGGCCCCCGGCCTTGTGCTTGTCACGCGCACTAATGCTATCGCTTACAGGAATAGAAGGTCCTGGCGTGGGCGTGGCCTGAGTCACTGTGGTAACAGCTCTGCTTTGACTGGCTGTGGTGACGGAGGAGGTGGAGTCTGAAGATTCACTAGTTTCTCCCTGAGACTCTCCACTCTGCTGAGCTGCAAAAGTAATCAACAGAATAAAACTACCTTTAACATCAAACTTTCAACATTCTATGATATACTTTTCAAAGTTACCCGTGGCTGTTGTTGCTGTGTTGGTGGTTCCTGTTTCATGAGTTTCACATGGGGGATTGGAACAGACCTGGAAGAAAATATGTAGTAATTTCACAAAATACTCATTCATAATTGATCTCTGACAAAAAACAGTTTGTGAAATATTAACCTGTCTAAGTCCTCCTGCGCCTGCCGTGGTTGCTGTGTTGGTGGTTCCTGTTTCATGAGTCTCACATGGGGGATTAGAACAGACCTAGAAAAAGGGATTTTTATTCATTGAAAACTACAAATAGTAAGCCTGCCCTGGGGCCAGTGAAGTGGCTGAACTTCTGTGAATCTTTAACCCCCAAAATATCATTTATGTAGCACAAAACTGTAACACTATTTAATAACATGTAAGGTCAGTCCACTGCAGTCCCACAGTCAATTAATTTTATAATATTTATACCATCGAAAGTACACTCTACCGTTCCTTTTTTTATTTTATAAAACACAGTGTAAACATATTTTTGTGAAGGCTGCCCTCATACCTGTTGGAGTCCGCCTGCACCTGCTGTGGTGGTGGTATTCGTTGTTCCTGTTTCATGGGTCTCACAGGGAGGATTAGAACAGGCCTAGATAACAAAGTACAGGCTCTAAAATTTGAAGAAATTAACCAACTGAGAAACAAATGAAAGCGTAATAATACCTGTCGAAGTCCTCCTGCACCCGCTGTAGTAGTGGTGTTTGTTGTCCCCGTTTCATGGGTTTCACAGGGAGGATTAGAACACACTGTAGTTCCGTTCACTGGCAGGTTAGATGTGATCTTAGGAAGAGAATATTACTTAGTTACAAATTCCATTTGCTTTTGTGTAGATTAAAATGTGATGTGCAACAGTTGTGATTACTAGATTTCCACGGTTAATTTCTTAATAAATAAACAAAGACAAAAACAGTAACAACAACAAAAAAAAAACAATAGCAATAATAATAATAATAAATGTCAAAAATGTATTCAAGATGTGAGGTTTTTTTTTTTTTTTAAGTTGGGATGGCTCTCATGTTCCAATCTCTGTATAAAAGTTTATAAACATACATAGCTTCAGTCTATAGATTGAGATTTTTACCTGTCTGCTCTGTCCCATGTTGGAGGATGCCACTGTGGCAGTGTTTGTTGTCCCGGTCTCATGAGTTTCACAGGGGGGGTTGGAGCACACCCTCTCTGCCCCCCCCATTGATGCTGTGGCCACAGTCGCTGTGTTCGTGGTCCCTGTGTCATGGGTCTCACACGGGGGGTTCGAGCAGATGAGTGTCACTGAAAAATAATAATGAGTCATGGTAAAGTCTTTTCTGATCCATAAAGAACCATTCCATATTTTTTATTTATTTATGGAATGCCCCTAGAGATGTGCCATCTCGTTTTCGAGGGGGTCCAATATCTAAGGATCCTCTAGTTGATAGCGCTAATACTTGTAAAAGCTTACCCGTGTTAGAACCCTCCTCTCCCTCTGCTGTGGTAGTAATGGTGGAGCTTGTGGTGGTACTTCCAGGTTCCTCTGAAGTAGGAGAGGCCATGATCGACACAGGCAGGTCCTGCACTAAGGGCTGAGCTTCAGCTCCACTGGGTGTCGTGATCAGGGTCACCTGGAAAGTTATTAGCGGCAGCGTGAGCAAAACATTGTCTGACTAAACCTATCCTGACAAATTTTACTCGTCGTAAGAGATTTGATAAAGAGGTTGTGCAGGTGACATCACAGCATTCTAAATGTGAGTGCTGAGTGGCAACGATGCATGAGAGTTAATGAAGAGAAAAGACATTTTCTCTTGTAAGAAAATAAACTACAGTTTGATAACAAATTCAACCCCCATCAAGTACACTGAGCACTGGGTTTAACTGACATGTAAAAAGAGAAAATCAAGTCGTAGCAAAGACTTGCTTCTCACATTTATCAGACACTGAAATTACACAGTTCAACTTATTACCTTTTTCTTCTTAAAAAATATGTTTTTGAGTCTGTTTGTTGCAGTTAAAATGTCCTAAATCATCAACTGTTGTTAGCAGACAAGCTTGTAGCAGACAAGTCATTGCCACGACAACAAAGAAAAACATTGAAAATGACAAATTTTATTCCAAAAATGTTTGTCTGCTACAAGCTTGTCTGCTAACAACAGCTGATGATTTAGGACATTTTAACTGCAACAAACAGACTCAAAAACATCTTTTTTAAGAAGAAAAAGGCAATAAGTTGAACTGTGTGCGATTTCAATGTCTAAAAATGTGAGAAGCTAAAGTCTTGTTGTTTATCTGCAAGTGTTTACTTTATTTAATCTTTTCACATGTCAGTTACAAACCCAGTGCTCAGTAGACTTGTGGGTTGAATTTGTTATCAAACTATAGTTTATTTTTCCTGTTTTAGCCATTTATTGAACTCTTACAAGAGAAAATGTAATTTCTCTCTTTTGCGCTCCCTGTATTGATGCGTTGACGCACTTTTGCCCTCCATCATGGCGCAAATGGTCAATAACTAATTCAAGATGTATTGGGCTACAATGACTAGATATTTTATCTTTTTGTTCATAGAAGTAATATTCAGTCTTTTATGCTCATGTTTTTTTTTACAGTGAATAATTACAAATAGTACTTCTACCTGTTTGGTTGCCCCAGCTGTGGCTGCTGTTGTAACCTGACCAGCTAACGTAGCGATGGTTGCCAAGGTTGTAATAGGTGTGGCCAGAGAGGCATTGGCTCCAGCAACAGTACCCCCGGCGACAGAAGAGACTGTCCCAGTGACAGTACCTAAGCTTGACACTCCTGAAAATAAACAGGTGAGGAAAAACAGAAAAAAAGCTCTCAGAGTTAGTTGCTTCTGTACTGTGAACAGGAAATTTTGCTCACTCTGGACAGTGGAAATTAAACCACTTCCTCCCTAGCCTAAACATAACAAAGAGAAAGAAACCAAATGGTAGACTCCGAGCAATATTACCTGTGGTTCCCTTGACGACTAGAGTTGTGACAGTTGGTTTGGAACCTGGAGATACCAGTCTGACTCCACTCATGGGGACAGTCCTGAGAATCGTCCCGGGAGTCCCTGGGGCCCCCTTCAAAACCACCTGTAATCACGACCACATGAACATGTGTGTCATTAGTTTGAACTATATAATTCATTGCATTTTAAAATTTCTGCCGTTAAGCTAACCTTTAGTTTGTGACTTTTACCGACATAAAAGTTTTACAATCATTGTTCGTTCTAGTACTAGTGAGTGATTCAAGCATGTTTGTAAAATCTTTCCAAACCTGCTTTTTGAAAACATTAATCCTTGTAGGATTCATCAGTAATGCATTTTGACACCGTTTTTTAAAAACAACACAGATCATTATCACGAAGGCCCTGTCCCAATATTCGCACTTGCGCACTTCAAATGCACGTTCACTTCTACTTTAGCAACTTAGCCCTGAGCGTTAACAGGAGGCACAGTTTACTATACTACTTAATACCTTAAGAAAATTGTTTGGCTCGTACCTTGCACTGTCACAACTGATTCCTAGCTCGACCACCAGAGCACAAGCTTTCGCTCTCTTAAATTGACGGTAACTCAAAAATATAACAAACTCCAAATAATTTCCAGAAATCAAATCAAGTTTAATTTATAACATGGTGAAGTGTGGACTGTCACATTTCTTTTATTTACCTGTTCTGCACACTTGTGCACTTGGCTCACTTGTGAAAAATGCACACTTCAGTGAAGTGTGTGTAGTGTGAATAGTGTGAATAGTGTGAATATTGGGACAGCCGAACTGTAGCCATTGGCAAAACAAGTTTTTTCTAAATAACACGTGACAGCCTTATTTGAGTGTGTAGGATGGGATTGGAGAAACATTGTACCTGTGTTAGCTGCTGCTGGCCTCCTGCAGAGATCTTGGGAACGGCAGTGATGATTTTCTGAGCAGTTCCTGAAGTCACTCCTTTATTTGTGAGAATGGTGATAGGACTGTTTCCACCTGTGCAAGCAAATATATTGTTAACATCACATTGAAGAGAAAAATATTATTGTTTTTATTATGAATAATGATTACTGTTATTTCTGGATTATAAGCCGCTACTTTTTTCATGAGCTTTGAACTATGCGGCTTATAAGGCAATGCAGCAAAATTATAGATTCTCATGGACTTACTATTAAGTAAACTCACCCCTAAACTCCACCAAAACATGAAACACAGCAAACTCATTGAAAAGCAAAGGACTCAGAGAGAAGCAGAGTTGATTGATGACAGCAGGTCTCAATTAAAGCTGATTTGAATGGACAATGCACGCTGAGTCACAAGAACTGGAGCTGACATGAGAGACACAGCCAGTTGTGACTATTTGACCTGAACCTGCTAATTTGCTCTCTTTGCACTAAAAATGTCAAAAATTATCAGAACAGTAGACAATGTATTTAAACCATATATTTAACACATTATTTTTTTGCTTTTTTAACAGTGCCTATATATGTACTTTATCATTTTTCTTACTTAAATCTAGTGGGTGCAACTTATATTCAGGTGCGCTCAATAGGGCAGAAATTACAGTACATTCATTTCAAATATCCATTGCGAATGAAGCATGTTCAATTGTCACACATACAGTACTTGTCTAATTATATGCCTAATCATAATGTGTCCGTACCAGCAGCTCCTTGCAAAGCAGACATAGGAATGGTTTTAATGATGGTCGTCCCTGGTTTGGCTCCAGCTGGAGACACTCCAAGAATGGTTGGTTTGTTGCCGGCAGATCCAGACTGTGCAGTGCTCAGTATTGTAGTCTGTTTACCATCTGCGGAGGTCACCAACTTCAGGATTGTACCAGGAGGAAGACCGCCTTTAGTCTATGACAGGAAAGAACATACACAACATGGCAAATGATGAAAGCTGAAAAAATATGTCCTATATGCAGATCCTACTCCACCTGGATGGAAATGGCTTCATTATACAAAACATTTTTAAACCACATCCATTTCTGGGTTTCAGATGACGTCAGCGCGAAATGCAAACCAGGGGGGCAGGAACTGTCTATGTGTTTCACTCACTGTATCCATTCAACAGCCCTAATTCTGTGCGGTCTATGGTTGTGCTAACCTGTCTAATGAGAGACAGTTTTTCTGCATTCGTATTAAGCTGCTACTCACCCAAGCAAAAACGAGACGACTGCCATTTAGATCTTCCTTGGATCCTAAGTGTTTGACCCGATCAGAAACAAAATAATCGTAAACTTCCAGTCTTTTGAAGGCTTCATTTGGCTCAGTGTAGAAGGACATCTGCCTCATCGCAGGTAAATCCTTCAGATTGTATGAAAAACTGCAGGGTCATATCCTATAAGTACAGTCATTTTTTCCTGATATCGTGGAGCAAATCACTCCTTGCCACCAATGTGGAGTTTGCACGTCCCCGAGGTCACGTGAGTGAAACCCAGCAATTCGAAGGAAAAACTATGATAATCTCTAAGTCACTGAGAGTCCAGACCAATCACAACTGACATCAGCTTCAAGTACACATGGTCTAAACAAGTGGCATCAACCCGTCCGTCTCCAGGGAAGCCGATCCCAAAACCACGTCTGTTTATAACCACGAATTACAAGCGCGACCAACGAGCGATTTACAAATGCAAGTTAGATGCAGCAGCGGAAATGCTTCATTGTTGGCACGCTGAAACACACAGCAGCAGCGCAGCTCTTAAGAGCATTCAGATAAAAGAGTAGAGAGAGGAACAAGAGGAGAAAAAGAAAGAGGAGCAGGAGGACAGGTATGCAGCCCTGTCACCTCCTGCTTACGCTTAGTTGTCAAACCTAAGGCAGTATGTTGTAAATGCGAGTCAAGGAAGCTGGTTTTCCTCAAGCCCTTTCCTCTACTGTCATCATGGTAATCACCAATCATAGTAGGTGATGATAGCTTGAACTTTGTAATAATTTTTTTTTGTAGCCGCAATAATATTATTTTCAAATATACTGTGTTACATTATAACTTACATTTCAATGAAATATAATGACACTTTAAAAAAAAACTCTATAGGCTAACTAGTCTAAAAATCGAAATTTTCAACATAGTTAATCAAAATAATGTAAATCTATAGGTATCTGTGCTCAGTCTAAAAGTCTAAACAAACAAAAAAAATGTCTAAACAGTACAACGCTCTTATTTACCTGTAGAATTTGTGTGACAGGGCTTCCTGCCTGTCCAGTCACTGCTCCACTCTGAACTGGTTTTGTCTGAACCACTGACACCACTTTACCGAGATTTCCAAGGTTTCCCAACTACAAAAAAGCATAATGTAATGTATAAATATATACTGTATATACATTTTTAATCTCTCACATGTCAACATTACTCACCAAGGTCCCCCCAGACCCCACACTAAGAGGGCTGTTCACCAGTGTGATGGTTTTGGTAACCCCTCCCACCACTGTCGTTACCACCTGAGCCTGCTGGGACACTGTAACCGTGCCGGACTTGTGCACTGTTATGATTGGCCGATTGGGTGTCCCAGGGCTGGAAACAACCGATGCCCCACCCACTTGAGCAGCGGCGGTTTTTAACATCCGAGTGGCTGGATTACTCACCTGTGATAGGAAAACAGAGACAGAAATGCTAATTTCAGTTGGATTTTAGGGCTTAAAAGCAGTGCTTTAACTTGCTTTATAGTACCCAGGAAATCCTAAATTCTAGTTTAATGTTTGTTAACCCCTTACCACTTTGACAGGCAGAGTGGTGGATCCAGGGCTTACAGCCACAGTCTTGACTATAGTGGCCCCAGTTGGCACATTTAACACTGTTCCAGACGAAGGGGGTATTTTCTGTGTTGCTGCTGCAGCTGCAGCCAGAGCTGCCATGCCTGACATCTGAGGGTTAGTGCCTATGGGCTGAAATTCAAACAGAAAACCTTACAGCATAAAACTCATCTTAGGGTTTGTTCCTGTGACGGCTAGTTAATTACCGTTCCCTGTTGAGTGGTCTGAGCTGGAACCACCATGCGCACTCCAGCAGGAAGTGTTGTTACGGCGACAGGGGATTTCGGAGTGGCCTGTCGGACCGTGACAATGGAGGCCCCTGAGGCCCCACCGGGTGATGCTGCCACCTTCAGGACAGCTGACAAAATACAATGTGAAAATCTATTATTTTAAATAAATTCTTAAGTCTAATGGGGTGTTTCCACTAGCCCTGTTAGTGTTTCCATTACTCTGTATAATGTGGTACTATCTCTATAGTAACTGCCCTCAACAAACTAATATCCATGGAAATACCGAGATAGCCGTGGATTCCACCAGCAGTGTGGCCAATCAGTGTCAGGAAAATAATATAGTCCCTGCTTGGCCTGGTTAGAACCAAGCCAGCATGGACTAAAAAGTACCTAGTCCCAGACAAACAGGGCTAGTGGAAACAGGGCCGAGTAGGTAGTAAAAGGGCTAGTGGTACATGCCATAAAGTCAAGTCATGTTATGTACCTGGCTTATTGGGAGTTACGAGTGTACTTCCAGTTGCACCTGCAGGAACTAGAGTAATACCAGTGGGTGGCGTGGTTGGAGTGGGTGTAGTTGGTGAGGGCGTTGCTGTGGGCACTGGGTTGGAGGCTGGGCTGGGGGCGGGGCTTGCAGGTGTGGTTTGTGGTAGGTCATATTTTTGCAGCTGAAGAACATATGTGTCTGCAGTTTGACAGGGGCCCCAGCTCACCTCCAAAGAAGAGGTGTTTGCGCGAACCAGCTGCACACGCGACGGAGCGCAGGGACGCTCTGTAATGAACAGGACAAAAGAGGTGTTAATAGATACAGGAATTGCTGGGTTTCATGTTTGGATTTAAGGTTGAGATTTCTGATCTTGTGTGCTTTTTTTAAGAACCAAATGACCACCAAAAATGTTACAGGAGTGATGTCCCTACAGGTAGAGGTTGGACGCTTTAAAGAAGTCCCAGAGGACAACAAGTAGTGTCCTCTATGTGATATATATACTTAGTGGAAGATGAATTTCATTTCATGATTTTTTTATCCACTGTATGATTATGCAAGAACCAATTTGCATAATATGATCTTCATTTATTTTTTTTATTATTCTTATTTTATTATTATATTTTTTTTACTTCAGTTGTTAGATGAAAAGTACCTACCAACCTACACATGTATACTAAATTATAAAATGTTTATGACCTGCTTACCAGTCTCTAAGTACCACAGGTCTTTGCAGCAAACCTGGTTGTTCCAGGCCTTTCTGTATCCATCCCTGCCACTCCAGATGAACAGACGGGAGTTTATGGCCACACTGCAGTGGCCTGCTCTGGCCCGAGGTATGTTCTCTTCTTGAGAGTCCATTACCACAGTCTCCCAGTTCATTGTTTCTATGAGAAAGATGAAATTATCATTATGATTTTACATAAATAACAACCAGTGGTCTAGGAACCACAGCTTTATAACACAACACAATTATAGAACAGTATTTCACTGAACGGTCTTGTACCTAAATTCAAACAGGCCAGAGTGTTGGTGCACTTCCATTCCTTCTCATGTGTGGCCACTTTGACATCCTCCATTACCAAAGGGACCCAGCCTCCAAACACATACATTCTAAGAAAAAAAGAAAAAAAAAATCAGATTAAATTTTACAACAATAGAAAAAATATCCAGCCTTCTATGGAAAAAATTGTTGATTATGAAAAAAACATTTACTTGTTGTTTATTATGGTGGCGGAGTGAAGGCTGCGCGGAAGAGGAGCTGTTCCTCCAATGGATGGTTTGGTCCATGTCAAAGAGTCTACAAAAGACATATCCATAAAAATGTGAAGGTGCAAACAAATCTCTTGATTGAAATTATTATAGCATTTATTGTAACATTTGACAGTTGTTTTTAAATCAGAATTTTGATTGCGATACCTTGTAATTGAGACAATGTAATAATGATTACATCAAGAAAAGTACCTAATTCCTAATGTAATGAGTCACCTGTGTGATACGATGCAGATATGATATAGGCTGTTATTAGTCAAGCACACATTTTTTAATGAAAAAAAGAAAACGAATAATAATTAATAAATAAAATATATTGAAATCATAAATACAAATCATTGATCCAGAGTTCTCCGCCACTCTGAACTTGAACATATGTCCATTGTGTGCCCAGCCGAGGAATATGTTTTGTATTACTGTCCTTTGTATCATAATCTGCCTATGTATATGTATCTATAGTAAGAATAAAAATAATCTCACAAACTGCAGATACAGAGGTCACCAGAAAACAATGCTGCCCCATTACATATTGGTCTATTTGCCAATCACTGTAACTCTATCAACGTAACTCACTAAATATTTTGTGAACTCACCTATATCAAGCACCCAGAGGTCTCCAAGTCTGCAGCCACTCATGCCTCCATAGATGATGAGCCTGTTACTCGTTTTTCCACTGGTGACCACTGCTGTGTGGCTTTCTCTGGGCGGAGGGGGTCGGCCTGAGGTGGATGGGATGTCCCAGCCCACCACACTAGAACCAGGTCGTAACTCCAGGCAATACAGGTCATTCAGGTATCTATGGACATGTAAGATTGACTGTACTGGTAATAATGAAAAGGTGAAGCTCAAAGAGGCTCTAGCATTTTTTTCTCAGGATGGTAATTTTCAAATCAGACTGTCAAGAGTCATCTGCATGTAAATAAAGCTATTTATTTACTAAGTACTACAATTCAGAAAGAAACATGATCATCATTTTTTGTTGTTGTGAATTTCGAAAAATGATTGCGAAAATTTTGCTTGGATCTCTGCAAACTGCCCAAAAACAACAACTTTTGCTAAAACATGTTTTTAAAGAAAAAAACAAACACCACAATAACATGCATTTGATTTTTCAGGTATGTAAGGCTACATTTTCCTGGTCTCATTCTAAATTAACGAAGCTAGTTTTACTATTCAATAATTACCATCATTCTGCCAAATTTAAAGAAACTAGTTTTGCTTTCCATTAATTGCCATAGTTCTGCCAAATTAAGTCAGCATGTGAAAAAAGCTCCAGTGGTACTGTTGCACTCACCTGGGTATGTTGTTCTTAGGATCCTCACTGTCATTGGCCAGTCCTCCAAATAAGTAACAACGAGAGCCTATCAGAGAGAAGCTGTGTCCAAGCCGAGGACAGGGAGGTGGACCACCATTCTTAGGAGCTTTGGCTTTGAGACGTTTCCACTCCCAACGACTGGCCTAAAACCAAAATAAAACATACAAAGCTTTCACTTACACACATATACATATATAGATTTTTTTTTTTTTTTTTTTTTTTACTTTTTTTTTACTGGGGTAGTTTTAAGTTTTACCATGCAGATTTTGAAACAATTTCATTGACACTTTTGTTTAAATAATAAATGCAATGGTATTTTTAGAGAAAGCAACTTTTTCACAATTTACTTTTAAAAGTCTCCACGCATTTATCCAATCTAAAAGTATATGCATACTTCAGTGACTAAAAGGAACAAAACATAGTGGTGTATTCAATTTGGTTAATCAAATACATACAGCATACAAAACTCAGAAATGTTGTTAGTACTAGATCCCATATCAAATTTCACTGACTAAACCACAAGATCACAGAAGCTGATAATTACAAAATATCATTGCAAAATAGTTCTAGTAAAAATGCATCTGTACAAACACAGAACAAACTTAAATTCCCAAATGTCAAATACCTTTCTGCTGTGGGACATTTATATGATTAAAGTAGCTGAGCATGCCCAATGTAAACACACTTCAGATTGGGTAATGTTTAGATTACTTTAATTTAAAGTAATCTAAACATTACTTTAAATTAAATAAAGTTAGATAACAAAAAATGTATCTAATACGTAGGTTACCCATTTAGGTTGGTCCCATTTAGTTGGGACTAACCACCAGCAATTTAAGCAGATATTTTAGCTTGCCAACATTTTTCTTATGATTAAAGCTAATATCTTTTTTTGTGTGCGTGTGTTTCCTTTTCCTTACCTGCAGCTCATAGAGGTCGTTGCTGTACTTTCCATATTCCACCATTCCCCCAAACACCAGCAGACGTGTGCCATCACACACAAAGCCATATGCAGCACACCCAGGAGGAATGTCTCCTCTGACAGCCGGGATGAACCATTGGTTTGTAGCTGTAAGAGCCAGGAGAGCGTTAAATGATTCAGAAAACATCTTAAAAAGTATATGTCTAAATTGTATTGTATTGTTATATAATCACATTCATAAAACATAAACAATAAACTAATAATTGAAATTAGAATTTTTATTAGGTTTTCAGTTGTCATTGTATCCAAATGCTCTGGATTTTCAACAAATAAATGTCCTTCAAGTCACTCCGAATTAAAATGTTTATTATGAGTTCAATCTTGAATGTGAAATTTAGATTACAGAATATCAATTCTGTCTCAATGCTTATGTTTTAAAGTGAGGTTTGTCTGTGTTGAAGGAGGAAAGGGGCGTGTCTGAGTGACGTACACTTTGTTTTTAGTAAAATCGCGCCATTTCTCCGTGTGCCGCTGCCAAAGCCACAGCGCTAGCGGCGCCTAGGCTAAACTGTTCGCTAGCTGTCGGTACAGTAGCTAGTGTAGTACAAGCTTAATTTCAAAACAAAATGTCATCAGAGATCAAGAGCAAGGGATTCAAATATATAAACACGTCTCAGACAATGATACTGTTCTTGATAATAAAAACGATTGTCAGCTTCCACTCGACCAGTTAGCTTAACAAGCTACTTTGCTTAAGCAATCTTTGCTGTATACATGTTATTTCTGCGTAATGTGACACAACAGTTGTACCTGTATTATAGACGTGCAGCTCGTCTACGATGCCCTCATTGCCTCCTCCAAACACCACCATCAGCTCCTTTATGGCCACAGCCCGGTGTCCGTGTCGGGGCCGCGGCACTGGACCGCTCCAGCCCAAAACCCGCTTCCACCGCGGCTGCAGCACCGCGGGCTCAGATGCCATGCTGCAGCTGTTTTGATCCGCTCTTAAAGGCTTTCACGAGGAGAAAAATCTAAGTTTAGTCCACGGTTGGATGGAAATTATTACATCCACCCTCACCCACTGACAGCAGCTCTGGGTTAGCGTTAGCCTGTTATGCTATGTGTCTAATCGTATGCAAAAGAGGCTTCTTTACAGTTTGATACGGTGCTGTTCTTGATGCCGTTATCACAGTGACCTCAATAAGTCAAGAAGACAAAACTAAATGCAATGCACACAAGTTAACTTAAGCAAGAGCTGGGTTAGCTTTTAGCTCATTAGCTGATTCATCAAGCTATTTGAACGAGCTGCTAACGTTTGGCAACAATTTGTAAACTGCGTAAATGCAACAAGTTAATGATCCGAGCCTTTATCAGAGTTACTTTTATATTCCCAGACGTTCACCAGAAGAACTAGCAATGACGAGGGCAGAAGATTGAGAGCAACTAGAATAATCACTTGATCTAGCCGTTAGCTTAGCACACTTTGCAGGGACGTTCCCAGGAAGCCGCCATTTTAGCTCAATGAAAGCGCTGCAGAATCGGTAAAATCCAAATCAAATACTTCAAATCCATATGAACAGTTGTGTGTTTTAGTAGCGCAGCACTGGTCGCTGATTGCTCCTCAGTGCATTGGCGCAAGAGAGCGGCACTGAGGCTGGAAGCCGGGGTTAAATGTGCAGAGCGATCGGTCTGTGCGCCGGTATGGAAGCCGCCATCTTGCTGCTAACAGCAACCGAATACAACAGAGGCGCCGAAAGCCCAGAGCCAAGCTAACAAGGCTAACGCTAACAAGAGGGCGTCTCGGAGACCAATCCATGCTTTTTATTCGCACTACCCGTTGGAGTATTATGGTTTTACAAAACGCTCTTACTATTTGTTTTAACTTGCTCAATGCCGCGTGCTTGTTAACTTTGTAAGGAAATATAACTTTATTTCTCTGTGGCATTTATTCGAGGCGCCCCTGCCCATTGATGCCATAACTTTTCCTCACCCACAGTCTGTTATGTCACAAAATTAGATGTGAATGCAGGCATATCACTATTTAGGCCAATCAAACAGCAGCCAATGAATATTATATAGCATGGGTTTTATTTTCCCCAGAATCACTCTGAAGACAAGTTGGTACAGCGCATGGTGCAACATCATACAAACAACTTTTGACGTTTTTATTACACAGCTTAACAACTGAGTTATGCAGGTTCCTTTTTGACTGAAGCATGAGGTCCATTAATTACAACCAATTGATTTGACGTTTTACGATTGTTTGCCAGTTAAAACCAAAGTCTATATTACTGATATTTTACCTTGACAAATGTTACTGATAAAACTTTTGGATGAAGATGGTTAACGCTGCTCGACAGAAATAGCTCACCTTCAAAATACCAATTTATGGCAAATCATTTTTGTTTGCTTCTGTTATAAGCAGCTAGTAGTGTAGTGTACACATCCGCCCCTTTTTGGGCTAATGAAGTTAGCAATACTTTTAGCAAACAAGCTTTTGCCTAACTTAAGATGTGAAACGTGTTGCTAATCTATACCAAAATACATGGATGAACCCGGGGATTAAGCGAAAACACAGAAGCCAAATGTTCGACTTTTAAGATGATCAGAAAAAGAAATAGAAAATGCATTTGCTTTTGTTGACAGATTTTCTCGAACCCTCTTTTACCAGACAAACATGGCGGCGCCGACCGTTAGCTGCTAGAATAAGCGGAAAAGGTGCGTGTTGCGTTGTTTTCTCAAGGTAATACTTACTCTTTCACTTCCAAAATTATGCGTTATTGTCAGATAAGTTGAGCGTGTTCGATTAAACTACCTTGCGCGAGAAAAAGTTACTAAAATCCCGAATTATCAAATAAATGTTTCCTTTCATGCCGCTGAGGGAGACGCCATTTTGTGTTTATCTTCTTTGAACTGCAACGAAATAGCGCCCCGAAAGGGAGACTAGCGAACACACCTAATGATCCACACATTCTCAACAAATATACAGTACCAGACCTGGGCAAACTGCGGCCCAGGGACCAGATGCGGTACTCGGACTGTTTCAATGCGGCCCTCAATATTAATACTTATTATTGAGTATTAAGAGTAATACTCAATAAGTATTGCTCTTAATATTTTTATTTTTTTTAGCTTGGGCCATATATTGGGCCATTATTTTGTTTAGCTATGGGCCATATTGCTTCTTGTCAGAATATTTATCACAATAAATTGTCAAAATAGTCCATTAAAAAAACATGTGTTACAAAAAAGTGCTACACTCTTGCCTGAGTTCCAATGGAGCTCAACAATGGAAGATGGCCCATTTAAAAAAAAAGACACATTGCCAGCTAGCCAACTATGTGCTAATTCGGATCCATAGCGCGGTTGTTTTCTGACTAAAAAGTGCATCTATAATTCAGCAAAACATCTTACTACTTCATAGTTACAAAGCTGCAAAAATATATTTTAAACAAACGCTTATCGCTTATCACATAGCTGATTAGCTCCAAGGACATTTTCAAAGCTTTAATATTTGATAATATATATATAATTTTTTATTTATTTTTTTTTTTTTTTGAAACCCCTATGGGGATTTAATTATACATCCATGGCATTATGGGAGCCGGTGTTCTGTCGAGATGAGATTCCCGTCGAGATGTGACCCCCTCACTAGCTTTAGTGAGGCTAAATTTAGGCATAATTCGAAGGCTAAGGTTAGGATTGGGGCTTGGGTGAGGGTTAGCAAAAGAAAAATTTGAAAATAAAAAAATATTACTTATTGCCCACCCCTGAAATATATGGAACTGTTTCTCAAAGGATTAGCCTATACTATGATGGCATTATGCGATATGTAGTTGATTTTTTGATTTTCTATATTTTTGGAGTATGTCACTTTACTGTCTTTTCTTAGATTTAATAAAAAATTAAAGACAATTGTTAGGTCCTAGCCACACTGGGTAACAATTCAAACATAGGGTCCACCACCTGGTTGTAAATGGAAATGGTTGACACTGGATGTTGCAATAATTAAATTGCAATTATTTCCTTTATTATAAGCAATGTTTTAAAATCAACTTAGAATTTTTTTGATTCAGTTCTAAAATTGCTATCTTCAAAAACACCGCTGAAGTTTAGTCTGAGATTTTTCGTTTTCCAAAAAAAGAACATAGATGTATTATATTATTCTAATTATACTTCCATGAAAAAAAAACACTGCTGTTAATGTGTAATCTTTAAAGCATTTACTCATTTGAGCATTTCTATAGCATTAGGTGGATATCAAGCAGGATGGATTTGATTAAGGTTAAGGTACACTTTATTGTCCCCGTAGGGAAATTTGTCCTCTGCATTTGAACCATCCTTCAGTGCCTCTGGGGCATCTCCTCAGGAGCAGTGATTGCCATAGTGCAGCGCTCGGGAACCCAGCTCCAGATGTTGTTGCTAGGCTTGGTCAGGACTATCGTAGCTGGAGGATATTACCCTAATGTGCCACCGTGCCACAAGACAGTAGATAGAGCTCTAACTCAGTTTTTGATGTAACTTGACAGTTTTGTTTGCTTTTTACCTTTTTTGGTTCTGCTGCACAGAAGCATGTTTGAAGCACAGAAACAGCTGAAAAAAAAGCATAATATTGGTCCTTGTAGTGGGCAAAATAAGTACTAGTACTTCCATTTTCATTTAGCGTCTTGGTATTGTTAATATCCTGACGCTGTGTGCTCAGAGAAGTGCTGAAAATGTGCTGTTGTTTTGTTTAATACATGGTGAAACTCAGTAGGCCTACTCACGAATTCTGGTCCATTTAAAGCACTGACTGTATAAGGTCTGGCTGCAAATAGTGACTTGTGGTGGAAGTCTCTGGAAACATCATGTCACAAATCAGGACAATACTTAACTGAAGAACGTGTTTGTGTTTATCAAGGAACTTGTTAATAACATGCAAAATGCTGAATCATTTGAAAATCACTACCTCAACTGTTGTTCCGTGCATAGTTATTTTTTTTTATTTCAGGGTACACAGCTTCAGTGTTGAGAGTAACTCATTACAAAAGTAACTAGTATGTGTTTTCCCCTTTTCAGTAAATAAGTAGTGTAACTCAGTAATAAAATAATGATTTTATATTACTAGTTACAAGCTGAGTAGCTCAGTTACTTACATAGTAATATAACTGCTTTGATATTCTATTGAAAACAAAACTACAGGATCAAAACACCAGTGAAACTGGTAAAATATTATGAGGAAAAGGTGTTGTGGAATTGCATTTCTATTAATCTGTAATCAAGTGAAAAAGCAACAGGATAAGTGTTGTACAATGTAGAATGTATGGTTAGCTCAATGTAATCAAAGTATCCCTGCAACTAGTAATATACGTATAATGTATTACAATTTTACAGTAACTTGCCCAACACAGCACAGCTTGTAAGACACTGGACAGCTAAAGATGGAAAATAATAGTACAGCATAAATACAGTTTTTATTACTGTTCATTAAAAAAGTACCATCACCCTATACATCGTACATCGTAAATATGAACACACTCATTTGGAACATAGAACAAGATTAAATTATAAACATGCCACAAAAATGTGCTTTACCCATTTGAATCAATTTCATAGTATTACAAAAGCGCCTATTGGACTAACATGACCAGAGAATAAAAAAATAATATAAAAAAAATAAGCAGCACAGATTGAGGACAGGTTTTGGGTAACATTTCTTAGGAAATTAGTCTTTTTTGCTTTTTGTTGAGGGGCAATCTAGGAATGGACTATTGATATTTGACATGCTAAAATGTGTTACAGAGGTGAAATAGAGCCACTGAAGTCTGACTAAATAGAAAACAGTAGTGTCTTATTTACTGAAAAAAAAAGTTGATACAATCCTTAACTGTTCCACGGTTCGTTCAACTTTATCTACAGCTTTACAGCTCCACAAAGCTGTATTTTCTTTTGTTTTTTTCGTTACCGTCTTTATCATACTTTGGCGTCAAACACAATAAGTGTGTTCAAGATGTGAAATCTCTGCCTGGATCGCAGACGAGAGCAGGCGGCTGAGGCAAAGAGAGGAGATTCAACTTGGACACTTGTGGGCCCGAGAGCAACGAGGCAGCCTCAGATCTCACAGAGTCACGGAGCTCTCGCGTTTGTTTGAAGTGTTGCACTGAATAAAATTACTTACAACTTCGAAAACACTTTTCTGCTTCCCTCACACACACAAACTCACTCACACATCACCAGAACGATGAATAAAGAGCTCATGATAAAGTTCCCTAACTTTAGATTTGCCTTTGTAAAAGTGACTTTCAGCTCATCAGGCTCATGTATTAATGATGCTGTGTGTAATGTACAACATCCTGGGTCTTTTCTGACTCATGTTAAACACGTGTGATGTTATAAAAGTCCACAAATACGATCAAGACAGCGGAGGAGGAACAGCTGTGCGTCACGTTTGATCAAAGCCAATCAGCGGTCAGTCAGCGCACTACATTTCCCATCATGCATCTTGATTTTGTAGTCATCGAGGCGGTGAAGCCGGGAGCAGTTGCTTTTCTCCTCGAATTTCAAGTCACCGGCATTATCCTCGAGATATGGCCGTAGCCCACGAGCCCCCCCCCTACCGCTCGCACTACTGCCCGTCTACCATCTGAACACCTTGACATTCACATAGTCTTTTGGCTCCAAGACATTGATTGACTAGCACTGTACTGCCCTAGGGTGAGGGCCCTTTCAGATGCAGACAGTTTCACCACAGGTAATTTTTGGTCTGGTTTTAGTCCAGGTTAAAAGGCAGAAGTAGGACCGCTGTGTTGAGATGAAGTATTTTAGAAAAGGGTTGTGGCAGTGACGTGACATATTATTGTGTTTTGGATTGAAGATATTCCAGTTCATCACTCTCTTCTGGTAGCCTTGACTCTGCGGGACTCCTCATCAGATCTACAAATAATCAAAATTAGATTTGTTAAACACTTAAAGGGGACCTATGATGTCAAGGGTTAGTGTCAAATTCACTTTTCTAAGTTTTTGACCTTATTATGATGGCCTTCCTTCATCATTAGTTTACTCAAAGTTATATTTGAAATGATTCATGCATGTTTGAGTAATCTTGTGTTGTTCTTCAGCTGCAGCTCATGTGCTCAGAATCCTCGTTCTCACCTACCACCTATTCCCTCCCACTTTCCTGTATTTACTTGTTATAATTCAAAAGATTAAAACTCAAAGTGAAGCTTACATGGTTCAATACTGTCCCATGGCCACTTTCCAACAATAATAAACAGTTGTGTTGTGTTGCTTTTTACAGTTACATTTTAAAATGAAGAGGCGGGGCTTATCAGATCTGCAGTTTTGAACAGGAAGTCAGTAGAGCTGTTCCTATTTTTAACTTGTTTTAGATCAACTTGTTTTACAATAAACATAAGGTAAATTACTGATCTGTGCATGTTCTAGATTCTTACTAAATATATAAAAAAACAACACACAATAGGACCCCTTTAAAAACAATAATGCTCAAATGATATTTTTTTAAACCTGTACTCAAAATATTTTATACAAAATATTAAAATAAATGTACAATATCAAACAGTAATGATTAGAATATAAAATACAAAGCTGAAAGTTTCCCCCGCTACAATTATTTGTAGGATTCAGTGCTTTAAATGGGCAAGGACCCACTCTACTTAGTTTCACCACTTCTAAAAATGCCCAATTTCAGAACCGGCACTTCTCTGAGCATTCAGCAGGTTCTTCCAATTAATTTTAACAGCATGGGACTCAAAATGAAAATGAGACTATCGGCACTTCTTTTTGCCACTTAAAGTACTGGTGGGAATTATATAAACATTGTGGTGTTAGGTAACCCATCTAATTGGTCAGAACAGTCCCACTCATGTCAAAGCTCACTCTGCTTCTGGAGTCAAATTTCCATTAGAGTTGATTATGCAAAAATTTTATTTTTTCCTCAAGACAATTTGGTTTTAAGCATGGCACTCACATTTTTCTTTTGTGTTTTGAAAATACTAGTAATATAGGAATATTAGTAATAAAGCTCTACAGTTTATCTTGCAGCTGTTTTCATATTATTTATAAAACTGCGTTGATATCAAAATGAAAACTCAACAAAAGTATTCAAAGCATTCCTTTCTCACATTTACCACCAGTGTTTTTAAGCCACTGTAATACTACGTAGTATGATAAGAGAACACTTAATTGTTCCCCATATTGGGAGAATTCCTGGTTCAGATGCTACAAGTAACACATGTACTGTATATTCTTACAGAGATCCTCAGAGAGTAGTTCAGGAGTATGAATCAGGCCCCGGTCATACAGTGCATTCTTCTCCATCAGTCGCTGTTTACTGGGATTTAACACAACTGAAACACAAAGGAGCTGGAGGTTAATGAATGATCTGCAGCACTTACAATTAAATTATATTGCTGAGAAGTACATATGTTTCTGACAGGATTGACAGAGCGAAGTATGTGGAAATACAGCATTCTTAAATACATTCCCATGAGTTTTGCTCACACTATAGGCATATTAATATACAACAACCAGAACAAAATAGTCGCAAGTCTTTCAATCCACATCTGCCTGTCCTATTATAGTTTTTACTATAGGGCATGTTATTATTGGCTTGAATTAGGCACATGCAAATGAACAATTGGTCATTTTTGGTAAATAATACAAATAAAATATGTATCTTCAGGGTATACCAACATGTGGTAGTTTTGGCAATGAGCCAATGGCTATCATACAAATTTCATCCTGTCCCATATAGAGTGGCATTTAAAATTTTGCTGTGATGTTCTAGCAACAAATATTGAAGGCATTCTGGTTACAATTTTTCTGCATATATTTTTCCAAAATATTATGTTATAAACATTATCAGGGAAAACTAAAAATACTGTATATATTTATTGAGATTCATTTTTGTCAGTAAATGATCCTCTTCTCAGTCTCTGTCTTCTCAACTGTGCAGAGAGTGGGCAACTGCCAAAACAATAACCATAGCCCGCATGTTATTTCAGGGTTAGTGCATATCACTTTCGATTACCACTAGCTTCAGCTAGAGTTCTTCACAAGCCTAGCAAAATGGCATAAAGTTTTGCGTGAGCCTGGTTTGCTCAAATTTCATATTTTCCATCAAAACAATTTGGTATTCCTCAAACATTCTTAAAAACAGCAAAGTAGACTGATTTTTTTGATAGATTCAAGATAGATTATATCAAACTTTTTGGATAAGTGCCAAAACAAAAGTCCGCTTTAAAACTCAAGCATCTGCCAATAAAAATGTCTGAAATGACTAAAAAGGCTCTAGACTGCTTAGGTTCTGAAAAGGGATTCGATTGCTGAGCACTGACAAGATTGTGAATCTGGTTATATAATTGAAAACTACAATAAAAAATTGGTCACAAAAAAAAGATTGTGAATCTGGTGACTATTGTTTAGTGATGAATTGTACTTTCCCATTCCCAATTCCCACACCAAAATGTATTTAATTTTTTTTATAGATGGGGTAAACCGGTAAGTGCCTAGGTTGAAGTGGCTCTATCCACACAACTGAGACATTTGAGAATCTGAAAGCCACAAGATGCTAGACAAATCAAAATGAAAAAAAACAAAAAAAAAAGTTTTGAATCAAATTCAACCATTAATTACAACAGAGGCAGCAAAGTTCTATTTCCACTGCATGATCTTTTCTTATATTGGTTATTGTTGAAAGTCTGAAAATGTTTAAAAACATTTGTCTAGTGCATACGGTCTTAAATGGCTTCACCCCACAGCCTTTGGAAGAATTCATTAAAAAGAAGCTGTGAGACTAGCACCAGATCCACAACAAGGGGAGACTGTCCAGTTTAGAAAGTGCACCTTAGCCCAGAATGTGCTCTCTGTCAAGGGCTGCACAAACTGGAACACGCTGCCAGTCACAGTCAGAGACAGCACTACTTTTGTTTTATTTAAAAATAACTTAAGGATAAACAACTTACTAACCAAAGATGTGCCCACTAGGATTGATAATTTCTAGTGAGAATGTGCAGATGTGTGTAAATTATAGCAATGAGTGAGTGAGGGACCACAGGCATAGGCACTTTATAAACCATAGGCACAAGGTACTTTAACTTAAAGCACGTCAGGAATAGATCTACCTCATGTGCATTCAAGTGCATATTTATTGTACTGTATGTCTGTCTGCTGTGTTTCCTGTATTGTACTAAGTCTTAATGGTCTGTTGATTTATGTTTTGTTTCTTTTATTGTAGCTTGTTTTACCCTTATTTTATGGGTCTACTGATGGAAATTATCTTTTAGCTAAATCCGGTGTATTTATGGTTTCGGTCATTCATAATACAGGCTGTCCCAATGAAATAAATTAATTAAACCAACTAAAAACCTTTTGCAAAACACTGGCATTTTAACTTTTTTTACACTTGAATTTTTTGATCAAGAAATTATTATTAAGTGTATTGGGTGATAACCACAAAAACAAAATATCAAAATGAACTAAAATATCGAAATTGACTAAAATATCATGATGATATCATATCATAATGATGATCTAAAATCATCATTATAATTGGGTGATTTGGTTTGGTTTGCAAAAAAAAAAAAAAAAAAAAAAATTGGACTGACTTTTAAAATCAATTTCTGGCCCCAGAATTTTGTATTTTTTATTCTTGGTATTAAGTGGCGGGCTTGAACAAATTTAGCTAGTTAAACCTACCTAAAATAATGCAGATAAGATATATTGATGGACTATCTGATTAGATGAATCTAATTGTGCTGCTTGCGGTTACCTGGTGATACTGACTGCAGTGACCCAGCTGGAGAGGTGCATTCTGGGAATGCTGCAGCTGCTTGGCTCACAAATGGACCCATAACTTCAGAGTTGGGAGAAAAATACTGATTTTCTGTGGGCACCGAGGGCTGTGTAAAAAGATCCAAGTCCGGCTTGGACTGACAGAGCCTTACGCCATTGACTTTGTTTTCGTATTGTGAATATCCTCTGCTTTCGTCAGTCTCACAGGGCTCGTCGAATGATGTGCGTAGCGGAGGTGGTAAGGAAGATCTGTGAGAGGGATGTGTTGGAGTCTCTGTGGAGGAGTGAAGTGTCTGTGGTGGGGACAGAGAGCTCGCTTTGGGGCAGTAAGTGTGTTCTGATGGGCCCACTGTGTTGAGGGAGAGCGCAGAGAAGCTGGAATCCAGTGAACGCCGGGGCCTTTGGTGAAGCGACGTAGTGCCAGACGATTGGAAAACAGAGGGGAGAGACAAGCCGGAAGAGGTAGGTGGGTGAATAGAGGTGTGGAGGTCATAGAGAGCCTTATACACCTGTGAATGAAAAGAGGGAAAAATTGCAGTTGATGTTTTGGTCTTTAATTCACCTTTTTGTTGTGTGACAGCATATTTTTCGTGTATGATGTTTTTATAGTAAGAATTATACATTTAAAAAAATATTAGTTAACAGACCGATTCAATGGGGCTAATATTATCAAATTATTTTTGTTTTGGCTCTGCAGTGCAATATCAGACCTCTGTCATGGACGGCCTCTTTTTCGGCCTCTGTTTGTCCAAGCAACTTCGTGCCAAAGAAACAACCAGCATAAAGCTAGTAGGTTCAGGATCCCCACCTACAAACAAACCAAATACATTTTAAAGACAATAACACAACAACTGGACATTTAAATTTCAAAAAAACACAACACTGACGTGAAATGAGGCATCTGTCGAGTTGTCTCCTCCACTGTGTTTCATTATCCTCAATGTCACTCACCAGCTCCTTCTACAAAACAAATGAATATTGATTATATATATACTGTGTGTGTATATATATATATATATATATATATATATTATATATATATATATAATATATATATATATATATATATATATATTCTTTTTTTTACAATAAGAACATTTAACATATGACTATTTGCAGCATATATGAATAAGGCCAACAGCCCGATAATAAATAATTATTTTGGCCAGCCAAGGAAAAGGGTTTTGGTAACCCTAAAATTCAATGTATTAGCATATGCAAGTCTAGGAAATAACTTGGTGGTTGATAGTGCCTTGGGCTCCAAGGCTTGGAGTCATTAGCAGCTAGATAACTGAACCACATTACTATTACTTTTTGCATTACATACAGGGTTTCTGCAAGGATCAAGAGGTCAAATGCAAAACTTTTTAAGACGTCTTAAAGACCACAAAACATACAAATTAATACTTTTTCTTAAGTCAAGATCTCTAGTATTTTACACTGCTGCTTTGCAGAGGCTTCTTAAGATACCTTTTTATATATTGCTACAATTATGAAAAATCTAATGAATTAACAAAAAATGTAATGTCATTTATACAGTAACCAAGCATTCCATCTACTTCATCAACCAAATACCAGTAGATATTGATAAAAAACAAATGTGGTATTTACTGAAAAAAATATTCAAAATTTGCTGACAAAAAAAGCTGAAGTAGTGTGAAATAATGTGATAAAAATGGACTTGTTAAAAATATTAAGAGCAGTGCAAGCATTTTTAAGGCCTACAGCAAATGTAAAACTTTTTAAGGCCTTAAATTCAAACTTTTCTATTTAAGACTTTTTCACACTTTTTAAGACCCAGCAGAAACCCTGTGCATAAAATGTGAAATGTTACCAGATAAAGGTCTTGTCCCGTTTTCTTATCTTTCTCCAGAGCTCTTCGGCCAGTTAAAATCTCCAACAAAACCTAAAAAACACAAACGCATTAATATTGCCCACAACCTCATCATAGCCACTTTTCTCCTAAGGTCTCACCACTCCAAACCCATAAACGTCCACCACAGTCTTCAGTTTACCATCTCGTATATATTCTTCAGGCAGATAGGCCAAAGTCCCTCTCACAGTCTGTGTTTTACCAATGGAACAGGTATGAGCTGCTGTGTCACCAGTAGAAGTCCGAGATGAGAACCTAGCTAAACCAAAATCTGCCAACTTTGCTTCAAAGTGGTGATCCAGCAGAATGTTCGAGCTAGATCAGAACAAAAACAAGTGTGCCTCGTTATCACATTAGATGTTTTCTGTAGTGTTACGTATTTACCTTTTTACGTCTCCGTGCACTAGTGGCATCTGTCCTACTGGAGGATAGTGAAGGTACTGCAGGGCAGTAGCTGCTCCCTTAGCAATGGAAACTCGTTGACACCAAGATAAGCCCAAACCACTCTAAGAAAAGAACAAAAAAAATACTGAACTTGAATCTATGCATTTACCACAGTGAAAGTTTGAGAAACATTGCTGTTTCCCCTCTCTGAAATACTGTGGCTTACAGTGTGTAGCTGGTCATCAAGCGATCTGTTTTCCATGAAGCTGTAGATAAGGCACAACGTTCCTCCTCCATCACTGTAACCCAAAAGATCAACAATATTTGGGTGCCGGAACCTAGAAAAGAAAAAACAAATGTTCACGTAAACTTTTCAAATTGAGTAAACATGGCTCAGTAAATGTGAGCTCATATCAGATCATTTGTTTATCATATATCGTCATATGAATCCGGAAAAGTTGAAAATCAACTATTGTGATAAGAATGCAGCTGATTTTCCTCAAAGTTTGATGACACGTTCTAAAGCACATAAGTCAAACTCAGGGCCGGGGGGCCGAATGTGGCACGCCACATAATTTTATATAGCCCTCAAGGTCTTTTAAGGTTTACTTTAATTTTATATTAGTGACAGGAGTAATCTGGGTGTCTTAACCTAATGAAATGATTTGTCTGAAACTTAAGCCTTGTCCACACAAAGCCAAGCTCAGGTGTTTCAGAACAAATATTTGACCTAAACCACACATCGTCCACACAAAGCAGGAGTTTCAAGACACTGAAAACAAATCTTTCTGAAACCATGTCCCAGAGTGAAAAGATTTCGAAACTCTGGTTTAGCGTCTCCGCAGTTACGCTGTATCCGCAACTTTTTTTTTTTCTTGTTGACATTACTGCCCCAGAGTCACATCTCATCCACAGAATATACTAAAGCAATTTGTGTAGCTAATAGTGGTTTTAAGGTGCATTTTGGAGATTGTTTGAAATTGGCACCTCTCGAGTTGGCACAGAGTTTTTGCGCACTGTACGCTCATGTCAATGTTGATAAATCCCAGCGAGTCCCTCGTTTTAGTCGTACACCACATATATACCCAAATTTCGTCGTACGCAACTTTGATAAATGAAGGCCATTGTTAAGCCTCAAATGGAGAACAATGCAGGATTACTCAAGAGAGTGCATGCATTGCTGTCAGTATGTGTTTCGCTTCACTAGTGAAAGTAACGCTGTGACCCTCTAAGTGTGACCTGATTGTCTGATAAAAGATTTTAGGCAGTATAACAAAGGCGTTACACTTCACGCGCCAGGTCTTGGCCAAGTTTATTACTGGTTAACCGAATCTGTAGAATTTTTTTGCACAAAATGTTATGACAACTCAAAGCAATTGGATTAGTTTGGAATTAATATTGCTTAATAAGTGGAAAATCATTGAGATTCATTGGAATTACATATTGGATATTATCTATCCCTTTTTTCAGACATACACTACCTTTTGCCTTTATGATGCAGAAGTGACCAATTTGTGTGTGTCCTCACGTGTTCTCAGTTAGGATCCATTATTAGTAAAAATCAAACAAGAGTGACTCACTTGGAGAGTTTTTCCACTTCCGTCTGAAAGCTATCTCTGAGCAAACTCCAGTCCAGCGAACAGTCCTGAAATATCACACACATATACGTGTATAGATACGTATATAGATACGTATATATATATATATATATATATATATATATATATATATATATATATATATATATATATATATATATATATATATATATATATATATATATATATATATATAAATTACCTGTTTGAATCTTTTGACTGCACATTTTGTGTTCCGGAGGTTTGCCTTGAAAACCTCTCCAAAACCTCCTTCCCCGACTTCAATTCAGCAGAGAAACCGCAAGTCCCAGCATACACCTCCTCATAGGCCCAATCCATGACCCCCATTGTGCACATTGAATCAGAGAAAAGCTGAGAAGACAAAGGATTTTGTTTAAGTAATGGTTTCAAGTCTAGGCATAACTAAGCCACATCAAATGCTTAAATGCCCCAAATGTAACCATTTACAAAGACAAGGTCGATGTGTTACTTAGTTCTTCTTTAAGAACTAATCTACTATGTCAGAGGACTGATAGATTTTTGTTCATGAAGTAGTTGGCAACAAGTATATTTTGTCTTGGACATTTATACTTTGACATATGGAGTTTGGTCATCTACAGTTTGTACACAGTTGGAGGCTGCTAAGCTGTCTCTAACAAAGATGTAAAAAGAATAATAAACTTCATCAAATTATAAATATCTAAAATGTTTATTTATATAGGATAACCTGTTGGAATTTATCATAATCTTTTCGAGGGGTCCTTAAAAAAAATTAAGACTATACATATATATAAACATAAATATAATTTTGTAAAATGTGAAAAAGTAAAATACTACTCACATGCAATTGCCTCGTTCATATAGTGTTAAGCTGCTCATAAACCTGATCGAACTGAGCAGGCTAACTTTGTACTAAAGTGACTCACATTAGAGCATTCTCATATCAACCTGATGGTTGGTGGTTCAAATCTCAATGTGAAGCATGTGAGAGACTATTCCACAGTATGGCATACAACCAATGTATATAATTGAAAAAATGCTCTAAACTAATGTTTTAACTTTGTGCAAGGATTGTGTAGTTGACTTTTCACCCCAGAAAGTTACACAGCGCTACTTTAAAAATTCTGATGTGTATGTGTCTGTATTATGCCTGAGCCTTGGGTTTGGCTTTGCTTCTTTGCTTCTACAAGAATGGTGGTGGTGAGGGCCCTTACCTGTCGCGGTGACTCCACTGAAGATTGCTCAGATTGGTCAAAAGATCTGAGTTCTGGAGGCTCAGGTTTTGGTAACAGAATGGCCATCTCTGAATTGCTGAAGGGACATGTGGGTGGGATAGAGGGAGACACTGTGGGCCTCTTGGATCTTTGTGCAGACACTAAAGGTAGAGAAGGCACACAGGAGGAGGCACTGAAGTTGCCCCTGAAAATAACACACATAAAATCACTACTACTTAACAAGTAGTATCAAATGCCATGCTGTCTTGTTGTCTTTGTTGAAAAACTGATCAGGTCAGTTTAAATTAAACATTCAAAAACATTTAATTGAGAGCATTCTCCTTTAACTACGATTGGATGACAGACACTCTCAGTAGAATCATGAATTAAAGTATTGTTTAGTACTCAATATTATTTAGCCTATATTAACTGTTTTTGTAATATTAGTGAAGTTATTCGCATAATCAGAATCATCAAAAGAAATTTAACAAAATGCTCCTAACAGTTAAGATTAAGGATATGCTCAACGCTAAACCTTAAATACAATTTACAAACTGCTTCTAACAATTTGGTGCAAGCCTACAAGGAGTTCTTGTAATAATGATCACAAATGGTCTGTAAGCAAGGGTTACTGCTGTGCTGTGTTTAAAGTTTTGTTCAGAGGAAGACAATTTTCACACTCCACCCAAAAATTCACACTTCATTAACCTTTTTCTTACTACTGCTGTTACTATATTTTATCTGAGTAATCAAAACATAAATGAAAGTACACTGTACTTTCATTCATGAATTCAAATTTTTTCCATTTCATTTCTCTTATTGGTCAGTTTTTGTCATGAAGTGCGAACTTTCTGAAAATTTGATGATCTTATTTACCTCAAAGGCATTAAAAAAGAATAATATACATGGATTTGTATATGGGCTTCCAAAGACCCAACTTTAGAACCAAGGTT
This sequence comes from Mugilogobius chulae, assembly GCA_038363315.1. Taxonomy (NCBI): domain Eukaryota; kingdom Metazoa; phylum Chordata; class Actinopteri; order Gobiiformes; family Gobiidae; genus Mugilogobius; species Mugilogobius chulae. The sequence goes on from CM076414.1 coordinate 21,080,314, forward strand.
ATAGTTAAAATATCAACCTATGCAAGTAAGCAAAGACTGGTGCTGTGCTGTACAGCTCCCTCCGCTGCAAATCTCACGTCAGGACCCGGATCGCTCCAACACAAAACTCACATCACTCACAAGCTCACTGTTCATATTTGGTGCTGTCAATCAAAGTCTGTTTACACCCACCTGGGCGTCTCTTAAAAGGCCTCCGGGCATCTCCCACTTTTGCGAGCCTGTTTGGGGTTCAGTTGTGGGCGGAGTTAGTCTCTGAACGCGTGTTTAGAATCACTTTAAAAAGCCTTTATTCCAACATGGCTTTGTTAAAATTTTAAAAACGCACCAATGCATTTCAGCTTTGACAAGCCTTCATCTTGATATTGGAATAAAGGCTTTTTACCTTTAACCCTTCAGAGTGCCTTGGTTTTATGCCTGTTCACAATTCACCCACTGTTCCCAAAGAGCACCTGACTGGGCCTTGTTTTAATACACTTGGAAATCCAGTGCAGTGCTCCCCAATTTAATTGTTATGTATTAGTTGCAATTTAATAATCAGAAAATATGGGCTTGGTGACTATAGACATTGGCTGACTTCAGACATGTGCTATCAGTCAAGCACTAAAAGTAAAAGTGTCTCCAGAATCTCACCATATAGTCTATAAAAATGTAATAAAATACATTTTAAATGTACTTTATTTTTCCTCTGTTATTGTATTGTTATTCTAATGTAATGAGTGAGTTTTGTATAAAAGTAATTTCCTGTCTAAGATAAGAATCACTTTTACTGCAATTAGGGCTGGGCAATATAGCAAAAATTACTATCACAAATTTCCTGGAGACAGATCACGATTTCAATTTTATCACGATTCTTATAAAACTATTGTCTTATTGTCTGTGAGGTAAATACAATCATCTGCTTTTTCTATTTTACTGTGATTAGTTAAATCCAGCTGTCGCTCACTTAGAGCAGAACAAAGATTGACCAGTGTTGCTAAATTTTCAGAGAAAAACGCGACAAAGCCATTGAAAAAATCCAAAGACAAGCAACCTCAGCCCATAAATTAATTAGTTATTTTATTTCTAAATTTTTTGATTGAATTCAATCCTCATCTCCTCACATATCGCCGCACGCCACCCCTCCAGATTTGTTGCTATTGGTCACTCTAGTAATATTATAAATGATGTTTTTTTTAAGTTATTCAAATAATCAATTAATTAGAACATTGTGTGATAATACAATTTTGGCCTTTCTAACACTAATAAGAACTTTTGAAAATATGCTAAAATCCATGTTTCATTCATAAATAGATGTCATTTTGTAAATCAAACCTAAAAATTGGGACTTGAAGCTGCAACAAAAACCTCAACACATGACTTTCAAAACTCATAAGACTATTAAAAACAGATGCCCAAATTTGTTATAAAGAAACACATTTAGCAACTCATGATTTGATTTTTATTACAATATTGCCCAGTCCTAACTGCAATTTCACATTGTTTTCTTCCACTGGTAAACAGTATCTGTATCTAATATTTGTATCCAGAACCCCTGTTTTTCCTTAATTTGTGATTGAACTGCCAAATACTTTTTGTCATGATTCATTTTTCTTGTACAGGGACTGAATTTCTTCTTAAATATTGTTTTATATTAAAGTGTCAAGGTATTTTACCTAAACGTGACATTACTGCACACAACAGTCATTTGTTAAGCAGTAGGGGGAAGTCACAGTTTACCCCCTTTTCACCGAATATTTATGAAGCATAACCGATAGAACAGACAGTCACAGAACTTAAACTGTTGCCATTTTCTTGTTAGTGATAACAGTAATGGTAGAAGTTGTAGCATTGCTCACAGTTGTTGATAATGTCCCTGGGCCTCAGCAATTCCAAGCTTTGTAGCAGGTCCAGTAACTGCCCCACAGACCCGTTCCTGCTCTGCCAGTGTAACATAAGCCAGTCAGTGCGCCGCTCCTTCTTCTCAGCCAATCGCACATCGGTTTGATCAGGGAGAACTTTTGATGCTACAACAGAGTAAATAAGAGATTCATTCAATAATTTTCAACCACTCATTCCTATAAGGATATATACCTTTGTTAATCCCTGCCTGGTAAAGGAAAAATGTACATTTCTAGTTAGTTATGATGATGTAGAATTCTTTAGCTGCTTTTAATTAGAATAAGAATGAAAATGTTGTTATATGAAAATTAAATTAAGGTTCTTCAAAAATTTAGCCTTTGCAATTTGATAACTGCGTCCCCTATTGCAATTTTAATTTAATTGTGATTATTCATGCTGTCCTAATAACTATTAGAATATGTTGCATAAATATAAGCTGCATCAACTAGAGTTAAAAAAACAAAAAACAAATAAAGTAAGTACATATAACATGGGCCTCACTTGTTTATAGCAAGTCTATGAGAATCTAAAATTTAGTTGCATAGTTCAAAGCTTGTAAAAATGAGTAGTGGCTTAGAGTTTGAAAATTGTAGCAACTAGCAAGTCTTAAGTGAATCCATACATGCCATTATTTAGTAACTTTGTCACAAACTCAAATAGTACAAACGCCTGACCGGCTGAACGGTCTTAAACATTATAAAAATAAAATTAAAATTTAGAAATAGTAAAATACAAATCTGATTCCAGAGTGTGATGATGCCATTTTTCAAGATGCTTAGTTAACTCGATCCTTTCTAAAAGTTACTGCAAAAACAATAGGCATTATAAAAGGAATTTAATTTTAGTTGTAACTAATCAACAATGTACAGATGTATTAATGATCTATGACATAGGCTGTATGTAATGTTGTGATGTAACCCAGCAAGTTAATCAATTTAAATTAAAAAATACAGTAACAAAATATAAAGCAAAAATAAAACTATGATTAGTCACTAGTCAGCATGAAACTCATGGAAAGAAAAGAAAAAAAGAGAGGACAATAAGGCAGATAGAAATGAATACGAGTCTCTTGATAGGGCATAACTTGAGCACATAGAAGTTGTACTACAGATTTCATTATTTTTCAGTGCCTTCTTGTTTTCAAACACCTTTACTACTTTAATACTGTGTTTTAAATTTGCTTAGAAAGCAGTAAAGTATGACTCTTTCCAAAAGTTTGCACCAATAAATGTGAGGTGCAAATTTAATCAACATTTTTAAATGTATTTGGACAGGAATGCGATAAGGCCTGAGCCAGTTACTAATGTGAATAGTGAAAATGCAGTTTCACACATTTTCAATCTCGCTATTTATATTAGAAACTATAGGCCTACATTAACGTTTTGTATTACACGTTTTTCCGGTGTGTTTAGATACTCACCAAAGCTAGTCCAGTCCCGGTCTGACAGCTCATCCATGACCTGACAGAACTCAAAATGGACCGGAGGTGGCACTTTGTACAGCGGCAGAGCTCTGAGGTCCACCCGGGCTGCGGCCATGGCAGTGTCCACGGGCCCAGGCAGCGGATGGTAGCGGAATAAAAGGAGACCTGACCGGAGAGAGGTTCTATGGTACCGCCCGAACTATCCAGAACTCACCATGTACCTTGGAAAACACTCATGTCAAACTTTACTTCCGCCGCCCACGGGCTACAAAGGTTTTGCGTGATGTGGCGTACTTCCGGGGGTTTCTACAAAATAAAAGTAAAAATTTAGTTTGGAAATAACTGAACTAAAAGTTTGATAACAGGAAAAAAATAGTAGTGTAGTAGTGTGTTTTAACGTACATATTATAAAATACAATAAAGTTGAACGTTTGTCTGCATCCTTTTCTGAATGTTACACAATGTTGTTTAGTCAATTATTATTAGCCTATAATAAAAGCACTTTCACATTCACATTGCCACTGCTCAGTAGCTCAATGTCAGTGACGTACTTCATTCACAATGATCAGACCAGACCACAGCCTACACAAAAAGGGAGAGAGGAAAGTGAAAAGGGAACTAGTTAGAGTTCTGAAAAGAAGCCTAATTCTAAGGGTGTATTTATATTAAAGGGGACTATGAAAAATCCACTTATTTGAGTTTGTAACAATGTTAAAGTTATAGGCTTTGCGTTCATTCATGCATGTTTGATTAATCTTGCCTTTGTCCTGCTGCATCTGATGCTTGAGTGCTCAGAAAATCCCTGTTTTCACCTACCACCTGTTATTTTGTTGACAAAGAATTGCCGAGATTTTTAAATGTTTATTTATTTTTTTTATTATTCTTTTTTTGGGCATAAGGCCTGGGTTTCAGAGTAATGAAAAAAAAAAAGTAAAAAAAAAAAAAAGTTAAATCCTCATAATGTTTCAATTAAACAGGAAATTGAAACCCAAGAAAATGTTAGTTCTAAACTGATCAGTACAATTGTGACATATTTCAAAGTTTTGCTTGGCAACAACAAGCCTATTTTGATAGTACTTTATCTTTGTTTATAAAAAAAAAACATTGTGAAAACGTTTGGCAATGACACAATCACAAATATCATCATTATTCAATGACGTGAATTGAACTCACAATAAGCAGAAGTAGTGCTGATTCAGAGTGGAGGAACTAAAAACTGTAAAAGTCATTGAGCATTTTCTATGCTTTTCTAAGCTTTTGTCTGTATAGAAAATCCCACTGAGGGCCTTTCGTTATCAAATAATACTAGATATGATTGTCTTCAAATCACAATATCTCAAATAATAAACTATTTCTCACTTTTGTCTTTCAAATTAAGGTTATTATTAGTAGGTTATTATAATTATAATGTGATTGATGATGATGACAATGATGCACAGCCAGTGTTGGGTAAGTAAAACTGTAATACATTATATATTACTAGTTACAGAGAGAAAGATGTAATACATTTGTATTATCACTGTCTCAGAAATGTAACTGCGTTACACTACTTTTAGTTACTTTGAGGTAATCACATTTGTTAAGACATTGTTCAACACTAATCCTGTTACATTTACACTTGTTTACTGGTTAATTTTTGAAAATGTCATGTCACAACACATTTTCCTCATAATATCTGATTTACCTTTAAGCAACAGGCAGTATTTTAGTGGTGTTTTGGTCTGAAGTGTCATTTTCAATCAAATATAAAAGCAATACATTTTTATAAAAGTAACTTGAGTTACTCAGATTGTATCAGTAATATATTATCAACATTTTTACAAGTAATGAGTTACACTACTACTGAAAAGTGGAATATATTACTGTAACTAGTTACAAAAGTAACTAGCTACTCCCAACACTGTGCACAGCAGTGTGTGATACTCCAGTTGTTCCCAACCTGGGGGGCGGCCTCGACAAGTCTCCCGTTCAGTCGGGGGGGCTTTGAGGAAAAAAGCTTGGGAACCATGATACTCTATGATCAGTTTAATTATTTTGAAACTCATATTTTCTTTTTTTTCTTTTTGTTTTCAAGCCAAATCAACAATTCCTTTGCTGCAGATCATATGAGCCTCATAACTTCATCAAGGAGTTACTGCTTTCAGAAGAACTATCAAAAAAGAAGCTCCCAAACTTGAACCTTATCATTTTATGTAGAATCAGCTCTACTGTCCTCCAAGCCAAGATAGAAGACTGTGAGGTTGTGTGAACTTGGGGCTGCTATGCTGTTTTATTAATGAGAAACAAGTATTTTGATGGGGGCAGTTGTGAAATGTCTGCTTGTGGGTGGTGGGTGAATCTTGAGTAAAACAATAAACAATATAAGGATCTGATAATTACATTTGTAATTTCAAAATTTCAAGAATTGCTTTTGTTGCCCAAAGAGAAATTTGTCTACTCCATTTGATCCATCCTTTGTGGGTCAAATGGAGATACCCCAGTGCCCCTGGGGTCTCTCCTCAAGAGCAGTGATCACCCCAGATCCTCTTTTCTTTGTTTTATTTAATGCAAACCTCACTGCCCAGGCCAAGAGGTAAACTGGCTAGCTCTCTCACTGTGAGGTGAGAGAGCTAGCCACACTAGACACACTCTGTCACACTAGTATAAAGGATAATTATGATGTGTTATTTGCATTGGTCTTCTCTTTTAAACATGGGCCTCAGGGCCAAAACATGGTCAAACTTAAATAGCTGTGTTTTTGACGCAGATTTCAATCTTCAACATCCAGATCCAGAAGTACCAAGCTCAGGTCACGTCCTGGGATGCGCAGTCCTGTCCACATTAATCACAACAAGGTCATACATGAGTTTTTAGGTCATATTTGCGTTTTGTTTCCCAATCTTTATGTTACCTGAGTAAACAGCAGAAGGCTACAAACATCAAAGCTGGTGTAACTAATCTTCTTTTACAACTTTCTAATCAACTAATTAACAACATAAAGACAAGTAAAAAGTTTAGTGTGCAGAGGCTTTATATCAATAACCGTTTGGGGGGTTTGAACAAAGCTGGTTAAAAATAACAACAGATCAATTTCAAAAGTCTGGTTTTCCTCTAGAAAACCATCTTTTATTTTTTTTTAATACATTAATATTAAGCGCTGGTCAGGTAATACCAAGTGGTATTTGGGCTTGTGATGTCACACTTAACAGCCCTTTTCATATATGTGGGCGTTTATTACCTTTTTCTACACCTGTTTATCTCCCCAGAATACCAAATGTCAGATAGGTGATATTTCAGGGCTCACAAAATTAATAGTCATAACTTTGGACCCTTTAGTCAGAAAGAAAAAAGAAAAGGGGAACTGAGAAACATCAAGCAAAACAAAAAAGTCTGAACTTCCTCTTTGAACAAATATATTTCAAAATATAAACAGGCCTAGCCTATTTGTTTCATAACTTGAATTATGTTAGAGCATAAGCACTTAGTGTCTTATGTAAAAAAAAATAAAATAAATAAATAAAAACATAAATAAATAAAATAGGCTATGCATTATTATTCAAAGGTGTATTAGTTTAGTAGCCACTGGAGGGCAATGAGATTTGAGAAATGGCCCTCTGCTTCCTCCTGCTGGTTCAAATGCAATGAACTCTGTGAACTTGGAACAAAGTAATCTGGAGTTTGGAAATTTTGAACTTTTTCTTATTAAAAAAAACAGCAACAATAAACGCATCAAAAGGCCGATCTCAACAATTTTTTACAAGTGAAAAATATATAGACTAGACCTTGTAAACTACAGATAATGTAGGCTGACTTCTCCAGTTGTGAAGACCCATAATTCAAGTAGGTAGCCTAATGCGTTCGAGAAAATCAGAAATTTGACAACTAAACCCAGTCTAAACTATTAGTGGATGTTGTAGGACGGTGACAACTCGATTTTTGTTGTTTTTTAGATCATGCCATGAACAAGTAGCTTATGTAGTCATTGATTTTTACGAGCCTCCACTGTGTTCTAGTATTGTTTGAAATATTCTGGGGTCAGACTGTAAAGGTTTGCCTTGTCTGACAGATGCCACCAGATCTCGCGAAACTACACTTTCCGCATTGGTTGCATGTGTTGTCTCGCGATGCTTGAGTTGGAAATGGAGTTTAGGGGGCGGGGTGCAGCTGAAGGGAGCAGAGATGTTTGGCTTTTTTATACAAAATTATTTATTTAAATAAAAATGGCCGCCGTGGAAAGCGGAGAGGAGAGAATGTAAGTGTTATTATGTTTTTTGAGACAATTTCGGTCCCTTTACCCCTTGCTGCGCACCTCTGCGTTTAGTGCGTTTTATTTCAGATGAAGTGCGTTGGTTTTTGGCCCAGTCTGTCTCAGCAGAGCGGGGTTAGCGCCAATACGTCACCAACTTGGGCTCTGTCAGTAGTTTAGCGCTGCTGCTGTGACCGGAGCTGGGCGGACCAGAGCCGAGCCTGCAGCTGGCTGATGCTGCGTCCTGTCAGGCCTGACCTCCGCAGAGCTTCAGAGGGAGCACCGCGGCTCTGGGGCCGTTATCTGTCCTAGAGCTGGAGCAGGCCGATCACGGCTCGGTCCGCCCCTCGGTATATTACGAACAACCGAGGTTTAGCCCAGTTTGATTGTAACATCAGTCAAACGCATAGATCTGGTCAAACGTCACCCAAACCCTGGCTCCAGAACCAGCCATCGTGCCCAGAGTGCACAGGGCGCACCATGTGGGGCGCAGCCCAGGCGTACGATCAGTCCGATGTAGGGGGAGTGTCACCAACGTGATGTAGCACTATTATTATTGAACCACCATTGAAAGAGTTAGATCAGCAGCCCACTACGTAAATGCGCTGTTACCTTGAACCAAATATGTAGTTTTAATTCCATGCACATTCCGCTTTTGTGATAGTAATGGAAGTGAAGAAGAATAAGCTCAGTCATAATGGGCAGCTACTTTAAAATTATGAGTCAAATATTAATTACCCATCTAATCAATAAATGGATTGGATCCCCCTTCGGCATCTTCCTTCAGGTGTTCCATGTGTTCTTTTTCTAAACCTCTTGCCTCGAGTTTTAACCTCACCAATCTGAGTATTATATTAGCTATGAAAATTAGTTTTGCTTGAATTATAAATGTGTTCGTTATGGCACCACAGTCAGATTTTTTTAAGAAGCCTGAACATGCTTTCATACTACTGTTACAACGTCCCCGGGCGCCGTTCAGCGGCAGCACACTGCTCCTGACAGATGCCCCAGCGGCTCAGCAGGATGGGTCAAATGCAGAGAATGAATTTCCCTCTCGAGGGATCAATAAAGTATTATCTTATCTTATCTTATCTTATCTTATCTTATCTTATTTCATATCATTCTTTTTCTTTGCATATGTATTTCTCAACCAAAAACAAATCTCTGGGTAAATTTCAGAGAATAAGACCCTAAAAGACAATTTGCTCATTGTTACATTAAATATTTCAGTATTTTTTTTTTACAGCCCAAGCCTTTTTTGTGGTGCTCTGGTTACATTTCCTGTATGAAATGTTTGTCTGGTGTTGATGTTTGAAGTCAAAAAGGAAATAGGTCGAACAGGTGCAAACAACCTTCTCTGCTCCTACTGTGCGCCTGAAATCTGACAAAAACTGATAATTCTAAAACTAGATTTTTTTTTTGTGTATTGTGAATTTTGCTGTAGTTATACTTTAAAGTTGAATTTATTTTTCTTGTGGGAAAAAAAATCCAGTTTTTGTAACTTAGCTGTCTTACACCAGATAAAAAATAAGTTTCGTCTTTCATATATATATATATATATACTGTATATACACACACATATATATATATATATATATATATATATATATTTTTTTTTTTTTTTTTTTTTTTTACATTTAACCATTAAACCTAATGTAAAAACTTAAGTTGTAGTAGGTGTGCTTTTTATTTCCACTGAATTTAATTTTCACCTCCAGAAAGTGTCAGCTTAAATTGACCAAAACATTTTTTTTTCATCTAGGGAGGAAGGTGCTCAAGCCGAGGAGAAACCAGAGCCTTCGCCTACCCCCAAAGAGAAACCAAGGTCCCACAGTAAAACCAAGAAAAATCGAAAAGAAAGACAGGAGACGGGACATGACGCTCCTCCTGCATCCACCAGCCAAATTACATCAACTATTACTGAAACAACTTCTACTACGTCTACAACAGAAACAGAAGAAGCACGAAGCCAAGAGGTCAGAATGCAATGGAGTTTGTGTGTTTTATATTAGACATTTGATGTCATTTATATTAGCTTAAATTATTATTACATTTATTGACTTAAAAATATTTTAAACATTTACTAAAAGCACAATTGTGCCTATGTGCACTTGTCTGCTCTTTTTTTTTTGCTGTTGACAGCAATTTCTATTCCATCTCTATTTTGCTTTGATTGACATCACAATGTGTTAAAATTAGAGCAACACAAAATATTTTGCATAAACAAATTACCTTTTTCCTAAATGTGTATGCTCACATGAGATGTTCAACTTGATGGTTGTCGGTGTCTGCGAATGCACTGCAGTACTTGCGCTGATCTATAGATGGAGCTGTACCTCCACAGAAGAACACTGCAGAAGAACACATAAGTAATTGAAACACCAGTGGATTTGTTGACTGTAATTATACACAAAGCTTTTCAAAGTTTTCAAGCTGGAAACCCTAAAATATATGCAGCCGATGAAATCCTCTACAACACAATTAAAATGATACCTGTCAATTACAAGTTGAAAAATATTTTTTGAGCACCTTATTGTTTTATCATGCTTTTTTCTTAGGAAACTGAGGCAGGCCCCTCAGCCTCAGAGGCGGGCACTAGCTCAGCAGCCTCTCCCCGGCAGAGACGTTCTGTCATCAGGGACCGAGGGCCACTATACGATGATCCCACGCTTCCAGAGGGATGGACCCGCAAACTCAAACAAAGGAAGTCTGGGCGCTCTGCAGGGAAATTTGATGTCTACCTAATCAAGTAAGACATATAAAACAAACCTTATTAGTTATTTAAGCTGTAGTGGATCAAGCCAGAACTCGGTGCTCAGACTGCACCTGGTCCTGCTTCAGCTGCGGTGTTGGAGTAGTCCACTCACAGAGAATGGCTCACACGAAACCTGGTGCACTTGCACTTTTGATCCTGGCACACCAGACCTCATGTTTATGCTTTGGCGGGCTCTGGCAGTCTGGTGAAAGTTCATTCCAATGAAAAGTTTTTATACCCCTCCAAAGAAATCCCCGGCCTGAACGGTGTGGCATCAGTGACTAGGAGATCGACTGTGTGCTTCTGAGCTTGTGGTAATGGTTTGCTTATGTTAGTAACGTAATTTCTCCTTTTCTCATCAGTGCGGAGGGAAAGGCATTCCGATCAAAAGTGGAGCTCCTGGCATACTTCCAAAAAGTGGGAGACACAACAACAGATCCCAATGACTTTGACTTTACAGTAACAGGTAGAGGAAGTCCGTCAAGAAGAGAAATACGGCCCCGAAGAAACCTAAAGCAGTCAAACCAACTGGGAGAGGCAGAGGCAGACCCAAAGGTACCAATGACACTCATTGTAGAGAAGGTTTTTGTATTAATATTATTGACAAACAAATAAGCCACAGCCTGTCTCTAAGAGCGTAACTTTAACAATTGTCTAATTAAAAGAAAATAAACAAAACTGGGAAGAGCTAGAAATAGGTCAATAGGTCACTTAGGGAATTTAGTTAGTCTAGGATTAGATATTCAATTTTTGAAAATGTATTGGTTACAATAAATGTGTTTAAATGTCTCTATTGTCTAGGTAGTGGAAAAATTCGTCAGGCCACAGAGGGTGTGGCCATGAAGCGTGTGGTGGAGAAAACTCCAGGCAAACTCCTAGTGAAGATGCCGTTTGGAAAAGACCCGACCACACCAAGCACTTCTGCTGCATCAAAGGTGAGACGCAAAGATGCAAAAAACAAATGTGAGGGACCAATAGAAGCAGACATTTTCCAAAGAATAACAATTTGACAAATGATGGGTGATGTTGTCTGTGTTTATGTCTACTGTATGTAACAGTTACTTGAGTAAATATTTAAAAAAAAATAAATAAAAAATCAGCCCAGCAACTTTTCAGTATTTTTTCAGAAGCATACTTGAATAACATTTAGTTTGAAATAACAGAATTCTTACATGATTTAAAGTGAATTTAATTGACGAAATAACTTGAACGTTTTTTGACCACTACCTCAAATAGGTTTTAGAAAACCATATTACAACATTTTTACTTTACAAGGCTTTACAATAGCATCTAATTCATATTACAAATCAGAGACAATCTTAAAAGCAATCTACACACTGGACTAGATGCTCAAACAATTTGTGTGTAGAGAGAGACACATGACCAAAGCGGCGTGGCTTGCGCGAATCAAGGAGCGCAAACAGGGAAAACAAGTGTCAAAGCTCGACCCAACATATAAGAACAGAGTGAGTGAAAAGTGGTTCAGAGCGACCAGTGATATGCAGCTTTCAACATGATCAGGACTTGACTGTCATAATCAAACACCTAATATAAATTGTATGCCAAGAAGTAACACAAAATCTCTATTTTCATCATGTAAATGTTAATTTTTTGTCAGGGAACTCGGATCAGTGAAATATGACGTTTGTGTAAAAATAGAAAATGTAAACTCTTTGTTTGGCCTTTGTCAAACATTTGCTTTTTGTTAATAAAATCCATTAGTCATATATTAGTCAAGGCAAAAAAAAACAACTCATATCCACAGACGCGTGTCGCATGTCATTAGGCGCCTGTAAGTGTTCGGCATCCATCGTTAATCCCCTAAACTAACTGTAATATCTTTTGTTCCTCCTTCTAGGTGACACATTTAACCATAGCGCCTGCTAAAAAACGTCCTGGCAGGAAGCGAAAAGCAGAACAGGATCTTCCTCCTCCTCAAACAGCTCCTAAAAAGCGAGGGAGAAAACCCGCCTCTACCTTAACCACATCTAAAGTTGCCTCAACCTCACCCTCCTCAGAACCTGCCCCCAGTACCTCCCCCTCATTTGGAAGTTACACCACAGCCGCAATCTTAGCTGCTGAGGCCAAACGCAAAGCAGCTAAAGAGTCTTCCACAAAACCTGCCGTCCAAGAAACTGCGCTGCCAATAAAAAAACGCAAAACCAGAGAAACTGTGGAGGAAAAAGAGAGTGTTTCTAGTTTTGAGACTAGTACAGAGAAAGAGAAAAAGCCTGCTATATCAACAACTGGTAGTACTGAGGAGGAAGCTGCATCATCAGCCCAGGCTTCTGTGCAAAGCCAATTGCAAAAACAATCATCAAGTTCAGATACAAGCCACTCTCATAAACATAAACCTCATAAATGCAGAAAGCGCAAGGAGAAAAATGAGACACAGGATGAGGCAACAAAAAGAAAATATGTACAAGAAAGTAGCAGTAGCATTTGTGGTAGCATAAAAAAAACAAAACGACACAAACACAAAGAAAGAACCCCGCACAAGCATCACCATCATCACCACCACCATCATCATCACCACCACCATCACAAACACAAACAGGAGTCTGCAACATCAGAGCAAGCTCCAGCAACTGCTGCTTCTCTTAAAAAGACCTTGCCCAGTCAGTCAGTAAAATCTGAAACTTCCAAAGCTGAAACAAAAACACCACATCAATCAAAGCCAGAAGCCCAACATCCTATAGCTGTACCATCCACACAGTCACAGCCACAACCTAAACAAGAAGAAGCATCTACTTCTCACCAGGAAAAACAACCATCCAAAGGTGAATCTCGAGAGCAGCCTAAAATTTCAAAATCACAATCTCCTTCTCCACAACAGCAAAGTCTCAGTCAGCCAATCATAGAGTCTTCACAGTCTAGTTTGCAAGTAAGCAAGAAATCCCCAATTCATTTCGCAGGGCAATCACAGATGCCAAGTCAAGAACAGCTGACACCTCATAAGCCAGAAAGAACACAAGAGCAATCTCACAGTTCTGATCTTCAAATTCAGTTTAGTTTGCGGTCTCCTCCATGTAATAAAAATGAATCCCAAAGATTAAACCAAGTGCAGATTACGCATACAACAGCCTCAACACTTCCTTTGAAGCCTGTTTCAACAGAAGCAAAACCACAAAGTACTAATATATCTCAAGTCTCGTCTACAAAATTGCAGCATCAAAGTCCAAGCCAAGCTCAAATTAATTCGTCAGTTCCGTCATCTCCTGGAAAGCATCTCGAAATGCAAACTAGACACTCTACAAGTCATCAAGTCCAGTCTTCGGATCCAAGTTTACCATCTTCTTCCAAACATGATCAAATTCCAGCAAAATCAGAGACAGAAAATCCCTCACAACTGCAACTTCCACAAGAATATCCAAGACCCCAATCCACGCCTTCTAAACCTAATATAACAAAATCCAAAGAACTGCTGACACCTCCTAGTGTTCATCCTCCTACTCTTGTCTCTCCAAGCAGCCACGCATCTGATACCACTGATCATATCTAAAATTACAACATCAAAGCTCAACTCCAGTTCAGTCTACAGCTTCCTTGTCAGTCACTACTAAGCAAGCAACTCAGTCAAGACCAGAATGTCAATCCACTGGTCAACCTCCAACACATTGTATCTATTCCAGTGGTCAGCCGCTATCTGGTAGACAGAGTGCTACCCAGACTGGACAGCAATCACAGCTTCAAACCTCAACACAAGTTCAGTCTCCAATCTCTCAGTCAATTCCCTGTAAGCAAACAACTCAAACAAGGCCACAAAGTCAATCAACAGGCCAGCCACCAACCCAAACTGCTTGCCCGACTTCTCCATCTTCCTCCACTCGGCAACCTCAAATAAAACCAGAGGGTTCGTCTAGTTCGCCCTCACCATCACCCCAAAGTAGACATGCATTATCCCATCAACGCCCACCACAGCATATTCATTCACAAAGTTTCAGTCATTTGCAAGTTCATTCAGCCCATTTGACTGCTAGCAAGCAAATCCAAACTCAAGCAAGACTGCAACCTCAAAGTCCAACTCAAGTGCAGTCTACGTATCCTGCATCACTTAAAAATGTGTCACTGCAATCTCAAGTTCCTGGCCAAACGCATGCTCAACCAATGCATTCAAGTTCCTCCTGTAAGCAAGCGTCACATCTGCAAAGGCCTCAAATTCAAGTTCAGTCCAAGCCGCTATCACCTCCTACTAAGCATGCGTCTATCCAACCTAAAGTGCAACCTCAATATCCGAGCTCTACCCAAATTCACACTATGCATGCAAGTACGCAATCCCCAATAAGCAGACATGTCCCCATACAACCAAGACTATCATCTTTGCCACATAGTTCTAGCCATGTACAAAGTTCCACCCAAAAATACAGTCTGCTAGCACTCCAGCCCAGCAGAGGACACCATTTCATTCGTCAATGCATGCTCAAGTGTCATCTTTGTTGCATGTTTCACCATCTCAGACAAGGCTTGCAACAATTCCAAGTCAATCAACAGGATTATCACAAAGTTCAGTTCAAGAAAGGTCAATTTCTCAGTTGCAAAATCAGCTCAAGTCGCCGGTAGTACAGTCCCAAACCCAAAGCAGATCTACAGTGCAATCTCAAATTCTTCCGAGACCGTTACATCAACAAGGAAGATCTCAAAATCAGTCTCAAATTCAACAAAGTACAGCAACACAGCCAGTAACCCAACAAGGATTGGCAGAATCACAAGTGAGGTCAAATCAGGCACAAATTCAAATGAGAATCCCCAGTCAAACACCAGGAACAATAGCTCAGACCGTTTCACAAGTTCAGCAAAGAGTATCTTCCCTGCAAACTAAACACTCTTTCCAGTTTCAGCAACCGAGGATTCCATCGCAAAATACACAATTGGACTTACAAACTAGACAGCAAATGCAATTGCAAACAAGGACAAATTCCCAATCCCAACTGCAACATTCCCAGCAAACTTCTCCCAGATGTACATCCACATCTGTTCAGCAATCCCAAACTAAAATACATGGTCACTTGCAGTCACAAGCAAAGACACCATTGCAGTTGCCTGCACAATTGTCCAGAATGCCAACAGAGATCCATCCATCTCAAACCCAAGCAATGGCTAGGACTTTAGCTCAAACTCTGCCGCAACAATCACATTCTCGGACTCCTCCAACGCCAACTCAGTCCTCACCAAAACATCAACAACAAATAATATCTCAAAGCAGAATGTCAGCGTCTCAATCCCAATATATGACTGCACAAATGCAATTTCAGAGAGCAACACCAGTCCAAATGCAAATCCAAAGGTCCCCAATACAACAATTAGCACCACAACGATCACCACGAAACACTGAAAGATCAAATTTGGTTCAAGTGCAGACAAATCTAAGTGATCAACCACAAGATTTGAGCACAACACGGCCACGGAATCGAGATGAAAGTATGAAATCTGAGGGCAGAGAGAGCTTAGGAGGAGAAAGAGGAGCAAACAATACTTCTGGGTCTGGAGTTAGCAACAGGATACGGGCCGAACCAGAAGCTGCTGGGGAGGGCAGAGAGCTCAAAGACATTGTGGCCCAATCGGGAGTGCCTTGCCCCAGCCGTGAGGAGACTGTGGAGACCCGAACTGTGGTTAGCGAAAGGGTCAGCTGATTATACATGACACAAGAGGATTATTGCAAAAAAAGGAATTTCTGCAATATGTGAATAATTTGAATCCAGAATGCTCTGATTTGAGTAGTTTTGACGGGATACATGAGTTTATTTGCACATCTACATGTTAGCAAAACAATAATTTTGCAAAAAAAAGCTGCTGTTTTCATATATTTAGACCATGAAGTGAAACTATTAGACATGCCTTAGTAAAAAACAGGCTTCAAAGGTTGTCATAGGGGAATAGTTTTTCAAGATTGAAAATCAGATTCAAAATGTCCAGATGACTTCCTACAAATCCTTTCTACTATGGATCTCGCCTTGACGAATGAAGAATTACACCAACTTAATTGAACCTACCCCACAGATAAATAAGTCAAAACTACTCAAATGTCAAAAGGATTTTTGCTAAGAAGAGAAATTCACCTTTGCAGTATGGGACTAGTCTGAGCAATCATCAAGAGAAGGTTTACTGTTTTTACACTGTTTATGAAATGTAAGGATTCATCGCACAAAGTTGGGTGACTTGTCGTAGCTTCTTCTGCCAACTTTTGAATCAATAAGTACTTGAATTCAAATATGGAAGAGCCCTCGACAATATATATGAAAGTGATTTTTTAAGGAAAACTGAACTTTAAGAAAATATAAAAAAAAGTATGTATATATACTCATAAGGCAGCTGTTATGTCCCGCTAGTCTCTGTGGGTAAGGGGGGTAGTAGTGAAAAAACAATGCTCAACAATACTCTGCTTCCGGACAATAACACATTTTCATTTAGTACTTTGATCACTTTACAACTTTAAAGCAGAACTCAGTAACAGCTCTATTGTGAATGATGAAGTCCATTTATTCCTTTCTTGGCTTTACTTTGTTTTAATATACGTATGTGTTGTTTCTTACATTTGCCTGCTAAATAAATAAATAAATAAAAAAAAAAAACCTTAATACTTCAGGAACAGAATTGCCAAACTTAGTGTTTGTGTCTAAGAAGCAGCAGCAAAACAGCAACTCATTTCACTCTCACTTGGACTGCTGGAATATTTAAGGTAGAGAAAGTTGCTTTGAGTTCTGTTTTAAGGATGTTTTGACTGGCGGTCCTTTTCTGTCTGTGCTGCTAGTTGTATTCTAAGTGTTGCACCTTCAATATGGCTTCTCTCTATAATAATATTCAACTTTACTGACTGAACAATCCTGTTCAGTTTGTGGATCAACAGGGCAGTTTGCACGCTTAACTGTGTAGTAACTGGGTTTTATTTATCAGTTTTCATAAAAGTTTCAGTACTATATGCTTGCACCAGATCTCCTGTGTACTAAGCATCTGGTGCATGCATAGAACATAGAAGGCAGCTTGGTAAGATTGACTTCCAAAGGAGAGCCCATTCTGAATAATAAAAAGTGCTCATTGCAAAATTTATAAATATTGTACATTTTGGTAAATTCATCATTCACAAATATTGGAAAGTATTTTGCCAAGTTGCTTTTTCTCACAACGCATCAATTTACACTACAGCTCTTGCCTGTAGTTATAGTTCCAGATTTTTGCAAAATCCGGTTTGATCTTCTGTTTCAGAAACAGTGAGGGAGAGACTTCTGTATGATGTAGTACTTCTGAGTTTGTGGTGAAAGAGTTGAATTACGCACAATCATTTTTGTCAATTTCAGACAAAATCACTGACACAAAGAACAAGGCTAACCAAGAAGAAACATTTATTTCCCTTTTTAAAAGTCTAACTCTGGATTTTAAAGTGCTTTGGTCCTATTGAGAAAAGTGCCACAGAAATGTAATTTAAAGCTGTTTTATACTTTTTTATATTCTTTCTTTATTTAAGTGCCATTTAAAAAGTGCTTTTCATCAGATATTGAAATGGTTGTAATTATATAAGCTTGACATGAAGGCATACATCTTACTTAAATGAAAAAAATATATATATATAATTTGAAATTGAATAATTTGTGCCATAATTGGCTTAGTGTTTTACAGTATACGTATCACTGCTAAAAATAATAAAGGTTTGTTGCCAACCAAACCAAAAGTTTGTCAAAAAAACTGTTCATGGGCAGAGATTATTACTGCCAGTTTTGGTGTTATAACACATCTGAGGCTGAATGAGTTTGAATGAAAGCACTGAAGCACCTTCTGTAGCACTTTATTACTAATATAAGCTCGGGACCTGCAGAACATTGTTTCTATATGAAGATTTATTTGATCACAATCATAAGCTAGTGAATTAAAAAAAAAATTGGCCCTGTCCCTAAATATTTTGAGTTGCAAAATGAGTAATGCTTTTGCTTTGTAGTGTAGTCTTGTGGTGTAAGTCTTCCAAGACTGCATCAGATCCAATTACTATGTTATTGAAAGCTCTTACATTTTGTGGCCTGATATTATATAGAACTAAATGATATCAGGACTTTCCTATAGACCAGTGTAAATTGTAACAGGTACCACAGCACAGGTTTATCATTGATCATTATCATGCCTATAGTGGAAGACCAAGACAGTAAATGGAGCTTCCTTTCTACGATATAACTTTTAGTCACCAACCTTTTACTGTATAGTCTCTGGACTGTGTCACAACTGTCAAGTGATGAAACCATGGCATTATTATAATTTTATGAGGTTGAAACAAGAACAAATAGGTTCCAAATATATAAATGTACATCTATAAGGATAGACTCACATTTTGACATATATTACACCATATTACTAAATCTTAAATTGTTGAAGGACAGTGTTTGGGTTTTGGTTGAAGTTATTGTATCAGGATTGCACAAGGTTAATATCTGTTCCAATTTATGTTTATATATGAAAACAAAAAGCCTAAATGATTATATTACCTCTTGAGAAGTGCAAAAGTACAGTACGTGCTGTATTTTAAAAAAAAATATATCTAAAAAAGCAAACAAGCTGTGTGAGAAGACAAAACTTAACCACACAAAAATGTTCTGAATCTGAAGTAGTTTTCAAATTTTGTTGTGGTCCCAAAAAGCAAAATGTCTCAATCTTGCTTGTAAAGGTTTTGTGGACTTGGCTTCTGTCTCACTGTCTCTACATATTAACTTTTTATTTAATGTAAGTTCTGACATTAGCACTTTAGCATTAAAACTGAATGTGTGTGATTTTGTGTCTGGTTTATTATTATTATTATTATTATTATTATTATTATTATTATTATTATTATTAAGTCTGTTAGTTTACCTCAAACTTGTCTTTTTTGAGTCTTTTTTTCTTTGACAAAAAAAGAAAAGAATACTAAGGATTCTAGAAAAACGGTTGCCTGTACATGTACAATTTAGGGCTGAGGGTAAGTAGGGCAACAAGTTAAATGATTGCAACCAAACAATTAATGAAATAATCAATTAATTCAGTGGTTCTAAACTTTTCCAATCGCGATCCACAAAATATTAATTGTAGGCACATAGACTGCGTGGGCATTCATTGGTGATCCCCAACCCCAAAACGCAGGCTACTTGCAAAGTGTTAAAATAGTCTTTAGTTTTATGTTTGAGTTTGTTTTACAGAAAATGTAACTTTGTTTTAGATAGGCTATACATGTTACATTTTTAGGCCTACATATTATCAGGAGAAATCACAGAAATTATTTCGAGACCCATGGGGTACTGACTCCCAGGTTGATAACCACTGAATTGATTTAGTAATTGAACAATTGTCAACCGGTCTTTATACAAGCTTATAAACATGTCATCAGCTTTAAAAAATCAGATTGATCAGCAGTAATAAGCAATGAAAACTTGCGCTAATACTTTTAATTTACTTTTAATTCTACACTTCCAGGATGTTTTCAAGCGACGTTACCTCAGTTAGACTAACTCAGCACTTCCCAATCTTTTCAGAGCCGCGGCCCCCCTATTGGCCCGAATTTGCCCGAGGCCCCCCCCAGTAATATAATATATAAGATGCAAAAACAGCAAAATGATAATGACTGTGGACTTGGATGGACGATTGTATGGATTTAAAATAGTAATCAATCAAACTAAGGATACAAAGTTAGTTTCAAACTCAGTTTTCTTTCATACTCCATTGTGTGGACAACCATTGGAGGCCCCCCTGCAAAGCCCCTGAGGCCCCCCAGGGGGCCCCGGACCCCACTTTGGGAATCATTGGACTAACTAATCAATTAGGCTCACGCTCACTAAAATATTCGTTGCAGACCTAATTCTATGCTGCCATTTACCTTTAAGTTTAGCCTTTTACATCACCTTTTAAACTCAGATGTCCGCTTCATCACGCACCAAAGCAGTTGGGTGGATTAAGTTAAGTCTTGAGTCTTGACAGTACTTTATAGTTATCGTTGTCAAGAAAACTTTCAACACCTTTACCTGCAAATTGACCCTTGCGTGACCTTTTCTCCTGTGATATCAAGCGTTCTGATTGGACAAAACTCTTTGCTAACTGCAAATGAACAAAGATGGCGCCCCGCTGTTTCACAGCTGTCCTGACATTTGCGTTGCTCCTCGTGCTTGTGCTCTTCAGAAACTGTAGGTGTTCGGGAATGGGCACAGATACAGCACGCGGTAAAGCGGAGCTGCTGCGTGTCCGGAGCTACGCGGCCTCCTCGCGCTTTGGAGATTGCTGGACACGTGCGCTAGACCAACTGGACACACGCTGTAATGATATGACGTCAGAGAGCCAGAGTCGAATGGCGCTTAAATTTACGCACTGTCACCTGCTCAGGTGAGCTGGTATTCTCCAGTGTCTCACTTGGGCTTCTAAGTATTTTCAATCTGAACGCATGGTCTCTATTGAAGCTGCTCTGATCATATCATCTTCCAGCTCAGGTCGTGATTTTCCATCCTGCCCTGAGGGGTCAGAGGTCAGCAGATGCACAGCGCACATGGATGTAGTGGCATTCAATACCTACACAGAGTTCTTCACTCACACACATTCCATGTGCCACTTCCTCCAGTCTGAGGCCTGGCAGAGTAAGGCTGAGACCACTATATATAGGTAAGTCATCTACTGCTATGTTACCATATAACAGACAACTTGGAAAAATAACCGATAGCCTAAACAAATTGCAATAGGCCTAATAGCCTCCCAACGTGACTTGCCTGCCAAATATTAAACTAGTTTCTCTCACCTACCAGCTTTAGGGTTTTGGAGGGCATGATGTGGAGCAGAATGTGTGTACAGACATTTGTGCTATCCAGCAAACACTGTCTTTATTAACTCTAACCCCTGCACTGCTTTACAGTACCCTAACTGTCTGTGGTCTTGCTAACTCCAACACGGTGACCATGCCTCTCAGGATTTGTCCCATGCCTTTTCAACTTTTTAACTCTTCAACTTTTTCAACGCTAGCAGTGCGATCAGTGCCCGCCAGCAACTGTGGTACTGTTGCTTCTGGCACGTAATCTTTCTGAAGTACAGCCCCCTGGACAGATTCACCAGCCTCAACATACCCTTAGCCTTGTAGGTTTTGGATAATCATGCCCAGCTTCTGTACGACTGCTCAGGCACCATCATGCAGTTAGCACTGTTTTCCACACTTGTGCTTCACACTGTGTCTGCTCTGATACAGTACTGCTCAAGTCTATTTTTTTCCTCGGGCTCTCCAATCCACTGCCGACATTTTGTTCCAGTGTTAAGAATGACATTTCCCCTATGTCACACCACCATAGACCACTCATTGCCATGCATGTTTCATATATTTAAAAGTTCTCTATCTTAGGTTAACAGAGAGTTCGGCTGGTGTGGCAGAACAGCTACAGTCAACCAGACAAATGGCTGAGGACCTGATTGAAGTCCAGAGTGCCGCACTACAGGCTCAACAGGAAATACTGACCAATGGAGAAGAGTTGAGAGCTACACTGAAGGATTCTACTCAAGGTGAACCTTTCACTGCAGATAATAAAACAGGCCAATCTCACATCCTTATCTACTGAAGTTTTCAGTTTTTGGAAAAAATATTGCTTGGGCCTGTTTGTTTTCCCTAGCTCGTTTAGGTGTCTTGGTGTTAGAGTTCCAGGTGCTATACCCACAAATATTGGCAGATTCATTCTCTAATGCATTACTTGCGTCACACTATAAATGTGTACTATGAAAAGTTTTTAAACAAAGATATTATAGTCAATTATTATCTATATTCTATAATATTTTAGATTAAATATTGATCTATGTTTTTCTAGATTCTGAGCAAAGTGCACTTTTTAAACACATCCAGGATCAATAATTTTTGACCGAAGACTGAAGCACAAACTGTTGCAAGGAACAAATCTGTAAATTGTAGCTGTTATCCCCTATTGGACAAACTTACCATAAGCTCGCATTTGTGTTGGGTCTATTAATCTACAGGTTCCCAAATCAGATCCTTTTAGCAAACAAAACCCCAAAACTCCTACCATTTTCCTAGCATACTCCGTTATCCATCAAAACATTAAAAGGAAGATGCATACGTTTAATGTCGTACAGCGGGACATTCTTGGCAATGCTAAAAGATCTTCCACAAGAAATGTGTACATTTTAGATTCCTCAAAATAGAAAAACTATGGTTTGTGTTTCTTCTGGGAAGGGACTTCTCTTATTCACTGCACTATGCATGTAAGCTATTCTTAAACGCCCAAATGACCACCCACATTTCAGTCGACACCTCTTTAAAAATCTAGATGTGCTTCTGTTCATAGCAATCAAAACTTGATCGAAGATTTACAAAATTGTACAAACTACAACAAAAACATGGAACTTTTAAGTTTGCCACTAATTATTGTTGTTTTCAGAATACTTGCAACCCTTCTGAATTGCAGTTTGGAATTGATCTGGCAACTGTTGTGGATTTTTATTTTTTTTTTCTTCTGTTTTCTTCTTGTTACTCCAATTCTATTTCTCTCTTCCTCTATTTGTGGATTGAGTTTTATCCCCTGAAGTTTCTGTAGTTGTATTTTGACTCCTCCCTACTTTTCAGGTCTCCAGTCTGTATTCTCTGAGCTATCTGCAGTCTCGCAGCAGCAGCAGTTTGCCCTCTCCGAGCTTTTTAATCGGGTTAGTTTTCTGCAGAGTTTCCTGATGATGGAGGCCCACAGCATGGGCTCATGTCTGTACAATGCTGCAGCACTGGGGGCTGCATTCTTGCTCACTGCCACCACACGCACCTCCAGGGCCAGGTATAGAACACTACCATATACCCATATACTGTACCTATTTTTTGCTAAATAATTAAAAAAGAGCCTCAATGCTTATAAAGTTGCTTTCACATGTAATAATTTTATTCTATTCCACTAAGTTCAAATGTAAAAAAAAAAAGTAAAGTTAATCGATCCTGTGTTACAATACAATAGTAGGGGAAAACACTGCAATGCATTAATGATTAGTATGTGATCACCCGGTTCTTTTTTCAGGCTGCTGCTGTTGTTTCTGGTGTGTATGAACTTTTACATTGAGGGGAAAATTTACCAACTTGTGACCAGCTCTGATCTCCCAGAACACCAGCATATGGTGAGAGAATGCCCACAGTTACACACTACCTTTCAAGATCCTGTTCACGTAATTCTACAAAAATACAAAATATAATAATTCTATATAATATGAGGCAAAATTTGGACACCCTCACATTTATTCCAACTTCAAATGTCTCAGATTGGCTTATCATATCTTGTTTACATGATTTGTTGATCATCATTTACCGTTTTGAATGAGACTTGGTCTAAACAAACCTTAGACATTTCATTCATCCTGACTGTTGAAGTGAGAATGAGCACCATGGTGAAGCCAAAAGGACTCTGAGGCCCACAGAGAAAGGAAAATAAAATGTAGCCACCCATGAGTCTGGTAAGGGATTTCAAAGATTTCATTCAATTTTAAAGCAATTTCTTTACTGTCTGAAAGAGTCCACAAGTGAAGAGCTTTTAAAACATGACGAGGTCTGGTCATCCCAGCAAAGTTGCTCAGAGAGCAGTGCTTAAATACTCAGAGGTCTCCAAATACCCAGAATGCCCTTATCATACCTACTGCAAGCTCTTGTTGAAGTGAAAGTGCATGTTTGTACAATGAAAATAAGACTGCACAAGTTCATTGTACATGGTAGTTTAAACTAAAAAGTGGAA
This sequence comes from Mugilogobius chulae, assembly GCA_038363315.1. Lineage (NCBI taxonomy): Eukaryota > Metazoa > Chordata > Actinopteri > Gobiiformes > Gobiidae > Mugilogobius > Mugilogobius chulae. Next base: position 21,104,283 of record CM076414.1, read on the forward strand.
AATGGCATAAAAGTGATATACTTTCCTCAGACTGATGTCAGAGGCTGGTAAATAGCTATAATAATCATCTAGCTGCTTTTATTTCAACCAAAAGGGGGCAACACTAGCTAGCTTGTAGTAAATTTTTTTTGCTCAGGTCGGGAGGTACTTTAGAATGTTTTGGAAAAAAAAAAAAAAATCTTCTTCACAGTCTTATTACTGTGAACTCCAAGTAGTGTTAAGATTCAAAATAAATATATCCATATATTAAAAACTGTTACTTAGTTTTCTAACAGAAAACACACAATGAATTAAATAATTGCAAGATTAACAAGTTTAATGTTAAATTGTAAAATATTATCGGCAATGCAATAACCTGGTCATGAACATATCGAGATGGCAAAGCCCCCTCAGGAAAGTTATGTGATGCACCTTTTATGCTGCGTTCATGTGGTCCTCGGATGCCAATTGTTTCCGAGATGAGAGGTAGGAGTTCTGACCTAGTTTGCATTCATGTGCTTTTTACTTCGGAAAATCGGGATGTTATTGTTAACAATAATAAATAAATGACACAGCACTTTAACAGCGGTTAATAGACCTAACAGTGAGATCTGATGCTAGCCTGTCCAGAAACTAACGTTAAAGGTTGTTAGTATTTATTTTCATCAGTCTCTATGTGTCAGTGACGTCAGGTGCTGAGCTCGGGCAGCTTCGCTTGTCCCGAGTTACCGAGCATTTGTTCCGAGATGCTTGAGCGTTCATGTGCATTTTTCAACTCGGAACAACTTTTTCCCCGAGTTCCCGAGGACCACATGAACGCGGCATTAGTACACTTACTGCAAATTGGAATAAAGAGATTTCATGTTTTTTTTTCTCCTTTTTACATGCAAACTTTTCCCTCTCTCTTTTTTCTTCAGGAGGTGGTGGCTTCCTACATCAGTGTTCTCCGGCGTTTGGTCCTCTCCATCTCTGTGTTTGTGTTAATATTTGTGATCGTAAGACACAAAGACCCACTGCAGCAGAGTCTTATTGTTTTAAAACAGCTGCAGGAGACCCAACGCAGCCTGCAAGTGGCACTCAGGCACGCAGGTAACATGAACTAGCTACATTTTAGGCATATGATAGCTTTATCTGAGTAACCAAGCATAGGAAAATAATTACATCTTACAAATTATGTTTTTCAATACAAATCATCTTCAAATTATTCAAAAAAATGTGTTGTACTCTAGTACCCTCTAGTGGATCACAGAAGAACAGTTGTCTAGTTTGCAAGTCCTGTTTTGTTAACTTTTTTTTTTTTTTCAGAGAATTTGGGAGAGAAGCAGAAGAAATCAGAAGAACATAAAATAAAACTGTCTTCTCAGAAAAAGGAGTATGATAAAATTAAGCAACAAGAAAAGGTTTTTATTGTAAATGGAATTTAAAAAAAAACAACAACAAAAAAAACAACAACAAAATGTTTACCTAATCTAAATCAATTCTGACAGTAGTTGTGTGTTTAATTTTGTCTGATTTTTTTTTTCTGTTTCTGTGAAGTGTGTCAAATGTGTTGAGAGGAGAATGAAGGATGAATGCTCCATTGATCAGTCGGAGCTGTCTCAGCTGTCACACATCGGTCAGTGGCTCTTAAGTAGAAATGTAGGTAAACATATGCTTACTTTGTGTTTTCCTTGCCGGGCAGATTGGAGTACAGACAGCCTCCTGAGCAGCACTGCCTGTTCTTCTGCAGCTGACACCACTATTCTGACTAAAAACTCTCAAGATGCAACACTCCAGAACACCATTACCAATGAACCTCCTGTCCAGACCCCAGCCGGGAGTCCCAGCAGGCGACAGAGAAGGTCCTCCACATCTAGAAGGGGTTCCTCTGGGTCTCCTCTGGTCTACAGCATCTTGGTGGAGGACAAACAGGTAAGTGATAACCGCATGTCTTACCAAAACACAAGTCAACACAACATATCTCAACTCTAACGTATTCAAAGTTTATAAAGTCCAACCGCCAGCTGTGATAAACTGTTAAACAATAATTAGTACAAACATTTGTACTAATACAAAATTAGTACAAAAATATTGTTAATAAATGCTAATAACCCTAGCATTCTCCATGTGTTAATACAAACAAACAATGGAAAGGGCCTTTAGTGTAAATATCTAAGCCCATTTCCTGTTTTCTCTTGTTGTAGTCTCGCTACAGTTTGAGAAGTCGTCGATCGGAGACTCCCAAATACTTCAACTAAACTAAAAGCTTTTAATGTACATTTAATATTTTTGTGATTAATTAATAAAAAATATGTTTTTATTTGTGTTTCTGCATCGCTGCCCACTGGTAAAGTTGTACACAGTTACATACAGGTAAATACTTTTTTCACAGTTTGTAAGTCAATTTATTATTGTCTAGTCCCATCCAGCTTTATTTGCACATTTTATAAAAAAATTCTTTTTGTGTTTAGCAAGGCATTTTGATCCAAAAGTCAACAAAGAATAAAAAATTACAATAACAGACCAATAGAACTAACTTTTAGGCGCCAAAGCAATTCTACATCAAGTCATTCCAGACTCTTTGTCTCTAGTCTCCAGATTTTCAGTTTCTGGTAAGATTTAGTAGCTTGAATATTCAAGATTCAACTCTCTACCAGTGATTGTGTATACAATAACACAAAGAGATATTAGTTCAAGTTTACCGTATTGTTTTATATTTTCTGTACTGGGTTTCAATTAAAAACCCTAGCGCCTAAAGAATTAATATACTCAGTCACCGTAATTCTTATTTGAATCTGTGTCACTACTTGCTGATTAGATTTTTTGTTAAAGTAATAGAAACTGTATTGTTAACTGTGGATTCAGAAAGATAATCGCAGATAAAATGACTAGAATTATTGAGGAAGTAACTGCACAGCTTTAGAAACTCCTTTTTTTAAGTAGATACTCTATAAACAAATTACTAAATGTGTCCCAATGTAGCCTTCTTGACCAGACAAAACTAAAAGTAAGCTCTAACTTTATTATTCACTTCCTGTTTGATCCTTAAAGTCATCCCAGGTCTTATCCTAAACAGTTTGTTTTGGGGTTAAATTTAGAGGAATGAGGAGTGGGTGAATTTCTGGAATTTCTCTGTGAACCAGCGGTCGTTTTCCTTTCGGTTCAGATTTCACCAAAGAATCGTAAATGAGAAGCAGACGTGGAGCCGAGACAGAGGGAGGATCTAAGGAGTTAAGGGTTAGGAGACAGGAGGGAGGAAAGGAGAGAAGGGAAGAAGGGAGGAGTCAAGGACTTGACTGAGCACAAAAGATTTTGAGCCACAAGAGTGAGAGTGGCACAGGCAAGACATTCTCCAAAAACTTCTACAAAATTACTGGAAAACATTTTGAAAAGGAAAAACTATTACTGGGACATGCTTTTATTTTGAAAGCTGTTGCTAGAAATGGAACAAAGCAACTGGCATCTCTTTTTGAAGAAGATCTTGGAAGAGAAATATTTAGATTTCTTAGACCAACATGGAATTTGTAAACTGAGAATTGGCAAGGTTTGTTAAGGAAACCAACCACTGGAATTTTTTTGAAATCTTGATTTAGGATTAATTACAAAAGACGGCAAGTAACTGGCACAAGTTTTATTTTCTGCTACATATCAGTTGGAAGATAAGCACTTTGCAATTTGCATGGATCATCTCTTCTTTAAAACAAATAAGTCAGGATTCAGTTGGATATGGGGTTTGGGGAAATTAATATCTACTCACACGTTTTATAGAGAATTACAATTGGCATCATTGAATAGATTGAATAAGCTTTAAGTTAAGACTTCAAAGAATAGTTTTAGTTTTTTTTTACTATTTATTACTTGGATGAATATTTTTGATAAAAGGATTATGTGAAGGCAAAATTATGACCCCAAATGGAATAACTGGTGGTGAAAGTTCTGTTTTGGAAATTCTGTTTTGGAAATTCATTTTATTCAACCTTTTTTGGAAGGATTTTGCTTTAGTTAAAATGCTTTGAGAACTTTAAGTAACTTTTTGGACATTGGATACAGACCTGAGAATGGCTCATCTGAACTTCCTGTTGAAGTCTCATCGGACAGAGGAGTAAAGCATCATGGGAATGGCAGCTCTGTAGCTCACTAGGATGAGGCTGAACAGACCAGCTTCTTCTGCGTCTCCTCAGTCCTTCTCCTGCCGCTTCAGCACCATGCGCTTCTCCTACCACCTGACCACGCCCACAGGTGAGTCCTGACCACGCCTCTGGGGGAGGCAGTGCAACTAATGTTAAAACCTATCCATATACTGGATGTGTGCACCAAAATGTAGCTTGACTCTGAAGGTGCACTTAGGTACTTTTTGAACCGAAATAGACTTAAATAGAAGCAAGTTTTAATTTATTTTATGCACTAATAAACTATTTTTTTCTTTGCCAGCTTACATCATTTTTGTGGCCATAAAATAAATTATTACTTTGCCTGAAAGAAAATCTGTAGATTTTCCTTTAAGTAATAGGTTTTACACATTATGGCAAACACCCAATTATCACCATTAAGTATACAGTGCACTTGACCTGGTAAACTGAGGACCCTCAAAACTCCCCTTTTGCATGAATCATTATTGCTGTAAAATCACAAGCTGATACAAATGTCATGCATCTTAGGGATTCTGAGTCACTTTTTCTTCCTGGAATGCATTTGATTTTTAGTGTTTGACTAACGGTGATCGACAAAAAGAATATTATATTATGTAGAGCCTATAGAGCAGGGGTGGGCAATTATTTTTACCCGAGGGCCACTTTGAAACCCAGACAAGTGGAGGTGGGCCGGACTGCGAAGATTTGCACAACAAATTCTTATCATAGCAATATTTCTACAACAGAGTATATAAAAAAAGAATAAAGGTTGAACAATAAACCTCTAACATTATGAGAATAAGCTAATAATTTAATGAAGAAAGTTCTAATTTTATTAAGAAAAAGGTCATAATTTTATAGAAAAAAAATTATTAAAAAAGGTGTTTTTTTAGACTAAACTTTGAGACTGAAGAATTAATTTTATTAAGTTTCAGAGCTTTAGCAAATGTTCTCAGTGTCTGTAAAAGATGCAGAATAATAGTTTACGTTTAGTCAGAATCCAGAAGAAAGGGCTTCTCATGTCTGTGGATGTTTGAATCTAAAAATTTTACTTTTGCTACTTTTTATGGCTTCGACTTTTTGCTCAGAAAAGTATGACTTTTTTTTTGCTTCACACTCTCACAACACAAGTTTATTCTGGTTTAATTATTACTTTTTATCACACAATTTAAAGCTATTCTCATAACATTGTGAGTTTAATAGCGAAGAGTCACAAGGATCATCTCGGTTTTATTTCTTCCTTGTAGTTCGTCATATATTTCTGTTTCTCAAATACTGCCAATGGCCTAATTAAAACAGGTCCGCATCTGGACCTTGGGCCGCAGTTTGCTCAGGTCTGCTATAGAGCCATTAAGAGCTTTGAAACAGACCTGCCAAGAAGCTTCAGAGTTATTTTTAGCTTTTTTTCTGTGTAGTGGTCTTCTTCCATTTTTTCTGGCAATCTCAAATGTGTGCCATAGTCTAACTTTCATCACTCTTGACTGGACTTGACTCAGACAAACAGCAAAAACATTTAATGAGGAGTTCTAATAGTAACATATCTGCTGATCAAAGAACTGGTGAATGCCTGATATTTAAATCTATAATTTCCACTTGACTCAACACTTCATGATCACATTAATTTCAGTGAATTGTCTTGACTTCCTTTTCAACATTTTCCTCCTTGTTCTAAGGCTTGTTTGTCAAATCTTGTAGTAGCATCTAATAGTCTGTTGGTCACACCGCTTCTCTTTAATAAAGCGAATCTAATTATGACTTAGAAGAGGTCACATGACAGAGTGGAGAGTCACGTGACCATCTCAAGCTTCAGAGCAGTCTTATGATGTGCAAACAAACTCGGATCAGGTCAAAGAGGCAATTGTGTGGAGGTCAGGTTTGTTAAATGAGAAGGTGCTGGCTCAATGTGGTGTTCTGTGGGTTCTTTAAGAAAACCAGAACTAATTGGAGTACAATACAAGACTTTGTTTGAGGTGAGAATGATGGTTTGAACAAGTTGATGATAAGTGAAAGTCTAGATCTACTGGGGACAAGGCTTACAAAGAAGCTCATTTGTGCAGATTCTTGTTTACTTGTAATGAAGGTTTAGGGTTTGTTTCTCTTGCATACTGAGGTTGCATCCTTGTGCAGGACACTAGTGTAAATGTGTAGTTCTTGTGACTTGTTGAAAGATTCAGCCTGACTTGCTGTATGTTGAATTTTCAAAAAATTAAAAACGAATAAGCTAATATGTTAAAAAGTGTAGAAATTCTGTAATCCAGATTTCAAGTGAAGTAGCAATTTTTTAACCCTGATTTCAATTAAAGTAATTTTCTTAATTGACCTAAAAACAAGATATCACATGCTTGTTCCTTTGGTATGTATTAAGAATTAACGAAGTTCCACTTATTTCAAGTCTTTTTTTTCCCCAAACCTCTACTAATACATTTATAAACAAGTTTTAAAATAATTTTGTTGGACTGATTTAATACTATCAAAATATCGTTTGCTAAATATGCCCAAAAAATAGAGGGAGATACCTAGCCCTATGGCCAGTTCATATTGCAAGTGATAACTGAGGACAAGATGACAGAACATATTCAGCCCGATTTTGCCCTTTGTCCTAGCCGGTCTTAGCCTTGGTCTTAATTATTCCTCTGTTGGCCACTAGTGGCTCTCTCCAAGCTCTATACACTGTCAGTCTAGAAGGTGTTGCTTCAGCCAGATGTGGGGGTGCAGTTTCCTTCAGTGAACCAGACACGTGCTCACGCCTGTGACAAGTGAGCAGTGATCACAGGCAAATGTTACTGTAGCAGCAGCTTCAGTTTGGAAAAAAGTGTAATAATAGAAAACTATTTGGTGAAAAAACTATAATAATAGAAATCTATTTGGTGAAAGTCTATTTACTTGACAGACTTTAACAACTTTGTCTAAAAATGTGTCTTTTCTTTTACATAAAGCCTGTTGACTTCAATTATTATAGTTTTTTTTCCAAACTGAAGTTGCTGCTACAGCTACTTTTGCCTGTGATCCTAACACAGCTGCTCACTTGTCACTGGTGTGAGCATGTGTCAGGTTCAATGAACAAAACTGCACCCCACATCTGGCTGAAGCCACACCTTCTACACTGACAGTGTATAGAGCTTGGAGAGAGCCACTAGTGGCCAACAGAGGAATAAATAAGACCATCCGCTAAGACCGGCTAGGACAAAGGGCAAAATCGGGCTGATTGTATGGGTTAAAAGGCAAAACATAAAAGCCGCAGGATAGTGGATTAAGATACAATATACAATAAATACAGCAAAAAATATTTTCTTCAATCTGAAAAAGGAAGATAAACTCTGCCAAATCATATTGCAACTCCGTATTTATCATCGGTCTTTCTGACTGTATTGGACTGAGTTTGATAGCATGTGTAGATCGCAATGTCAAGTTTCCTCTGTGCTCCAACACTTCTCCATCCTAACCCTGATATGTACATGTGAGGTGCAAATATCCAGAGCAGATCGTGGTTTTGGAAGACTCTCCACACTGTAGAATCTGGAGACTGAGAGTTTGTGGCTTAATACAGAGTTCAGAGTCAACCACAGACACAACGTGGCACTGGCTCACTGCTCTGTCAACCAATTCACTCTATATGCACAAGCAAAATATAAACGTTACTATTACTGCTGCTATTATGATTATTAAGTAAAACTCTCAAGATGGGCTATTGTTAAAACTATTTTTAGATTTTGGGTAGTGGCTCAATCCTGTTTTGGCTTTTATTAAAGAAGTCCATCATGCATCGGTAGAATGTGGACAAAATATGAAGTAAAGTAATAGAAGACCAAAACCTCAGTATTTCCCAACCCGGACATGAGCACTCTGCAGAAACCACTGTTGAGTGCCAAGGCATCTGTTTTTTCATGTGAAAGTGTGGAGCCATTGAGCACCTTATTAACTTCTTTGACAAAAGAGTCATAAGCATTTAGATTTAATTTTATCATTTATTTTTTATTTTGCATTTACAAGAGGGTAGCCTACTGGAAATGGGTTCAGATATCAAAACCGAATTATTTTTGCTGCACTCTTGACCATCTTGTCACAGACGGAGTTGGTGATAATATTGTTTCATAAATAGTATAGGTCTTCTACTGTATGTGTTGGGTTTCCCACAATGCTCTGCTCTGCCCTATGCAGAGATATGAATGAAGAGCTTTTGTAAAAATAGACTCAGCTGTTGCACACTCTTGGTTAGACAAAGACGTTCTGCACCAACAACTAAACCAGGACTATGCCAGCACTTAGCTAGCACTCCTTTAGCATTGCGCATTGATTCTTTATTTTGAACATGTTCTGTAACCCCTTGACTCAGTTGATTTAGAACAGTAACTTTAACAGTAGTGGTTAAATCATAGACTGTACAATCTGATATATACAGTCTATTTGTTAAATGCTGGCTTTTCCAACCCCTATTGCCACTGTGCCAGTGGCTATTGCTTGTCAGTTAAAATATACGGTAAAAACATTATCAGGTCTATTTTGCCCTTTGTCTTAGCCTTGGTCTTAATTATTCCTCTGTTGGCCACTAGTGGCTCTCTCCAGGCGCTATACTCTGTCAGTGTAGAAGGTGCAGCTTCATTCAGATGTGGGGGTGCAATTTCCTTCAGTGAACCTGAGATGTGTCACGTCTGTGACAAGTGAGCAGCTGCATTAAGATCACAGGCAAAAGTGAACTGTTGCAGCTGCTTCAGTTTGGGAAAAAAAATTGTAATAATAGAAATCTATTTGGTGAAAGTCTATTCATATGACAGACTTTATCAACTTTGTCTAAAAATGTGTCTTTTCTTTTACATAAAGCCTGTTGACTTAATAAAAAAGCTCACTTGTCACAGGCGTGACATATCCCAGGTTCACTAAAGGAAATTGCACCCCCACATCTGGCTGAAGCCACACCTTCTACACTGCCAGTATATAGCGCCTGGAGAGAGCCACTAGTGGCCAACAGAGGAATACTTAAGACCAAGGCTAAGACAAAGGGCAAAATAGACCTGTATAGGTTTGTTTCTATAGCCCTAGGTCTATGATACATTTTTATAATTAGACCTACTCGTCTCTATAGGATATAGGCCAGTCCCTGTCCAGACTTTGGACAGACAGGAAGTAGACTCACTCATTCCATGTTTGTCAAAAGGGGATGTCCAGCTGGTCTTATTCTTGTCAGCTTTAGTCTGGTCTGTGTGGAGCTAGGACAGATGATGCCATTGGTGTCATTATATCAACCTCTCGCCCTGACCTTAGGAGTGTCCAACTCAGAGGGACCGCAGAGTTCAAAAGGTCAATCTTTTTTGTGTCCATCACACTGTTCTGCTGCAATGTGATATGAAAACGTGCGGGATGAGAGCGAGGAAGACAAAAATAATCTAGCCTACTGCACCAGGAACCAGGAATGACTCCACACCTCATGACTATGACTGAACCATATTTATCCACGGCAGGTTATAGGTCTTCATCTGTCAGTTTTCATTTTCTTTTATCCAGACAATAGGCCTATTTGGTTTGGTCTACATGCATGTGTTCAACCAACAGCTGATTAATTTAAAACTGTGAAAATGCTTAGTCATAACAACGGGCTAAAGTCAGTCCACTTTAACCTCACAAAATAATACCTATACGTACAAGAAAAAAAACACTAAATCAAACTAGAACAAAACTGAATTAAGACTCGTCTCCTGTAACATGTATCCTACACACTCTCTAATATCAAAAGTGTGTAGTTTAAAAGGCTTTAATAGAAGAAAAATCGATGGCTGAGTGCGTCGCCATGGAAACGAGCGGAGGAGACAGGCTCCGCCCACAGACACCGGCAGCAGCGGCAGCCGAGCCCCGCCACTGAGCGCAGTCCCCGGGCTTCAGCCGTCCGACCGCTGCTGCCTGTGCCCGGAGCCGCCACCATCGCGCCCCCTCCGGTCAGGACCACATACGGACCACCACACGGGCCAAGTGCGTGTGCACAGGTTGACCTGTTTTACCGTGTTAACTGCTGTGGAGCCGGGAGACCCCCAGTCTCCCCGCACCGACGCTTTCGTTCATGACCGGATTTGTGCTTTGCTGCGCGATGTATATGGACAGAAGCAGCCTGACCAGGGGTGAGTGAGTGCACGCGCGCACTGCATCACGTACACACGCACACACATTAGATCTGAAACGCATCTGCATCCCGTTTGTCAAAACTCACTTAAATCTAACATCTCTTTAATGGTGTCCCTGTGAGCTTGCAGTGTTATTTTAAAGGGCAAAGTATCTGGCACGCGCACTGGTACGCGCACATTAGAACGTGCAACTGTCTCCTTAGCGTCCACATCTGCAGCCACAGCTCGGTCTAATCTAACCTTGGCGTGTCATGGCATTGTCATGAGATTAAAGGCGTGTATGTGACACGGAGCTGTGCACAGACACTACAGCTTTCCACCACACGCACGCGCAATTCTGCACTGCCTCTTCTCGCGCGCACACGCGCTTTGACACACATTTGCACACAGAGGTAAATCTGCTGCGGAGACGCTATCCCAATTTAAACTTGTGATAGGCTACTTCTCTGCACACGCTGAGAATTCTGCTGTATGAAATACGCATTCTGCTCACGTGCCCTCCCATAATCTAGTGCAACTGCATTTAACCTACTTCTATTCAGATGCTTTCCTCTAAATATCCCTAGGCTATAGTTTAATTTTGCATTGACAATTTTCTTTACCCCATATCTGTCTTTTCATCAAAATATCAATGCTCAAAAAATCTATTCCATTATCATACAACCTTTGCCTGAAACATCTGTCCAGTCGAAACCCCACCAATGATACATTGGTTTTCATGGTTAGTATAACCTGAATATGTAGTTCACTTCGAATATTATTAATATGTTTAACAGCAGTTCTAAATATTAACTCTCATGGACCACTTCAGTGCAATTTCGCCTTCATCCTTAATATGTTGAATTGAATTTAGAATGTTCTCAAGATGGAGTCAAAAGATGGACATCTAAGGCTAAGAATAATTCTCAGCTGAATGACAACAAGACAAAATGGTTTGACTATAAATTGACTATAGCTTTTGTCGTAATCATTTCGAATGCATAGATTTAAATACAAGGCACGTCGAAACTCATCATAATGCCAGAATACTACACAGTGACACACCCCCTTCTCTATGAGAACAGAGGCAGGCAGTAGACTTTGTGTTTTGAAAACGTAACAGTGAATACATACCATACTATATTACAGAAATTCTCATCATTTATATAGCCTATTTATCTAGGTATATGCATTTTCTTTTTATTTCTATACATTTGTAATTTAGAACAGTTCAAATTATGACAAAGGATGTACACAATATGAAGAGCTATATCAGTGAAACACGTGATGAACGATATAATTAAAATAATGACCCCCATTCCATTCACAATCAACAGCCGATAGGAGTCTTGTTTTTTTTTTTTTAAGTTTGAGGCTTTAGACTTGTCCAGGGGGAAACGTCTTGGGTTATAGTGTCCAAAGCAGACAATCGTCGTAACCAAAAGAAACAGAACATGTAAATTCCCATGGAAGACTCTTGTTGTAGATCCTGTGGCAGAAAAAAAAAACACCTGGTGCATAGTGCAGTGTTTCCCAACCAGGGGTACGTGGACCCCAGGGGTACGCGACCATTTGGGGTCCTTGGCATGATTGCAGATTTAAAAGAAAGGTAGAATGTTATTTGCAGCACATTTTACATATTAAGAGGCAGCTGTTTGACATGAAATACATTAAAACAATAAAATGCCAGGGTTATACATGAGTAAAGATAAAATATCCCTAAAAACATATGACATAGGGTTTACTCAGTGTGTAGGATCATGATTAGGGAGTATTCAAGACAAAAAGGTTCGGAACCACTGGCATAGTGTACACATGAACTACTGTATAATCTAGCGGAGTGCTACTATGGTATGTGGACTGCCTTTGGTGATACGTGAAGACCTTGTCATTTCAGAGGGTTTTTTTGTTTGTTTTTTTAGAAGCTTTTCGTACTTATTATAAAGTAGTGTATTTTAAACCTGCTTTAGTCCTAATTTTGGCCTGTTAAAGTCAGAGATTGGATCTAGTGGTGAAGGGCAAACTTATAGCTGGTAATTGGTGTGAAATGTTAGAGAATCAGTGATCTAGCTTATGTTAAGGCCAGTGAGGTAGAGGTGGGTTAACTAGCGCATTTTAGATATTGTGATTGTTATTTTGAAATAGGCAAAAATTGAAATTTAGTTTGCTGATTATGGTTTAAATGCTACAAAAAGAGCTGTTTAAAAAAAAAATCCATAAGGGTAATTGTCTAGATTTTGTTTTATCAGACCAAACTGGTAAAACAACAATAAAAACCATTCTTATTTACAATATTGTCCTGAAACAAACAAGGGTATGGTGGTGATACTTCTGCACTTTAGCGTTAAATGACATTTCACATTTGTCTGATATTTAAAGATTTACTAATAGGCTTAAGAACATGGCTTAACAGTTATCTGTCGGACTGACACATGGCCTAAATATCGTTATGAAAATATGTCAGAAATATGGAGTTATTTATTCAGTATCGCCTATCCTACCGTCAGGCGACTGTAATTGTAATTTTAGTGCTGTGAATCTTTTCCCATAGAAAACACATGAGTAGATCTGGGGTCTCATTTGTAAAACTTTAACTAGAACTTTCTCTGAACGTAGGACTGCTCGATTATGATGAAAATAATAATCACGTATATTCAAATGTTGTTTGCTTAGAGAGAATGTAGTATTAATGTCCTTAAATACAGAGAGTGACAATTACAAATAGGTTGTTGTAGATTATTCTACAATTGTTAAGACACTTTCCGGGACATACTTTTCAATTCATTCATACATGAACACACTTATGAGTTACGGTTCAACCGAAATTCAACAAACTTGATAATTTGCATTGTCTAAGCACAGATCTGTTTCAGCCTCATTTCTGAATTCTCAGTGACACAAGGTTAACATTTTCAGATAGTTTTTTCAGTTGTCAAGTTGTCTTTTTTTGTTAAATACAAACTTAGCGTGTGAAAGTGACATATACAGTATATAACATTTTGTATGTATAAATGAGACCCCTGGACCTTTGGGTAAAAAACACATTATTACCTTTCAACAGAGTCCTCTATTTTGTATGTTTTTGGTATTACAAGTTGTTTCTTTATCTCTAAAACATGATTTCATAGCCTAGACGATTATATCTAAATTATTGTAAAATTATAGGCTACACATTTTTAATTTACTCAAACTTCTAATTTGACCTAGAGCTTATTGGGTGCCAGTTTTGAGCATCCATGTCATTTTGATATTTTCCACTAGTGTCAACCTTTTCATTTCTCCAGCATTGCATCTAGGCCTAATTACAAGCTCCTCATTTTAATTCTAGCGCAGACTGCACACTACCTTTTCCACTGCAATCCAAAACACACGCACGCGCTCCTAACACGTGCCATAAAGCTCCTTCCCTTTAGTTTCTCTCGTAACTCTAGTGCCTTATAATCCCTTTGCACATCTGCCTCGCACGGTTGGATGTGGAAACAGTTGGTGCGGACAGAGTGAAAGGGGGTGCTGCCGTTGCTGCTCGTAAACGCGGTGGGGGCTGGGATAGGATTCACCGTGTTGCGCGCTCTCACACATGCACGCGCACACCACTGACCGACATCTCGCCGCAGTGAATGTAGGCTACAGAGGCTGGCAACATCTGCGCGTCCTTCAGCGCCTTTTACGCACGAAATACGCAAAGAACGCACCAAAACGAAGAAAAAATCATAGTACGCGTGACAAATATAGCCCCATCTGATTACGACTTCATTATAACGTGAAAAGAGATGCTTTTTTCTCTCTAAAGGAAAAAAAATTGACCTAGATCGTCGCGCTCACGTGAATGTATCGATCGACTCATTTGGCAACAATGTTGTTGGATCGAAGCAGACACGTCTCATCAGTGAAGTGAAACTGTAGCTCGGTTATTGTTGCTGGATGCAGACGCGAAGGTAATTTATTGGAAGGGGAAAAGGTTGACTGTGCAGACGCGGACACACCCCCCTCCTTCACGCGAACGCGCACAGAGAAGCAGCAGTGGCTTTAAGAGACTGTAATGGCCATAAAAATAGAGCTAGAAACATGCTGATGAAATGGCATATTCATATTCGCCGTAGTTTTTATTCAGTTTTGACTATCATGTTAAAATCTAAAGGCTACTTTGATTTTGACATGATTCTCCGGACTGCCTGATTCTTTCTGTCATCCATTTTAAGGAATAGATTTGAGATGTCTGTTCAAAGAGGATGGAGCAAACAGTGAACTAAAATCAGTCCATTCCTTTTGAATTAATCAGGCAATACATATAAGACCATCACAATTGGATTTCACTGAAAATACAAGTGAACTGTCTAGTTTAGTATTGACCTTGCATGTCCATGACACAAAAGAGTTCAACATCCTTTTTGTTGGTGGTAAATATGCACTACAAAATATTTTTAGTCAGAAGGTTTTTTTTTTTAACTCCTGTTGCAGCTCTATATTCCAAGTTTTGGAACCAACCCCATACAATGCTGATGAGGATTAGCATTCAAAGATTTTTCATTTTGATATCTTGCTCACTATGCATTGAAATCATTGCATTGTCAGCTTTTTCTTTTCCTCTTTATTTTTTTTTTTACTTTTTTGTACTAATGTAAATAAATGTTGCATAGCGGTCTTTTGTGTTATTTTACCTGTTTTTTAAGAGGAGTTTAGCTTTTGATTAAGATTCAGAATTTGATTGATCAGAAAAGTTTTGTGCACTAAAATGCACATTTTATTACAGTGTATTTCTTGATTTATTAATTGTGCTTTATTTGAAGATATATACTGGCTCTTACATGTTAGAACGAAAATAAACAATTGGTTCTCAGATGGAGCACTGACGGGCAAGATACTTCAGATCCTGAAGGTTGACATCTGCTCTGTTTGTCTCCTTGAGCTTTGGCGTGCTCCGGGTCTGTCTGATTGTTGAGTTCTGGTGCCTGCTCCAGTTCCCTTCGTCATGTGCTCCAACAAGGCCGACGTGACTTATATGACTCAAACCGCCAACCGCTTAAATAGAACTTATTTACTATCTTGGTTTTGCTCTCCTCCTATTATATTAAAACGTGCTCTTTGATCGCCTCTAGAACCGTCTCGTTCCAGAGCAGGGCAGACGCCGAGTGCTTCCGCTGGGCTCATGCGGAATTTCCCAGATCTCGCAGCTTCGCTTCTGCTAGCTTCGAAGTGGTATTTGCGTGTGGCTTTTAGTTGTAGCTTTACTTTTGAGGAATGCCTTTAAATATTGCATTGATTTTAAGGCAGTTACTGGATATTACAGAATCTTGCTGCTGCATATTGATCTGTAAGCTGACGCGGTTGAGGGGATTAGAAATTCCTGACATCGCTATCTTCACAAAATTTAAAAAATACTCTTCATAAGATCAAAATCGTTTTGTATTGATTACTCACTTTGCATACGATAAATACTCCATCGTGCTTTCACATTGTGGAGTTTGCTCGCGTTGTGTGTCCTCAGCGCTGTTTCCAAGAAAAAATTACGTGGCATATTATTCATGGTCTTTGTAGTGAGTCTTTTTTGAACTTAGAAGACTATAGAGAACAAATCTTTATTCATTTGTTGGTGCGGTTAGTGTGACACAAAACCTGATGTATCATCTGAATGTCAGAATTTACGAGGCCGCCTCTCACCCTAGATGCTCTTTAATTAAGGAGAATCTTCACCACCGTTTTATAGTGCAGGTTTTCTTATCCACAGAAGTTGACCCTGCTAATAAGTGTGACCCCTAGTGTGAGCCAAGTCTTATCTCATGAACACACTTAATGACAAAAAGCTTATGATATCTTAGCATAGTACGATTATCAATTTCCTCGATATTTGAAACAACAATAGTTTGTGTAACGATCTAATTCAATCATCTCTAGAAGCTTCAAGTTATAGAATTTGGTGGGCAGCATTAAACCTTAGTTTATGTTAAATTTTAACTCCTCATAGCATATTCTTACAGCTCTTTCGTTGAAAGAGGTGCTGTCACGACTCAGACCTCACGTTTTGTATTGCTCTCTCTCTACAAGTGGAGCAAAACATCCTCAATCTCTTCTAATCGAATTTGTCCCTGCAGGCATTGATCACTCAATATTGCCAGACAATTCTTAAGCTCTCACATAGCAGTGAACGAAATATGGTTAAACAACGTTCTCATATATAAATAGAACATACCTGGTATATGTTAGCTTGACCTTTAGTATATTCAAAAGCGCGTTAGTGTGGTGGGAAACTCTTTTATTGGTCCAACAAGTAAAGGTTACTGCTTGCCGATAACTTCGATCTCCTAGCTCATGGTTTGACTCCTAATATGACGCGATGTACGGGTAACTGTCCCCAATAGCTCCATATGAGTATGTACGGTTCAGTATTATGTAGTCTCTGACTGTGTGATACGATGATTATACACTTATGAATCCTTTCCGATTGCAGTTGAGTAATTCAATCGCTGGAAAAGTAAGGAACAGAAAAACTCTATTGTTTAGCATTATGACATAGGTCATTTTTGTATAGCCTTTTTCTCAGCTATACTTTTATACTTGCAATTTTTGTACTGATTTTAACAATACTAGATAGCCAATGAAGGTTTTGTGTTTTGTATTGTCTGTGATTATGTCTACTCAAGACTCCTCAATAGAATTATCATTTAGCCCCTTGGTATTTACTTGATAATTGTGACGTCTTGAAAGCCCATTCAGCGGAAAAGTGTAAGGCTATAGTAGTGCCATGAGAATCTCTCATTTCATGCTGAATACTTTATTTCATCTGCATGTAACTCCTCCTGATGTGATCAGTTAGTTTCGAGACCCAGAGTCTTTCCTGGCTTCATAGTCAGTACGTAAAATGTAGAAAAGTAGACAAGTTGCCTTGTCGAGTTCGCTCTCACGGTTGTGTTTTAGAGCTTATTTAAAGATAACGTGCAAGAACATGGTACATCGTTGTTATTCTACTTTGTGCTTTGTTTCTTGAAGCTATGTTATCATCACACTTTCGATACTGCTACATACAGTATGTACGTGTTTTGAAATAACTCAACATGTTGACTCAATTTATAACGTAAATGGTCTTTTTTTTTTTTTTTTTTTTCTAGAGAAGACAAACGTTTTATTGCCACGTGGACTTTCAGAGCCTAATATGTTTATCTCCAGATGGCCAAATTCTGTTTCTTTTGAAATACTTATCATTGACTCAATTGTGGCCTTAATATGGCAAATTTCTTAAAAATTTTTGTAATTGATCCTCATTTCTACTCTGATAATATTTCGAAAGTAGGCTCTATATGACTTCTATGCTGGCAATAGTATGTTATGGTACTACCAACACGTGTGGTACCACTATCTGTTCACTGCGGCGTATTGGATGTAATGGGTCCTTTTTGAGTGCTTGTAATGAGATCCTCTCGTCTGATTCGCTCATGTCTCTTTCTCTCTAACCATTTACCTGTATACTTAGCCTCCCTTATTACGCTGCGTCTGGTTCCTATCTATCATGTATTTATACTCTCGAGCTCTAGTGTTGTGTACAATGAGCTACCCACATAAGCTCCAGCTTGACTGGTTCTCTCCTCATATACAAAACAAATAATACCTCTCTATAAGTGAACTATTATATGCACTAGAACATGTAGTAAACTCGATACGTAGGACTGTTATGTAAAGACTAGTGATATAATAGTCCATAAGAACTAAAGCTAAGATTTACAGAGACTCTTCTATACAGTACTTACCCAATTCTAGGTAATGTGTCTCTTGTCTCGGATTAATGTATGAGCGATGTTTTGATTAATCAATTATACGAGCGTTGAATTTTTAAATTCGGTCTGACGCTGAGAGCTGGATCACAGTAGAATCAATATGGCTGGAGGTCTTCCACTGACTTGATCGAATGGTAGTGATCAACTCTATGTCAATATCAAGATTGGTTTATGAGGTGTTGATTAGTTTCTTCAGCTGTGGCCACTAAAGATACGCACAAATAAAGGACATTGTAAAGGTCAACGCAGCAACAGTTAAAAATGTCCTGGGTGCGGTGTTTTTATATACGCAGGAAATCAATATATGATATGCGATACTATTGACTATATTATAGTAGAGTGCGCAGGCATATAGTAATTATATACGATACTCAAGTTTGCCTTGGTTTGAGCATTCTTGTTTCTGCGACCTAGTGTGCTAATTTACATGCACCACTCACGATCAAATTTGTTTTACACATGTCTTTGTTTCTTTTTTCTTCATTCGAGTATTATGTTTGCTTTATCTTACCTGTTGAAATGATGTATATTGGTGTGTTAAATGAAGAAATAGCTTCTCTTACTTGTGGCTCTTCTTTGTCTTATGGTATTAGCCTCTTCATGACTTTCTAGATTCTCAAGGGCCAAAAGAATATTATGTTCATAAAAAATATTTAGACTATTTGTTGTTGATGGAAAGTTGAGATTCAACATATAATACTACATTAATAGTAAGGGCAATGTCAGAACAACGTCTATCTGCCAGTGTTGCTTAAATGAAACAAGGAAAGATTACTGGATGTTTTGTTTACATCTAAAGAGGAAACTAAACTCAGATCCACCTTTTTTCACTGTTGAACTGTGTATATGGGGTCAAAAATGAATTATCTTACTGTTTCCAGGCCTTTTTTTTGACTTTTTGTGCAAACTCGCTCTTTTGAGTATGGTGTGTAAAACCGCGGCTGTACTGCCACGATTGGGCAACCGCTGTTCAGTTGATTTTCAGTACCCTCTGACCGTCACAGTGATTTGACGCGCAGACGAGCCGCCAGAGGGGAATAAATTAAACTCCTCCCCTGACACCGCTTGCGGAGCGAGTTGTTTAAAACGATCACTCGCTGCGCATTATATCGCAGTGTTTGGGCTCAGTTTGTTTTGAGCGAGTGGATGTGATGTGCAGCATTGCTTGTGCAACGATGCGCTGGTTCGATTCCTATGTCAGATGGAATATGTTGTTTATGCATTTTCATGTTTTTTTAAGTAGTAAATCATGAATTGCTTCTAGTGCTTGTCATGTTAGATCAGGCTTGTAAAAGAGTACGATGCTTCAGTGACGGCCTCTAGTAGCCTCCTTTTTAAGTTTAGGGATCTGTTGAATTATACGCAGGAGGATATTTAAGTTTTTACATTCTCTGTTTGTTGTATAAATAATATTAATACAAAAATACTTTGATAACGCTCTATTAGTCCATGAATATAAGCAAATAAGATCTCGATTTGCTGTACAGCTTCCTCATGATAGACTGTCAGTTGCCAGGACCCGACCGCTCCGTCATTGATAAATATTTTTGTTTTCCCAGCTTCTCGTCGTTTGATTTTATGAATTTAGGTGCTAGTCATTTCGAATAGGAGTCCTGTATCTAAAACTACGCAACAACCTCGAGCGAAGATTTCTAATTCAATGATAGACCTCAAGTACGTGTGCATCTCCAACTGGTATTAGTTTGAGCTCGCTTTGTTGCGCTCTTCAAGAATATTGTGGGACAGGAAGTATAGTGTCACTCCTGGACCGCTGCTCGGTATTCTAGGCTTTACTTTAATAAATGAAGGCTATTTGGGTTAGGCTTTAGACGGCACAATAGTTCGTCATCAATCGCTCCTGCACTCCAAAGAGCTTGATTCCATTACACAAATGAATAATTAGCGTTTTACTACTATGCGTATATTACTCTGGTAGATCTCCATAGTATAACCGTAATAGAATCTATCGTTCTGACTTATGAAGAAATTGACGAACCTTTTTTCATCTTGAAAAGTGGCTAAAGAGGTCTCTCTATGCCAAAACTCTACACAAAATTCTGATGAAATCTAGTGTACATGTTTATCTATTCCAGTAGATACCGTGATTGTAGATCATTTCTTGATAGACGTGTGGCATAGACTGTGGACGAGTATTCACGATACACATACAAATCATATGAACTCTATTTCATGTTAGAAAAGAATAACAATGCTTTTAATTACAGTCACATCACAGAGGTGAAAGAGAGTAACTCGAAATTTCAAAGTGATGACAGGAATTTAGCCTTGAACCTTATTATCTCTGAGCGAGATTATTGTTTATCTTGAAGATTGTTACCTAAAATCAAAGACGATCTGTGGGCCAGTTTAGGCTCATAATAGACTCCACTATATTTTATATATTACAGAAAAATAAGCAAATCTTCTAACTAGAAAGACATGCAACCCCAATTACTATTCATATTGTATAGGTTACTAAACATATGTTTAACAACAAGGATCGCAGAGTACTTTAGGTTAAATACAATCGTTGTTTGATACTCATTTCTTAAACAGGTCATCCGTCTAGTATCTATACAGCTAGAAAACGCTCTCAATGCTCTAATGCTCTATAGATGATACTTTAGTCACTCTAGAATGCGTGTCTTAGACATACATAAGACTTATAATCATCTCTCTGACATTAGGGTCGTCGCATAGTCGAAAATGTCAATATAATTAAGATATTGGTATCTACTGAATCAATTGATCGGATTCACTTTGATGGCTGATGTGGTCTAATTGGGATATCAGAATGATTTTTCGGTCCTTGACATAAGTCATGACGTGCTAGGTGACTTAATATGAATCAGTTCGCAATTTATGACTGGCTCTCATAAAGTGAGTGACTCGCAGCACTAAAAAATGTTAATAGTTCTAGGTAAAATTACTTTTGCTATACTTCTTCCATAGCTACAGAATGGGCACTATGTGATTTGAAATGGACATTAGCATCAGTTATTGACCCTATTTTGTCCGCCCACTTGGCTTGTAATTATGAGCTCAACTTGCGTTTATACGCTCGTGATTAAGGTAGCTAACGGTGTATTGTTGCATACATATGTCTTGTGGCAAGCAATTTTAAGATCTGAAATATGAGTAATTGACAGTTTAGAAAATTAAATATCTTAGCGGAGCTCGCAAGTCTACAAAGGAACTAATGTACAGCTTTTAAACTGAGTGGACTCAGGCTCGCACCTATAGAACATACAACCTAATTTGTCCTTTTACGTCTTGAAGATAGGCGGTGATCAAATCGGTTGTTCTATTATTTAGATCTTACTCTTATTAAAACAATCAATTATGACGCTTATCTGGTGCGGAACATGGATGTCCTCATCTTATCCAGTATAAAATTAAACAATATAAAGGAGTTGTTGTTAATGATGCTCTCTTACGTTAAAAGTAGCTTTGATTCTTAACTTTACTGTTCATACATACTAGAATAAACGACTGAACCTACTTTGATAACATGAGTGCTCTATGCATGCTGTGTTTCATTAAAAATAGGATATACTACGATCATACAGGTATTTCTTTTCCTACTATCGCTCTCTCCCGCCCTTCCTTTCTCACTGTAGTCAGATAGATTGTCTCAGTGGAATTCTCTCTTTATCAAAATGATACTCTTATTAGGTCTACTCTAATACGCTCTCTGAACTCTAAAGTTGCAGCTTCTCTCAAGCTTGGTCCTTGTATAAAACTTGTGCTTAGTTCAATGAAATAGGTCTCTCTCAATTGATACATGGTTTAACTTGCTTTATCTTTACTGAACATCTCCACTAGTCTGGGTGCACATCTGTGGAATACGTGTCACCTGTTGGATGGCTTGCGAGCTGCTTGTCTCGCGTAAATGTGGAAAGAAAGATGTTCACGAGTTTTTAATTTGATTAGCGCAGATATGCTGTCTGGCTTTACCAACACATCTACACAGTTCGTTGAACCTTGTTACGATGAAGGGTTAGGGGTTGTTGATGTATAGAGAGATGGCTGTGTAATCAGTCTTTCATGAATGCTACTTGCGCAATGGTACCACCATCTGTTATCTTCACTATTTCTGTTCATTGCTCGACATAACTCTATTGGTGCCATAAAAAAATATAGAACAAATAAAAAAAACAGATAGTTTAATATACTATTGAAAAAACGATGACGTAAACAGCTTTGTTTCCTCTGGTCCAGTAGAATTCTAACCTCAAAATCACGTGATAGACCAAGGACATTGTCAGGTTGTTTGTTCTGTATTTTTATTGGTTGTTGTTCATTAAGCAACCTAGATGTCACATATTTGCCTGACAGCAGGCAAAGATACCAAAATTTATACTCCGTAAAGAAGGATCCTTTATTGTCTATAAAAATGCTGTTTTCCTCATAGTTTTTTACTCTCCTATTGTATCCTCGCAGCCTGCCTCTCCTTAGGATTTTAAGCTCCGGTACCCGTGTCGACTCTCAAGACTTCCCTTCTTGTCTCGCTGTGTGGAGCTTTCTCTAGGACCTCTGATGCCATCTTGTACCTACTGCTGATCTTCTCTGGTTCTGTTGTAGACCTGTCTCTAGATGAAGTTGTGGGGATTGAAATATAGTAGCGAAGGGCGTGTCTCGCGCGCCGATGAGAGAGTATTTATGTGCCTGTGCTCTAGAAACGACTCACAAGCCACGGCCCTCCATGCCAGCCGTTCTCCCCGGTGTGCGTTGACTATGCATTTGTCTCCACATCATACAGTAATCAGGAAGAGGTTAACTGCCATTGCAGTGTATCTGCTCAAAACCACAAATGTGAGAATCTCATCAGTATAAAGATCTTATCGATTGCTACCTTTCTCAGCATTTTTGTATCTCAGAAATTTAGAATACCTATCAGGCGTTGATCAAGAAATGGCGGTGGTCTTAAGTGTTTCCTTACAAAACCTATAGGTGTCTCAGAAATTTTGGCCCAATACATAAACAGAAGCCTATTCTCATTATGGGCATTGCAGGAAAATACAACTGTGTCTCATATATATCGGTATCATAGAAATATCAATACAAATGATCACGATCGCTCTCTCCCATCTTTGTTTATATTCTTCCCGAATTACGCACCTTACCTTAATATCAACTGCAGCAGGCGTATTAGACTTTAATCTCAAATGGAGACAGCAATGGAGTGTCCCTAACTCTTGGCGAGGCATGTTTCACAGTGCCCTCCAGCGTCTCATCCGATGCTTCTCTTAGCAAAGAGAAGAACACTTTCTCAATCCACAAAACCAAGACTAACCCTAAGCAAAGACCTAATACCAACCATTCGATAACCAAGACTCCTCACGCGCTACTATACCTCGAGATGCCTCACTATGTCTCCATAACTCCAAACCCTCCTGTTGTTGTCACTTCAGAGTACCTCTTTTTATTTTTATCTTTCATAATTGTTCAGCTATGAAAACTTATGGTGTTCCGTGATACATCACTTTCCTACTCATTCCATTCCACGGAATTACTGACAAAATTCATAGAGGAGAGAATTATTTGGGATTTCACACAGTGTATAACTATTTTTTGGTTGATAATCTTATAATTTTGAATAGTAATAACATCTGTTGATTCTGCTCGATAAGACAAGTGTTGATAATTCTATATACTTTTCAAATGTGTATAACCTACAGCGTTATGGCTTAATTTTAACCTGGTACAGATCTGAGCTCATATCTTAGATATGAAGATGGTTTCTATTATTTAAGTCCCTCAGTCAATATCTACTTCTCACTAAAGCACATTCATAAAACTATATTTACTTAGTTATATTATATCTCTGTTTTCGATATCATCACTACTCTAGTGAGCCAGCTTTATTATTCCTCGGATCTCAAGCATCAAATCACACAGAGAATGGTACATCACCCTCTCTACTGTCCCGCTCTCCCCTCATATCAAGTGTAGCATCATCTTGGCCTCCATAGTTTACATCACTCACTCTACATTCCCGAGCCTATCTCCTTTTTCTCCACCATCTGCCTGTTCGAGTGCCCGTGTGCCCAGAATGGTTAGACGCGCTAGGCAGCCTCTCTATATAGAGAAACATGCGTTGAACACACAAAACAAATGATGTACGTGAGCAAATTAGTCTAGGAAATCTCCAAGACTTGACACTTATGTGCAGACCAACGCTCACGCTGTACTCAAAAAAATATAACGATTACTCAGATTGGCGTGAGTGAACACTAAGTGTGACAAGGGGAGAGCGCGTGTATGTGTGTGAGCGTGTTCTGAGACCACTCACTGCACGTAATATACGGTCTCACTAGTTGACAATATGTGGCGTAACAAGCGCCTCCACGCAAAATTTTAACAACATCAGAGAAGAGCCAATATAAGAGTGTGGTTCGCACTTGGCTCTTCTCAGCTGTAAGATCATTCTGGTTCATTATCGGGGAAATGCTCGCTGATGATGAGCGCGTTGGTGCTCTTCTCTACACCTCCTCGCAGACGGATCTGCGCCATCCAAGATTCGCGACACAGCGATCAGCAGTGGACCAGCTGCAATTAGACGAAGAATACTCTAGCTCCTCCTCAGTACTCCAACACAAGACAGCAGAGTGAGAGCTGCTGTAAATTTGTCTCTAGAGTGGTGTGGATCGATGAGGGGGGGTGTCTGCGCAACTTATTCATGACAGCCCGCCCACATCGGAACGAGAGGGGGGAGTGAGGTGTTTAGTGTTGAGTCTGATGAAAGTCGAGGATTTATCCGATGATGGTAGACTTACCGACTCTGGGTAGGAGGAGATGGTGCTGAGCTTACACTTTGTGCTACCTGCGATAAAAGACTGAGCCGACAGATTTCAGTTGAGGTCAGAACACGTTACTATACTACTACTACTTCTCTACTATTTCTATTACTATGTAGAGCTTTTCACAACTTTCAGTAGCCAGAGTGAGTTGATGGGTAAAGCGAACTGCAACTATGCCATGCTAAAAACAATAGCAAGCCTACTTCCAGGATTTTAGGAACAAAATTCTCTATCTTATTAGATGTATATAGAACAATGTAAAAAAAAGTCACCAGATTTTACTAGGGCAAAGGTGGTGATTAGTTTTTATGATGCTTTTGAATATGAATATTATCAGTTGGATACATGGCTTTTTTAAGGTGTACTATTGGCATCTGTGTAGTAGTAGAACTTTTTCTTTTTTCATCATCCTTTTGAGCAATGAAAACCTCATTAAACTGAGATACTAAAAGCTCAAACAAACATGAAGTCAACATGCAAACACAACATTTACGGTTATTCTAAATTTTACTTAGAGCTAGTTCTGGCCGGTGTAGTTCATCAGCTCACTGTCAGAAAAACTACTTTGATGAGGGGCGAAATGTCTTCCCTTGCCTGCCTCACACAACTCCGATAGCTACAACAGTGCACCTTTACTGTTCAATTGTATACTCAACTCGATAAGATTGTGACTTGCAACTTGATCAGATTCCTCATATTGCCCGGACCTCGTGATCTGTGCGGTGTGCACAAAAATTGATAATCTAAATAACAAGACTATCTCGACTTCTCTCTATACTCAAAAGATAATCATATATATCTATGTCGAAGTCTGGTTTTGTTTAGATTTATGCGTGACGTGGTGTGCTGCTTATATAGTCTCTATAGGGCCCGGGATGACATTTCTCTTACCTTCAGCTGTGAGTCCATACTAAGGGTTGACTACCTCTAAGGGCTTTACACTGTCTAAGTACCCTTATTAGACAGATTAGCTCTGACTATTAGATTGCTTGGTAGATGTCTCAAGACGGACAATCAGAGGTGTCTCAACATGCAATTGCTCTTTCTACTATAAAGAGAAATATCATTTAATTTCATCTCAACGGCCTTATAGTGGCTATTTATCTGAAAATAGATAAATCTCACAAATTATTGATGCAGACTCTATTGTGTTGTTTCCCATAATGCCGATGATATAAGTCTCCTGTCTGAAGTGCTTCTTTTCTGTTATGATGGCCACGTGTGTCTTGAGTTACATCTAGAAGATTATTCTCATACATTAGCCACACATGAACTGCTGTCGTATCTCTGGTATTACAGTTAGCGCCACAGAAAATTATATTATTTGCCAGATGTTTGGCCATTTTAAAGCAGGATTTGGCAAAAAAATGTACTTTTTTTTTTTTTTTGCACAATTTTAAATATCATTATTGCTGTTGTTTTATGCTAACAGCAGTCGGAGATTTAAGATGTTTCGACTGTTGCACAACAAATAATTTCCTCAACAAACAAAGTCAAAAATATGGTGTGGTGTTGAACTGTGATTGATCGTAAAATCTGTCATTGAAAAATGTGAGAGAAGCCTCAACGTTCCTGTTGTTTATCTGGTTATTTTTAAGGTTTTATTGTTGTATTTTTTAATCCCAATGAAAAGAGATCGCTAGTGAATAGTATCATGTCGAGTTATCTTTGAATAATGAATGTTAAATACTTTTGTAGTTCAGTTTTGTAGTCTATTTGTAGTCCAGCCTAGCGCGATTGTAAATAAAATTGAATAGCCCTGCTTTATTGGTTTGGTTAGATTTGCGAACATTTATTCTACTTTTGCACTTATTCAAACTTTCTTTTTTATTTTCAGCCTGGGAAGAGGCGTTTGAAGAGTTCCAGAGACTGAAGTAAGCATAGATTTATTTATTATATAATGCTTTATTTCTGTACACACAGGATGTTTGCACAAGAAGGTAATATTCATCATAGTTTTAAAATAGTCCAAAGCAGAGACCTATGTAACTCTTTCCCACCCGAATTCATTTCTTGATATTGTTAACTGAGATAAGATTTTCTGGTGACGCTCACACAATGTCTGTTTCCTTCCACAGAGCTGCAGCGATCGCAGAAAGAAGTAAGTGAAAGTTTATTATTTTTGGGTGTCTTCAGAGATGGTCCAATTGGAAATGACCTACTACAGCGATCGTGCACACAAAACAAACATTAACTGCGCCTGCCTTTGTCCTTTCTGTTTAGATCGTGCGCGCGTGGTTGGAGGGTTGCCAGATTGTGTTGCAATTCAGGAGGGCAAGGTAACTGATTATAGTCATCATACATTTATGCAGAGCTGTTGTTGTAAATACACTTAAAGGTTCTGTTTTAGACCGAGCTGACTCCTGTGAGCTGTTAGTCAAAGTATAGTGTTATTATTGCACTAAAAACAGATGAGAGATTTTTTATTGCTTTGAGGACCTGCAATCCTGAATAATTAGGCTGCCTACATTTCCAAAGCTGAAAATGCTCCGTTCTTCCTTGTGATGTCATCAAGTGGTAGTTTTTAAAGTGAACACCTGTTTTAGACTCAATTAAACAGTTTTACTATAGAATTGTTTTGCATCTTTCTGTGTATTGACACAAGGTGTAACAGTGTGTTACACTAACTTGAGAGTGAAATAATACAAACTCCACATGTCTTTGATGATGCAACGTAAATCAAAATAAAAAAAAAAAAAAAGTGTTCTATTATATCTTTAAAGGTGCTGTACCCAATATTTACATCTCAAAAATATAGACAAGGTTTTTAATTTAAAACTTTTTACAACAATCACTTCTAAGCCTCATAATTCTTCACCACAATGGCAACTTTCAGGAGTCTGCACGAGTTGAGATGTGTTGACATGCTAACAGGAGCTAACCGAGGTTAAATACGAAAAGAACACGTCCTGGATTTTTGTGAACAAACTGCTCCAGTATTAAAGGTCACATTGTATCTTTCTGGAGGTGAAAAGTCAACTAAACAATTCAGTAGAAAATTAAAACCATTCTTTGGGACATCCTGAAAGGGGATACATGCATATAATGCCATAATATGAAACAATCTGCTAAAAGGAGCAATTTTTCTATGGAAGCAAAAGAGCAAACAATTGTCCTTTTTGTGGACATGCTCAAGTAAAAATGTAGATTTTTATTATTTACTGTAACAAAGACAAATGACAAAAACATGCTTTTATTTTATAAGTTTATTTTTGGCCATAAAGTTACGCAGTGCACCTTTAAGCATAGACGAGCCACACCAAACACATTTTCCATCAAGTAGAAACTTTGACAATACAGTATCTGTGCTGGGATAAAACTTTTATTGTTTTGTAATAAAATAAAAACAGCACAAACCCCTTAACAAAAGCAGGATTCATATGTTAAAATGAGGGAAAAGGCTAATAGGCTTTTTAATGACACTTTTGCTTTACACAGTCTTTGAACTTGACTGGCAACGTGTGGGGCGAGCCGACGCCGGAGGTGAGCTGGACAAAGAACGACAAAGAGCTGGTGTCCGACGAGCGCTACAAACTCAAGTTCGAGGCTGGAAAGTTCGCCTCCATCACCATCGCCGCCGTGACGACGGCTGACTCCGGCAAATACGCTCTGGTGGTGAAGAACAAGTACGGCACTGAGGCGGGCGAGTTCACTGTCAGCGTGTACAACCCAGATGATGAGGAGGCTAAGAAGGACTAAAGAACAAAGAATCATGTATCCGTGGTAACAAGTGAATGAGAGACTGAGCTTTGTCCAAAGCATTTACCTGGCACATGTCAGTGCTCCAGAGCAGTCTGAATAAACAGTACAACCACAGTACTCACTGCTTTACTCGTTCTTTCATGTGCTGGGCTAAACGGCTTTGGGCTTAGCTTGTCAAGATAAACTCATGTGATAAAGTACTACTCTGTGCTACTCACAGTCTGGAAATTATGTAATGTAAGTAAAAGGAGATGGTTTTTCTGTTGATTAAACTTTGTTTCCAACCAGAGGCCAATAAACACCATAAAAGACTTTAAGCTTCATTTCTTACACCAAAATGACACATGGCAAATTAGACTTTATGTTGACTAAAAATAAAGACACATTCACAGTGCTGGAAAATAATTAAATATCTGAGTACAGTAATGTATTTACTGATTTATTTACTGTCACACACAATTTAGGCAAAGTTGACATAAATTAGAAAAAAATAGAATTATATTTAGTGTATGAACAATATTTCCTAAGTCCTGTCATAAATAAACACATATCAAACCAAACAATGTTTTTATCACATGTTATGTTTATTCACTTTAAATATATAAAATAGCCTACTTTTTATTGCAGGTATTCAACTAACTAAATGCTGTCTGAAGCTAAATACATTTTCAAAGTAATCTTCCCACTCACACTCTGGCATAAATAATGATGTCAAACTGGCTTTTATAGCTTCTGTGGAAAAGTGTAAATGGGAAACATGTTTTTCATTTGTCATTCTGTCTTGTCTGCAAGTAGTTCTGTGTCAGGAGTTGACAAAAGAGGTGGAGCAGGAAGTGCATGACTGCATGTAAAGTAGTGTGTGTGACTACGACAGAACTGAAACGTGCTAATTTCTGTGTCACTCAAAACTGATAGTAACTGCTGAGTCGTTAAACTGGTTGAATTCATTACAAGAAACATGTGAGGAGGCAATGAGTGATGAGTATGTTGTCCTGCAGGTGCCTTAAAAACTACTTTAATGTATCCCTTGGGCCTATAAATTGTGTTTATGGCGATATTGTGGTTACACTTTCTGATACACTTTTCACCCATTTATGGAGAAAACTACAAATAAATCCAATCTGTTGATTTGCATAAATGAACTACAGTGTAAACGTCTTTTGTAATAAACTGTCCTGTTGCATATAGTCTTAATATAAATCCTTTGTTTAGTTTTAGTTTATTTATTTTTTAGAGCAGCAAAAATGAAAATAAGGACAATGCAGTGCAAACAAATTCATTGTAATATTATTATACTGTAAAAGAACAGTGTGATTTCAATTGGGAAACTTGCATTAACCACAAAATAAAAATAAGGGAAAGGGGGAAGTGACAAATGATAACCACTATTAAGTGCTGTTTATACAGTTTTTTTTTTAGTTTTTCCACCTAGGGCTGGGTTATGTGGAGATAAAAATCTGTTTTGATGATATCATCTGATTGTCATTCATAACATAAACACTGTTTGACAACCAATCATAGTGAAGTGTGTGATATCAGAAGAAATATGTACCTCTTAAGGGTATACATTAGTCGTGGTAAAATCAAAATAATTATCATGAAGCATTAACATTTATTTAAATTTTTTGCCCTATTGCCCAACCAACCCTTAATTGTGTCACCAGTAATAATCAACAACAACAGTACACCCACACATGCTTTCATAATCAATAATTAAACGTTAGACAGGGCAAGTAAGGAACATAGTCTTCAGTGTTTACGTGAAGGAGGGTTACCACAGTACATCTCCACCCTCCTCTGCTGCTTGCTGCCGCTGTGGGGCTCTGTATTTCCACCACCACCACAACTACAGACCCTCTTCACCAGCTCAGCCCTCTTCTTCCCACACCACCACCTCCTCCACCCGGCAGAGCAGAGCAGAGCAGCAGCCCCGGAGCCCTGCCACATCCAGTCAGCCATCCTCAGTCGCTCCTTCTTGGTGGTCCAGTTTCCGACACGTCAAGAGGTTTTAGAGGAGTTTCGTGGTCGCAGCGATGGGGCAAACTCCAAAAACTAACATCGGGAAGACCATATATTGACGAGAGAGCAGCGGGAAGGCGACAAAGGTAAAAGCTGGCGACGTGACGCTTTGACGCGGTTGTGATGGTTACGTTTTCTCGGTGTATCCCCGGCTAATGTTAGCTAGCATGCAAGGTGGCTAGTGCTCGTTAGCAATGATGATGTATTAGCGATTAGATGAGTAAATAACACATTTTATTATCTTTTTATACTACGACAATTGTCTAGAATGATATATCTTGCGCAACAGACATTGTGAGTTTGTTTACTAGCATTTTGAGGAGCTAGATTAAACCAGNACAAGTTTTAAAATAATTTTGTTGGACTGATTTAATACTATCAAAATATCGTTTGCTAAATATGCCCAAAAAATAGAGGAGATACCTAGCCCTATGGCCAGTTCATATTGCAA
Source organism: Mugilogobius chulae (assembly GCA_038363315.1). Classification (NCBI taxonomy): domain Eukaryota; kingdom Metazoa; phylum Chordata; class Actinopteri; order Gobiiformes; family Gobiidae; genus Mugilogobius; species Mugilogobius chulae. The sequence continues at coordinate 21,135,201 of CM076414.1, forward strand.
GTGATAACTGAGACAAGATGACAGAACATATTCAGCCCGATTTTGCCCTTTGTCCTAGCCGGTCTTAGAATTATTCCTCTGTTAAAAGGTCAGAAAGGTGTTGCTTCAGCCAGATGTGGGGGTGCAGTTTCCTTCAGTGAACCAGACACGTGCTCACGCCTGTGACAAGTGAGCAGTGATCACAGGCAAATGTTACTGTAGCAGCAGCTACAATATACTATTTGGTGAAAGTAAATACAGAAAAAAATATTTTCTTCAATCTGAAAAAGGAAAGCATAAACTCACAAATTGACTGAGGCTTTGATAGCATGTGTAGATCGCAATGTCTAAAAGTTTCCTCTGTGCTCCAACACTTCTCCATCCTAACCCTGATATGTACATGTGAGTGCAAATATCCAGAGCAGATCGTGGTTTTGGAAGACTCTCCACACTGTAGAATCTGGAGACTGAGAGTTTGTGGCTTAATACAGAGTTCAGAGTCAACCACAGACACAACGTGGCACTGGCTCACTGCTCTGTCAACCAATTCACTCTATATGCACAAGCAAAATATAAACGTTACTATTACTGCTGCTATTATGATTATTAAGTAAAACTCTCAAGATGGGCTATTGTTAAACTATTTTTAGATTTGGGTAGTGGCTCAATCCTGTTTTGGCTTTTATTAAAGAAGTCCATCATGCATCGGTAGAATGTGGACAAAATATGAAGTAAAGTAATAGAAGACCAAAACCTCAGTATTTCCCAACCCGGACATGAGCACTCTGCAGAACCACTGTTGAGTGCCAAGGCATCTGTTTTTTTCATGTGAAAGTGTGGAGCCATGAGCACCTTATTAACTTCTTTGACAAAAGAGTCATAAGCATTTAGATTTAATTTTATCATTTATTTTTTATTTTTGCATTTACAAGAGGGTAGCCTACTTGAAATGGGTTCAGATATCAAAACCGAATTATTTTTTGCTGCACTCTGACCGTCACAGACTGAGTTGGTGATAATATTGTTTCATAAATAGTATAGGTCTTCTACTGTATGTGTTGGGTTTCCCACAATGCTCTGCTCTGCCCTATGCAGAGATATGAATGAAGAGCTTTTGTAAAAATAGGACTCAGCTGTTGCACACTCTTGGTTAGACAAAAGACGTTCTGCACCACAACTAAACCAGGACTATGCCAGCACTTAGCTAGCACTCCTTAGCATTGCGCATTGATTCTTTATTTTGAACTGTTCTGTAACCCCTTGACTCAGTTGATTTAGAACAGTAACTTTAACAGTAGTGGTTAAATCATAGACTGTACAATCTGATATATACAGTCTATTTGTTAAATGCTGGCTTTCCAACCCCTATTGCCACTGTGCCGTGGGCTATTGCTTGTCAGTTAAAATATACGGTAAAAACATTATCAGGTCTATTTTGCCCTTTGTCTTAGCCTTGGTCTTAATTATTCCTCTGTTGGCCACTAGTGGCTCTCTCCAGGCGCTATACTCTGTCTGTGTAGAAGGTGCAGCTTCAGTCAGATGTGGGGGTGCAATTTCCTTCAGTGAACCTGAGATGTGTCACGTCTGTGACAAGTGAGCAGCTGCATTAAGATCACAGGCAAAAGTGAACTGTTGCAGCTGCTTCAGTTTGGGAAAAAAATTGTAATAATAGAAATCTATTTGGTGAAGTCTATTCATATGACAGACTTTATCAACTTTGTCTAAAAATGTGTCTTTTCTTTTACATAAAGCCTGTTGACTTAATAAAAAAGATCACTTGTCACAGGCGTGACATATCCCAGGTTCACTAAAGGAAATTGCACCCCCACATCTGGCTGAAGCCACACCTTCTACACTGACAGTAAATAGCGCCTGGAGAGAGCCACTAGTGGCCAACAGAGGAATACTTAAGACCAAGGCTAAGACAAAGGGCAAATAGACCTGTATAGGTTTGTTTCTATAGCCCTAGGTCTATGATACATTTTATAATTAGACCTACTCGTCTCTATAGGATATACAAGTAGGCCAGTCCCTGTCCAGACTTTGACAGACAGGAAGTAGACTCACTCATTCCATGTTTGTCAAAAGGGGATGTCCAGCTGGTCTTATTCTTGTCAGCTTTAGTCTGGTCTGTGTGGAGCTAGGACAGATGATGCCATTGGTGTCATTATATCAACCTCTCGCCCTGACCTTAGGAGTGTCCACTCAGAGGGACCGCAGAGTCAAAAGGTCAATCTTTTTTTGTGTCCATCACACTGTTCTGCTGCAATGTGATATGAAATGTGCGGGATGAGAGCGAGGAAGACAAAAATAATCTAGCCTACTGCACCAGGAACCAGGATGACTCCACACCTCATGACTATGACTGAACCATATTTATCCACGGCAGGTTATAGGTCTTCATCTGTCAGTTTTCATTTTCTTTTATCCAGACAATAGGCCTATTTGGTTTGGTCTACATGCATGTGTTCAACCAACAGCTGATTAATTTAAAACTGTGAAAATGCTTAGTCATAACAATGGGCTACAGTCAGTCCACTTTAACCTCACAAATAATACCTATACGTACAAGAAAAAAACACTAAATCAAACTAGAACAAAACTGAATTAAGACTCGTCTCCTGTAACATGTATCCTACACACTTTCTAATATCAAAAGTGTGTAGTTTAAAGGCTTTAATAGAAGAAAAATCGATGGCTGAGTGCGTCGCCATGGAAACGAGCGGAGGAGACAGGCTCCGCCCACAGACACCGGCAGCAGCGGCAGCCGAGCCCCGCCACTGAGCGCAGTCCCCGGGCTTCAGCCGTCCGACCGCTGCTGCTGTGCCCGGAGCCGCCACCATCGCGCCCCCTCCGGTCAGGACCACATACGGGACCACCACACCGGGCCAAGTGCGTGTGCACAGGTTGACCTGTTTTACCGTGTTAACTGCTGTGGAGCCGGGAGACCCCCAGTCTCCCCGCACCGACGCTTTCGTTCATGACCGGATTTGTGCTTTGCTGCGCGATGTATATGGACAGAAGCAGCCTGACCAGGGGTGAGTGAGTGCACGCGCGCACTGCATCACGTACACACGCACACACATCAGATCTGAAACGCATCTGCATCCCGTTTGTCAAAACTCACTTAAATCTAACATCTCTTTAATGGTGTCCCTGTGAGCTTGCAGTGTTATTTTAAAGGGCAAAGTATCTGGCACGCGCACTGGTACGCGCACATTAGAACGTGCAACTGTCTCCTTAGCGTCCACATCTGCAGCCACAGCTCGGTCTAATCTAACCTTGGCGTGTCATGGCATTGTCATGAGATTAAAGGCGTGTATGTGACACGGAGCTGTGCACAGACACTACAGCTTTCCACCACACGCACGCGCAATTCTGCACTGCCTCTTCGCGCGCGCACACGCGCTTTGACACACATTTGCACACAGAGGTAAATCTGCTGCGGAGACGCTATCCCAATTTAAACTTGTGATAGGCTACTTCTCTGCACACGCTGAGAATTCTGCTGTATGAAATACGCATTCTGCTCACGTGCCCTCCCATAATCTAGTGCAACTGCATTTAACCTACTTCTATTCAGATGCTTTCCTCTAAATATCCCTAGGCTATAGTTTAATTTTGCATTGACAATTTTCTTTACCCCATATCTGTCTTTTCATCAAAATATCAATGCTCAAAAAATCTATTCCATTATCATACAACCTTTGCCTGAAACATCTGTCCAGTCGAAACCCCACCAATGATACATTGGTTTTCATGGTTAGTATAACCTGCATATGTAGTTCACTTCGAATATTATTAATATATATATTAACTCTCATGGACCACTTCAGTGCAATTTCGACTTCATCCTTAATATGTTGAATTGAATTTAGAATGTTCTCAAGATGGAGTCAAAAGATGGACATCTAAGGCTAAGAATAATTCTCAGCTGAATGACAACAAGACAAAATGGTTTGACTATAAATTTGACTATAGCTTTTGTCGTAATCATTTCGAATGCATAGATTTAAATACAAGGCACGTCGAAACTCATCATAATGCCAGAATACTACACAGTGACACACCCCCTTCTCTATGAGAACAGAGGCAGGCAGTAGACTTTGTGTTTTGAAAACGTAACATTGAATACATACCATACTATATTACAGAAATTCTCATCATTTATATAGCCTATTTATCTAGGTATATGCATTTTCTTGTTATTTTTATACATTTGTAATTTAGAACAGTTCAAAGGATGTACACAATATGAAGAGCTATATCAGTGAAACACGTGATGAACGATATAATTAAAATAATGACCCCCATTCCATTCACAATCAACAGCCGATAGGAGTCTTTTTTTTTTTTTTTTTTTTAAGTTTGAGGCTTTAGACTTGTCCAGGGGGAAACGTCTTGGGTTATAGTGTCCAAAGCAGACAATCGTCGTAACCAAAAGAAACGGAACATGTAAATTCTCATGGAAGACTCTTGTTGTAGATCTTGTGGCAGAAAAAAAAAACACCTGGTGGTATAGTGCAGTGTTTCCCAACCAGGGGTACGCGACCATTTGGGGTCCTGGGCATGATTGCAGATTTAAAAGAAAGGTAGAATGTTATTTGCAGCACTTTTTACATATTAAGAGGCAGCTGTTTGACATGAAATACATTAAAACAATAAAATGCAAGGGTTATACATGAGTAAAGATAAAATATCCCTAAAAACATATGACATAGGGTTTACTCAGTGTGTAGGATCATGATTAGGGAGTACTCAAGACAAAAAAGGTTGGGAACCACTGGCATAATGTACACATGAACTACTATATAATCTAGCTGAGTGCTACTATGTGGACTGCCTTTGGTGATACGTGAAGACCTTTGTCATTTCAGAGGGTTTTTTTGTTTGTTGTTTTTTTAGAAGCTTTTTCGTACTTATTATAAAGTAGTGTATTTTAAACCTGCTTTAGTCCTAATTTTGGCCTGTTAAAGTCAGAGATTGGATCTAGTGGTGAAGGGCAAACTTATAGCTGGTAATTGGTGTGAAATGTTAGAGAATCAGTGATCTAGCTTATGTTAAGGCCAGTGAGGTAGAGGTGGGTTAACTAGCGCATTTTAGATATTGTGATTGTTATTTTGAAATAGGCAAAAATTGAAATTTAGTTTGCTGATTATGGTTTAAATGCTACAAAAAGAGCTGTTTAAAAAAAAAATCCATAAGGGTAATTGTCTAGATTTTGTTTTATCAGACCAAACTGGTAAAACAACAAATAAAAACCATTCTTATTTACAATATTGTCCTGAACAAACAAGGGTATGGTGGTGATACTTCTGCACTTTAGCGTTAAATGACATTTCACATTTGTCTGATATTTAAAGATTTACTAATAGGCTTAAGAACATGGCTTAACAGTTATCTGTCGGACTGACACATGGCCTAAATATCGTTATGAAAATATGTCAGAAATATGGAGTTATTTATTCAGTATCGCCTATCCTACCGTCAGGCGACTGTAATTGTAATTTTAGTGCTGTGAATCTTTTCCCATAGAAAACACATGAGTAGATCTGGGGTCTCATTTGTAAAACTTTAACTAGAACTTTCTCTGAACGTAGGACTGCTCGATTATGATGAAAATAATAATCACGTATATTCAAATGTTTGTTTGCTTAGAGAGAATGTAGTATTAATGTTCCTTAAATACAGAGAGTGACAATTACAAATAGGTTGTTGTAGATTTATTCTACAATTGTTAAGACACTTTCTGGGACATACTTTTTCAATTCATTCATACATGAACACACTTATGAGTTACGGTTAAACCGAAATTCAACAAACTTGATAATTTTGCATTGTCTAAGCACAGATCTGTTTCAGCCTCATTTCTGAATTCTCAGTGACACAAGGTTAAACATTTTCAGATAGTTTTTTCAGTTGTCAAGTTGTCTTTTTTTGTTAAATACAAACTTAGCGTGTGAAAGTGACATATACAGTATATAACATTTTTGTATGTATAAATGAGACCCCTGGACCTTTGGGTAAAAAACACATTATTACCTTTCAACAGAGTCCTCTATTTTGTATGTTTTTGGTATTACAAGTTGTTTCTTTTATCTCTAAAACATAATTTCATAGCCTAGACGATTATATCTAAATTATTGTAAAATTATAGGCTACACATTTATAATTTACTCAAACTTCTAATTTGACCTAGAGCTTATTGGGTGCCAGTTTTGAGCATCCATGTCATTTTTGATATTTTCCACTAGTGTCAACCTTTTCATTTTCTCCAGCATTGCATCTAGGCCTAATTACAAGCTCCTCATTTTAATTCTAGCGCAGACTGCACACTACCTTTTCCACTGCAATCCAAAACACACGCACGCGCTCCTAACACGTGCCATAAAGCTCCTTCCCTTTAGTTTCTCTCGTAACTCTAGTGCTTTATAATCCCTTTGCACATCTGCCTCGCACGGTTGGATGTGGAAACAGTTGGTGCGGACAGAGTGAAAGGGGGTGCTGCCGCTGCTGCTCGTAAACGCGGTGGGGGCTGGGATAGGATTCACCGTGTTGCGCGCTCTCACACACATGCACGCGCACACACTGACCGACATCTCGCCGCAGTGAATGTAGGCTACAGAGGCTGGCAACATCTGCGCGTCCTTCAGCGCCTTTTACGCACGAAATACGCAAAAGAACGCACCAAAACGAAGAAAAATCATAGTACGCATGACAAATATAGCCCCATCTGATTACGACTTCATTATAACGTGAAAAGAGATGCTTTTTCTCTTAAAGGAAAAAAAAATTGACCCAGATTCGTCGCGCTCACGTGAATGTATCGATCGACTCATTTGGCAACAATGTTGTTGGATCGAAGCAGACACGTCTCATCAGTGAAGTGAAACTGTAGCTCGGTTTATTGTTGCTTGATGCAGACGCGAAGGTAATTTATTGGAAGGGGGAAAAGGTTGACTGTGCAGACGCGGACACACCCCCCTCCTTCACGCGAACGCGCACAGAGAAGCAGCAGTGGCTTTAAGAGACTGTAATGGCCATAAAAATAGAGCTAGAAACATGCTGATGAAATGGCATATTGATATTCGTTGTGGTTTTATTCAGTTTTGACTATCATGTTAAAATCTAAAGGCTACTTTGATTTTGACGTGATTCTCCGGACTGCCTGATTCCTTCTGTCATCCATTTTAAGGAATAGATTTGAGATGTCTGTTCAAAGAGGATGGAGCAAACGGTGAACTAAGTCATCCATTCCTTTTAAATTAATCAGGCATTACAAGACCATCACACTTGGATTTCACTGACAGAAAATCAAGTGAACTGTCTAGTTCAGTATTGACCTTGCATGTCCCATGACACAAAAAGAGTTCAACATCCTTTTTTGTTGGTGTAAATATGCACTACAAAATTAAAAAATATGTTTTACTCAGAAGGGTTATTTTTTTAAACTCCTATTTCAGCTGTATAACAAAAGACCACAATGAAAAGCTTTTTCTTTTCCTCTTTATTTTTTTTTTTACTTTATTGTACTAATGTAATAAATGTTGCATAGCGGTCTTTTGTTTTTCTTTTTTTTAAGACAGGTTTTATAGATCGTTTAATAATTTGCACTGAAATGCACTTCATACAGTTTATTTTATATTGTGTTTTTTGATTCCTCTTACATGTTTGAAAGAAAAAAAGTGTCTCATTGGAAGGAAAACGCAACAGTGAATGGATAACTGTTGTTTGTGTTGGACGGTAGGCCCTCTCCTCTCTGTGACAGGCAGGATTTACCCCTCATATTTTCCCCATAATCCTCTTTTCTCAGACGTTTCAGACAGGGCTCCGTTTCAGATCTGCGTGTTTTCGAGGATCTGGATTTACTTCGAGGATGCTTTAAATATTCATGATTTTAGGCAGTCTGATTTACAGAATCCTGCTGTGCTTTAGTGGGTGAGGGAAGAAGTCCTCCAAATCTGTCAAATCTCTTTTGTTGATATTTTTCAACAAACTTTCCCAATTGGATGCCTTGTGTGTCACCCATTTTCCAGAAATTTGTCTCTTTTTCAGGTTTTATAGCTTAATAAAGCTATAAAATTTTATTGTTGGGGTTGTTGGTGAACGACACAGGGCCTCCGATTTTTTTAAACTTACACTTTAAGCAGGTTTGTCTTTCCACAGAAGTGACCCGTAAGTTGACCTAGAGCATTTATCTGCACTTGCAAGCTTGTCATGCAATAGATCATTCATGTTTTGCAAGATTTACATCATTACATCCTAGAAGCTCAGAAGAATGGTGACAGTAACTTTACATGATAACCCATGTCACCTGTGGTTGCATCAGCTGAAGTTTTCATGTATTTCTCCAGAAAAACCATAATCTCTTATTGTTGTCCCTTATCATCATAGCAAGAAACTAGTAAAGTAAGAATTTGAAAACAAGTTCAGATTAAAAACTGTATGATATTTAACTTATGTTAAATATATTTTATTGGTTCAAAAGTAAAGGTTACTTTCTAACTCGATCTCCAAGCATTAGTTTTGCAACAGGATGTACTGTCCCATGCCCTTGTTGTCTTGTAATTGTCTCCTGACTCATATTAAACTAACTCAAGTGCCTTATTCACCAGAAACATGGCAAACTCTTTTAGCAATATTACAGACATTGTACTCACTATTATTCTATTGAGATAAATGCATTTTATTGTCTGGTATGTCTCTCAACTCCCAAGATTCCTTGGATGATGCTTCAGAACCACAGAAAAATAAATTACATTGCTTAATACTTTGATTTCTGCTGCAACTTCTGATGTGATCATTAGTTCAGACTCAGAGTCTTCCGCCACCATTACTGTAACTACCACTGTCATTACCCTCCAGTGGTTTAAAGTTATAAAAAAGTGCAAGAATGACACTGTACACAGCTTTCTGAAAGTGAAAACTCATCTGCAAAATGTCGTTGAAATACAAAGTTTAAACTATCTTTTTTTTTTTTTTTTTTTCATAGAGAGACAAACGTTTTATGCCACGTGGACTTTTAGAGCTAATATGTTTATCTCCAGATGGCCAAATTCTGTTTCTTTAGTAAATTAACTTCATTTGACTAATGCAAACAAAAAAGTAAATCTTTACTATAAACGGAAGTATTATTTGCTTCTGTGAGTATGTATGGACTACCACACTTCCACTACTGTTGCTGCGGGTGTTTATGGTCTTTGAGTTGTGAATCTTCTCTGATTCGCTCTGATTTTTCCTTACTTCCTGAGCCTCCCTTTTACGCTGCGTCTGGTCCTCATTAAACTGCAGTGTTTTCCCATGACCTCCATCTGCCCTGACCACTTCCTCAAAAACAAAACTTTATTTATATCTTGCACAAACACTGACCATGAGGAGGTAAGACTGGACTTAACCAGACTAAACAAACAACTAGACTAAACCAGGACTGACTGGAATGAGGAGGATGTTTTGATAATTTCAGCTGAAGTTAAACTGGGTCAGACGTCTGAGGTCCAGCTGACTATTCTGGGAGGTTTCCAATAAGGAGGATCTTAATAAAAGTGTTTATGACTGGAGTTCAGTCCAACAAGACACAAAATAAAACAATTGTAAAGTCAACGCAGCAACAGTATAAAAATATCATGGTTGTTTTGGGTCTATATACTCACTAATAAAAATGAATTCCCACTATAAAAATTTAAGTACAATGCCTTTGATTTTTGGACCACTGCATACAGCCCTCCACAAATATTGGTTTTGTTTCTTTTCTTTGTTTTATGTTTTCACCTTGTGAAAGTGTAGTAGTTGAAGAAAACCTTCTTCTTTCTTTTATAACTCTTTTGAGATTCACCAATTTTTTGGTATAGTGGAACTGAATCAAACTCTTTTCAACCATGTCAGAACAACGTCTATCTGCCAGTGTTGCTTAAATGTAAACAAGGAAAATATTACTGGATGTTTTGTTTAACATCTTAAGGTCTTAGGTTAGGGATGTTCATCATGTCTTCTTAAAGTATTTAAATGAAAGCGTTTTTTCTTCTATATCGATTCTATACCGATACTTGTCTGATATAGAAGAAAAACGCTTTCATTTAAATCTTAAGGTCTTCTTCCAACTCTACAACAAAATTGTGAAATTCTGTTATTCTTGAGTAGGTCTGTTTCTTAGAGTTATAGACTGTCACGAGTTCACACAAAACTAGGAATGTTCCAGAAGCTGCTTTTACATCACAGAGGTGAGAGGTGAAACTCGAAAGTTCAAAGGTGATGACAGATTATTACTGATTTATAACCAAGAAATTGTGAATAAACTGAACTATACAAAACAACCAAACTAAGATTAAACTATGATAAAACCAGGACTTACATGACCTTCTAGACGTCTATCTAGACCTACAGCAATGGCTCCTGACTTTCTCAGACCTTATTTACATTAAGGTCCCTGTGAATCAATATAATGGAGAACCCCGGTTCGATATTCGCTGAGCTGTGAAAAATCAATCCGCTTGAACTGGTCTAAAGAGTGACTCAGCACAAAATGGAATAATGGGAAATCTTTTTTTACACTTCAACAAAATGACTATAGTGATTTGAAATGGACATTAGCCATCAGTATAGATTTTCCAAACAAATGAGAGGGTTATTTCATGGATTCCCATTAAAGTAAAAAAAAAAAAAAGTTTTTGCTTATGGCAGTATAGTAGTAATTATTACTATTACTATACATAGACTGACTACTGACATGGGTCTTTTTTTTTCATTAAAACATAGACTACATAAGTATTTTTGCCATAGTAAATATAGCTTATGTAATGTGGGAATACTTTTCTCAATGTATTTTTAGTTTTATTTAGCCCTTAGTGGCTCAGCTGGTTTAGACCTGTGTCTGAATGTTTCCATATGGTTCATGCATGACTGACCTCACATCTGCACACATCTGTGGAATACTCTCCACCTGCTGCAGGGGATTGTGGGTAAATTGGAGAGCACAAGGGTCAGAGTTTAATGAAGGGGAAAGCTCTCTAACCAATCACAGTTCGACACTGAGAGAAAGGGAGGGGTGCATGAGAGAGATGCCTTATGTCTCTGAAATGCACTTCAATGCACATCTGGTATTCACTTAGTCACATATTTTGCATAAAAAAAAAAAAAAAAAAAAAACAACGTAAAATACAGTGAATACATTTATTTTGACTATAATATTCTGATATTTCCGTATTTCAGGTCCATCTTCCTCCAGTCCCAGTGCCTGAAGCCCGGACCCCTCGACCCCTCCTCTTGCTCCCCGTGTGGACTTCAGGGACCTCTGGATGCCTCTGACACTGCAGCATCCTGCTCTGGCCCTGCCTCTCTAGATGAAGGGGTGGGGAATATAGACGAAGGGCTAGGGCCAGTGGAGGGGGGTTGTTGGTGAACGACACAGGGCCTCCAGAGCTTCCAGGGTGTGCGCTAACTCCCTCGACCAGGAAGAGACTGCCATTGGGGCCTAAACCACAAAGTGAGATTTAGACTTGACTTAGCCTTTTTCAATTTGGATCTAGTTTGACTGGGTTCAAATTTAGTCTAATTCTATTTGGTTCTAGTTCAATAAAATTGTCGATCTTTCCTCTGTAGTTCCTCCAAAGCCACCTCATCTGCAGCAGGTGTCTACTCCCAGGCTCCGCCCCGAGCTCCAGAGAAGCCCCTCCCACCAGCACCCTGCAGACCTCTCCCCTCGGATCCCCGCAGCCTCAGGCCTCTTCCTCGAGATGCCACAGCCTCTCCCACCTCTGTGTTGTCACTCATTGAGAAGTTTGAACGGTACAAATATTAATTTGCTATTCTTTGCATTTAATTCTACTTTTTCAAATGTAAGTTGTTTTTACTACAGCTACTGCTAATAATTGAAGGTTTTATATTTAAGCATCCATCTACTTTATAGATTCTACTTAACTTCTGTTTAACCCTGTTTGTTTCCACAGTGAGCAGCTTATTATGGTCCCAGACATCACAGGTGGCGCCCTATGTCCCCGCCTCCCTATTAGTGACATCACTTGTGACCCATGTTCCTCCTCTTCATCCACCTGCTCCTCTCCCACTCCTCCGTCATCCCCAGTGCCAGATTTAGACCCAGACAACAAACTGCCTGAAACAAAAACAGAAGAGGAAAATATTCAACCAACTGAACAAGAGCACAGTGCCAAAAATTACGACGAGGAGGAAGACTTAGGGGCGTGTGGGGATGTGAACAAACGATTGTCTTTAGAATCTGGCTACAGCGCCTCAGAAAAACACCTAGAGGACATTATAGAGCTGAGGGACCCGCCCCAGCAGATCATCGGCCAATCAGAGCTGCTGAATGAGCGGTTGTCCTTCCCTCCTCGCAGACGGACGGCAAATTGGCCAATCGGGACAGCGGCATTGACAGCATCAGCTCCCCGTCCCACAGCGAGGAGCTCTGTTTTGCTGGTGTGGATGAAGGGGGTGTGGCTTATTCATGCAGCCCCGCCCACATCAGAGACGAAGGGGGTGTGGTTAGGAGGAGACGGGATTTATCCGAGGAAGGTGACAGTGATCTAGAGGAAGAGGCGGAGCTTACACTTGTGCTACCTGCGACAAAGACTGACCGACAAGATTCAGTTGAGGTCAGAACACGTTACTACTAACTACTACTTCTCTACTATTTCTATTACTATGTAGAGCTTTTCACAACTTTCAGTAGCCAGAGTGAGTTGATGGGTAAAGCGAACTGCAACTATGCCATGCTAAAAACAATAGCAAGCCTACTTCCAGGATTTTAGGAACAAAATTCTCTATCTTATTAGATGTATATAGAACAATGTAAAAAAAAGTCACCAGATTTTACTAGGGCAAAGGTGGTGATTAGTTTTTATGATGCTTTTGAATATGAATATTATCAGTTGGATACATGGCTTTTTTAAGGTGTACTATTGGCATCTGTGTAGTAGTAGAACTTTTTCTTTTTCATCATCCTTTTGAGCAATGAAAACCTCATTAAACTGAGATACTAAAAGCTCAAACAAACATGAAGTCAACATGCAAACACAACATTTACGGTTATTCTAAATTTTACTTAGAGCTAGTTCTGGCCGGTGTAGTTCATCAGCTCACTGTCAGAAAAACTACTTTGATGAGGGGCGAAATTTCTTCCTTGCCTGCCTCACACAAACTCCAGAATAGCTACATAGTGCACATTACTGTTCAATTTTAAGGTAGCTGTTCACATCAAACAGCCATGTGTCTGGCTTGCACAATATAACAAGCTACCACTTTTCTAAGGTTCTATCTATGCAAAGCTTGGTTTTGTTAAATTTAACGAGGGAGGCATTGCTTCACTCTTTGGGCCCCTACAGCCTCCAGCTGTCTCAGGTCTCCCTCAGGGCTTCCTCTGTCTTTGCCAGTCTGACTGACTAATGAGAGTTGATATTCAGAACACCTCCAGGCCCAAACATGCAAAACCAAACTATAGAGATCTTTAATCTCTGCACCAAAATTAGAATTGACTGAAATGAAATCGACATTTTGAAGGCAAATATTCTTGTGTAGAACCCATAATGCTTACATACTCTTGATGCTTCTTTTCATGAACAGTTGTCAGTTCATCAGAGAGTATTCAACATTGCCAATGAACTGCTGCACACCGAGATCGCCTATGTCTCCAAACTCTACCTCCTAGACCAGGTATGACTTCTGCAACAGCTGTTAGTTCATTTACCAGAATACCAAATGTTCAAACGATTTTTCCATTTTTAGGTGTTTTGTGCCCGTCTCATGGAAGAATCCCGGACCCGCTCCTCATTCCCTTGTGACGTGGTTCAGGGGATCTTCTCAACATCTGCTCTATCTACTGCTTCCACCAACAGTTCCTTTTGCCTGCTCTACAGAAACGCATGGAAGAGTGGTCAGTGCTCAAAGTACATGTCTGTTATAACTTATCTTTTGTCTTTGAAAGCAACTTGCAAGAGTAGATCAGGTAAATTCTGGCAGTGTATGTTTTTGTGAATTAGACTGAAACTTTGAATTCAAAGGTAATCTGCAGAGGAATGTATAAGACTTATAATTTACAAATATTGTTAATGTCACTGTACCAGAAACTGAACTGTTATATGTGCAGTACATAAACGAAATTAATCAAACACCAGCTGCTTCACTGGCGCCCCCTGTAGGTAGGAATCAACTCATGCACACTATGCTATTAGAAATGTGCATCAAGCAGCGCAAAAAATATTTTATTGGTCTTTTTTTTTTTCTTTTTTTTGTACATAGCACTTGTTGGCATTGTCGAGTTGCTGTTAAAAAAAATATATATATATATATATATATATATATCAATATCTTTTAAATGACACAAACAGGTTTGTTTGTTTGTTTGTTTGTTTTGTTTGTTTTCCTTCTGTCAATGCATCAAACATAATTGGGACAAATGATGACACACTTACCCCATAGTTTAGGGGTCAATACTATTACCTGCACAATGTTAACGACAATACAATACCTCTACTATGTGGGAAAATTAATTATTCCACGTTATTATTGTTTGTATCAATTTATTATTAGGAAATTAAAAAGTCATTTTTTTAGTCAAGTTATTCATACAGAAAATAATTGAATAGTTTTTGTCTGAAATGTAAATCTTGTTGCCTATAAATAGATATAAAGACCACAGTGTCCCTCTTTCAAATTTCAGTGAGCATGATTGACAGATTATTTAGTGCTCAGGGACATGCATCTCCTCCCATTTGAAAACCAACATTGCTTCTTACGACAAAAAAAAAAAAAATGGAAAAAAATATAAAGAACATTGCCTATTTCTGCTAAATCATAAGCAAAACTATTTAAAGTGAGGTGATTGAAGTTAGATTTTGATCTAAATGACAGACGACCAATCAGCTCCTTTGTTTTATGTGCGTCAAATTAATTAATCTGATTGCCCGGTATGTTATGGATTAATATGAAACGCAGGCGAGGGGAGTGACTCAGACACACTCTTTGCATTTTGCTGAAGTGTAGACTTTGGCTCCCCGGCAATAAATCATGGGCTTTTTAATAATTCAGGTGCTAAATTGCAGGTTTAATCTGAAAAAAAGGCTATTTGTGAGCATTTTTGCACTCAATTTACTATTGAAAGATGCACAAATTACAAAAAGCAGACCACCTGCAATTCTTTATTTTTAATGTCCAAAAATGTTAGTTGTGTCAAGTCCTAACTCCCTTAGTTAGCTCCCAATTTATTTTGCACATGAGCAAATGCCTGATAAGTGAAGTGTTTTGTTTTTAGGGACCTAAATCCTCGAATTGGAGACATCCTGCAGAAACTGGCCCCGTTCTTAAAGATGTACGGTGAATATGTAAAGAACTTTGACAGAGCCATGGAGCTGGTCAACACTTGGATGGAGCGGTCTGCTGCATTCAAGGCTATTATTCAAGACACACAGGTGAGAACATACATTTGAATAAACATTACATGCTTCATCTAGTTTCGTTTAGCTTGCGTAGTTTTGTTACTATATTATGCTATTCTATATTATTACTGAGCACACACAATACGCACACATTTAACTATGACTATTTTTGTTACTCAATTGCTTATGTTTTGTGTTGTAGAGGGAGGAGCGCTGTGGAAACCTGACACTTCAGCACCACATGTTGGAGCCTGTTCAGAGAATCCCTCGATATGAACTGCTGCTCAAAGACTACCTGCACCGCCTGCCCCTGGATGCCCCCGACTACAACGACGCACAGAGTAAGACACACATGTCCATCATTTAGACAGTGTGTGGTGGACTCATTTTTTAGATCAAATCAGATGTGCCTGGATGGACAGAATTGGTTTGGATGGGTGCAGAGGAGGAATACAAATTACTATAGAGGAGAGATACTACAGCTGAGAAGAGATGGTCTGAAACAAGTAGATGAAGAATGTGATAAGCTGTGTGCTTTATTGTTTTATACAATATTATGTTTATATGTTTTATTTTACACATTTTCAAAGGTAGCCTACAGTATTTATAATTGGCTTTGATGCTGATGGCAATTAATAGAACATAAATCCAACATTTCATTTTTGTATTGAATGTCAAAAGTCAAAACTACTTTTTGTTTGCTCACAAGCTGCCACTTGACTGATTTTGTTTACAAAATATGTTGGTCTAATCTATTATTAAAATGTCTTTCTGCAGAATCGCTGGAGCTGATCGCCACAGCAGCTGAACACTCCAACGCTGCCATCAAGAAAATGGTACAAATTACACACTCTTGTTTATCGTCAGGGTGATTAAGCCCCACCTACAGTGTAAATAAGCCCCGTCCCTTTCACAGCGAGGCGTTCACTCTCCTCTGTAATTAACGCACTCTAATTAAAGACAGACTTCTACCCCACCAGCTATCAGGCGACATCGTTTATAACCCAATGTGCGAAATTACTGTATAATGCAAAATTAGAAAGAGTAAACTGGATAAATGCTTCTTCAGTTGCTTGCAAAGTAGCTGATATTGCATTTGCATAAGACCACACCAGCAACTGTTATTGCTAAATGTATTAGCAAAACATATAACACCGCTCTACCACCATTGAGTTCTGGTGTTCTCCTAATCTTTCAGCCTTAAATTATAGATTGATTTTTGTCTTGTTGTTACAGGAGCGTATGAGGAAATTATTAAAAGTCTATGAATTACTGGGTGGAGAAGAAGACATAGTGAATCCAACAAATGAACTGATTAAAGAAGGGCATATGTTGAAATTGTCCAACAAAAACGGGACCACACAGGATCGATACCTTATCCTGGTAAAGACTTCATTCTGTTATGCTATGGGCATTTTCTTTAGTGTATAGTTTATAAATCAAGAGTTTATTATTATTATTATTATTTTTTAATTGTTTGTCTTTCTTTAGTTCAATGACAGACTGTTGTACTGTGTCCCAAAACTGCGTCTGATTGGTCAGAAATACGGCGTCCGAGCCAGAATTGATGTGGATGGAATGGAGGTGTGCAAAGCTTAGTTTATCTAGTCAAAATGTCAGCTAAGCTTCTGATAGAATTATTTGTGTATAACTTTGTTCCTCTTTTTGTTTCCAGCTGAAAGAAGCCACTAGCATTGGAGTTCCTCGAACGTTCCTTATTTCAGGGAAGCAGAGGTCGTTGGAGCTACAGGCCAGGTGCAAATATGTTAATACCTGTATTTCATTACTTTTTTTGGATCCACATTAGTTATTAATGCAGTAATTACTTGGGTCCTGGGGTATGAGCGTGTGTGTGAAACTATACATCCCTAAATCAACACACCAAGCCAAGTGTAAACATAAATAACATTATGCATTTCTGTTGTGTTATGAAAAGAAAGAAGTATTATCCCTCCCATTACAAAAGATGCAAACTTAAATTAAGAGAAGAACTGATCTGCAGTAGAGGCAGAGTTACTTCTTGTCTTGACTCCAATCTTAAAATATAGATATGGATATTCTCTCTAGTCAGAACCGCTGTGAGCCAGGCAGTCCTGTGATATTCTGATAAACATGCTCAGACTGAGTCTTGTCTGATTTCAGGACTGAGGAAGAGAAGAGAGACTGGATACAGGTAACAAAACAAAACAAGCTGTTTTCCCTCTTTTTCAAAATTGATTCTTGAATGAAAGCGTTTATATTTTAGCAACTGTAATTACAACACTTTTTTTTGTAAGTCATGTCAAGAGTAGAAATGTTATGCCATGGTTATTCATGACATGGGCCTCGAGTTTTCATCAAAGATCAGATACGGGCATAATGAATAATGGGCCTGTGCCTACGCTGTTGTTCAAATGACACTGTACCTACAGTAGACTAAGTGTTGTGTTTGTGTCCAGGCAATCCAAGCGACAATCCAGAGGTATGAGCAGACCATGGAGAACTACCGACTCACCTGTCCTCTTAGAGATGAGGATTCAACTCCTCCACATTCACCGGTGAGACACAAACACACTATTGTAATGAGCAATATCTATTAGGCATCTAGCTTTTAAATAGTAAAAATAAATAATGGTTATTTTCCCAGAGCTGTGTCGAGCTGGGTAAACGTGCCCCCACTCCCATTAGAGAGAAAGAAGTCACTTTGTGCATGAAGTGTCAGGAACCCTTCAACTCCATCACCAAGAGGCGCCACCACTGCAAAGCATGTGGACATGTGAGTGTGCTACTGAGTGTGGTTGGTTTGACATTGACAGTAGGTTGGTGATTATTAGCACATGTTTTTTTGTGAACAATCCACACTGATGTTACAACTAGACAAAAAACTGACATCCGCTTTTGAACTGAGACACAAGAGGTTTGTAACAATTTTCTCAGTTTGCAGTAAAATTGCCAAAAAATTTAAAAATAAATAATAGTAATAAATAAAATAATTAAAATGCTATTTAACCATATGTGCACAGTTTAACAGCCAAATTAAGATCTGAATTGTGCACTGTGAACTGAATCTAATTTGAAATCATGAATTGCAAATCCAATCAAAGGCCCCCCAAAACAACCATGCAGCCACACTAAATTACCCAATAGTATAATTTCTACACACATCTAGTAAATCTGCTGTGCTTATGTCTCAGGTGGTATGTGGGAAATGCTCTGAGTTCAGAGCTCGACTCTCCTACGACAACAACAGAACCAACCGAGTGTGTGTGGACTGTTACTGCACTTTAGTGGGAGTCTGTCCCACTGCTGTGGTGAGCACCAGCACCAGCAGGAGGCGCTCTATACTAGAGGTAAGCGTTGTACACCAAACCACTCCTTGAAGTCACTGGGTTGTTTTTTAAAGTTTGGTAGACATTGTAGTTATATATTTTGTCAATATAGGACACACACTTACACAGCTTGAGAAAGAAATGCCACTTTTGAGAAAGAAGTACTACTACTGTTATTAAAATCATAAAAAAGTGTTTTTAGTTTGCAATATTTTGATAAATTAAAAATATTGATATGTTTTGTTTGTCGTGTACAGAAACAGGCGTCCTTAGCGGCAGAGAACAGTGTGATGTGCAGTTTTCTCCACATGATGGAGAAAGGCTCAGGTCGTGGCTGGCAAAAGGCCTGGTTCGTCATCCCGGAGAACGAGCCCCTGGTGCTCTACATCTACGGAGCCCCACAGGTAACAAACTGCACAGAAAAATTAAGATTTGTTCAAGGTAATAGTGGTTAGCTGTAATTACCATAAGGCTTGAATTAATTTTGTTTGGTTGTTTTTACTACTGTAGATGTAAACCCTTAGATGTGAGAGAGTTAGTAGATCTACTGCTTTGACTTAAATACCCTAATTCAATTTCAAAATCTAAATTATCTGACTGTTGTTGGATACTGACTGTTGTGTAAGTAATTTTAACTTTAAATTCAGTTTTGTAATATAGTCAGAACTTTGCCAATCTTTCAAATAATCTCTGGAATAGAAAGAAATTGCAAGAGTAGAAAGCCAACCACCAACCAACTAACTTGTCAAAGCTGCATAAACAATTAAAGAAGCATTTTAAAATTAAGAATACCCAGCCATTTTCAATGAAGTGTAAGCATAAACTTGAGGATTCAGTCACAAAAAAGTAGGTCATGAGGAGTTAAACATTCCCCTCACACAGTGTTAGTGTTGACTGTCTTGGTCGGTTGGCTCTTTATAAATGAGGCTGAAGCCTGCAGTGTTTGATGATTGAAAAGTGTTTCTCTTTAATCAAACTGTGCCAGTGATTGCGCTGCAGTCTCCAGGCAACAGGAGAGGTGAACCAAGGGACAGTGGGTCTGGAGGAGAGTGTGAAGTATGGATGTGGAGCCGCTTTCATTTTTAGTGTTGTAGCAAAAAGACACAATCAGAATAATTAATCAAGTTTTTTCATTTGTGATGTTTTGATAAATTACTGGAATCAGATATCTGCGCCTTTCCATAAAATGTTGCTATATCAGTTATTGCCCCTGTGCAAGTGAGCCGATAACCTGAGTCTCTTTAATTGGACATAATGACGTTTAATATCGGTTCAAACATAATGTTCAGAGATGCATTCACTTAAATCACTTAATCACCAATGAGAATGCTCCAAGTACTATGCAATAATGACATGTTTAAGTCATAATAACAATAAAAACAATGGTTAGAAATATCATGCTAATTTTGAAGTTTGTGAAGCAATTTGTTTCTGTTCAAGCTGCTTGAGCTTTAAGATTGATCGTGGAGTGAAGAAGGCTGAAACTCGTGTATATATATTGACAAGTAATTGAAATATGTCATGTGATTTCTCCTCCAGGACGTCAAGGCCCAGCGTAGCCTTCCTCTGATCGGCTTCGAGGTGTCTCTTCCCGAAGCGTGCGACCGTTTGGATCGACGTTACGCCTTCAAGATCTCACAGAGCCACCTCACCCTGTACTTCAGCGCCGACGGGGAGGACCAACAGCGCCGATGGATGGACGTCCTATCACGTGCCGGCCGGGGGAGGAGCTACAGGTGCACCAGCCCATTGCAGAGAGCCTGGAGGAAGAAGGGGAGGAGCCAGCCCCCCCAGATGGAGATAATACGTGACTCTGACTGGACTAGAAGTTACAATGAAAACTTGAGAGAAAAGGCAATCTTGGCTGTGTGTATAAACGATGGGGGTTCACTTGCATGATTTACACAGAAGTACCAGCCCAATGACACTAAAGTGCACAGGGCTTAAAATATCTTCCCATTTTTAAATATTTACAAAAAAACTTCCAATCATGAGTCTGATGACAAAATGGACTCTAAATACTATGTCTCCCATGTGTCCCATGAGCCTCTGCGTGAGTCACTACAGAAACAACCTTTGCCCTTGAGTATTGAGCTCAGATTTTGTATTATAGTCAAAACGTTTCAATAATGTCACTGTGCCATAATCGTCCTGGCGACCAATGCTTGGAGCGATCTGATTGGCTGAAAGTTTTACACAGAGTAAAATGTTTATTTATTATGACAAAATAGTTATAGGGTGCTTCAAAATAAAAGCACAAATTTTAAAAGCCAAATAGATTTATTATTAGACGTATTCATATGGATGAGATTTTAACCCAAACCAGAGCTGCTGCTGTTTCCGAAAAGGAATGAAGAGATGTGAGATTTTTTTTAATCGTTTGAAAGCATTTGAAAAAAAGCAGACTTGTTGTGCGCCTGAGACAAAAAAAAACAAAACAAAAACAACAAAAAAATACAATTTCACTCGTGTCCGTGATCGTCTTTTTGCTGTGACGTCACATGTGGGATAAATACTACATTTCCCAGAGGCTCCTTTTTATTCTGCTGCTGCTGCTGCTGCTGTGAACTTTAAACTTTAAATCAATCTGAAACCTGTCCCAAATAGTGTTGTCAGTTACATTGAGAGCAACTTATCAGTTTCTAAATGAACTTGACCAAAAAGGGAAAACGTTATGCAATTTTATGGAAAGATTAATTTTTTTTTTTTTACTTTTCCGAAATCTGTGCATTGCTCCTCCTTCTTCATTTACTAAAACAACTTTCACAACGGTTTACAAACCACACGTTTATCAGTCTTGGAAAAGTGCTTCCTTTATGGTTGAATGCCCATCCACCTAGTTCCACTGATGGACACAAAATAAGATATTAATATTTCTACAAAGTGTCAGCACTTCAGTCTGTCCTCAGTCACACATTCTGCCCTGAGGCAGACTGATGGATTCTCCAATAGCTCTTGTGTTTTCAAGACTAATCTAGTCCCTTAGTAATCTTTCTCAATTTAACTGACACACTTTTGAATCAAAAATTGCAAGTTTCAGCTGAGTGTTCTCCAAAATGTGAGAAGAATTTTTAGAAGAGGATCGAAAATTGACTTTGAATGAACATTTGGACAAATCAAAGACTTTTTTACTATGTCTCTCCAGTATCTGTCCTCCTTTTGGAAGGTTTTTTCAAGTGAAATATTGCTATTATTCTTATTGTGGAAGATGTTTTTGATTCTGGGTTGTTGTCGGTGTTTTCTGCTTGATGCAAGAAGAAGAAACTTAAGATTTTTGTAAATAGAATAATTTATTCGTGTAAAGAAAAGGCTGTTCCTACACTTCTGCTTCCTGGGTTTGCACATGCTCAGCCCACGCACAGGTGGCCATGATGGCTCCATCTAGGTCAGAGTTTGCCTGGAAAGCCCAGATGATATATAGATATAAAAATCACTCTTCGCAATTTGTTGAAGCGTGGGCTCTGGATCTCAGGCAAGGTCAGAGGAGAAACCTGACTAAGATATCAATAAGACCAATCATGTTCAAAGGGGATGTGGAACAATGTTCCACCAAACAAAGTTTTTAAATTTGCATTACAGTTGCAGAAACGTTTAACCTTTCAGAAAATGTAATCTGACTGTAAGACAACACTAATGCTGTGAAGTGGTGCAGTGTGGAATGTCTTAGTTCCTTTTAGGTAGAAAAGTTCTACACAAGTGCAAACCCTTCACCTCAAAGTTACCCTCTCTACAACATGCTTTTACTCCTCTCCTGTGCGTTTGTCGGCTCGTGGATGTGTGACTCTGGTTTTGGCGTGTTCTTAGCGTGTTTATGGCGTGTTTTCTTCATGTTAAAGCCAGTCTTGTCTTGATGGAAGGAAATGGCCAGTAACTCACCGCCAGCGCCATCTGCTGTTCCATCACATTAACACACGCTTTTACTCAGACTTTCAATGCTGTTCATGTTGATGCAATTTATCTAGTTACAACCTGCTTTTTTCTTTAATAGCTTATGAAAGTACATTTGGTGAAATATCTGATTATTTTCAAGCTTAAGTTCAAATTTATACTGTGTGACTTTTAACAGCGTTATTTTATTTCAAACCTTAGCACACGTTCTCTTTTTGTACCAAACATTTTTCCCTAGTGATTTGTGGTGATAAAATTATTCTTTAAGAAGTTATTTCTGATTACAAAAGTAAATATGGTTAAACTTTAGCATTGTAAAAACTGTATATTCCAAACCCTATTTTACATTTTAGTTAGATTTGACAAACTATTGCTATGTATTGGTCATAACCTTTAGAAAATGTTTTACTTGAGAACAATACCTCAAATTCTGTATAAACAACCTATCTGAATTGAACAAAGAATTAATATATTTGCAGAAGTCCTTTAAAACAAAGTGCTATACGTTATTTGACCTGTAGCAGAACGATATGACCACATTTCTCTGGAAAGGTAACCCCCTTAAATTTTGGTGCTATTTATGACTGCTGCTGTCAGGAAGCCAGTCATCTTGTCATACAGTATTCATTCACACATCCAACATTCTCTGGTATTAACTCAGCATTGGAGAACTGTTTAAACTCACACAAAGAGCTACACATTTTGGTGCTAGGAGACAAGACAATAGCACAATGCTGTGTTTCTTTCTTTTGTCGTAACAGTAACCCATACTAGACAGTTATCAGATACATACATTTACATCTATTTACATTGTTTGCCTTATACTTCAACATTGTGCCAAAATTATGGACATTTTCACTTCATTTGTGCATTTACCCCGTTAAATTCTTTCTTTTTGCGTGTGTTCTTGGAGGCAGGCAAAAGTAATGCTGTATTTCCAACCAGTGGTAGTCTGAAATGTCTTATTTATGCCATTTTACACCAAAACATCAGTGCGAACATTTGGAAATTACTCAGAAAGACTTTAATGCGATGTATAGCTTAGGAGAGTTCTCATTGCTACTTAAAAGTTCTCTCCACTTATCCCTGACCCTCACTTTTTCATTCATTTGATTTTAAATCCCATCACTATAGCAACCGCCACCATCTCCCGTCTCCATGGTAACCTCCCATCAAAGGCTTCCATAACCATGGCGACCGTCTCAGCACCACTTCCTGTTTCTGTCTGTCTCCTGTGAACAGCCTCAGCACTTCCTTCTCATGGATTGTACATAGGACATTATTAGTATTATTATTATTATGGAGTATTATGAATGATTATCAATGAATATTGGTTTTCGGTTACTGCAGGTTTTGGTTAGTGGCCGGCCACTGCCTTCCTCCTGTCGATGTCTGTTACCCACAATGCACCTCTGTATGAAAAATAGAGTGACAAATGTTTATGAGGTACAAGTCAATAAAGCATCAAAAATATTCAGCTGTTTTGTTTTATGTGCGTATTTGCATTGACCTGCATTCTGCATGAAAATGTGTCCTACATCAGCTTTAGTTGTTTTGGGTTTTTTTTTTACCATAGATTAGTTCAAATCAAATATCAGTTATGACTCAAATAGTTTAGAACGAGCTAAGGTTGCATAAAAAGTGGTTTGATTTTTGTTTTAGCTTTGTAAGTTATTGACTTATGGCCTTAGACGGGGGGACAGTGGCCTACTCATCGTAAGGTTCACACGCAGACTGAATTGGATGTGTTTGTCATTTGTTAGAAAAATATGTTGGATGCTTAAGGGTTTAAAACTAACTAGATACATTATTGAGCAAAAGTAAAAAGTAAAGTGCTGTAACACAACAAAACCCCACTAGATGGAGCCACTCATACTAATAATCACCTCTGGTGTGTTTTCAGGCTCAATGTTGACTGCGCAGAGACAGAAGAGAGCAGTGACAGAGCAACTAGTGCTCAAGGTAAACCACACAACTTCAGAACTCATCGCCAACATATTTGCTTTTTTATTGTGTGTCCTGTGTTTTTTGTACTGTTAGTGAAAAAATCCATGGAGCAGATGCACTCACAGCTGGAACCAGACCCCGCCCCATAACACAAATGTTCACTAAAGTCTACTTTAAAATGTCAGCATATTTATTCCATATTTTTTAAAAAACATACATTATTATTGTATCCTGTCCAGTTTTCTTGGAAGCATAAATTCCGGTTTAGCTGAGTCATTGGGTTTATAACCAGCTCTGCAACAGTGTTGGGATATTATATTCCACTTATCAGTAAAAAGTAGTGTAACTCATTACTTATAAAAATTTTGATAATATAATACTAGTTACAATCTGAGGAACTCAAGTTACTTTCACATAAATTAATTGCTTTTATTGAAAACGACACTTCAGGACCAAAACACCACTGTCTGTTTGCTTAAAGGTGAATCAAATATTATGAGGAAAATGTGTTGTGACATCACATTTCCATTATCTAATTAGTAATCAAGTGTAAATGTAACAGGATTAGTGTTGTACAATGTTTCAACAATTGTGTGATTAGATCAAAGTAACTCACAGTAGTGTAACTGCAGTTACATTTTTGAGACAGTAATATTGCAATGCATTACATTTTTCTCCCTGTACTATAATGTATTACAATTTTACAGTAACTTACCCAACACTGCTCTGCAAGATGAAGAAGCAAACAAGCCTTAACAGAGACAGGAAGTGCGCTGTCAAGAAAAGTGGGCGGGCCAGAATAAGGTGAGACCGCTAGGTTTTGGAGTAGACTCATACTTCCATGCGTAGACCTAACAGGTGAAACTAAATACTTCTTCTTTTCTTCCTCTTCTCATTATAAAAAAAAGAGCCTTATTTATCTCTAATGGCATATAAACAAGATAAATAAGGCTCTTTTTTTTTTCTTTTTTTTTTTTTTTTTTGCGCACATTAACACGTACGAAATAGTTAGTATGAAGTTATGCACCTTTAAATCAATACCAAAACCTCATCTAAAAGACAACATTTTGTGTGGGCCTTGGTTCTGTTCTGCTTCATATAGTTAAAGTCAGTAAAATCCACTGCCAGTGAAAACAAAGCTGTTGAATGTATGCTCGCTCCCGTGGCAGGACGAGGCGCGTTCACGTGGTGCTGATGAGGCAGATGAATGAGCGCCTGCACGCGACCACAACAACAAACACGCGCGAGGACAATCGGAGCTGCTGCACGCGGGGACCGGCCAGTGACGCACGCACGGCTCGGTTTGGGTTCTGACGGATCATGTGACTTTAGCGGAGACCCGGTGCTGAAGACCGACCCGAGGGAGCAGCGCTGGCCGAGGTAAGAGCGCTTTTTCTCGGTCACACAGGGATGCAACACGCGGCAATCCCCGGTGCGCGTTTGAGATAAAATGTGACTTCTAGATTTGTCATTTGTTTTTGAGACAATATGTGTTATATTTGACCCAAACTATTTTATAAAATCGCCTTGTCTAAACTGTAGTTTGTCATGCAAAGAAATAAAATTTTCAGTGAAAAAAAAAATAATTGAAACTGTAAATTCTGTTGTGGTTTTTTTGTGCGAGGAACTTGGTGCGAGTGACTTGTTCGCGTTTTAGGGCGTGTTATTGACAAAACATCACAGTGAATCCAACTGGAAGGAAAGCTTTTTTTTCTGGTGAATGCAAGTTTAAAATCAATAGAATTAGCATAAAATTGACAACCTGACTAGATTATTGCATACATTTTTAAAGCTTATATTCCCATTGTTTTTTCAAGGTTTAAAACACAAAACACAACATAAGCTATTGATTCTGTTTTGTTATTCTGCTGGCGTTGGTCTTTTTCCAATGTTTTTGTTCGATTTATTGATGCAACATTTTAAGTCTGTTGCTTCAGCGGCTCCAACCCATTGCACTTTTCACAAGAATTGCCCAGCTTGTTTTCATAAAGAAATTTGAGTCAGTTTTTGAACGAATCCTTTATCTTATATTTATTTTTTCTGATTCTGCTGCCACCTAAATGATGGCATCTTTAGCCTGTTGTGTAATCACTTTGATCTAAACTGTCTATTACATTCAAATTCTTTTACATGAAGTGTCCTTTGTCTCCATGTCTTTCTCTCTCAGTTCACAAAAACCTATTACTTCTGTAGATTGAATGGTTGCCAGGTTAATCTGCTTAAACATAATAAAATAAAGATTTCTTGCACTGTAATCAACTGCAGCTTTAAATCATGCAAATAAGCGGAATGGGAGTTGAATTGTGGATTTGCTCATCTGCAGTTTTCACGCCTCCTGCAGCTGCTTAACTGTTTAAACTTGCAAACGGCTTTGAACGCAGCGTCGAGTCGTCTGAGGGAGTTGTGTCTGACAGGAAAGGTCGTGTTTCAAAGGTCCAAACAAGGGCAGAGGGAAAGATGATGATGAGTGACATTAAAGTGAAAATCCCCTACGCGTGCTCATGCATTTGACCCTTTCTTCTGTGCGTCTGGGGTTAAGCTTATTCAGGATCATTTTGGAGTTTGGTTTGGAGGGCTTGTTGCTGGAGGATTGATTGTGCGTGCCTTTTTAAAGAGGACATGCTCTGCAGAATGAACTTTGATGAGTTTTGAGTCCTGTTGCAGCAGTTTTTCCTCATTGGAAGTTGTATCAAGATTGGCTTCCATGCTTTAGTGGTCGTTATTGTTCTTCATGGAGCAGTGTTTTCAACTATCCCTTATCCCCGCCCACATCCTTACTGAGTTTATTAGAAAATGTATTAGTTTAAGTGACACAGGGTTTACACAGTGTCGTGCAGAGGTGTTTGATTGTGGAAAAAAGAATCAGTATTGAAATGATTATTTGCTTGAAGAGTTTTTAATCCATATACTTTCTTTACTCATCCAAAACACAGCTGAAGTTTTGATACTATTCGTTCAACTCTGATTCTTGTTTTTTAAAGAGATGATTTTGCATCAGCCCACCTCAACCAACAGTTGAAATTGAAAGTTGATCTCACATAAAGTTTTACATTACAACAAACTACGAGCCACTCAAAGACACCCTTGTATGTTCACTGAAGACTGCTATAAGAACCCCTTCTTATTCGGGCTTTTTTTCTCTTGACTAAAATCTCTGACTAAAATCATCTAAATTTCAAACTTAAACTATTTCTGATTCCTTTGGAGCACAAGCAAATAAGTGTTTTTAAAGCTGTATCCTTGTTGTTTTAACTTATGATAACTAACAGCCTCTGATCTGAACAGAAGTGAGAACCTTCCAAACCTCCAAAAGAAAACAGAATCTAATTTCTGCCTACATTGATTTTGGTAGATATAAGGATTGGTAAAGCTGCTGTTCACAGTTGAGACCTGAATGACACTAGATTTGGGTTTTCCTCTGCAAAAGCTGAAGGTAATTGAGGTAAAATGAGTTTTAGGGACCTAAAATTACTCAAAATTTTAGGTGGAGCCAATGCAAAAAAATTTAATAACATTTTAGAATTTGGGGGGAATTTTTTGTTTGTTTGCAAGTTTACAGTAGAAACTCTGAATAAGTGGGACACAATGGTATTTTTATTGTTAACATTTCCAGGTGGTTCATAGTTTTTCTACTTTTTTCAAATATTTAACAAAAATGAACGTATCAAGAAAAAGTGGGACGGAATTAGAAGGGCTTTTAATGTTAATAGCCTTGATTAACTACATATTTTTCATAAAACACTACACCAATAATTATGTTGTAATGTAGACACTTTTCAAAAATAAATGCATGCACAATCTGCTGCTTGTTATGATGAGATGAACAGGTAGGATCCTCTGTCAAAATTCCAATCAAAATTCTGTTTTGCAATGAACAAAAATGTAATATTATGGTTTATGCATGTCATAGTCAAATACCGAGGAAAACGCTTAATGTGTCTCCTTTAAATTGGGGAAAACTAGCACATGAAGAACCTACAAATTCTTCTGTTCCAAACTTATTGTACAAATCTGATGTGATGTCTCGGTTAATTTGACAAGTTCGATGCGATAACATTAAAGATCTCTTTGATTCAAACAACTTCATCCACATCTTGTTTTCCCTCAGTTCTCACGGATCTCGCTGAATATTTCATCCTTTCCCTCAAAGACAACAGTTTCTATGTTTTCCTCAACTCTCAGAGAATCGACCAATCGCAATGCAAGTTAAATGTCACGTGATCACGCTTGTTAATTATTTAGCAGCTGCACAGTTGACAGGTTTATATCCACAGGAAAAACATTTCTCCCACCTCTAGTCTATAAAATCATTCGCCAATATTTGAGAAATACAATTGATCTGGTAGAAATTGTATCTTTGGAATTATTGAGCCATATAAAGTTCAGTGTCTTTTTGAAAATATAAAGCCAGAACGTGACAAGTTTGAGGAGCCAATCAGAAAATGCCAAATTTAAATTTTTGGATCATTTTGAATCTCTTCTTAAAACCTGTTTCCTTTAAATTGCTTCTACTAACTAACATTTCTAGGTAAACTGCTTATGGAGAATTTGATCACACTGTTATTGTGTTTTAGCACATAATAACTACTCCGGTCTTGCTTTCAGTGTCTATATACACTGTTATAAGTGAATGAGTGTGCTAATGAGCATAAATGCACTACAACAAAATGGAAATGAGCCCTTGACAACAATCTAATGACAACGCATATCTCCTGATTAAGTAAACATGAGAGGAAGGACAGGGCTGAATACTCATACACACATTTTGATCAGGATCTTTTGACATAAAACAAAAACAAAACCAGAGTTGACATTCTTCTCTAATAGCAACAATAATTAAATGAGGCCTGAATCAGTTTTTCACCAACTCACTCAATGACCAGTCACGTACATATGTATTCAATGTATAGTCTTTAGTCATTGACATCAACTAATAATCATAGTTTTGATCATCAAACTTGTTCTACAGACTATGAAAAGACCTTTTAAAACTAAAACAGCGGCACAAAGCTTCACTAAGTAAATCAAAGCTTTAAAAAATAGTCCATAATTTTGCTGAAAAATTGCCAAATAAAACAGTTTAATGTCAGCAAGCTTTAAATCTTGTTTTACATTTATTGCGGCTCTCAGCACAATAATTAATTAAAAGGAGACCTATTATGTAAAATAATTTTTTCTGAGTTTGTAACCATGTGTTTCATCTTTAGTTTACTCAAAATTGTCTTTGCATTGATTCTCGCATGTTGGAGTAATCTTGTGTTACCTGCCAAAAAAATACTGGTTGCCACCTACCACCTATCCCTGCCCAATTGTCTCTATTTATGTTCTATCATATAATTTAGATTCCAGTTGAAATAGTCATGTAACCCTTTCCAACAATAAAAACAAGTATTTCAAAACTGGAATTTTCCATAAAGCTCATCAGTTCTGTAATTTTGAACAGAAAGTAAATGGACCTATTTGTATTTCTAAGTCTTTTGGAATTATTTTTGTGTTTTACAATGAACAAACTACAATATATTGATCTACATCATGTTCAAGTTTAATGCTAAATACATGAAAAACCACAATAGATCTCTTTTAATTTGAATAAGCCTACATTATTTCTGAAATAGTCAACTGTTGCACCTACACATTTGTTACTACACATTAGTTATGTTTCCAGCTGGGTGTTAATTGTAACTTTAGCACGTCTAAATTACAAAATCTTAATTGTTTTATCTGAGACAGGTACAGACAATTCTCTACTCTCATTTAGATTTCACAGTCATGGTGGGAAAAAGACAGCATTTATGAAGTCATCATTTCAATTTCCCCAAATCTTCCCCAAACCTTGGCTGCTCCTCTCCTGGTTGAGATTCCCATCTTTAACTTGAGCCCATTCATGCCTCACTCCACTTCATTGAGATCAGAAATAATCCCTGGAGTAATCAGATTACCACAGATTTTCTCACATTTCTCTGGATTAAAGTGTCTCTGCAGCAGCTGGAGATTCGCTCTGTACTGCTCACATCTGGATTGAACACGACACACAAAATCAGCCAGAACATTATGCCCCCTGCAGGTATAATACAGATAACAGATCTCCTCAAGGCGCCTGCAGTGGGCTGTGTTTACACGTACAAGTGAACATTTATATCTTCAAAGTATTGAGTGGTGATAAAGGATCTTATCCAAACTCTTTTGAGTGTTCTTGGTCTGCAGTTTGATGAATTGATAATATGCAATACACAGAAGTTGTTGTCGTTATCCGCTTAGTACTTGTCAATATGAAAATACATTAGGAATAGTGGCCTGATCATATTGAGAAATTAATGATGTTGTGTCTTTAACTGAACTCAATACGTTTTCATTTCATTGATCCAGAATGATCAATATTGTTTGAAATTTTACCCACATAAAGTTGTGAAGCTGTTCTTTGCTCAATTTTTTACAGTTACATAGCACTACATTTGTATCGGCTAATATTGGAATATCAAAACTGTCATAGAAACTGAAATACTGGACAATATGGTGATAAAAATCAAGTTGTGAGCTCATTCTTTTGACAATCTGTTATTTTGTTAAAGTTGTCTGACAGTGCTTGACTATTTTTCTTTTTTAAAATAGAGGCTGTTTCAATCTCTAAGTCTTTCTATTGCTGACCCACTGTATTTAACCAA
Source organism: Mugilogobius chulae (assembly GCA_038363315.1). NCBI lineage: Eukaryota > Metazoa > Chordata > Actinopteri > Gobiiformes > Gobiidae > Mugilogobius > Mugilogobius chulae. Next base: position 21,166,368 of record CM076414.1, read on the forward strand.
TCGCAGTAGTATTCTTATTTCAAGGTGTGATTGTTGGCAGTATAAAAGTAAATTGAAATTCATTGGCGTGAACATTAGGAAAACAGACTATGTGCATAAATCGTTGCAATGTTTTTTCTGTGCTAGAAGTCAAATCTCAATATAAACCAATGGGTTCTCAGAAAGTATTTACTGGTCTGTAAATGCTGGTCACCAAAGTTTTTGATTGGTCTTATACTAAACAATACTAGAATTTCGTAAAATATGTTCAATACTTACAAAAACACACAAGAGGCAGCCATTTTCTATGCTAAAAAATAGGGTCTTGTCCAGAAGCTCTTGTGAGTCTTTTTGTTCTGCAGTGACTGTGTTTGCCAAAAGAAAGTCTTGTGGTAAATGAACAGCAGTTAACATTGTGCTGTGTTGTTTCTTTTGTGCCAAAGCCAAAAGAGCATAAACTGCTGTAGTTAACGAGCAAGTTTCTCTTTAGGATTGGTCAATAATGAAAGTACATTTCACTGCAAAATGTAATATTAGTATAAACACATTTAGTAAATGTGGGGTTTTGGATTTCTTAAACCCTAATTGTTAAAGTCAAAGAAAAGGTTAAGTAGGGCCTTATGGCTAATAGTGCAGCGTCTGGAAGGGGTGTAGATGAGGTGGTATTTTCTCCCATAACAAGCTTCCTTTTAGAACTGCGAAAACATCATCTTGACCGTATGCTCTTTTGGTGATTTCTTCGTTTAAGTTTTTTTCTGTCTACATCCAAAATCATTCCACAAGGATAACTGTTTATCTCAAAAGCTTGATGTTTTTTTAAGTTAGAACTGATCCAGTCTGAACAAATTTCACTAAAACAGACATTTCATTTAGGTCTAAAGGGTAGGTGGAGTTGGTCAACAAAGTTCTTGATTGATAGACGGTGTAATCTCTCAATCGTCCAGGAGTGATCCATAGTAGAAAGAGTTCAAAGTGGTCATCTGGACAGCGTTCGAAAACGCTGTCCAGATGACAACTTTAAACCCTTTCTACGTCTTGATTGATATGTATAGCTTTCACTACGCTCATGTGTCCTAAGCAGCTGGTTTCAAAAGCCTTGCCTGGATCATCCCTGCATGGACATTTAAAACAGGAGGAGAAGGAAGCCTGAGGGAGAAATAACCTGGGAAAACCTTTGGACTCCTGTGGGCAAGGGCTGTATAGTAAGCGTCTGGGGAGAGGGAAGTCATGTCCCCTCTAAGCAGTGTAATGTAGATGGAGCTTCTTTTGCCATCCTTTATCATCCATACATGCAGTGTCTATGAGAAGGAGGAGCTGATAGTCCCACAAACCCACTTTTCTTCTCTCGCTCTCATTTATATGTAGCTTCATAATTTAGCACCTACACACTTACTACATTTCCCACAATCCTATGCTGCGTTTGTTGCTAGGGGACTCCTGTGTCCCCCCTCACATCACATCTTCTTATTTAAACTTTGATAACATCTTGGGAATCACCTGCTTCTCGCAGCATGGCAACAGAGTCTGCTGCAGTTTTATTGGACAATATTACAGACGAGGTTTGTGGGAAATGTAGTGGTGGGATTTCATGTGTGACTTCAACCCAGTTCTGTCCAGGACTTTGCAGGTCACTGGGTCACTGTGATGTGAAGGAGTGAAAGGAATGGTGGCTTCAGAAAGAGTGGTTCTAGTCTGGAAACATCAAGGACATTGCAAGCTCATTTTTTTCTTGCTTTTTCTCTGGTTTCCTCGTTTTTCTCTTCATGGCTGACTTAATTATGCAGCCAGCTTTTCTGTAAGGAGAAAGCATAAGATGTTTGTGAGATATGATGAGTACGGAGTAGAAAAACAATAGCAGTATCTGTCAGTTTGCCTCAGGGCAGCTGTGGCAGAAGAAGTTCACCAACAGAATGTGGTCAAAGATGATTTCTACTTTCATAAATATTATAAAGAACAAACAATGAATGTTGAAGAAGTAGTTGCTGATTCCATAAATCTGAATATTTTCTTTTTCCCCCCACATTTTTTACAAATAGAATAAGTTTTGTGCCAGGTCTGTATCAGAAAAATCAAACTATTCTCCATCTCACCATAAAAACACATCACAATCTTTCTATCTATCCTCTTTATTTAAATGAATAAACTGCTAAAGCCCAGTGTTCTGAATGAGCTGTGAGGAGGATCTGGTGTGAAGCTGCAGCAGACACACAGAGAACGCCCAGGGGTTGAAAGGTTATTGGCTAAAACTCCGCAGCTCTCGACCAATCACGAGCCGGCGTCAGCAGTTGAGATTTGGTGCATTGTTGCCGGGCGGATTCTGCTTCTGCCGCTGCCACTGACCTACATTTATCTGCACAACACAAATAAATACACACAGAGAAAGAGAGAAGGAGGTGGGTGGAAGAGAGAGAGAGAGAGAGAGAGAGAGAGAGAGAGAAGAATTATGAGAGAAAAAGAAATTGTGCAAAGAGATATTTAACCAGCCTCAAGGGGTCACAAGAGAGTGCAGTGTTTGGGCCAGCGCCAAGCCTGAATAAGAGAGTTTTACTGCAAAAATACATTAAATAGATGTGATTATTGTTTGTTTATGAATTAAAATGTCCACATTCATTTCTATCCTACTCTATTCCATATGTAGATATATTTAGCAACTAGACGCTAATATTTTGAGCTAATGTACACTTTTTTGCCTTAAACTATTACATTTCTTGTTGACAAATTGCTTACACAGTGTACATTTAGTTCAAAGACGACACTGCACAAAATGTGATGACCCTGCTAGTTTCCTACACACTATAGGTTACTTGCGGATGTCTAAGTAAAATGTATTTGTAACTGTTTCTTTTTTTAACTCTTTTCAAATAATATGCTTTGTCTTAAATGAAAACAATTGGACCAGCACCACCGAAAACGTTTCCTTATTACATTGTGTAACATTTTTTTGCAGCCATTTTTGCAGTGAGAGAAACACCCATCTTTCAGAGACAGGCTCAACCTACCACAATAAAGGTCTTATGTTAAGTAGGGGTGTCAAATTAGTGCATTAATTGAGATTAATTACATACAGACAATTAATCGAGTTAATTTTTAAATCGCATTAATCTATTTTGAAATCCTTAACTTCATTGTTTCCATATGCGAGTCTCAAAGTGGACATAAGGGTTGTTCAACTTGACAACTTAACAACAAAAGACTTCCTAAAGTCTTCATTTTTTGCAATATATTAATATTTCCATCTGCAATAATATGTAATTAATTAAATTGGATAAAAACAAAACAAAAACACTTAAGTTGAATGTTTTTCACAGCAATTTTTAGGCGAGATTAAAAATAGATTAATTAATTAATTAATTACAGATCATAATTAATTAATCTCTTCAATTTTTTAATCTCTTGACAGCACTAATATTATGTAATGGATCATGAGCATTCAGCATTTCAGTGGACACTGTAAAGATAACTTGTTCTGGCCACAAGGCATTGTTAGACTAATACACTACAACATTATTTTTTTTCCAATTAGGATTGCCATAGAAAATGTATATATTGGGTATTTTAGGACATCGTGTAATCGTGAAGATTTGTGAATTAAATGTGTGAATGAAATAAAAACTAAATATAGGGACATCTGAAATGAGGAAAACAGAATTAATGTGAATAAATAGCCTGGGGACATGCAGGCTCCACAAAAATACAGTATACAATGTGCAGAGAGATCAGCAGAGCAGACCACTTCAATTGGACTAAATATAGGCTAAAAATAACTGGTCCTAAACCATTTTTATAAACATAAAAGCAGCAATTATGGAGGAGGAGTTTGGGATTAGACCCGCTTTAATCCAAGGTTAAAGGTCACGGATTATAATTTCAGATTTAACTCCACTGTTTTCTCTGATGCAGAAAAAACACGAGAGTTCAAAGCCACATTTTCATATATTACATATTTAACCTCAGATCTGAGTAAATATGTAAAAAAAGCTGCAACGTGTGAACTCAGAGTCTGCGCTCAGTAAAAAAACGTGACATAATGACATTACATAAACACTAGTTAAAAGTGTCAAAGCTTCCCATCTATAAATATGTGCCAACTATCCTCTGCAACAGCATAAAACGGGGTCCTTTTTAGTAACCAATTCAAATAATGACTTAAAAAATACCACTAGACTGTATACCAGCATCATTCAGCCCTACTTGTCTTGTCATAAAAACTTTTTAAACAAGTCATGTAGCCACTTTTCAAATGCTTTTATCAGTTTTGTAGTTTTGAGCAAGAAGTCAATGGATTATGTCAGGCTTTCATTTACTTTTTAGATATCATGGAAAATCTATTTCTGTGGATTTTTGAGCCTACATGATGCAGTTCCTCGTCATAAATGCTATTCAAACTAACAGTAAAATGATGGAGACGACAGGAATGTCCTGAAATGACTTATTATTATACTGTAGTTGTCTATGTAAGTGTAGTGTTTGAGGAAACCAGCAGAGGGCACTGTTTAAAAGAAATAAAAGAGGGAAACGCTTAACTTTGGTCATAGGCCTACTGTTTGCTCATGATTGAAACTATTAATTATTGCAACCTTACCTTTGATGAGTTATGGCCGGTGTGTAGATTTAAGTATTTAGTCTAAGTGATGGGATTTTCTTTTAGTTCTCCTTATTTTTGGGTTTAAAATAGCATAGCATCCACACATTCCCTTAGGCAATGCAGACCTCAGACCAACATCAGTAAAACTTATTTCCTCCCCAGAGCGAGCCTGTTCCCTCCTGCTGAGAACAGAGCCTGGTGTAAATGGATGTAAATGTTATCGAACGAGCGGGATTAACCCATTGTTCTGTTTATGCTAACTGTAAAACAAAAGACTGGAGAGAATTTATAGAGGACACGCGGGGACAACCATCTCCGAAGATCAAAAGCCAAAATGTGTCAAAATAAAAGCAACGCGTTTAATAGTGGGTTTCACATGACATCACAACCTTCTACTGGCCAATGTAATTTCAATGAGTGAGGCAGCAAAATAAAATTGTTTGAATGCAATTTATTTTTAATAAAATGAGTATTTCTAGTCATTACAAAATAATGCTTTTAAATTAGCAAAATATTTTTTGAATTATTTATGACAAGTCAATTTATTAATGGAAATTGCCTCTTGCCCCACCTGCTATAATGCAAGATTCTGAATGTGAACCACCTATTTGAGGCTTAAAACAAATTCATTGTTTTTGTGTCGATGTATTTGATATAACATATGGAAGTTTTAGCTTAACTGCGTCAGATTTGGATATAAAATGTGTAAAGTAAGTAATATTATTGTTTATTTATGTTTTATTTTGAAATGAGATAGGCGGAAGTTGAAGTCGCAGGTGAGAAAGTCGCGAGGGGGAGGAGTCTGCTACAGCCAAACGCGCTCTCCACAAACTTCTACACAAACTCCATCAGCAGTACGACGAGAGCTGCTACTGCGACAAGCATTTCCACTACTGTGACTGCTTTTGCTGCCATCATGCAGTAATGATATAGTTGTACCGTTTAAATTAACACATTTAATTCAGAGCTAGAGATTGATTGGATTAATAATTGTGGACAATCTAACGGATTTTACGTTTATCATCGCAGGACACGTGACACAGGTAATTAAACATTAGAGCAAGAATGTCAATTGTCATGACAATTTGACAATTTCATGATCAAATTTTGTCAACTTTTTATGCAATGTTTGTGTGCATTTTTTTTCTTTTTCTTTTCTTTTTCCTTTCTTTACATTTGCAGCTTAGATTTGCTTTTAATTTTAGTAATAGATATTTTGATGGATTAAAAAGGATCAACAAGTCCAAAATTAAAGCCTTTACTAAGTATTCTAAATTATTTTTTTATAAGTCTGTGGTGATTCTGAAAGCAAAGGCTGGATTAATTCAGAAAAAAAAAAGACTATCCAGTGAATTTTTTGCAGTGGTTGGATTCTGATCATTTTAACTTTAAATTGATTGAGTAGTATCTTGTTTTGGAGTCATTAGATAAGACTGTTTACAGTGATTGCATTGGAAAGGAGAGAATAGCCTCTCAATACTACTAATATTAGTGGTTTGAAGCAACACTAGACACATCTTGCACATATTCTGCTAAATGTTCTGGTGTTTTGTGTTGTCCAAGGCTCGGTACAACATTAGTTTGTGGTATCCTGTTGGCAAAACTCCAACAACTTTTCCTCAGTTCCTCTTGAAGTGAATGATGTAATGCTCTCTGTTTTGCATTGGTTTGCATGAGTTTAATGTGGTCGGTCTATTTTTCCTAGGTGGCAAAAAACAGTGATATGACATTGTAATATACAACTAAACACATTTATGTCTGAAAACAAAGAGAAGACGTTTAAGGAGTGAAAAACATGATCTCAATGACAATATTCCAACCTATTTTTGTTTTACTGTTTTTAGAAACTCCTACAATATTTTTTCAGTACCAAACCTGGGTGTTTTTGGGCATCTAGGGTAAACATACAAAACAAAAAGCTTGTGCAATTCTTAATATTGATTGGGGGTATTATTTTAAAAAATAGCTATATGTAGGCCTCAGCGATTTTTTTGGCGTATCTTGATATTCCGATGATATTATTTCAAACTAATCGGAAAATGTTCAAACACACCTTCTAAATGTATCAGTTGAAGCTTAATGGTCAGAAAAATAGGCTGTAGTGTAGCTGTAGAGACATTTTTGGTCGAGTTAAGATGTGCTATCAATCAATAGTCGACTAAAAGGTCCTTTCTAAACTAGTGAATCTCTAAATGTTTTGATCGAATATTTGAACCAACTACCCTCATAAGTCCACAAACTCAGAGATTTGCTACTATTCATGAAGAAAAAAATGCAACTAAACAAGATTTTTATGTAAAAAATTCAGAAAATATTTGCAATGTGCTTTCTAACTAATGAATATATATTATAATAAATATATATGTAATGACAACTAAGACACCAATGATTGATTAATTAACTAAAATATTGTGTTCTACACTTTTTTGAACATTCACAATAATGTAACTTTCTTCATTTGCATTTTTAAACAACTAGTTTAGTTGTTTAAAAAAAAAAAAAGTTTTTTTTTTTATCTAATTATATTCTAATTGAAATGAAACATCATCATACCTAAAATTATGCACACATGGTCCAAAAATCTCAAGTTTTTTTAAATAATTTAGATTTTGTGGTATCAGTTTTCATCCAATCGGACTTAGTTTAGCTTAGTTAGTTTACTTTTTTATTATATGTATACATGTTAATAAATTGCCATGTATTTTTGGTTTGTATTTCCTTAACTTTGTATCAAAGCCAAACTAAAAACAGCATGTTTCTGATTTAACCTCCCACCTTTTCTAAGCTATATAGTTTTTTGCCCAATACTTCATCATTTTTCATCATCTTTGACGGGTATAAGAGCACCTCACCTGTTCTTCGCCCACTCCTCTCTCTCCGGCTCTGAACGATGCAAATGTAGGTTTGTGTTAAATATGTTAATGATTTTGAACGAACCAACAGCTGCGTCTCTGATAAACATGTGCATGAAGAGGGTTTGAAGTCTGAATCAAAACAATTAGAGCCGCACTTTCATTTCACAATAAAAGCCCTCCCACGTTTAGGATTTTTTAAAGCACAGTAACAGTTCAGCGTTGGTTTTCAGTTAATTATTCACTGCTGTACAATTTATGCACACAGTTAGTCAGGAACAGTAAAATAAACAAATAAATCAACCTAAGGCATAGCTACATTTTTTCTGTATCTTGCTGAAATTGTTATCAATGTGGCTTGTGAGATAAGATGTCAGATTTGATGTAAAGGTACAGGCCAAGGACAACAAAGAACAAACATACTTCCTGCTTTGGTTATTGTTGTGCTTTAGCCTACTGTGAGCAGCAGTAGAAAATAAAGATTTATGAGAGTGACGAAGAGAGAACAGCATCAATGTTATGTTGAACCTTATGTTTTGGATTGAATTTTGAGGAGAATTAGTTCAGTTTTACATGTTCTGCAAGCAGTAGTGTTCAGGATGTTCTAATTAATTTCTCATGTTAGTGGAGTGTCAGCTTCACAGAGAGTGCAAGGAAGGAAAAGTTCAAATAACTTTGAATTGAGAGACATTTTAGTCAGGTCTGTTGGAGTAAACAGATGGAATTCTAAAGGAGTAGCTTATTTTCTTCTAAGCGTAACAAGGTAAATACAGCTCACTAAAAGTTGTTTAAAAAACGCAAAGTAAGCTACTGCTAATTTAATATAATTTATTGTTTAGTTTCTTTATTATGTGAGAATTAAGTTTTTATTCAAGGCAGTGAAAGTGTCCTTGGAGAAGTTTCCTGTTTTCATCAAAACACAGGGAATGCCCCATCACCCCTCTTCCTCCTTCTCTTTCTCCAGCACATGGTCATGAATACATAGAGTCAGTTTAAGTTTGTTTAGTTTGTATCAAAAATATGTTTATGCAACGACTGAGTTGACATGTAAATAAAAGTCCATTAAAGATGGGGCAGCTGATTTTCACACTGCATCACCAATCTGACAACTTTCATTTGAAACATGGTTAATATTGACATGTTTTCATTTTGGCTGCAATTATGGCTTAAAAACTTCTTACAAACAACAAGCAATTCAGACAGTACACAGTGGTCTCATTTTTTTCACAAAGTGCTGCATTTTTCATATACTTTTTAGTGGAACACAAAGTTGACTAATTTACAACAACAAAAATCTAAGGGATGCTCATTATTGATTTTTTTTCTACTATTGTACATTTGTGGGGTTTGCTATAAATTGTAAATATCAATGTTAGAAAGCAAATTAGTTCTAAAAAAAACTAAATCTTTCTCAATTAATGAACTCCACTATTCCCCTTTTCTTTTCCTTTATTTTAAAAATCCAAACGCTTGATTTTGTGTCTCCAGGCATCATTAGGACAAAACAGTAGCCAGAACAGTCATTAAATGATGTCTCAGTTTGTTGCAGATGCTCAAGGTATTTCCTGGTTTCAGAAATAGAGAGAAGGTGAATGTGGCCCATTTAGCTTGTACTCTCTCCTCTGTTGTGAGTCCTCACGTGTGGATCCTGGTCCCTCTCTCTGGTCACATTCCTGCTATTAGTCGTGTTCAGACCTGTGTCTGTCCTCAGCCTCTGTCTCCAGTATCACATCACAACACCTCTGTCCTCCACTACATTTGTCTCTCATACTTATAATGTTGGAATTTTACCATTTTTACTATTTTAGAACAAAAACAAATATGTAAATGTATATTTTATACAATTTCATCAGTGATTATTTCATACCAATTACTTTATTACTTTTCTTTGCTGTCCTTCTTAATGCGGTTATTCAAAGGGCAGTGTTTGCCTGCAGACCTGTGTGTGACCTCACAGTAGTTACATCATAAACACGTTTTGTCTGACCTGTACTACTGCTGTGTCTGTCTCTCTGAGCTTCTGTTTGTCTTTAACAGTTCAGGCTGGGGACAAGGAGTTTTGTAAAGACATTCTTTATGGTTTGCTGTGATTAACTACCTCTTGTTGTTTGTCCTCTTGAATCTATGCTTCTCCATGTGGGCTTCGAGGATGTATTTAGCATATGGTACAGTAGTATATGTGTACATGTGTTAATATGGAACTAGAAAGCTGTTGATAGTGGCTATGCTTGCTTTTTTATAAGTGAGATGAAACTGAATATACATGTAGAATTAAACTTGAAGACCTTGTTAATGCCCAATATTGATGGTTTAGAAAAGAAATGGTATTCATACCATCAGTCTGCCCCTGGGCAGCTGTGACTGCTATAATAGCGTGCTTTTACCAAGTGAGGAATGAATAAATATGCAAAATGTGAAGCATCTTTGGGTGTCAGGAATAAGGATGCACCGATCAAGCTTTTTCAGTTCCGATACCGATTCCAATTCTTTGGCTTTAAGTATCTACCGATACCCGATATCATCCGATACCAGTGGAAGGACTGAAATTACTTTTCTTTCTTATTAAACATAAGATATTTGTCTAAATATCTTATTTACGTATTACAGTGCAAGCCACAACTTTACAACTTAATCTAAATAAAATTAACACTAATATGAGACGTTCTGGGTCATTGCCAGCCAGTAAATATGACTTATTATGCCCAATTAAGGTACAACTTTATTATATAACTCTAATAAATGGCTGAACCGATATCATTGAGCCGATACTCGATCCAGTAAAATGTCCTGGATCAGCACCGATATCCGATCCCAGATCATGACTTGGTGCATCCCTAGTCATGAATAGCACTATGTAAATCCAATGCATTAATACTATTGTAGGGGTTTTCAAAGATATGATCATCGGTATTGGCCGATATTAGTTGGGGATATATTTCCTTTCCAGTTTATACTCAGTGCATTAGATTGTTCTTTTTAAATAGACTAGTGAGTGAAAATACAAATAGAAGAGACTATTTGTACTGTGCTATGATATAACTTAGAAAATTTTGTGGAGCTTGTTATGAACTTTAAATGTAAATATTTGTTTCAACTCAAAAAAAAAAAAAAAAGTTAAATCTAAAGAAACAAATTGTGCATATGCTTTGCTCATATTTCATTTGCAAATATGTGAAAAAAAAGATATGTTATTTAATCATTGTCATTTACTTTGTTCACACTGTTCTTTTACTCAGTTTTGGTTGGTGATAATCGTATGAGCTGTAGTTAATTGTAAAAGCCTTTTCTGAACCCCCTGGTGTCTGCGAGCGACCGTGTGTCTCCAAACACTCTGACACGTGTTTTGTTGTTGTTTGCTCAGATGTTGTTTTCTCTGCAGCATTTGGCTTGTTGTAAAAACTGCAGATGTCCAAATGAAATTAACAGATAATGTTGTTTTAGCTTAGCAGTGGTGTGGCCAAGACCAGGCTTCACCAGAGTCAGAGGAGTCTCAATATTTGAAGGCCAGGAAACCAAATTGTGATAATCCTGATCGATGTATCTTCAGCTTTCAAACCTGCAGTGTAAAAACAATCATTTACTTATAAATAATCTCACCCACACTTTTAACCTTTTACCAAAAAAATCCCAAAAAAAGCTGGATTTTGTAACTGGTCTGTCTCTATTGTGTGATTCCACAGTGTATCTTTGACCCTCTGCTTTCTCCTGCTCTCTTTCTAAACTTAGAGCTGAACACAATGTGCCCTAGAGCCTGAGAAAAGGAAACGGGAAGTGCGGACAGGAAGTGAGCCCAGAAAACCAGGAAGAAGACAGGAAAGGATTTAGAAAACACGGATGAGGAGCGAGTGGCAGTGATGACGGAGCAGCTGCACAACTGGGAAAACATAAACAGTCTGGTTTGGTTGGGAAAAGAAAATTAACTAAAGTTCAGTTAAAATATGCCAAATTTCCAGTCTACAAATTGCAAAATTTTTGATGAAAGGTCACATTCAAAATTCTAAATTATTTCTTGTTGTCAAAAAAATATGCATTGATTTCATTATATTGACCATTTTTTATATTTGGCTAAATTAGTTTCAGTGTTGCATTTCTGAGCATATATGGGATTAAAATGGGATTAATCCTTGGTATTTAACACAAACCATATCAATTACTTCCTCCAAAATCTGAATTCTGCGCCAAGCCACAAGTTTTCAATAAAAAATAGAAAAGAACTGATTTTTGACTATTTATAATAATTGAATGTCAGACTACTATTTATTTAAACTAGTATTTAAACCTGAGGCATTTTTGCAGTAGCATTACCCTGAAAATCATGCTAGTTTTATAAAGATAATGTTTTAGAAATTTGCTAGGTTAGACAAAATGTATCTTTTTGAATGATCTTTATTAACGTGTAAGACCAGACACACTGAAGCCTTGTACATCCTGGGATTTTGGCCAACTAGACAATGCACTAAACCGGATTAAAAACCCTAATCTATATTTGTTTATGTCCAGAGCAGCAGAGGTTACATAAGTTGTGTAAACAGACGTGGTGTGCGTGAGACAATTCCTGCTGATGATGATAGAATAAACCCAAAGTATTCTGTCGTTAAACAGTCAGGGGCAGAAAAAAACACTGAAATTTACGAGAAAAGGAAAATAAGGAGAAGAACAAAGCTGCGGGAATAATGTGTGCAGAGCAGGAATAATGGAGGATGTGGAGAGAAGACAGAGTTGTGCAGCTGTAGACAAAGACTATGAAGTTGGCTCTGAACCAAGCTAGAGAACAAATATAGCTTGTGTATATTTACAAATCAATCAGCTGTCTTGGAAATAGATACTCAAATTTAATCATAACTGTAAGGTTTTTTTTCCAAACCTCTGCAAATGAAATCACAAATCTTGCATTTTACCTGTTGATGGAAAAGTAAGGCATAAAAATGACACCATAAAAGATCTAAATAGTTGCTAAAAACACAGCTTTAGGATAGATTCATCAAAATATGTCTGATGATACTGTTTGTTACCATTCTGTGAAGCAGCTCTAGAGCTATGAAGTTTTTTTCAAATGTGTGAATGAAAAAAAAAAACAAGTTTATAATTTTACTTTTGATAATTCAATAATATAACATTTTGGCTATAGCTCTGACTTTTCATTATACAAACCCTTCAAGCCTCTCAACCCGCACTTTTGGCTACAAATGAACACAGCTTGCTCCATCACCTTCAAGCTTGAGTTGTAAAATGTATTCATAAATAAAAATACTACAACATATAAAAGATATAAATAGGACAAAATTAACCTTTCCTGACAGTTTTAGAATTACAAGCTTTATCCGAAATACTGTGATCAGGTCATGGAAACATAAAGAAAATACTAGGACTATCACTAACAATTATTATTAATCAACGGCTGAAATTATTAAAATACACAATTTAAAATTTTATAAAAATTTTTAAAATGTATATTTTGACATGAAAAAGGTTGAAATATTGTGGGAAAAATAAAAATAAAAATCGTATTGATAAAATAAAAATCACAATTGGTTATTGTTTTGCTTTATTATTGCAGCGGCCTTTGTTGTAAAAAAGATGTTTTCCTGTGTTTTAAAGTCTGTTTGTTATTTTGTGTTTAAAACTCTTAGTTATTTTGTTTTCAGTATGCAATCAAAATCAATATTGAACCTATTCCTATTCTTCGACACCTTTATACATAGAGATGGGTGTCTTTCTTGCCCCAAAACGCAATGACAAACTGCTGCTTTGATTTCTGTAGTTGTCAGAGTCATTTCCAGTCTTCTGCTTGTGCTGAGGCAGGCCCTGAAAGACAGACCTGCACATTGTTCTTTGTATAGAGTCTACTGATGGAGTTTGTTTTGTCAGATTCTTAACATGTCTCATAGTCGTGTTGTCAGTCTCTTCGCTGAACCATCCACTGTTTTCCCTCAGTCTCCAACTTGTTTCAACCTGAATCCTATACGGCTACTTCTTATGAGATACACCTCTAATATTGAGTATTTAATTCATCTTCTGTTCTTGTCCACTGTGCAGATAAAACAGAGAAATTATATATTATCTTTTGGTTGTGGGAATAGTGCTTAATATTGAACACTTAATGAATTACATTTTAACTTCAAAATCACTGTAGTTTGTCTATTTTTGGATATATTTGAACTTTATCACAGTGCTCTTATGCTCTCGACAGTACTACTAATCCTTCAGTATCAGATTCTAGTCTCTTTTTGTGGTGTAAACACAGTGAGAGAGATAGCCTCACTGTTGTGTCTTTAGTGTTCAATGAAACAGACCTGAGCTGGTTCAAAGACTTAATGTTGTGTCTAAAACAGGACTCGGGGCCATGGCAACAGTTGTGCATGCAGGGATTACGGGGAGTAAGGGAAAATGGTAAAAAAAAATACATGTTTTGAACATAAACCCTGAAAAAAATTGGGTTGCAAGTGAATGGATAGAGGGGTAGGCAGTTGGGCTGGTACATTGATCCTCAGTCAGATGAGCACTGTCATTATATTCTTCAGTAAGACATCTAACACAGCTCAAGCTCAGTGTCTTTGTAGTAGTGTGTGCTTGTCCAAGTGAGTGACTCCTTAATGTAAAGAATTTTGAATGCCATTGGAAAAAGAAAAGTAAACGTGAACCTTTGCCTCGCTTGCTTTATTGTCTACTGCAATAACTGTATTAATGTGATATTTGATTATGCTTTTTGACAAAGTAACTGAATGTATTTATTTTCAAACATTTTCATTCCTTGCTTTAATTGTCAAGAAAATAACTAAATCTAGGCTAATAAATACAGAAAAAAAAGATTGATTTTTTTCCCAGTGTCAACAGTAAGTTTCTGCTAAATAGAAGACCTTGGTTTAAATTAATCCAAGGTGCTATGACTGTTGATTTAAAATAAGATAAAATATAGAGACTTGAAACATCTGGACAGTCCAAACTGATATCGCTCTGTATCAACTCCGGGTAGGGAGTTGAGTCTGGAATTTTCCAAGCCTCTGAAACTTATCAGAAACAGACAATGGAGTCTGGAAATGACTTGGTTCATAGTTTGTACTTTGGCGCTTAAAAGATTGAGATTAAGTTTGATGCAATACTGATTTTTTAACTAACCCATATTGCAATATAAATACTTTTATTATGCTTTTTTTGATTATTATGGTTAATAACAAACAACAACAGAATTAACAGCACAAGACACTTTGTCTGTAAAGATTATCTTGATAATAAGAATGAAATTTACACCTACAAGTTAAACTCAATTACTACTTCCATTGTAAATGAGGTCACATCTCAAAAAGCTCTTATGGATTTATTGCATTGAGCTGTGTAGCTGAGTTGACTGAAAAACATTTTGTTCCGTCTGTGTTTTGTTTCCAGAACGCTGGACTGGACTGAGGCAAGTTGGTGAAGACGCTAATCAGGTCGGTCAAAGGCCAGGGGTTAAAGGTTAAAAGACAGACTGTTGGATGGCCACAGGAGTGAACTACTGGAGCGCATATGAACCCACTTATAAGGTCAGAACTAACATCACATTTAAAACACTATATCTAAACCAGTTTTGAGATCATTTAGCTGTTTTGTTAGTCACATGTTTGTTTTTCGTCTTTTTGCAACAAAAGTTTGTGATAAGATTAAAAATGAATTTGTTAATACAAACAATTCTTAGCTGTGCATCATGTATGTTGAAAACAATGTCTTTATGTTTCCTACTCAGGTGAGAGAGAGCGTTTGGGGTGGGGCAGAGCTTGACTCCAGCAGTGAAGAAGGAGGGGGTGGGGTCACATGGGTTGCACCCACCATGGAGGTCAGAGGTCAGCTCATCACAGCCACAGGTCAGAGGTTCTGTCGTAACATAATTTATACTCATATTATTTTCTGTATATTTAAATATATCCTTACCTAACAGACACAGGGCCTGATAGGAAGCAGAGAGCTCAGCGATTGGTTGAGCTTCAGGAGAGAAGGCGGGGCTTACAGACGTTGCTCAGCACAAGATTGGTTGAGCTCAGGCGTGTCTGTCTCCAAGAAGCAGTAAGTGATGGTCTTTAAAAGTTTCTAGTGCTAGTTTCAAAGTAATTAGTTATACAGTATATGATTATTTCTCTGTATAACTGTGATTCATTTGTGATTGGCCAGGAGCTCACTGGTTTACTTCCAGATGACTTCCCGCTGGAGGAGGGAGAGAAACCTCCATCTGTCCGACGAAGAGGAGGCTCCAGACTCAACAGGAAGAACAGAACTGAGGTGAGAAGCAGGGGCTGTAAAATAATTTGTTTTGTAGTAAGGAAACTGCTTTGATTAGAACTTAAAGTTTTTGGGAAAGACAATAAGATTGTGTAATTATGTGTCTAGCTGGAAGAAAAGAAAAAGAAGACTCTGTTTAGCTCAGTCCGAAAACACAGTGAACCTGAACACATCTCATACATACAAGGCCAGAGATCCAAAAGGACTGTTCACAGAGGCTGCCATACAGGTAATGTACAATTACTGCTACTAAGGGTTGTTTAGGTGCTCATGCTGACCATGTCCAGTCTAGACTATGGTCTCAGCTCCACTGTTTCTGACACGTTTAATCCAGTAACGCAAGATAATCAGATACAAAGGACAACATTTCCTTCAGGTGACTATACCGTTTATTGTTAAAGTATCATTGATTAATTTTGTTTGCAGATGAGTCAGTGAGGTCGGAGAGCAGCTCCACGTCAGATTCTACAGGACATGACAATGGTAACTCACCTATTATGACCCAAAAATGTTTCTCTTATCAAACAGCTATTAACACACCAATGTTGTAGTGCAGATATAACATACACGTCACCATCTTTCAAATGATCTTAACTTCATAGGAGTGCCTAATCATTTATACAGTATAAGCCCCTACTTTAGAGCTTTAGTAATATCGAATTTATAACCAAACCTTTCCTACGAGAATATTTTTCAGTCTTCTAACTAAAGCAAAGTAGTTTACACAAACTGCATTGATTTAAAAGTAACAAAAACGAGACTGCCGACCTATCAGTCAGACTCCTCTTCTTAGTCCCCTGTGTAACAATTCCCTGCTTCTTGTATGCAAATATCCTGCTTTAACACTGTCCTAGTTCACCTGCAGGCCCAGTTTTTAGAGTTGTCCCAGAAATCTTATTTTAGTCTCTTCTACAAATTTATTTTAGATGCTATTTTTGAACATCAGGTGCATTTGGAGGTTTTAGAACATCGATGATTCAGCTCAACTTTGTGGCTTTTCTTAACAAAATTAACAAAGATCTGAAAACAAAACAGTGACTTGTAGTCCTTCTTATGAAAGTGTGTCCCGCAAATGCTTCTTATTTTTATCTTCTAATCTTGGTTTCTTTATGTAACATGTTTCCCTTAGATGAGAGTGTGTCCCAGTGTCGCCCTCAGCTGGCCACTGCTGGTTCTTCTCCAATTGAAGTTTTTTCTCAAAATAAAACCAGAAACAACTCAGTCCACAGCAGGTAAGATGGGATGTGAATTTACATAGAAGTTCATGATGCGCAAAATGCCTCTCACTCTTACTTTGCATTTATTTTAGCAATATTAGTTGTTTATTTTACTTTTTTATAGTAGTATTTTTTAAGTATAATAATAGTTTAATAACGTGTTCTTCCAGGTCAGACTCACAGGACATGCTCCAAAAACACTCTCCTCCACACCCCCTCCTCCCCCACCTCGATCCCTGGACGGCTCCACCTCTTCTGGACAAACGGAGCCCGAGCAGCAGGGCCGGATAGGAGGTAGCTCTGTGAGTAATGGGTGCAGAGTTAATGGCGCTAACAGACCTGTGGCTAATGGACCAGTTGGAGGAGCTAACCGTCCCGTCGCAGTAACGGCTCAGACGGACTGTTGGACAGAGGGACATCCACAGAACCAGATGGACACTGGGTGAATGGTGAGAAGATGTAACTAAGTCTAAAGGCCAGAACATATTAAATATACTAAAGTTTATTTATTATTTTAAACTCTTTTATAAAATTTCATCCTGGCAGAATTTTTCATTATTAGTAGATAAGACAAGGATTATTCTAGTGAAGAAGCGTACACTTAAATTATAGGAACAAATATTATGCATGTCTTGTATTGTTGCTAACCATTACCAATGATTGATTTTTTCCTGCTGTTAGTTAGGTTTTCCTGACCATGTCCAACATTTACTTTGGGCTCCATCTACTGGCTGTAGATGGAATTACATAGGGAAAATAAACAGATACTAGCTAGCCACTGACATGCTCATCTTTGTTATGAATATTACTGATTGAAGTATTATACAATGGGATTAATATACTGTGTGTGTCTTTTTTCCTTCACAGGTTTGAACTCTACAAAAGCCGGAGCTGTGAGGACATCAGAGATCGAAACTCGGCCTGTCCGAACCACAAATGGATCAGAACCAAGCACGAGAGCTGAACCAGGACTTCGACCAGACCCAGTGCGAGGCAGAGCCCCTTACAGCGACCTGCTCTTGGACTATGTTTGGACTAAACAACAGCAGATGCTCCAGAGGCAACAGTCACATGGCAATCGTCAGCCTGTCACGACTCTGCATTCCAATCAACAATCGACTCTTGCCCCGCCCACATATCGTGGCCTGCATAGTGAACGTCAGCGAATAAAAGTCACTCGGACTAAATCGTGTGGACCTTTCCTTCCTGTGCAGCCTCAGGGAGCAGAAAATTTTGACTCCAAGCATGCACCTCTGCAGCCAGACCCTCATCCACACCTTTTGCCCCCCCGGCCCTCCCAAGCTGCTCTAAATCAAGACCAACACAATGATGAGGCAACAAGGAGTTTGCATAAGGCCCTTGCTCTGGAAGGTAACCACAATTATTTGTGACACCCTTCGTAAACAGTCTAGTCCTCCAGCAGCATTCTCCTGACCATAATGATGACAATGACACTATTTCCCTATTAAATGTATTTATAACTTCACCACCAAAGAAGACATAACTTTTGAACTCGCAAATGTTTTATAAACATGAACAGTGCAGGCCTATTTTTCTGGTAACCATCTTGATAAAATCTGTGTGTGCCTTTGAGCTTCTAGACACACTGTTGAATATAAAGTTTCTCCCACAGATTCAAAGATAGTCTGATGAATGTTTGATGCCTAACTGAAAGTGGGTCACTGCAGCAGGTTCCTCTGCAGTGGAGTGGTGTATAGCGCCACCTGCTGGGAGATTTGTTAGTAATTAAGTAACTGTTAGATTATGTACATTTCACTCCACATTTCATTCATTTCAGAGAATGATCTGTACCTCTCTTCATTTGCAGACACTTGTTTCATATTAGACTTTTTTGCAGTGACACTTTATTGGATGATATTAGTTCACTTCAAACCCTTTCTTTTAGGAAATGCACCCTATATTTAAAGGAACTTTGACAAGACTTTAATTTGTCAAATTAATTTTAAAAAGTTCTAACACATGGGTAATACATTTTCTGTTTCCTAATTGGTGTCTCTGTTTTTTGACAGGTCTGCGAGACTGGTATCTGAGGAACACTTTAGGTTCCTCCCACCCAAATCCGACCAATGGGAATGCAGCCCCTAAGACTAATGGCATTAAAGGAAGGAGACGGACCACACACGGCGTCATCAATCGCTCAAACTACCAAGACCATTCTAATTACCAGGACTCCACTTCCCACAATGCTACACTGCACCATTCAAAATATCTGGACTCAACTTCTCACAATGTCCCTCTCCCCAACTTTAAAGACATTAATCACAATGGGACAGTCAAAAAGGCAGGACTTCCACATTCGGCAACTTTCCATGGACTCTCACTACATGGCAGGTAAGTCAGACACCAAGGCGTTTTTATCATAACTTTGCTTTACCATAGCTGGAAAATGCATTTTGCATGTTTCCCAACTGTCCCTGTGCAAAATTAACACTGCATCAATTCAGCCTCCCCTAATTCATAATAGATACAATGAAAAAATATTCTATGAGACAGATGAAAAATATCTCCAATGTTCACTGTGTACGTTTTTTTTAAGTTATTGTCAGATGTATTTTTTTTTACCATTTAAAGCTAAAACCATATCCAAATAAGATTTTAACTTTATATTTCCACTGAATTGTGAATTGACTTTTCACCTCCAGAAAGTTACACACTGTAATTTTAAACCTTAAGTTGTGTCTTTGTGAGTTTGCTGTAACAATGTTTGTTTTATTATGTCACAGGTCAGTGGATGCTCCGCTCTACAATGATGCATTCCCTATTCACAAACAGGAAGTGCCCATTAAACAGATGTCATGTGACCAGCCGACTCCAGGAACTCTGGTCTGAAGTCACCAGTTAGAGCACAGCAAGTCTGTACCAACTAATGAGACAGGAACGTTTGTATTATATCGTCAAATCAGAACATGAATATATGAACCCACTGCATCTCAGGCTGGTTTCCTGGGAGATTTAACTCACTGGATTTGATGAATCAAATATGTCTTAACAAATTAAAATTATAGGGAAGCAAGCTATTTATATTGACGTTTTCCTTAACAAAACTGTGCTCGGACAATCAGGGTGAAATGGAAAGAAGTATTTATAACTGCGACGACATCACCAGCTGACAACACCAGCTCAGTTGCCAACCAGCAGTCTCCAAATGGTCAGGTGACTCTTGCTCCTCAGGTGTGCCCTCTCTCTAATGAAAACTAAGAATAATATCAAACATTTTTCTCTCTTTGGACTCCACGCTGCTGCACAGAATCCTAAGCTCTGCCGCATCATATTTTGTAAGGAATTTTGATGTTTTTTAAAATTTTGGATCAAAAAGGTTTTTAGAAAATTTTGAATCAAGGTTTTTAAGTCATGTTTTTGGATGTTGCCATCACAAAAAGCTTTAATGTGTTAGCATTGTTAGCATTTGTATTGAACACTCTTAAACACTTGATGCTGAACTTAAAATGCACTAAAAGAAATGTCTTAAGAGCAACTGACTTCAGAGGCTATATTTTAAAAAATATGTAAACCACTTTATGCTCGAACAATCGAATATCAGATAATCAAATACGTTCAAAATGTGAAGTTGCCATACTTTTAATTTTTTACTCAACCAATCATAAACATGCACTTCCAGTTGGGGCGGTTTTCTGGTCTGCTCTCTATCTCTTATTGGTTGCAGTGAGTTACTAACTATATTATGGCAATACATTAGATCATCTAAGTACTTTCAAAACAGAGCTGAACCAGATCTAATGTGAAAATAAAAAAGGACTAAGCCATACAAAATCTAAACTAGAAATGAAGCTTGACCGGGAATAAAGCAGGCCAGGTCCAAATAAGTAATTACATTTAATGAATCACCACCAGCTCCCTTTAAGACTTGAATCAGCCTCTGAAGTCGAACTCTCAAAAGATAAACAATTATTTGCTAAATGTCAATGTTTGCTTAGCGTATATAATTTTGTTAACACTATGTTGGTTTGAGAGCAATAATAAAACTAGGATTTATTCTGCTGCAGTGACAATCGACCAATCATTTGTGATCTAGTGATTATTGAACAGTTGTAACGATCATACCGATTTTTATATGAAGTTATACAAACGAGGAGCCAAACACGGACACGTTTATACTTTGTAAGAAATGACTGTATGTATAGAAATGTTTGTTAATGTTTTGAGCTGTTGAGTGACTGTTTCTGTTTTGTATCAGGTATATCAGGTTTACAAACAACAAGCCTCCATATTACACAAATATCAACAGTCAGTCTGTCCTCTGAAACTTCCAAATCAATAGAAAAAGTACTTTAAATACTTTATAATACCGTGTTAATAACCTAATTGAGCACACTTTACAACTGTGTAAAAAGCTCCATCTCCTCACTTACTGGTGGTGAAATCCTTTTGTATCACAGCTGTCTGTCGAACATGAAATGCATGTCGCCACTGCATTATGACCATGATGATTCAATAAATTATATTTTGCTTTTGCAGTCATTTTTAAATTGTCTGTTCTCATTAGACTGAAATAATTACTGAGTAGTTTTTAAATGAATGGGCATGGTAAGTGTCTTGTAAGAAGTGTCATGAGTGAGATGTCGCATACTTTTAGTACATATATTATGTACCGTTTAGTATGAAATCTTAATTATCTAGCACTTGTTCAAGCATCTTTGATTGCTGTTCTATTTTTAGGCAGCAGTTATAGAACAGGACCTTCAGTGGCGCAGACCTACTCAGAGCTCCTACTCAGTATGACCAAAGCAGAACACATGTCAGACTCAGAATCAAAACAATTGAACATTTGTACAAAACATGTAAATGTTGCTGTTGTGGTGTATTCATGACCACTCTGTAAAATTCAAACGATTGTACATAAACAATTTTTTTTAATCTCTTTGGATTGCTCAACTGTTTGTACTTTTTCACTCTGTGGATTTTGAATTTTGGTTTTGTAAATACAAAAGTGAACAGACTGGTGTACACAGTGTTTTAAATAAAGATGGTCAGTATTTACACAACACGGAAGCCTAGAGTTTCTATTTTCATAAAAATGTTATTGATTCAATTAAAAAAATATAGGCTATTCAGCTGTGCAATATGGTGTCACTATGACAGGGTTTAGTCCTTGTTTAGATTTGAGCTTATTTTGGTTTAGATCCATCCATCATCCTTCTTTGTCAGAGAAACAACTTGGGTCTCTGCCATTAAACCGAGTATCGAACTCATTTTCACAAAGGGCCACATAGGCATCGAGCTGGTCCTTGAAGGGCCGGTTGTAACTGAAATCAACTTCACTAATCTTTGATATACTACAAAAATGTTGTGTTTGATTATTGTATATTTATCTAACTGACAATTACTGAATATACATCTGAATTAGCCTGAAAAAATGACCTACTCTTTCAGTTTCAGACAAATCATTATGTTAAGACAACCAGATTACTCCTGGCACTAATATAAAATTAAAGTAAACTTCTATAAGACCTTGAGGGCTGGTTGAAATGAGGTGGAGGGCCGCATCTGGTCCCTGGGCCTTGAGTTTGACACATATGGCTTAAAGACTAGGTTTGTCTGCCTATGTTTGTAGGTATGTACAGTACCCTCAGCTAATCCATGTTCAAATGAAACTAGCTTACGTTGTCTTTACAATTACAGTATAATAAAAAATAAAAACAACAACAAGTGAACTTAGTTCAGTTCTCACAGAATGATATCTTGACTTGTGATTACTATAATAGCATGTATTAACGCTAGAGGGCGATGCAGATCTTTTTTTTCAAGTGGCCAGTAGCCTATACATATCTTTTTTTTTTAATCTGGTCTAATATAATATGCCTGTATGCGCTTAAAGTTTTTTTGATTTCTTGTATGATTATTCTTAATGTCAAAATGCAAGTGTTAATAAACATAGGCATAATTTCTTGCATTTGTGATACATTTAGCAGAATATTTTGCAACCTATGTTATTATGTATGTGCATTTACGATTTTCTCATTAAATTTGTAAACGTATTTTAATACACTGAAATAACTGGGTTACTTGGGATAGGAAAGGAAGTAGGCAAGGAAACGAAAAGATTGTGGAGGATGTAAACTGCAGCATTCGGATCACGTCCTTGTCAGGTAAACAGATGCTTAACTTTCTCTCCTCCTTCTCTCTTTAAACTACTTTTAACGCTTTAAACTATAAACCAACCTACCAGTGCATAACTTAGAGTAACAGATCTTCATCCAGACCAATCAAGTTAGATTTAGATTTGTGTCTCGAAAGTGTTTAGTTAACTTGAGGCTCTTTCATGTGCAGATGAGAAGCAACAAAGTTCCTGTTATGTTAGCGGTTAGCATTATGGTCAGGTTAGCCAATTTTTAGACTGTAAAAGTAGTTTTGTTCTCAACGCCAACTTACTATGAGGTTTTCCACATCATGATATGTGTCGTCGTTCAGTCGTTCAGTATAATTCATTGTGTATGTGTTAAAAAGACTAAAATTATGTAACTTAGGCGGCTAGCCGCTGTACTTGACACAGTACAGAAGTACAGTCTCGAGCTAGTTAAATGTGGAAACCGCACCGTTTTAGCTAACTAAACCTGAACCTGACAAAGGAAAGTAAGTATACCCTACGGTGCTAAATGTAATGTTTTGTTTCATAGCTTTATCCATACATGCTAGCTTGTTCTCAGTGCTGTGATGTTTTTTGACCTAAATACCTTTGACACTGCTCATACACTGGACAGTTTAGCGTGTCCACTAGTTAGTCTCAGCATTGTGAAATAACCGGGGTGCTTAGGGCTTTCTTAACTATGTGAATTAACTACATTGTTTGGCCTTAGTTCGCGGTAATAAGCTCTTAATACACTCTAAAGACTTGTGACTATTTCTTGAAGAAATACTGGATGTTTTGTTGACGTTGTAACATGTCCTCCACACTTTAGTAAGGTTAAGAAGGTGGACATAGTAGGCTACTATTATTAATAGGCCTATTAAAGTTGGAGTAGCTAACTTTTTAGTTGCAAATTAGTAAACTTTGTGTTTTCCACTAAAAAGTATGAATGCAGCTCTTTGTACAAAAATTAAACAACTGAGTGAGCACCGTGTGTACTGTCTGAATTGAATAATAAATAATAAATCTGGAGCCTAATGCTGCACTCTGATTTGCCGTGCTTGTTTAATCTTCTCCAGTTTTACTTTGTTGTTTGCAAAATACGTTTATAAATCATTTGCAACCAAAATGAATACACATCGATGCCATTTGTCAAAACATTTGTGAGAGGATTTTTTGACAGATTTAAAACATAAATCATTTTTTATGTGTGACCTTGTTTTTTCAAGTTATGTAAAAGAGTGTATAAATACTATAGCTATGAGTAGTACTTTACCTTGTACTCATTAATTATAATGGACTTGCGTATAAACATCTTTGATAATGCTGTATTTATTGGTTTATTGGTGGAGTCAGTGCAGAAAGGTTTAGAATGAACTTTTATAACCCCAAAAAACCACAGGTTCATTAAAGGTTGGAACATTTCACAATGAGGTCAATCGAGATACTTTTTAGTACTGTGCCATCGAGGAAAATGTACCGTCCTTTAATAATTTAAGTGTTTATCTCCTCCATGTGAGATAGCAGTTGTTGCAGTAAAACCAAAGGTAGAAATGAAGAAGTGGGTTAGTTGTATGATAGTATATTATTGGGAAAGTAAAACACAAGTAAAGTTTTTTGGTTGGAAAAAAGCGCGATATTAAAACTAGTAAAAATATTTCTGTGTAAAATGCAGTCGTGAAGATGTCTGAGGCACTCTGTTACCTTAAAAGTCCTTTCCTCTTACATGGACGGCCTAAGCGTTTTGACTGGGTCTTCGTCATAAAAACACTAAAGAACTGGTGGCTTTGAATGTTTTTTGTTGTTGTTTTTATTCCTCTAGGACGTGAAAGTTGTGGACATGTTCTCGTCCATGATGCTGTGACCACTGTCCTTGCAATCTGATTGTTGTCATCATGCAGATGGCCTATCAGAAGCTGCCGTCACAACTTAGAGCCAACTCCCGGCTCAAGAAGCTCACGGCTGTGCTGCTGGCCGCATACGCAGTGAAAAAACTGTCCCCAGTCGTATGGAGAAGGCTGCAGGTAATATCAGAATTAAAAACATTTGGCTATATGAATCCTAAAAAACTTAACAACTAGCTTTGGAAATATTGCATTAAGAAATTACTTTCATAGTAAAAGACCTTCCATGGTGTCCCCCAGGCAGCTGCAAGATGTAAACAAAAGGGTGAAACTATCCCACTGGGGGGTGTAGCCAGCAGCTCCTCCTGCTCAGATCTGACTAATCACAGCAAAATTAAGAAGAAGAAGAGCAGGTAAGTTATTTTCCCCTGCATTTGTCTAAGCCTAGTAGGAGTCTTTGAGCAATTTTATGACTACAAACAAGCTCATGCACAGTTCATTGATGATGTATCTAAGCTCAACAGAACTAGTGTCAGATGAATGTGAAAGACTGAGGCATGCAACACCTAAATCCTGGAGACCACAATAGTTCTATTCCTTATTCATAACCATCCGCCTGTTGAGTTTTAATATTTTTCTGAAACATTACAATGACTTAGAGATGGTCAGAAAATGTACATGAGTTCAAGACAAGGAGGAGAAGAAGGACCATTACCTTTAAGTCTTGCCATGATTTTAGCAGCAAAGAAATGCGATTATGTCACAACCACAGCTTGTCAGAGTTAAAATATCAAGGGTCTCATTTAAAGAGTATGTAGGGACAAAAAACAAGTTTCAGTTATTTAGAAAAATATTCAGATTTATCAAAGCCTTTATACACTGCATTTCAGTTGAAGCAGGAATCCAGGTACATGTCACACCCCTTCACATTTTACCATAGACAAGATAAAGTGACTTAGTGACGAGTGAGATTTAACTAAACATGAACATGACATGAGTCTGACTCACAGAGGGAAAAGGGGAGAAGGGAGAAAGATGCTGTAGCAGAGACACAAGAGGGAGAACTTTTGGTGAAGAAATGAACTCTTATGTAAGGCCCTGAAAACTACAGAATATGTGCGGGATGTGCGTGTGAAGTGTGAGTGGACAAGACAATGTGATGTATGAGGAGTAGTGTGTTCGTGGAGAGGGAAAGCCAGGCTTGCTCCAGCTGAGATGTATCTGTGTGCAGTGGAAAGGATGCTCTGTATCAGTTCTTGTTCCAAATTTTATACTCAGCAAATGCATGATTTCAGCCTCTCCCTAAATTAAACAATAAGCCTGTGCCTTGTGCATTCCTTTACATGTGGGCCCATGGCTTCAAAATGACAACATCTAAGCTACAAACTTTCTTCTTCCGTACACAATCATTTTGATTAGATTAATAGTATAGTTTGCTATTTCTTAGAAATATAAACTAGTCATTTTTAGCTGTTGTGCACTAACCACAAACGTCTTCTTTCTCTTCTTCCAGACTGGCTCCTTTAAGTACTATTACAAAGAATTTAGGAGGACAGACACACCACCCTTAGTCACATGGCATTCAATTAACAGGACCACTTTTAGGGCCACAGCAAATACTGTAGAAGCCTACTGTGCACATTCAAAGATTCTGTTTGCCATACAAAAAATGTAAAGTCATTCAAAACATCTGTTATATACAACATAACATTTAGTACTAAAGGCAAATGCATTCTAAAGAAGCAATAATTTTCACAACAATTTCAATTATTGACTTTACTTTAATGAAAACATTTGTTGATATACATTATTTGTTTCAGTAATGACAAATATTTTAACGATTAATAATTCACTGATCAGGATTTTTATGACTTTCTGTTGTGCCCCTTTGCCCATCTGAACATCTGATAATGTATATAAATTTGTAATTGTCATGTTTCAGATCTCCTGCTGTGAATCGTGACTTCTTCCTGCGTCTCTCTCGCCTCTTGAAGCTGCTGTTCCCTCGTCTGTTCTGTCCTGAAATCGCGTTGTTGATCCTGCACTCTCTCACCCTGATGACCAGAACCTTCCTCTCAATCTATGTCGCTGCGCTGGACGGTACTTTGGCTAACATTTTTTAAGGATTATTTGGCAGACACAATGTTTTACTTGGATGAGCTGATATTGCCTCAGCTGGCTTGGAATTGTGTGTAGCTGTAGCTTACAATTACAAACTTTAAGAAGAACTTTGATGACTTTTGATAGATTGTTGCAGACACTTCATAACAGTTTTATGGATGCTCTTATACCCAATAGACTTTGATATTTAGGTTTTGTGTGTGATAGTTTGATTGTCTGTTCATAATAGAGAGTCAAATATTGTGTTTTTCTTCAGGAGTGATTGTGAAGTGCATAGTCCAGAAGGATCCTCAGGCCTTCATACTACAGCTGGCCAAGTGGCTGCTTGTCGCGGTTCCTGCCACATTTATCAACAGTGCCATCCGCTTCCTGGAAGGTCAGCTGAGCCTGAGCTTCAGAAGTCGATTGGTCAATCATGCCTACCAGCTGTACTTCACTAACCAGGTACTAAAAAGGAGCTTCCCAACAGGGCAGTCTGCAGAGAAGTTTAGATGAGGATATAGTCATAGTCATGTAGGTGACAGACCTTTAAAGTGCATACATGTGCATTACATACATTTAGCAACACCAAAATCTGCAAAAATGCTAACCTTTGCATTTGGTGATGTGTTCTGGCAAAAGTAATTTAGAGAAGAATCACCTTTGCGGCACAGTGACAGAGCAGATAGCTCTCTCGCCTCACAGCAAGAAAGTCGTGGCTTCGTCTTCCACACGGTCTTTCTGTGTGGAGTTTGCATGTTCCTCCTCGTGTCTGGGTGGCTTCCTCCGGGCACTCCAGTTTCCCCACCAACCAATAACATGCAGGTTAGAGATGCTTGGTGGTGGTCGGAGGTTGAGGCACTAGTTGTGAAGGTGAACGAATCGCTTCTGCTAAGCTGCCCCAGGGCTATTGCTATCCCTGGGTGCGGAGGGGGGTTACTGTGTGAAGCACTTTGGAGGACATCTGTCTGTGTAAATGTTCTATATAAATAAATCATTCATTCATTCAAGTCAGACGTTGCACAGAACTGTCGATTCAGAATGAATCTGTCCATTGAACTTAAGTTTAATAGTAATTAGTTATCGTGTGCAGTGTATCGTAACTGTCCCACAAACCTTTTCACTTGTTTTTTTTCAGACGTATTATCGCGTGTCAAATATGGACGGGCGCCTGTCAAACCCAGACCAGTCTCTGACAGAAGACATAGTGATGTTCTCTGCCTCTGTGGCTCACCTGTATTCTAATCTCACCAAGCCCATTCTGGACGTGGTGGTCACCTGCTACACCCTTCTGCGCACAGCACAGTCCAAAGGTAAAAAACCTACTGTCAAGGAGCAAAATTTCTAGCAGCGTATTGTAGGATTTGATCACATTTTTACATGCTTTTTTCACTGGGCTACTATCAATAATAATAGCAAAGCATCCCGGGGGGTGCCAGTTTGACAGTACTGCTTTTGATTTATGTTATGCACGCCCTAAAATATCCTTACATTTCTACAAATAAGCACAAAACATGCAATAGTTAGGCTTTTTTTTCCAATAGCCTGTGCATGCAGCCAGACCACCCTCCTAGGCCTAAAACTAGGGGAAACACTGCAACTTAAAAGCAGAATGTTATAATTAATTATATTATTAACATTTCTGAATGGATTATTATTTTTCTTTATTGTAGGTGCAAATACTACATGGCCCTCTGTCATTGCCGGTCTGGTGGTGGCCCTGACAGCCAAAGTACTGCGCTCCTGTTCCCCTCGCTTTGGTAAACTGGTGGCGGAGGAGGCCAAGCGGAAAGGAGACCTGAGATACATGCACTCACGAATCATTGCCAACTCAGAGGAAATTGCATTTTATGCTGGACATAAGGTAAAAACAGCAACAAATGGTGCAGTGTTCAGTGCAGGGTTCTTGCTTAAATTTAGACTATTATCAAGGACTATGTAATTTGGTAGTTTTTATTTTTTGCCACTTACATATGTTCTTGACAAAGTCAGCCCACGTTTTAAGCATGAAACATTCTAAATCTAATTATTTTCAAGCATTTAATACACTCCTTTACTTCAAAGAGGCGTGGCACGAAGTCACATGTCCTGTCTGATGTAATAATGGTAATCATTGTAAATTTCCTTAAGTCTGTGGCCTGCACCTTGTTTTAAAATTGTTGTGGATTTTAAAATCCCCTAGGATGCAGCGGGCTTTATTTAGTTTTGTATATTTTTTGTCCAGTGACTATGCATATATACGGTACACTGAATGATGAATGTTATGACTAGGGCTTGATGAGGAAGTTTGCTTTCAGGTCTTTACTTGGGGATCATATACAAAACAAACGATTGTTTGATGACAACAAAATGTTCGTGTTTAACTTATATTAGACTATAAATAGTCTATTAGTTGGGACACATGGATTAAGGTTTTTCCCACCACCATCCAAATCTCAATTCGTCAGTCCAAGACACTTTACAGCATCTGTAAAATGATAGTCCACTTGTCTATTTTCAGGTGGAGATGTCTCAGCTGCAGAGGAGCTACTCGGCCCTCTCCTCTCAGATCCACCAGATCCTCTTGAAGAGACTGTGGTATGTGATGCTGGAGCAGTTTCTCATGAAGTATGTGTGGAGCGCCTCAGGGTTAGTCATGGTCGCTGTTCCCATCATTACTGCCACCGGATATCACGAGGACGGTACTGTACTGCTGCTTACTGCTCATATTATTACTGAACTTGATCTAGGTCATCATGCATTGAAATCAAACTTTGGAGTGAGATTTTGCTCTGATAAATAATATTGCTCTTGATCAAAACCAAATTCTAATGATTGTTGCCTTGCGAAAAAGACACATCTCTCCATAGTCTAGTTGTTGTATGCTTAGTAAATGTAAACACAATCTGTATTTATGTGCAGACTCGGAAGAGGTGAAGCAGGCGGCCATCTTGATGAAGGAGGAGGAGCTGGTCAGTGAGAGGACCCAGGCGTTCACCACAGCAAGGAACCTCCTGAACTCTGCGGCCGACGCTGTGGAGAGGATCATGAGCTCATACAAGGAGGCAAGAGAGCTTCAATATGTGTTCTACTTGTCACATATGATTAGTTACTTTTATTATTATTTTATTACTTTTTAATTGTGTCTTGAGCCATGTGGAATGAAATAATAAGAATACAACACACTTATCTATGGTTAGTTTATCGTAGAGAAAAGTCTAACTGTCCTAAATGTGTGTATAGGTGACAGAGCTGGCTGGTTACACCTCCCGAGTGTCTGAGATGCTGGATGTGTTTGAAGATGTGAACAATGGAGTTTACAGAAGGTCGTCTGACAGAGAAGAGGAGGAGGAGAGCAGAGGGGAGCAGACTGTGGTGCAACATGGACACAGGGTCAGCCAGCTGCACATCAGAGGTAGCAAACTCCAGGTCATTTGGTTGGACGCCTCTTAGTTTGCCCTTTAATCTGTAGATTGTAAACTGCCTTGGTGTCATTGGGCAAGACACTTCACCCTCCATTATGCAGTGCTGAATGAAAACAGTGAATAGGATATGCCTAGTTAAGTAAATAAATAAAGTAAACAAATAAATGTATTGCTATGCCGTAAATCAGGGGTGCCCAACCTTTTTCAGCTCGCGAGCTACTTTTAGTCTGAGCACAGCCCGAAGATCTACCTTTGGATTTACATTATTTTATTTATTAGCAATGTCGAAAAAATTGTTCTTTAGACTAGTCCTGATTAAGACGTTTTTTTTTTAATAGTGCAATAATATTTATTAAAATGTAAGTTATAAACCTGTTAAAAAGTGACACATTTATTTTTGAGAATAAATTATTGTGGCTACAACTATAACAACGTAGTTACCTTTAATCTCTAAAAACACTGTGTAGAAATCTAACCTGATATTTTTTTCTTTTGTCGTATAAAGGTCAGGTGTACAGTGTGGAGAAGGGCATCCGCTGTCTGAACCTCCCAATCATCACACCCACAGGAGACGTAGTGGTGTCCTGCCTCAACATACAGGTAATTCAACTGTTATTATTTAGTATGTGTTATTTAATGCTTGTGTGCGCTATGTAGATGTGACCACAGGGTGTCACTGTCAGACTTGGAAAGTGCTGAGCTTTGTTTTATTACACCAAAAGTTACTAAAGTGCTTTCAATTCAATTCACTCTATGCTCCAATGTTAATTGGCTTGTTTACATTAGAAAAAACTATAAAAAGAAAAGAGAAGGTAACATTTTGCTGACATAATCACTTCCTGCTTAGTTCATTTTTATAGGGTTTTCATCAAGTCTAAAATATAATGTAAAAATGATAACAGTGAGCTTGAAGTGGTTTTCTGACAATATGTTAAAGACACAAACTATAGAAAATAATGTGTTGCTGAGTGTTAAAAGCCATTGTGAATAAAGCTCCATCCCCTCTATGTTTTTTAACCCAACACAATACATAAAAACTCTGTCAAATTAAATTCTAAAAGCAACCGGAAGCCTATAAAGAGCAAAAAGGACAGGGGTGATTTATTGGTGCTGTTAGAGGGTCATTTTGACTTGACTTGACTAGTTTGTACTAAAAGTAATATGTTACTCATTAGGTCCTTTCTAGGACATTCAAAAGATTGTGTATAGACCGTAAAAATTGAACTAAGGACCTAGAAATGGGGCTTTCATGACAGTATAGCATTTACTGTAATTTAAATTTTATGTACATTTGAACTTTAAACACACACAAATAATTACCTCAAAGTGTGATGAGATAAATGGACAAATCTTTTAGTCCTGTGGGTCACGCTTGGGTCTTTTACAAATTAAAGCGGGGCTATCAATTTGCAGCTCAACACAATATACCAAGGGACAGATTTGACTTGCAAACACTTTTAGCACAATTTGGGGTCACACAAAATATTCCTGCACTATATCTCTTTGAATATTGATGAAATAACTACTGCTGTATTAGACTGCTGTGGAAAAATACAAAATGCTTTACCAACATTACCCTTAAAATTTCAATTCCATTACTGAACCTTATGTTTAGAAGAAGCATTGTGGACCAGATTTAATCATTAGAGGGCCTGATCTGGCCCCTGAGCCTTATATTAAATCCAAAGCATTGTTAAACCCTCTCATTCCATAACTGTATAACATTCTCTTTTCCATTTCCTCTCATTCTTTCCATGTTTCTCCTCTGTCTGAGATCAAAGTTCACATGGGTGCCTGCATCTTGTTAAATGTCTCTAACTCGGCGTGTGTTCCATTCAAAGCAGTGATTATGTCCCCTTTAACTCACTGTTGAGGAATTAGCCGCTCCAACTGAAGCCTCTCTGTAGCTGACGCTTGACCCTTGATCTCTGCTGTTCTCTTATTGGTTAGTTCCGTCTCTCGACAGTTGACCCCTGAACTTCCTGCTCCCTGATTGGCCCATATAAGCCTCTCTCTGATCTGATAAAACTTTGTTAACTTGGATTTGGATGGAAGCTAAATTCCGATGAGAATGACCTTACACGGAGTTGAAACATTTGGAATTGTGAGACATTTTCCAACTTGAAAACATGTTGGATTAGATGTATGTTTTGTAGTGAATGTGAAATGAAGTGAAGCAGGATGAGTAGGATTCAAAGCATCCCGATGACTTGTTAAATGAAGACTGTGAAATAATCACTATTCAAACAAATGCTATAAAAATATAAAGTACTATAAGATGGCAAGACTGATGTTAAATAACTTTTAATTTTAAAACGAGTTAAGTGCATTTAAGTCAGATCTGTAGTTCTTACTATCAACTTTAAAATCTAAATGTTTATCTCCAGCTTTGATTTGATTAAAAACCATCCCTAGTCTCTATGATTTCAAATTAAAGTACCTTTATTAAAATTAAATTACTGTATGTGAAGATGCAGTGCACATTTTTAGAAGATATTTTTTTAAACCTTTATTTATTTAACGGTAAAAGTAAAGGACATTAAAATTGTTTCACTGCGTCAATTACCAGGTTCAAACTTCAGCAGCTGTCAGTGTAGGCATGAAATATGACAGGTTCTTCATAGGTTAGTGCAGGTGAAGTTAGACTTGAGTGTGACACTAATATTTTGGCAAAGTAAATTGTGTAAAATTGATACCTTCTTTCCTCCCCATCCTTTGTAAAAGCTGTTATTTTCACTCAGTTTCCACAGCAACGACGAAAGAACAAGTTTTGCCTCGGGTCAAAATTTCCAGGATTTTCAAAGTGTATAATGAAACACTTTTAGTCCAAGAGAGAGCTAAAACATGCTGCAACATGCTCAGAAATTCACTTCTATTTCCTCAAGGCACTTTGGCTTCAGTGTGAGCTCTGCATATTAATGTAAGATCTAAGACAGGAGGAGAGACAGAGACAGAAGCAGAGAGACAGAGGAGGAGAGACAGAGGAGGAGAGACAGAGGAGCAGAGACAGAGGAGGAGCGGAGACAGAGGAGCAGAGACAGAGGAGCAGAGACAGAGGAGGAGAGACAGAAGAGCAGAGACAGAGGAGGAGAGACAGAGGAGCAGAGACAGAGGAGGAGCGGAGACAGAGGAGGAGAGACAGAGGAGCAGAGACAGAGGAGCAGAGACAGAGGAGGAGAGACAGAGGAGACAGAGACAGAGGAGGAGCGGAGACAGAGGAGCAGAGACAGAGGAGGAGAGACAGAGGAGGAGCAGAGACAGAGGAGCAGAGACAGAGGAGGAGCAGAGACAGAGGAGGAGAGACAGAGGAGCAGAGACAGAGGAGCAGAGACAGAGGAGGAGCGGAGACAGAGGAGCAGCAGAGACAGAGGAGCAGAGACAGAGACAGAGGAGCAGAGATAGAGGAGCAGAGACAGAGGAGGAGAGACAGAGGAGACAGGAGCAGAGACAGAGGAGCGGAGACAGAGGAGGAGAGACAGAGGAGGAGCAGAGACAGAGGAGGAGAGACAGAGGAGGAGCAGAGACATGGGAGGAGAGACAGGAGCAGAGACAGAGGAGCAGAGACAGAGGAGGAGCAGAGACAGGAGCAGAGACAGAGGAGCAGAGACAGAGGAGCAGAGACAGAGGAGCAGAGACAGAGGAGCAGAGACTGAGGAGTAGAGACAGGAGCAGAGACAGAGGAGCAGAGACAGAGGAGCAGAGACAGAGACAGGAGCAGAGAGACAGAGGATGAGAGACATAGGAGGAGAGACAGAGGAGCAGAGACAGAGGAGCAGACAGAGGAGGAGCGGAGACAGAGGAGGAGAGACAGAGGAGCAGAGACAGAGGAGGAGAGACAGAGGAGACAGAGACAGAGGAGGAGCGGAGACAGAGGAGCAGAGACAGAGGAGGAGAGACAGAGGAGGAGCAGAGACAGAGGAGCAGAGACAGAGGAGCAGAGACAGAGGAGCAGAGACAGAGGAGGAGCGGAGACAGAGGAGCAGAGACAGAGGAGGAGAGACAGAGGAGGAGAGACAGAGGAGGAGCGGAGACAGAGGAGGAGAGACAGAGGAGCAGAGACAGAGGAGCAGAGACAGAGGAGCAGAGACAGAGGAGCAGAGACAGAGACAGAGGAGCAGAGATAGAGGAGCAGAGACAGAGGAGGAGCGGAGACAGAGGAGCAGAGACAGAGGAGCAGAGACAGAGGAGGAGCGGAGACAGAGGAGCAGAGACAGAGGAGGAGAGACAGAGGAGCAGAGACAGAGACAGAGGAGCAGAGATAGAGGAGCAGAGACAGAGGAGGAGAGACAGAGGAGCAGAGACAGAGGAGGAAAGACAGAGGAGCAGAGACAGAGGAGCAGAGACAGAGACAGAGGAGCAGAGACAGAGGAGACAGGAGCAGAGACAGAGGAGCAGAGACAGAGGAGGAGAGACAGGAGGAGCAGAGACAGAGGAGACAGGAGCAGAGACAGAGGAGCGGAGACAGAGGAGGAGAGACAGAGGAGGAGCAGAGACAGAGGAGCAGAGACAGAGGAGCAGAGACAGAGGAGCAGAGACAGAGGAGGAGAGACAAAGGAGCAGAGACAAAGGAGCAGAGACAGAGGAGCAGAGACAGAGGAGGAGCAGAGACAGGAGCAGAGACAGAGGAGCAGAGACAGGAGCAGAGACAGAGGAGCAGAGACTGAGGAGCAGAGACAGAGGAGCAGAGACAGAGGAGCAGAGACAGAGGAGCAGAGACTGAGGAGTAGAGACAGGAGCAGAGACAGGAGCAGAGACAGGAGCAGAGACAGGAGCAGAGACAGAGGAGCAGAGACAGAGGAGCAGAGACAGAGGAGCAGAGACAGAGGAGCAGAGACAAAGGAGTAGAGACAGGAGCGGAGACAGAGCAGAGACAGAGGAGGAGAGACAGAGGAGGAGAGAGCAGAGACAGAGGAGCAGAGACAGAGGAGCAGAGACAAAGGAGCAGAGACAGAGGAGCAGAGACAGAGGAGCAGAGACAAAG
The DNA here is from genome assembly GCA_038363315.1 of Mugilogobius chulae. Lineage (NCBI taxonomy): Eukaryota > Metazoa > Chordata > Actinopteri > Gobiiformes > Gobiidae > Mugilogobius > Mugilogobius chulae. Next base: position 21,201,686 of record CM076414.1, read on the forward strand.
GAGCAGAGACAGGAGCAGAGACAGAGGAGCAGAGACAGGAGCAGAGACAGAGGAGGAGAGACAGAGGAGCAGAGACAGAGGAGGAGAGACAGAGGAGCAGAGACAGGAGCAGAGACAAAGGAGCAGAGACAGAGGAGCAGAGACAGAGGAGCAGAGACAGAGGAGCAGAGACAGAGGAGCAGAGACAAAGGAGCAGAGACAGAGGAGCAGAGACAGAGGAGCAGAGACAGAGGAGGAGAGACAAAGGAGCAGAGACATGGGAGGAGAGACAGGAGCAGAGACAGAGGAGTTGGTAGAAGAAAGGTAGATACTGGAGAATTAGAGAGGATTTATGGATGCAGTGAGCTTGTAGAACCTAGAGCTTTATGGATTGATTTTGTTTTTTTCTGAGTAGAGCGCAAGATGCTGGAAATATTTTATTTATATTTGTTTTTTTGCCAAATGATAAACACAACATGTTTTGCAGACATTTTCATGAGCTGAACATTTTCTTCATACACACTGAAATCTCAAATCTTTCTAAATCTGTGAGAGTGAGCACTTTTTCTTTGTCAAGATAATCCATTCCACCTCACTGATGTGGCATATTAGGATACTGATTATAGAGCATGACTCTGCTTTAGGTAAGCCACAATAAAAAAGACATTCTAAATTAATGTCATTGTCCGTGTATCACAAAACATATGCCACATATTTCACAGTTTTTATGGGAGTGTGCCATTTGTCTGTTGATTGTAGGAATGTCCACCAGAGCTGTTACTCGTGTAATGAATGCTCATTTCTCCAGAGGCATACACACATCTGCATGTACTGTAAGATTTGTGTTTTGCAGGTTGAAGATGGCATGAATGTCCTGATCACAGGTCCAAATGGTTGTGGGAAATCATCTCTCTTCAGAATCTTGTCTGGATTGTGGCCAGTCTATGGAGGTGCTCTGTACAGACCTGAGCCAGAGCACATGTTCTACATCCCTCAAAGGTACGACAAATACTGCTATTAAGACGGCCACAAATATACCTGCAACTTCTGTTACTTTTGCTCCCCTGCCAGACCATATATGTCAGAGGGCTCTCTGAGAGACCAAGTGATCTACCCAGACTCTGTGGAGGACATGATGAGCAGAGGAGTTTCAGACTCAGACCTGGAGACGATCCTCAGGACAGTCCACCTGCTCTATATCCTGGACAGAGAGGGAGGTAAGTCTCTTTGTGACATTTCACTTGAAATATTTGTGTTAATAGGTTAAGATAATATTGCTCTTTCAGGCTGGGAGGCAGTGAGTGACTGGAAGGACGTGCTGTCTGGTGGAGAAAAGCAGAGGATGGGTATGGCTCGAATGTTCTACCACCGGTAACACACTTGCTTTTTTTACTAAATTGTTTTGTTTTCAAATGTTATAATTTTTTCAGTAGTCGTCTTTTTCCCCCTTCCCTTTTAATTACAATTGTTACTGTCAGTACCCACAAACTGTCTCTTGCATTTTAAACCTACGTATGAATGCAATCTGTTTATGTCATGACACTGGAGCATTCCAATAATTATGAGCCACACAACTGAGAATGTGTTTCTTCACTTTTTTGCCCAATTTTTGTCTATGAATCTAATGTTTTATATTCAATATATATATATATATATATATATTTTTTTTTTTTTAATCTAAAAATATGTCAAAAAGAACAAGCATTTATAGTTCCTTATACAAAATATAAAATAATATCATAATGAACAACAAAAAAGACATAATATCCTATATAACATAAAAGTATGTCAAAATGAAAACCAAGTCTTTACATTCTAAATGTGTTTGCCACTTACTGCAAAAATGTTGTGATGTCACCTGTATAACTTCTATAGAAAAATACAGGTTATATGCAAGAAATAGTGTTAGTGTGCTTTGACTACAGTGGGAGTAAGTGGGGTTCTGTGTGGTTTTGTGTTTGCAGACCCAGATACGCTCTTCTGGACGAGTGCACCAGTGCTGTCAGCATCGATGTGGAGGGGAGCATTTTTGAGGCCGCAAAGGATGCTGGGATAGCTCTGCTGTCAATTACACACAGACCCTCATTGTGGTCAGTCCTCACTGAATCACTACTGCCGTATTATGATAATGCAGCTGTATGTGATAGAAAACTTTAGTACTACGTTTGCTGCAACTAATATTTCTATTAATTACACTGTAACATACAGATACTACATGCACTTCTACAAGAACTACATAGGCTACTGCTACTGCTACTTAAGATTATCAAAAATAATAAAAATCAACATCATACTAATAGATACTAAAATTAGTATTAAAATTATATGCATTTTAGTACATGTCAGTAGTACTAAAGTTAATACAACTGTTTTAGATTGAGATATCAGAACTAATACAGACTAACTATTACTTTATTATGTTTTGAAAATGTTTATTGAGAAAATTAGCATTTTAAAATTTACTGTTGTATCAAACAGTATAAAAAAGAGTCCAATATTATGAGTTCAATATTGTTAGTATTGTATCAACATTACGACAACAATTCACATTTTGCTCGTTTTTAATTATGTTGCATTTAGTATTTTAAATGTATTACCATAATATAAACACCAGTTCTCTTGCATACTTACATACAGTTTCTGCTAACAGGCACATTTTCTACTGAAGCACTAATTCCAGTCTGCACACTGCTGTTGTGTTTTGCCTCTGGTCTGTAGGGGGCAGCAGAGCTCTGAGCCGCTGCCCACAGACACACCCTCTGTTCATGCTCTTTGATTTTACACAATAGTTTGAGAGCAGTTACATGCAGCAGAAGACACAATGAAGACCAGAGCTGTCAGCACACTGCCAGTTTGGAGGAGCAGACGGGGGGCAATTACTCTGTGTCCTGCCTCTGTGCTAATGGGGGAACTAGCATCAATTACTTTTAGCTTTGATGACTTTGAAAACTGCTTTCAGTGCAAGTGCGTGTTCCAGTGAGAGGTTTCATAGTCATTTATTTGGATACTTTATCTAAGCTTCCTATTATCATTCTTATTTACAACCCCACCTCTTGCAGCAAGCACCGTAAAGTAGTAATGGTTGTAACAAATGCTTAAGTAATGGTAGTAGTAGTATGTTTCATTTTGGTTAAAAGATTCTACTGCACGCCACCTATGAAATCATATTGCAAGCTGAAGTTGTAATTGTGATGAGGCGTTCTTCCGTCTCAGGCGATCACTGCCCATCTCCAATAAAACACATGATGGAGCTGGTAAAACATCTAAATTATAAATATGTCCTTAAATCTTCTTCTGCATCTTCTGCGTGTCAAATAAAGTCCATCCTACTGTTATTTTTTAACAATGGTTTGCTTTTTCTGGACAGCAATTGGTTCAATTAATTTAAATCTGTGTCCATTGACTCAAGTTGGAGATTTTTAAGGCTCACCTGCCAACTGAGGCAGCTGGTTACAAATCAAGGCCATATTTTATTCTATTTCTCAGCTAATGCACTCCCACTACTTATAACAACTTTGACGTTGTGGGGATAGTAGTATAGTCCTAGTAGTTGTCATTGTAGTAGCAGTAGCAGTAGCATAGCATTAGTTTAGAATCCGTCTGCTTCTCCAAAGCTTTACTGACTTTTTTACTGTAGACAGAACATCTCTATATATAGTCGATGCACTAACTAAAGTTTGAATGTCTTGTATTCTGTGTCCATCAGGAAGTACCACTCTCACCTCTTGCAGTTTGACGGCGAGGGCGGCTGGAAGTTCGTGCCTCTCGACGCCTCCACTCGTCTGTCTCTGCAGGTTTGAACCAATAAAACCCATAAAAAGTCATTAGGGTTACCATGGAAACACGTTGTCAGCTCGTTATCTCCGCTGTGTTTGGGTTCATGACAGTGGAATGGGAAATTACATTGAAATTAGTTACATACAGAGAAGTACGATTAGATTTATTGCCATGTGGCATACACTACATTTTTGGACATTTTTAGATTTTTTTTTTTTTTGATTCATTATTAGACACAAGGCCTCACTCAATAAAGAACTCTTTGGATGCAGGTTCCTGTTCTGGACTTAAAAACAACCTTCAAAACAAGAACAGACAACCACTTAAATATCAATATGCTCAAACAGCAGTCACTGACTACAAGTGTAGCTTTTTTATATTTCGTTTTATGTTCTCAAATAAAGGATTTATCATTCAAGTGCCTGGTGTAGTTGTGGAAGAGTGACCTCTGACCGATCGAGCTCCTTAATGTGAATAAAATCTATGTAAATGAGCAATTCACAGTGGATTCACATAGTATTTTATGTAAAGTTGTCTCAATTCTTCTTTAAGTCTGGCTTAAGAGTTTATCAATGGATTATTTGGTTAATTGATAATTCAAGTCACAATTTAATCATAGGAAGAAAGGAATATTAATTATGCCCAAAATTCACTCAACAGAAGCACTGTCAAAATCAGTTCTAGTGTGGAAAATCGACCGGGTTTACAAGAGAAAAAGTCAGATATTTGGCATTGATATGTTATGTCCCAGATATACTGCATGTGTGTGTGCATATATTCATAAACGTGGCAATTTCAGTAGCTAAATTCTATCTTTCAACCAAAAGAAAAATGAAGTTGTTTAATGCAATATATATTAAAACAAATGTATCTAAATGTTTGTGTCACATTACAGTTCCTTAATTCACAAAATTGACCACAAACTTGAAGAAAAGTTGAGGAAAAGTTGCAAGAACAATTTAGGATTGTAGTAATCCTAATTATTAATATTAGCTAAATAGTGATTTTTTTTTGTCTTTCAATAAACTTAACATAACACATGTGGGTCCCTGGGTTAATGCATGACTTAGTACTAGTTAGTTGTAAACTAGTAGTACTAGTCCTGATTAATTTATGGTTTGTACTGAATTTAGTCTTCATGATTAGTCCTGGGTTTAATTTTTGTTTACTAGCAGACTGCTGTTTCTCAGCTGAAGGGCCTTAAAATGGCTCCTGGTGGGAATGAAAATAAGTGCTTTCCATTTTAAGCCTATTTGAACTCTGAATATTGTCACACTGTTAGTCTAACACTCCTGAGCACCCCCTGTAGACGTGTGAAATGACTGAAGAAAGCACTGCCGTGCTTATCGCCTTTTTATCTACATGCATTACCAAGGACTGATTTTGATTTTTGTCTTGGTTTGACCCACAATTATTCTTAAGCTAGGCCTAAATTTGGCCTTCATGAGTTCTCAGATTAGACCTTGTTTATTTCACATTTAGTTGTGCTTGTTCCACCTCTTCAGTGAAACTCGTTCCCTGTATCTTGCTCTAACAGCTCATATAGAGTTGAAGTGTGTGGGCAGTGGATAAAGTTTCAGTGCTCGCCTGAGGCCAGACTCTGTTCCTGATCCTGGTCCTGATGCTGCTGAATCTGTGGTTTCCGTAGTGATTAGGGATGCTGTGGTTGTCGTGGTTACAGTTGTCAGCCAGAGGTCGAGGGTCAAAGCAAAGATGTCTTTAAAATATTCTTGAAGAAAAGAAAGAAACAGAAGTAAATTGTAGAATAAGTATCGCAAATTGATACATTTCAATAAATCTTCTACCAGACCTATTTCCACATTTGTTTTACTTTCAAAGTATCTTCTAATGCTAAATATTTGGCAATATTTCGAGTATGCACACACTTATGCACATGATCAAAATTTAGACTAATTTAGGATTAAACCAGGACATCCACAGCCTCAAACCTAATTCACCTCCATGCTCAAATGCATCTTAGCCAGTCATTTACTTACTGGGGCAATCAAATCAGTAATTTGTTGTGTCACACTTTATTTTGCAGTTTGTGATAATATGTTACATGGCAGTAAGAGTTAGGTTAGGTGAGGTAGATAGATTTAGAAACTATAAAATAAGGTGTGCAATAATGTATTTAAACAATACTGTTTGACCTCAGTCTGTTTGGCTAGGTCCTGGTTTAACCCTGGAAAAAGGTTGAATCCTGACTAATACAGTTGTTATAAGAATATATAAAGGAAGCATTGTCAAATCTCGTGACATACCCCCTAATAATCCTCTTTCTATTTAAAACAATGAGTCACATATTTGTGCGTTTTGTTTTTCAGGAGGAGAAGCAGCGTTTGGAGACATCTCTGTCCGGAGTGCCCAAAATGCAGCAGCGACTGGCTGAACTATGCGTCCTGTTAGGAGAGAAGGAGGGAGAGAAGGAGGAAGGAGAGGAGCAAGAAAACAAATGAGAGCGCACAAACAGGAATGCACCCATTTCTCTACTCTAGTGTATTACTGTGAACATATATTTAATATAATGACTGAACTAAGAAGACATTTTAAGCACCAAATTAACCAAATCTATCTCCTTAATGTTTTATTAGCTCAAAAACCACTTAATTTGTAACAAATAATATGCAACAACCCGTTAATGTCGTTAATATCCATAAATTTCAGCTAATTGTTGATATATTTCAAATGTAAAGGGTAAAGTTAAAATGATATTTTAACTTTATTTCCAGATAGTAGATTCATCTTTAACAATGTCTGCTACATGATTTAACCCAAATGTCTTTAGTAATATTTTATTGAGTACAAATCTGAAATTGGCATTTTGATAGAAGGAGGTTTTATCATTTATTTATTCATCAATCTTAGAAAAATTATTAGATTCTGTATAAGCTAAGAACCACTATGATTAAGAATTAATTGTATGTTGTTTTGACAAACTCCGAAGGATGGAATAAAGTTCTAAAGATAAGAGAGTTAAACTCTAAAACTAACCAGAAGATGCCTTATTCAGACTGATGTATTTTTAAATATTTGTGAAAAGGTCAACAAAAACCTGTGCCAATTACTGCCTTTACTGTTCATTTATGTACTGTAGAAAACATTTTAATTAACCAGGTCAAACTTTAATCAATGTAAAGAACTGCTGGAGTTATTTTAAATGTTTTCAATTTATGCTGAATTGTATTTACTAGAAAATAAAAGTGTTTAATTGATACAGTTTGTCTTTGTTTATCTGGATATTTCTGCAACAGATCACATCATCCACTCTGCATTTATAAGTGCTTTTTATGTTCTCTAAGGATTTAACTGAAAAGTGCTTATCACAACAGTAATGCCTCTTAATAGTGATGTCATATGAACAGCTTAATCCAAGGATAGTATGGTACAAGCTTCTACATGCACAGCTTCATGTCAAATGCAGCCATTGTGTTTAATCTGCGTGTTGTAAATCATTATTTGGATCTTGTATTATTGTAGCTTTCTTGTCCTCTTCTCTTTTGAAGTTTGGTGCCTGCTACATGTCCCGGAGCCAGGGGGTGGTCCGGCCCCTCTCCCCGGGCAGGAGCAGCTGAGCGCGGTGTGGGGCGGGGTCTTCTCCAGGACTGTGTGGGACCTGTTGTAGTGAGTACAGTCAGCGCCGGGATCTGCCTGCGTCCGGCTCGTGATTCCAGTGGACGTACACCTCACGAGCACTCAACCGAACCTGTGGAGCAGCGCGTGAACGTCAGGTGAGTCCCACGTGCCCCTCACCTATCTGCTTTCTCACAGATTTGTCTCGATTTGAACTTGTCCCGAGCTGAAGCTGCTGCGGGTTGTAGCGCGTGCTTCAGGCGTGTCTCCTGCGCGCAACCGGACTCCGATTAGAACAGTGGCCACTTTTACTATAACAGCACTTTTCTTTCCAAATCTTAAACAACGAAGGCCATTTAAAGACAATTTGTTGACATAAAACGTCCTCCATTCAATCGGCAATACTAGTTTATGCGTAATGATTTTCTGTGTGGAATTTTGATTTGAACATGGCGCGGTTTTGGACATCCTAAGCGCCAAGGTTTGTTGAAAAGTGAGTTTAGAAGTGAGCGTTTTTCTGACGGAGTCCGTATACAAGATTAGATGATCTCTTGAGAGTTATGTGTTCCATGGCTGTTTTAATCGCGCGTGCTCAGGCTATGTATTTGCCCAAAACACGTGCACGTCACTTTCAGCCCACTGTTGTGTGAACTTGTCCCGGCTTGGCACTACCTCACCGTGAATAGCTCGCATTCCTATACACAGAAACAGGGGCACGCCGCGCACTGTCACTGGGACACAAGCACGCGCTCATTCACCTTACATGCACGCTAATGTTTGTACGGTGAGTTTGGTAACCTTTCTTTGGAGTGTTTATTGATTGGACTTTGGGATTTCTGCGACTTTGATGCAGTAGAAGTCACGTAAACGACGCTCGTTAAAAAACAGGCTTGTACGCATCCTAGCGCACGCGCGCGCGCACCTGAAGTGGAAAAACAGGTTCAGACTTTACAGAAGCGTCAGTCTTTTCTGTAAACAACGGCTTATTTTGTTACATATCATCACCTTGATTCTTTTCAGAAAGGTATGAATGCCTTTTCAATCCTAACTTTTTACTGCTGTTTAAATAGACTTAAAGGACGGACCCTTGTAATACTCTGGTATTAGGTTTATATTTAAAATATGCCTAAAATGGCCTATCGAACCAAAGATTACGCCCATCAAAGATTATACTTTGTTGCAATATGCATTTTGGCTGTCTGTTTGCCCACCCACAGATTTGAGCCCCCTTTAGCCACTTCATTCACCTTGTCCTGAGTTTGAGGATTTGTGTTGACGCTGAGTGATGTTTTAGATGTGCCTCAGGCCAGTGGCATAAAAGCATGATAAATTGGCTTTAAGTGAGTGAATTATGGGTTAGTGATGACTCTGAGGATTTCTTCAGAAAAAAGTCCTCCTTTCAAACTACATATTAGATATGGTATTTTATGGAACGTCCTCTGCTACATTTTATGTTAAAAATAGAGAGGTTGATAGATCCTGCATGGTCTTCACACATGTCCTATAAAGCTGTAGTCGAGTAAAGATGTTCTTGGTTGACTAAAGACAAGTTCCTTCAATCACTCAGTCAACTAAAAAGGGGGAGTGGCAAAACTTATTTAAGAACTTACCATTAAGAGCCTATCGACCAATTAATCAACAACAGGACTACCTACCTAAACAATTCAATTTATTCAACTATACTGTCCATTTCTACACAGTTTAAATCTCTGCAGAGTCATGCTGGTGGTGTGTTTACATCTTTGGTTTCTTAATCCACCCCAGTGACTGGTCAGATCTTCATGACTAATCTCATTGTCATTTTTCTCTTTTAATTTGTCTAGAAAGAGCCCACTATCTCAATATATTAGATAAAGATTCTCCTCTGTCCCACCAAAAGTATCTTACTAGTGTCAAGTGTACATTTTTTGTGATTTGTTATTTGATGAGGGAAGTAATCAGGATAATACATTTTTGTCAGTATTGCTGAGGGCCACCCCATTTCATTGTAACAGATTTAACAATTCTTTGAAACATCTCTGAGTAGAATTTTAATTTCTTTCTTCCGTGTCTCTTGTGGCACACTTTTCCGTTCTAAATTCTATGGGTGGTGGTCCCAGTTTGCCGGATTAGAGCGGGTTAATCTCCGTAATCTGAAGAAACTCAGATTAACACAAACAGACGTTAAACTTGTGAGATTTAATTGCACAGGAAGTGATGTCATTGTCGAGCCACAAGACATCTGATTATGTGTGTCAAATCTGAAGGACCTGCTTTTGTCTAGACTTGGTTTAGTCCTGATTCAGTCTTTGATTGTAGATCTGATAGAGTTATGATCTATGGAAGAAGTTATATGTGACTTTTGACAGATGTGGATTAGCCATAAAAATATTAATTCAGAAAAATCGCATTTAATGGACGTTAAAAATTCGGACACAATCTATCAGATGAGTTTAATCATAAAACCTATAATATTGGAGAGCTGTTCACTGTTATTTCAGATTTTGCTAACAACTTTACTAAATTTAATCTAGTTTACCCATTTTCAATTTATATTTTTGCTTTCTGTTTGTAAATAATGACATCAAACTAAAATATGTATGTAATATTTCCCAGTCATTTTACCAGTTGAAATGACCAGCTAGCCATGTCTGAGACTGGGCCAAAACTTCTCATCATGTAGTTCCAGTTTACCTCCATAATGGCAGTGAAAATTGTGACCTCTTCCACTGATTAACGCCGGCCAAACTTTATCAGAGTTTTAGAGAATGTGGATTATATTTGCACACTGGAATACAAACTATTGAAGAAAGAAAAAAAAGAAGAAGAGTAGTTTGGAATTTTTGCAAAACTTATATTGTATTTATTAAGCTACAAACGTGCTATGCTAATATTTAATTTGATTGTTCTAGGATGATTTGATCGCTGCATACTTCGAACAAGTTTTCAAACTCTTTCTCAGCCCTAGACTGTTCGTATTGTCATTTACAGATTTATTAAACTAAATTTCCAGAAGCTAAATTTTAGGCTTGTTGCCATTATTACTGTTTCTTGCCGGGTTTAATGGCCACAGCAAATGTAGTCACATGGGTGCAGGAGATCTATAAAGTTCACATTAAAATGTTCTAAAAACTTGTCATACACTACTCTATTGATGTTTCCTCATATCACATTTCCTTTCTTTACAAGTTCATTGATTGGTTTATTCCAGTTAGAGGCTGCGGATAACTGAAGTCAATCCCAGTGATTCTGGACAAACACACACACACACAATAACAATTTCAGTAGCAGTGGTAGCATAAATCATCTACCGCCTGTTACCCCTGACAACGTGCCAACTTGTGCAATTTTCTCTGCATTAAAATATGGATTCTTCATAGACAAGTTTATTACCAAGCTTTTGTTTTCTCTTGCGTTTGTGCTCCATCTGCATCCACAGCTTTGAAGAATTCCACGGTCTGTTTCCGCAGTATTTGTTGCTGGTCTCCTCTCTAAAAGCTCATCACTTTGTTGTGGATCAAACATTTGAATTCACTCGGAGAAATAGGCACTCAGCCGGTTTTCCACCTGTCTACATTCTGTCGGTGTCCCTGCTGTGCTAACCCTGCCATCCCTCCTCTGTACTGTAGTTCTGTCACGCTTATGTTCATTTAGAACACTTGATAAAGGCCACATTTTCGTTCCTCTGTTTAGCTTTGTCCCAGTTTATTCTTGAGTTAGCCCTGGGTTATACCTCGTTGAAGATTGTATTTAGTTGTGACTGGCCATGCAGGAGACAGCTGCTGTTCTGGTGTCAGACTTAGTTCTGCTCTGTTGATAGAAATAGACACATTTATTAACAAACGCACTGAATTAATGAGATTTTGTCAGATGGCGTCTTCATGCTGTTCAAAGTCATCTGTTGCTGTCTAACCTACCATTAATGTTGTTTCAGACGACAGCAAAATGTTCTCAAAACAGACTCCGAGCTAATTGCAGTTGAAACAAATTGCACTTTGTATGATGTCAAATGTGAAATAGTACTGTAATTATTCTGGTAAAATGTCCTATGGAGAGAATTCAATGTCCTCATGAGGTCTTATTATGTGCAAAGTTCATATTTTGCCAACAGCTTAACATGAAACACTTTTTGGTTTAAGTTTAGCACTTAATATTCCAATGTTCCGAGATTTTTTAGATTAAGTAAAGCATATATGAAGTGTTTGTGGAGACATTTGATTTCATAATGGCCAAAGCTAGATGAAGCACTGTATTTGTACTAAATTAGTTACAAAAACAATCATAAATCAGTTCTCTTTTGACAGCATAAAAGTATTATTTGGCATAATTATAAGCCAAATAATAATGATTATAATTTTGCTGTGACTGATCAGCCCAAGCTCCTAATGAGTTCAGTGTGAGGTCTTGAAGTCTTTCACCCGTAAATGCTTCCCACTTCTAACAATAGGTCCATGCACCAATGCAGTTCACTTATTTTAAACTGCTGACCCTTATTACTGCTTTTTACCATTGTGGTCCGGATTTTAAAATCTAACAGACGCATAAACCAGGATTGGTTAAGTCCTGTTGCTTGTTTATTTTTTAGTTTTAGTAAAGGAACTTTGCTCAACCCTTTTATATCTAATTATAGAACACGCAGGGTGTTGTTTACTGTGATGTAGTGTAGATCCAATACTAAAATTTTGATGTTAACAAATGTACTCAATTTCTCAAGTTTCTCATTTAGTATTTGATATTTGAGACTTTTGACAACCCATACCGTGACTGGAAAAGCCATTTATAATAAATCATTTCACCTTAGATTCATGCTCTCCAGTTGCTGTGAATAATTAAGAAACTTAAGAGTTTAACCGTAACTCTGGATTCATTTACTGTTTTAGTCTTGTGGTTTAGCTTAAGTTTATTTCTGTTAGTTTTGTCCAAGTTTATCCATTTTTGATGTGATGTGTGTGAATGCAGTATTTTCTTTGTTTGTTACATCAATAGTCTTGATTCAGTTCTGATTTAGAGCTAATTTAGTTTTGGTTAGTTACCCTCAAGTCATCTTTAAGGAGTTTAAAATTTTTTTTCTGCTTTCAAAACATTTGCAGCCTTGGCTCAACTTTTCAAAATTCACCTACGATTTATCCACCTATTTGAAGATTTTACCAAAGACGCCACTTGACACTTCTTCAAACTATTTTCTTTTTTATTCCTCCAATTCTTTTCTCACATTAATTATTCCAGTTTTAACACTTATTCATTAATATTCCCTTTGCCTCTTCATCTGACCTCCACAGATCTCTTTCTTCAATAATTCACTGCTCTGACCCTCTCATCTGCACATCCCATAATGCTAACCCCTCCCTCATGTTCTTCAAAGCCCAGCGTACAGAAGGTTGCTGGTTCAATTCCTGCGGGACCCCACTAGCTGCAGGAAGAGATCGGCTGTTGTTTTACACAGAGATTAGAACTTGCACACTGATTATCATTAAAAAATAATGAGGTTGGTAACACCAAAATTAATTTGACTTATTTCAGTTTAGAAGCGGTTAGTTCAGTTTATTCTAGATTTAGGGCTAATTCACATCTGGATGAATCCATTTTTTTCTTCCTGGCATATACATGGATTTGATATTTTATAAAGAAGTAGTAAACAATTGCCTGGAGAACCAATTTTTGGTAAAAAATTCTGGGTTTTTAATCATGTTACAGCAGTGTCCTCTCATCATTAGTTTACCCAAAGTTGTATTTGGATCCAGTGCTCGGAAAATCTCTGTTTTCACATACCACCTGTCCCCACCCACTTGTCTGTATTTACCTTCAATGATTCAAAAATTAGGATTCAAAGTAAAACATGTAGGGTTCAGAGTTGTCATGTAGTCACTTTCCAACAACAAAAAAAATTTTAAATCTGGGGCTTATTAAAGTTCAATTTTACAATGAGGAGTCGGGGCTTATCAGTTCTACAGTTTTTAACAGGTAGTCATTGTATCTGTTTCTATGTCTAAGCCGTTTAAGATCATTTTTGTGTTTTGCAAGGAACAAAATGTGAATAATGGATCTAACTTTTGCCATAGTTTCTTCCTAAATATAGAGAAAAATCACAATAGGTCCCCCATAATGTGATTAATAGGAGGATAAACCTATCAGAATACTGCATGGACCATTCATGTCAAAACTGGATGGTTGTTGCCTGGGATCCAGAATACCCATATCTTCAACAAAAACTATGAAGAGTCTGGTCACTATTACCTTAGTAATTCCAAGTCAAACTCAAACAGAACCGTGTAATCAATAATTATTTCTGTTGCATATATATGACACATGTTTTGTGCTTTGCATATTCATTCTGCAGAATCAAAAAGTTTGTAGGTTTCTTGGGATATTTTTTCTATTTTTGTCAGAAGCAAGCGGCCATTTTTGTTTTGCTACAGGCATGAACATGTCTTTGATTGGCTAATTCACCTGTCAATCACGCTCCCCTTAACTCAGGTAGATGAAACAAGTGACTAGATTGACATTGATCTTTATAAAATAAAAGACAGAGATTAATGATTCTGTATTTCTCAAAGAATGTCATGATTTGAGACCCAGGCAAGTTTAATTCTGATGTCATCGTGCTTTTTCTCTAGATAAAAAGTGTTTTTTTCTATAGCTTAGGTGAAGCTTAGTTCCTGATTTAGACCTGATACAAAGACCAAGTTACTCACTGTTGATATTTTGGTTAGATTTAGACTCTCTGCTATTTCATGGGTTAATCCCTGGTTTATAACACAACTCACCAAAGTAAAACCCTGCTCTGTTCCACTGCAGCCTGTATTGTTCTGACTGACAGCTACAGCGTAACACATCCAGCCACAATAAAAGCCTGTGAAGCGTTCTCCTGCCACTCTCCTCTGTTCAACATCTGTCCGCCTGCAGACCGACAATCTATGTGCGCATGAAAGAACGTGTCAAAATATTAATTAGCCGCGGAAAGTCTGGCAGACGCTAACATTCAGCAACAGTTCAGTACATTTTTAGAAAGATAAAAATAAGGAACTCAAGTTTTGATGAAATATGTCTTTCTTTTTACCATTTCAAGCAGATTTCAACACTCGAACTGCCGACATGGAATATAAGTAGAAGAAATGTTGATGGAAGTTAAGCTACGATCAAAATTGTGTCTTAAGTTGTATGCAAATGCACCTGTAAGAAAATCAACAATCACATATAATGGATGTTGACCTGGGGCAAATAATGTAATTGTTTTCAACCTACTTAGTCGAGGTCTCTACAAAAACTAGTGTCTAAATATTAACATGGGGAGTGAAAAAAAAACCTAACTTAACACTGAATTACTTTAAAAAGACCTAAAATACATCCAACTTTTCTTGTTACTAAGTTGGCCTTTTCTCCCATAATGTGTATTGTAAGAGCAGAACTCAAAATTAGGACTGCTCTGTCTACATCTAATTGTAAAACATTTATTCAAACTTACAAGAAAGAGCAATGTGTATCGCTACGTGGCGCTTTGGAATGAGATTGGCTGTGCAAGGGTGGTCCACTGAAAAGACAGATGTAAAAACTGCCTTGGTGGCCAGAAAATTCATGCATGTGAAAACAATTGTGAAAGCTTGGATGCTGGACATATTTGCATATCTACGCCCTTCTTTCATGACTTGAATATTAGGTAGTTAATGTAGTCACAAATGTTTTATGTCAAATTAAAATTACATTGTTATTTGCATCTTTCCACATTATTTACTGTATTATAACATTTCTCAAAAGCAAGTAGAACCACACCCAAAGCCTTTCAGTTTTTCAGGAGATCATTTCTACTCTGCAGCCTCCTCCTTTCCTCTCTCCACCCTCTCCTCATCCTCTTTCTACCTCTCTCTCCTCTTCTCACCCTCTCAACGCTAAACTCTGCTCTCCTTCTGACGACTTTTTAATGTTCTCTAGTTTGTGTTAAGAGAGAGACTTTCTCCGTCGGGAGCATTACAAACGTGTTATGGATTATTAATATCACCTCCAGCTACTTCTGCAGCTTACACCCCCCTTCTCTCTCTCTCTCTCTCTCTCTACCCCCTTCACACCCTGGCACCCCCAAAATCCCCCCGCTGTTGTCCCCTCCTTCCTGAACCCTAATGTTTTGTGATGGTAAGAAAAAACAGGAACACTTGAAGGACTCTACTTTTCAAATTTGTCCAAATTGAAGTTGGCTGAAGAGGAGAGAGAGAGAGAGAAAGGAAAGCTGGGTTAGATCGCTCAGTTGCAGTTTGCTTTACAATTTGTTTACTATAGTGCTGCTGTGTTTTGTGGGTGTGTGAATGCTTAAGTGTGCTTAAATGAATGCACCATTTTGTGGTGGTGTCATGCGGTCTTTGGAGTGATGTGGCGGGCTCAAACTTTCCCACAATTCATTGGTAAAAGGAGTACTTGGCAAAGTTACAGCAGTATCTTGTTGCTGTTCAGTTTAATGCTATTTTGACAACCTGGATACTAAAGAACCTTAACTAGTCTTGCCTAAGTTGCGAAATCAACTTAAATGATTTTGCAACTTTGTTAAAGTAAAATTCACCTGTCCCCTAGCCCCGCCAACAACTATATACTACTGTATATAGACATTTTTGTACACAGACACTCAAAAAATGGTTGCTTGTATTGTGAAAAGTTTCTATGACAAGGCAGTTCTGCAGCTCTCAACAGACAATGATCTCCTTATGTTCAATATTAGGCTTGGATATATTTATATATTGAGGTATATGCTGAGCAAAAACCTACAGAAAACTTATTAAAGAGTCATGTGCTTTTTAAGTGCTTCATGTTGAGCTATAACATAAGGAGATCATCTGTCAACCTAATAGCTATAGGGATTTTCTTTCTGTACTAATTCTTACATTGATTCAACAGCAAAAAATATCTAAAACAAACAAGCTTAAATGGTCCCAAATAGCTGGAAAGAACATGACAAATAAAATTTTAGCAACAAATGAAATCTATTTTAAAATATATAAAAATGTACTGCAACTTTCAGACAGAATTCGCTAGATTAATTTTGCTCTTGACTAATGACTCACTTAATTATTAATGATATTGATGATCTTATAAATAACATTTTGGGTTTATTCTGCACATGTTTAAATTCTCCAGTTAATGCTGTGGTTGTATTTTGCAGATTTGAATGTTAAATTTGTGTTAATCTGTTCTGAAGAGACACGCCCTAAGCTGGATCAGACCAAGACCCCTTCAACAGTCTTCCACCATAGACCCCTCCCCATATATACTTCCATGTCCCTCCCCCACAAACCTATATAAGACAAGGTTTAGAACTGGTTTGTAGTTGAAGTAAGTCTATAAGTCTTGCTTTATTTATACTGAACCTAGGTAACACTTTTTATCACATGAAGCAGTAAAAAAATGTATAGTTTCAATAACTTCATAGCTGGACTTAATAAGGCTAGTGTACACTGAATTTTAAAACTTCTTATCCTAATAAAAGTTGAAATATGATGACTGAAGCCCTCAGGTTAGACAACACTTAATAAAGTGGAATCTTGATCAACAGTTTAGACATGGGCATGAATACTTTATGTCTAGCCTCTTCATAATGCAGATAGAGACTTGGTAAATGTCTTGCTTGTGTCTAAATCTGAGTCTTTTATTTTTTAAGTTGTCCTTCTCTCTCCCCAGTGAACCTGTGAGTCTTTCATGTGCACATCAGAAACAGCAGAAAAAACAATGACGCCACAACACAGGATTCACGGTTTATTTATTTACACAAAATAGTCAAATAAATATCACTTTTCCACCGCTGACTTCCTGAACTTGAAACTGTTCCTTTTGTCTGTGCTATGAGGTGACTTTCAAACAAACACTAGGTTATGTTGAGACATTGTTATTGTCCTGAGTGCTCTATTGGTGGTTATTCTGTAAACTAACTGCATAACTGTAACTATAATGTATACACTTTGGAGTTTCTGTTGCTCAGAACAAGCAATGCATACTAGTTTCCTTGGTGGGAATAGTTTGAAAAGTTTGCAACAACATAACAAGCTTACCAGAAGAGCAGGGCAATAAGTGAGGTTTAATAAAGGTGAAGTAAGTGTCTGGGGAGAAGCCGTTGGTATTGTTCAGCTGAGGCAATTTAGCAATAGACACAACCTTTCAAACTGTGTGTTTCTACTCTGTTTGCACAGAATTATTAAAGACACTCTTTAGAAAACCAAGCTGTTTAATATTACAATGTAATTTTATAAAAATTCTGATAAATATCTTGACTAACAAAGCCAACTTTGTCTTGGTTATATGATTTTCCCCCCCGTATTGGCACTAAATCAAAGTCTCACATTTAGTTTTTGAATGAATTAAGATGGTAAGTTTGTTCATTACAAAATCATCCCAACTGAAACTTTAGCCTGGACAGTCCAAACTGATATCTCTCTGTATTTTATACAGCTGCTGGTCCAGAGTCTGGAATTATCCACGCTACTGAAAAACAGAGATCCGCGAGTCTGGAGATGGGCAGTATGGGAAAAAAAAGATCAATACTATGGTGTTAGATAGTTGAATCACAACTTATTGCTTGCTTCAAGCCATCTCAGAATTGTAGTTACAGTATATCGGTCTATTTTCATTGTGTCTTTTGGCAAGATATTGTATCATAATTGCTGGTGCGTTGGGCATCTGACTTGAAACATATTGGCAGGTTCTTATACCCGATGCCCTTTTTGACACCTTCATCCCCATAGTGTGACTGAAGGTCCACATGGGAATTGAACCTCTGACCTACCATCACCCTTTAGAACAACTGCTCTATAATGTGTTCAGTTGGTTCTTTGTCTCATCTCCTTTTACAGTACGAAGTCTGGAATTTTGGGTGTTTCCTTCTCTTGATGTTCTTTTTGATGCTGATGTTGGTCCATCCCGGCGTTTCCATGGTGATCCACGTATCCCGGTAACAGTGCGGTGATGGGGTTGCTATGGAGACGGGAGGAGACGGTTGCCAGCGGCGACCGGACCCCGCTCTGATACAGACTCCAGCAGCCGAGAGAGAGAGAGAGTGTGTGTGTGTGTAATTGAGTTTTGATGAAAAATTCTGTTTGATGTTTGAGAAAAGAAAAGACTCACTGTGAACCAGGCAATAATAACCTGGGAGTAATATACCGAACTAAAGACTGAGCCAGGCCTGAAACAGGACTTTGCTGGTACTAAAGCAGGACTGAAACAGAACTTGATCGTTACTAAACCAGGGCTGGGTCAAAACTCAACCAAGTCCAGGATTGTACCAGGATACGAGACTGGCACGACTAAACTAAAACTAAATCAGGATTGAACTAAGACAAATGACTGTGGAAGGACCCACTGAACTAAACCTTGCCTGAGATCCAGAGCCCACGCTTCTGCAATGCTTTACAGCGACCGGGTCTGGTCACCACAACCCCTCTTCGTCTCCACAGTACCATGCAATCAAATTAGTTTATACAAAGAAGCTCAGTGGTCCTCTGTCTTTTAGAACAATATCCTTCTCCATTCACCTCATGTGATGTGACATTTGTTTTATATTGTTTTTTTCCCGTAAGCATTCATGTTTGTTTTCATACGATAGACAATGTGGTCCGGCTAATTAATCTGTCAGTCATGGCCACTGAAACTCAGGAGATATTAATTGTGGCCTGATGATAAATTTCTCATATATAGCCTGGATTTTCCAGACAAAACTAAACCAATGATCCAAAACAGAACTACAGTAAACTAGGACTAAAGCAAGACTTGTTTTTTTAGACTAATCTACTTGATTCTCAATAACAATCATAATTAAAATAATTTTTTAGGTCAAGGTTTTAGCTATGTGCAACAAAATAGTTTATACTAGTTTGTTAAAGCAAATTATCATTTTAAAATTGCCCTACAAATATTAAAGATTGTCTTGTTAAAGTCAGTGATTTTCTTGTATAATTACTTAGACAAGTATCTAATATCGTTGATATTAGTTTCAGTAATAGTTTTCTTGATTTTTGACAAACTTACATGATACTATAACTACTACAGACATAGGCCTAAACCATGGACCAAGAGAAGGTGCTTTGACGACTTTCACGAATGACAATATTTGGTAGTAAGTGTTCTCTGCATCCAACTTAAACCACACAGACCAGGTGACCTCAGAGCAATGTCCCATTCAAACATGAAACATAAGATTATAGCCATTATGAATTGAGAAAACATACTTAAGAGAACAACTAGACAAAAATTTGGGCTAGACGTGATGAAACCCCTGGTTCATCCTGGTTTGAATCCCGGTCCTGATCTTCTCTTCTCCTGAACTCGGTGCTGTATGTTATTGTAGAACAGGAAGTCCCCGCTGTGAGCAAGAATGACTCTGTGTTCCATTTCCTGTTTCTGCTGCAGCCTCTTCCTTCCTACTTCCTGTCTGTCCCTTTCTTTAAAGGCCCGTGCCTCTGCTCCTTCACCAGAAAAGCTTGAGACCTTATAAGATTTGATTTTAGTCCTTATTTAGCCCTGTATTAGTTTTGTTTTTAGGGTAAAATGCTGGTTTAGTTTCACCTTGATATATTGAGCTGTCGTGTATTGCTCTTTGGTTTGTCATCAGTTTGTTTTGATGCAGGTTGAGTTTCGGGTTTAAAGTTGGACAGGTGCCAGTGTGTCAGGTATAAATAATTCCCAGTATTCTCTATTGTGTTTGGAGACACTTGCTGCCTCATAAATAAGGACAATGCCATGAGAATGGTGTAAAACTAGATACCAGAAGAACAACAATGGTTCTTACAATTTTGCAGATCAGTGTCACATTCCTTTTGGTGTTGTAGGCTTGAAAATAGCAAAGTCCATCACAAGTGCTACATGTTGATTGAATTCTTGGTCGACTATGTCTCATCGACCGATTAATCGACTAAAACGGGGACGTGTCTAAAGCTTCGAAGATAAAAAGTATGTTTTATTCTAACAGCACATCAGACCAATGAATTGGTAACAAATCCTCAACTAAATCACTACTTTTTGTTAGTTTATTTGTCGACTAATACAAATTTTGGTCGACTAAGATACGATCAACTAATTAATTGACTAAACGACTAAAAAACTACTCATGCTTTTGTGATTGAATGCAATGATTGTTTTCATTTTTAAAGAACCAAATAAATTTGTAATTGTTGTACTACACATTAACTGCCATGCTTCTGCAATACTTTGTGAAGAGTGGGTCTGGTCACCACGACTACCACATCTCAAAATTAACTCCACACCAAACCATGCAATCAAATCAACTCACTTGTGTGAAGCAAATAAAAAAAAGAGATCATTGTTCCTGTCATACTATTTTTTTTCTAAGCAGCCATGTTTATTTTCATATGAAACACAATGTGGGTCTCTGATTGGCTAATCCATCTGTCGATCTCACCCATTGAAACATCACAACAGTAAAATTTGTTAAGCTACAAACCGCACAAACCTAACTTTAAATACAATTATTTTAAATAATCAAAGCATACAACGAATACATCATATTATTACATATATATATATATATATATATATATATATATATTAATTATTATTATATTTAGCAATAACAAGATTCCTTTTTCTAAGTAGACACCAACGTGTTGCACTGTTGCAAAATGATTTAGTTAGTACAATATTTTCAATCTGATGTCCATATCAATTTAGAATATAATATTTCAATATTTTCATAATAAAAGGCATTTCCAGATAGACGTTATAAGTGCAGATAGAGTAAACATGATGTAGGCCAGGCCAAC
Source organism: Mugilogobius chulae (assembly GCA_038363315.1). NCBI lineage: Eukaryota > Metazoa > Chordata > Actinopteri > Gobiiformes > Gobiidae > Mugilogobius > Mugilogobius chulae. Next base: position 21,222,739 of record CM076414.1, read on the forward strand.
ATGCAGTTGACCTATGCAGTTTTTTTATATGCATACAGTTCAATAATCAAGCCACTTTGTTTGGCTCTTCAATAGATTAGAAGTGTCAAGCTCACAGCCAGTCACAAGTACTGCTCTGACTATTTGATGTTTGTATATTTATTGAGTTACAAACATTTTCATAAGTCTGAAAAATTAATTGCTTTTTAAGATTGATACCAATAATTTCATTATCTTTAGGCACCAACATTAGTCCTAGTGCTAATGTAAGACCCCGCAGGCTTCATACATTTATGTGGAGGGCCGCATCTGGCCCCCAGGCCTTGTGTTTAGCACATGTGCAAGAGATTCTGTTTTTACACTAGGCACAGTTCTTGATAGGAAGCTGAATCATTAGTCTACATACTTACAGACAATAAATCAAACTATCAAAACTCAGAAGTTAACTCCTTGAGTTGTCTTGTTATTGTAAATCATGATTAAATGTGAATAATAATTGATATTAACAAATCTGTCTAGCTTAAGTAAGAAGACATATACCCTTGGTGTAATTCCTGGTTTTGTCCCTATATGTGAATCATTTTGTGATTGGGAGAAAGCCTGCAAACTTTCTCCCATTATAAGCAATAACCATCTTGCTCAAGCCGGTCCATTATTTTGACCGTCTCTTCAAGAGTCAGCAGTCCACAGGGCACAAAATGTTACCTTTTCTTATCCTCTAACCAGCCTACATCTTGATCAGAGTGTTTTAATGTGTCTGAAGTCATTATTGTCCCTATAATTCTTGAGTGTTAATCCGCAGAGAACAGCTGACACATCACACAGTCGGGGGAGAGGAGGTGAACGAGGGAGGGATGGGCAGAGTCAGACTGGTGGGTGTGTGGTGGGGCAGAGAGGGAGGGAGGGGGTCCTGGGTGTGTGGGTGGGACGCACTGCAAAAAAAAAAAAGTCTATGGTTTACATTATTTGAATTCTGAAACATGATTCATTAGGGTTGTTTGGATTTTTTAAGAATAGAAGATATAGACAGGTGTAGGTAAACCAAAATCACGATTATCAGTTACCTTTATTGTCTTGACATCCATAGTTGGCACAAATCTTCTACAAAATTTGACACAATTGGCGCATTTATCTCAAAGTTCATGCAATGTGCCCATTTTCAACACAGCTGCGACAATTGTGTCTGTTTTATTTTAGGATGTCCACCGTTTATGAGCCCAGTTGTGATTGCATATGTTAATTCTGCTGGATGGAGCATGTTTGCTTCTGGCGAGAGGACATTCCATTGTAGGAGCTTTGCATCCCAAATGAATTGTCAAGTGGAATGGTAATATTCTACATAATTTACACTGCTTTATCACTGTCAGTTTAGTCTTTACGGACAGTTGGACAGGGCACTTGGTAGAATCACTTTTATTTATTACTTATTTGACCTAATAACAACTATGCTGGATGAAATTTTATACAGTATAATAACTTGTAAATCCAAATTTCTGTAGGTAGGGCTGTAGTCCTTAAGTCGCTTAGTCAAATAATCGGTTGATGGCATGTCCACCCAAACTGGAATAAGTGGACAAGGTTTTATATTGAACAGGGCCAAAAAGTAGTGATTTAGTTGAGAATTTGGGACCAAACTATTAGTCTGATCTGCCATTGTAAACCTAAATACCATTCATGTTGTGTATAAATTGTTGTCTTTGCATTAGAGCTGGGCAATATATCAAATTTTAGATAATATTGTGAATGTTAGCTTCAAGATATGTACAAATGTACTATCAAATATATCACGCTGTAAAAATAAATGCTACAAATAAGGTCATTATAAAAACTAAATAAGTGATGCTGTGATCTTTCAAATAAACAAGTTAAGTTTATATGTACAGCAGAATTCACTTACAATAAGTTCAAAGTGTCTAAAATACGAGGAGATTGCTGCACTAACTGGAAAATGTCAGTTTTCAAAATAAAAAGGGCCTAAACTGTGTAATATTTATCTAAATTTTGAGTTGTTTTACTGCCTTATAATAAGATTTGCCAATAGAACAGTATGCTTTGTTTATATTTCCTAGTGGCTATTATTCCCAATATTTAGTTCTGCTTGCTCCATTGGCTGTCTCATTTTAAAGTAGTCAAAATCTACAAAAAACATCATACTTATCACTACATCACTTATTTAATATGGTATTTTTTCCAGGTTGATTATTTGGCAAAATTTCATTTTTGTCTGATAATAAACCTCAAGCATTATATTGGAAGACACGTTTTATGTTTAACTGACAGAATATCGTCCAAATATTGCTATCGGGGTGTCACAGAAAAATATCGAGATATTATTTTTTCTATATCAACTGCAGTTCTACTTGGCATGAACTACATCGGATTTTTTTATATTTTGCGCCTTGTAAGGTGGAAAAGCGCTATATAGAAATTTATATTTTTGTTATATAAATTACTTTTTTGCTTCAAAGCTTTAGCCACGCCCCCTTAGTTGATTAACTGGCTGATGGGACAAACCTTTAGTCGACCAAGACTTTCTTTGGTCGACTCTAACTGTACTTTAACATAATTCCAGACATGAATCTAATATTTTTTGTAGTGCAGGCAGACACTGGTGGTGGAGTGGATACTGATAGTTTAGACAGAGACTGGTGCTGCGATGGGTGAGAGAGGGGGTCCTGGAGGGGGGTGAGGAGGGGTACAGCCAGGGTGTGTGCATTGGGGGGCTACAGACAGTTTAAGCAGCAGAGTGGGGTTGTATATGGAGGGAGTAACAGATGCCTCACTGAAGACAGCTGCTCCACGAGACACCAATTATATACCACACACACACACACACACACAACATCTCCCACTGTCGTCATGTCATCAAGCACGGGATGGACTTCCAGATATGTACTTAAGTAAAAGTAAACTACAAATATGTCTGTTATCTTATCTTTCCCCCTCTTCTACAATAGTAACAGTGTAACAAAACAACAAAAGAAAAAAAAAGCATTTATCGACTGAGCTAAAATGATGGAGTGAGCGTCTAAAAATAAGTTTCCAAACTCCTGATTCCTTCAAACATGATTAATGGACTGCTTAAACGTCTCCATAGACCCACACAACAGACATGCTGTTGTTGCAGGATTAAATCAATGTTGATACAGAAAATCGGCTGAACAGATTGTGATAAATCTAAGTTGTGAAAACATGTGCCCAATGCGTGGTTCCAGATCTCTGTTTGTGTATATTAGTAGTCTATGTATTTACGTTAAATTTGAACTCACAGTGTGAGACAGAGCCAACAGCTGTTAGACTGCAAAACACTTCTCATGTCTCACAGTTTGCAACTGCTTTTTACATTATACAAATAGTAAATTGTTTTCTGAGCAAATCCAAAGTGATTTTTTTAGATTACCAGTAGGCACATGTCTTTAGTAATCCATCCAGGGAAGTGTGTTCTCTACAACTCTGGGAGAGCTTGACAGGAGCAGTGGACACCATGCTCCAGAACTTGGGCGGCTGATGTTAGCCTAATTCTATTTAGTTGGTAAAAGAACCAGAAGGAAACACATCCAGATAAAAGATCTGTTTAATAGAATGTATTTGTCATTGTTGGGTAAAAACAATGAAATGCAGTTTAGCTGCTCCATGGCAAGGCAGTACAATTAAAAAACAGTAAATTACTCAAGTAAAGCAATTGCTTTGACAGTCTATTTGTCTTTGTCTTCAACAGCTTAAAGCATTTATTAGAAGGATGAGCAGTGAACAGTCCATATCCAGGATGCGAGTGGTCTCTGTAGATGTTTATAATGCCTTAGTTTATAAGGGGAACATGTAAACCTCCTCCAAACTGGCCCATTACAATCTGAGAATTAAATTAAGACTTCTTGCTAGGAGGTAAAATGTGAGATAAAATAAAGATCCAAAAACATACCCGGAGTTGTATCTTAGATTAGTTTAGAATTAGATTAGAATAGACTTAATTGTCCTCGAAATTGTCTTGAGCAGAATACTACATTGCTGGAGACAAGACATTAAAAACAGAGTAAAGAAAAAGAAAACATTTACATGATAGCATCAAAGTGCTAATGTGCTGTAAGATGTGTACTGATGCTGGAGTTTAGCAGCTTTATGCTGTAGAGACGAACAAATGACAGCTTCATTTACTTCATTCACATTCCTCATTTACGAGGTGGTCTTCACTAAGGGCTCAGAAATCACTCTGTTTCAATTGTACACGGATTGTTGCATCACAGGTAAAACATCTATACTTCTGCAGAGTACAATCACTTTGACTCATGCCACAGGTACATTTTGTGTTAGTTCTCTAAGCTCGCATTCACATTGCTAAAAGGCTTCAATTACATAAATATATATTTTATTTTTTCTGACTGGTGACAACACAATAGGAGGTGTAGTTTGTATAGTATATTTTGTGACCCCAGGTCCTTATAATTGCCCCAGAGGAACTGAAGGAAGGGTCACTCGAGTTAGAAAATGTGCTTATCTCACTCAAGTACCCAAAACTTATTTTTAAACACCACTTTAATCCACAAGAATGCATATTATGTTCGCTTTAATGCCACTAAAGGTTAGGCCGAGACGTCAGCGCATGCAGCTTTTATTTGATGCAGTTGATTCTTTATGGACTGAACCATTTACTTATTTATACCTTATCAAAGATCCACCTCATTATCTCCACTCTTTGACATTAACCCGACCACCGTAACGACATCACATAATCACAGTCCCCCTCTAATGGACGCTAACACAAAACATCCCGCAGCAGGAAGTCAGGCGGGGGTCAAAGGTCATGCTGCCCTTAAAAGAACAGCGCACTCTAAACGTCCCCAAATGAGCCAATATTTATGTCAGTCACTCCCCGGTTCAGTGATAATCGCGTCAGAGCGCAGAAACACACAGGATTATTATAACTCTATGAATGCCTAATGCTCTGATGGAATATTTTATGAGGCGCACAGACGGGAAGCGCGTTTAGTTGTCGGGGGAGACAGGTATTTGAAAGTGTAGAGAGGAGGGGGGGGAAAGGGGAGGGCACGGTGGTTAAGGGAAAAATAGCAGAAATAATAACAGCAGAACAGCCATATTTGCGGACGGTAATTGGTTGAACTCGACCTGAGAGAGTGTAGGGAGTGGATCTGTGGAGGAGGAGGGGTGTGGTGTGGTAACTGTGTGAAGAGATGCATAAAAGAATCAGAAGTTACTGGTTTATAATGTGTCGTATTCCAAAAGGTTATTTTGTTTTTTTATTGGTCAGTTTTGTTGATAAGTATATATTCTGTTAATTTACTTTCTCATTGGAATCAGAACTAGAAAGACTAATAGGGATGTAGTCAATTAAGGAAATTCTTTAAAAAGGGGGTGTGGCAAAAACTCTTAAACTAAGAAGTATTCCTTTTATCAACCATATCAGATCCAAACCGTGTTCATAAAAGACTGAAATTTTCATGTTTACATTATAAAAATAAGAAAGCAAATTTATAAAAAAGACAGATAAGCTCAGTAGTAATTCACCCTGAAATTGTTACTGTTCTATGGAAATCCTTTTAACAAAAAAAAGTAATAATAATATTTGGTCGACTAAGACTCTATCGATTTGACTTATGACAAAGAAGTAACAGACCATGTAATACTACAAGCGACATTGTCATTCTCTTATTGATCAAGTATTTCTCCGAATGATGCTGAGAGTCATGACCCTAGTTTCACATGACATCACTTGAAAATGATACAGTAATACCATTCATGTTCCCTATCTGTGCCTCATTCCATTAAAGAAAACAAGCATTGTTATTAGTTTATCATCAACACTGTTTTGGGTACTTTGAGATTATAACAGCAGCAACATGCTTTGAACAACCCCTGAACAGTAGCCATTTAGTGAAAATTGCCATGTAAAGATATGTATTCTTTGTGTATCTAAACACATACCATTGCTTTGTTAAATTGGTGTCTTTAGCAGCTCTCCTCCACAGAGTAGTAATCTTTTATGGCATGAGGAGCTCAGGACAGCTGAGATCAGGTATGTGGAAGAGCGCGTCTGTCTGTGGGAGGGTCTGAGGTTAGCCCGGGACACTGTGTCTGGTCTCTTTACTGCACATGCTTTATTAGACAGTTTAAATAGTTTTGTTTTCGTAGACTTTACTTTCAATGTTATTCAGTCAGCTACTGTTATTGAGGTACGCATCTCTAGATATTTAACAAAGGGATCCTCACAATCCAGAGTGGAAGTCCAACCCAGGAGTTTAAATGTGAGATGAGAGTGCAAAATAAAGACGCAATTTTCAAAGATGCATGATATTTATATATAATATACATTATATAACTCGCCAGCTTTTAGACTTTTTTGTGTCCATGCCAAATGCTCTCTCACAAGATCATTTAAATGGCACAGTCATAGCAAATTCAACTTTACAATGTCCTGTGACATGAGACCTAATTGAATTTTTATTAGTATTATTATTTTTACAATGAGTTTTATCGTGACTAAACTAGGGCGGAAACAAGTTAATCAATTAATCGCAACTAATCGATTACTGAAATAATTGTCAACTATTATGCTATCGAAGAAATTGTCTTTATATAAGCTTCAACACAACACAAAAACTTCCAGACATACAGTATTGAATCAGAATCTAAATGTATAATTAGATTTACTGTCATCGTCACAGTTTGGAGTAAAAATTGCATTCAAATGTTGGTTAATGTGGGTTTGATATAAATATAGGTTCATGTGTAGTTACTAGCTCAATTCTGAAAAAGTGTATTAAAATTACTTTGTGTTTAAACAATTAATCAACTAATCGATTACCAAATAATCATTAGTTGCAGCCCTAGACTAAAGTTTGATTTGTGGATTTTGACAATCACCTAATTCTGAATACACAACAAATATGATCCTTTGAAGTTATAAAAAGCTAAGCTGGCATTATAAAATTGCGTCACTGTGTGATGATGACTTGTTGGTAGATGTTGTTAGTTGACACTGCTTTAGTTTTCTGCTTCCATATGCTCAATTTTTCCATTCTCCTCGTGCCAACACTGATGTGTTTGAGCTGTAGCCTCCGATTATCTCAGATTATGTGAATGAAGTCACTCTAATCTGTGTCTGAGGTCATTTTAACTTGGATTAACCCCTCAGACCAGAAACCGCTGGAAAACATTGCAATTGACATGATTCATCAGAGTAACTGCAGTGTGACTGGACGGCCCGATGAATACTCTGGGATTAGACTCAAAGAGCGCACTGAGAAAAGACCTGAATATGTGGATTAAATATGACAGTGATATTGTGTCGTTCAGACAAAGATCGACCCAATTCACAAATCCTCATGTTACAATCATCTAGATTTAGAATGAGATTATAGATAAAAGGTGCTTGAACACAAGACAAAAACATACGTAAGCATTTTAGGCCTGGGAACATCTGATTTATGTTGACTCTTCCAAAGAACAGATCAAATGTATTATTGGACAGTGCTAGAGCTAAACTGTATTATATGTTGTTAATAAAGATGAACAGCATATCATCATTTAGATTTTATTTAATTTAAAAGATACACAGAATTTGAAATCAGTTTTTGGCAAAAATAAAGAAAAAACTTGAATGTAAGACTAAAAGCTGATATTTCTCATTTGTGATTTAATACTACAGTCAGTCTCTAATAATTAATGCTTAAAGACATTTTTGTTGAAATAATTTTGTGATGTAGCTCATTCCCAATTTCTTGCAAGGAAAAACAATAATGTCACATTTTAAAATAAATGCACCTTAATTAGCCTTATTAAAACTAAAAATAAAGACTTAGTTGAACAAATGACAGATTCAAATTTTGAATGATTATTCATGAATAATACACATTGTCAATATGGCTGTTGTAAGTCTTACCAAATGTTTATTTTGTACATGTATCAATTGTTCCACATATATTTCTAAAACAAATATGAGCCTCAATACTTACTCAGTAATTGTATACTGGCAATTTAAACTATACTGACACAGATATTTTTTGTAACAAAGTTAGTTGTCATTTTAAATACACACATCAACATATGAAGTAATTTAAGTAAAAGTTTATGATTTTGATTGATATTTACACATAAGTTTTGATTTTTTTTTTCCAGAGGTCTTCAGTTTTATCCTTTCTTGGTTGAGAAGGTGACTCTTATGTAACTTAACATTCTTTGGCCAGGCGGACAGAATATTAACAACCCATCTGGCCAACACATCAGCATGAAACAGTAGAGAAACTACAGTTTACAAAATGCTATTTTCAATTTTAGTTTTATTTAACCGTATTTTACTTTTCCAACTGTAACCCCTCATGTCTGACCTCTGACCTCACTGTGACCCCTGCGTGACCTTTCAAAACCTGTAGACAGTTCATTAATCAGAGGACCACTTACACTTAATAGGAGTCAGCAGTTTCAAATCTGTAGTTTTGGTGTCATGGGTTGATTTTAATATGATTAAGCCACAGTTTGGATCAATCTTAATCTCTGTTTATTTGGTATTTTTGTCCTAATTTAGCTTTGTCTAGCTTTAGTTTCGCTCTGATTTAGTTATAGTTGTTGCCCCATGTTGTTACTCAAATAAACAAATGTTGAACAAATGCAACGTTTCCTCTCCCATCATTTCCTCATTAACTGTATCCCCTCTGTGTTTCTCCAGGCTGTAGGTACAGTTGAAATGAAAACTTTTCTCCGCTCCACTGTCTGTGTTGTCATACTTTAGCTGCAGGTCTTGTATTTGTTGTTGCGTGTCAATATATTCAGATTAGACTCAAATAAAGATGATGTAACTCGCAGAAACTGTCTGAGACAGATGCCTTACCCTGGTTGCTTCTTTTCTCTCAATAACTAAGCATGCATTAGCTTATGCTGACAAATGTGGACATGTAATACCTGAAAGAGAGGACAATGCATCTGCTTTACTGTGCTATGTTTTAGAAATAGCATATCAGTGTGGTTTAAATGTGACAACAACTACAACACTACCTCTCAGAAACCACAGGTTACATTCTCTTTGTCTTCAATATCTTTATTTTAATATCATAAATTGACAATTTGGGATGTCCAGTAATAAAACTGTGATACAATTCAGTATTAAACATCTGAAATCTAAAAAAGCAGTATTTTGAATCAAAATGGTAATTAAGGATGTGTGAGAATAGTGACTTGTATAAACTTGTTCTTTGCTACATTATTGTTGTGTCTTGGACAAGAGACTTAACCTATTGTTTGATGAAAAGTTGTTTTTGATAGTGATTAGCGCAAACCCAAAAGTAAGGATCATAGTAGTCAGTGTTTCCTCTACCATTCTACAGGCAGAGTGGCCCACCTGCTTATCACAGGATTTATATTTTAGGAACATTAATTTCATTCTATTGATGTCCTAAAATATCATAAGATAATTTACAGCTGTTTCACTGATGTAATAACCATTAAAGGTCAGTAATTACCACCAATAATTATAAATCTGAAATATGTAGGCCTATAATTTTTGAGACCCAAGTAGTCCTGCTAAGCCAATGAACCTAGTGATGCTCAAGTAACTGATCACAGTCAAATGGAATTGAAATAATCAAAGTTTTCAAAGTGCATATTGTTATTTTAAATATTTTGTTATATGATGTCTTCTGCAAACAACAAAAAGTACATTTTCTGAAAAAGTACACTGCACTACACAGCGATACTAAAGTGCAGTCATTTTTTTATTGTGTGGTCATACATAATTTTAATCTGATATTGTGTCCTTAATTTTGCCTCAAAGTTTGACTGGAAATTTGACTCGGATAATTGGAGCAGATCAGAACAAAGTGGACAGAGGCTGTTTGTTTGGGTGCAGTCTTTCACAAAGAGGCCCATTCATACAAACAGGAAATACATCACACAAGAGGCTCCAAAATACTGGGTCCAACAAGACCAGAGAGCAGCACTGGGTCTGCACGCGGAACCAGATCCTGGGACCAAAACTGTGCCCCAGCTGAGACATATGTAAGTCAACAATAGATACATATAATTAAGAAATGAAGTCTATTTATTTTTGGGTACAACCAGAAGTTATAGAAATATGCTATCAACAACTGAAGACAACTTGCTCACTGTTGCACAATTAGCTAGTTCCGACTGGTTTAGCAAAAAGCAATTTTTTTTTTTTAAACAAGTTACATGCATTTGCCTTTACGCATCTGTCACCCTTTCAGATGAACTGCATCTACCTAGGAACATGTAATGAATTTCTTCAGAAAGGTTTAAAAAAGTTTACCTTAACCTAGCTAAACACACACAAAACCCAGTTAGCAAACTTGTTTAAAGCCCTAACCACAACAAAGCTAGGCTACTTTTCTGGTCCTAACCTTTGATCCAAAACTAAGCTTGAATAATAATAAAAAGAAATATATACCATAAACATACTAACTTTTTACTAGCATAATTGCTGTTGCAAATTGTCTGTTGTCTGGCATAACAAGAAAGAAATTAAGCTATAACATACAGAGAACACCAGAATTCTGAAAGCGTTCCCAGACTAGCTCGAAGTGATTGAGCATCAGCATCAAACGGTGCATCTACTAATTTGTCTGGCGCTCTAATGTCTTGTCTGACTCTATTGAACAAATAAATGAGTGATCAGGTTGTTTTGTCATGTGTGTATCCCAGAATTATTTACATAGTCCCCAACGGAGGTGCACTTTATTACAGCCTCATTAGCTCTTTTAGCATCTGTGAAATTAGACACAACCATTAATCAAACGACAACAATGACCAACCAATCACAGAGCAGTATGCAAATTAGACACAGACCTTAAAACTATAGGATTAACACAGGGCTAAAACTAAGGCAGAACATAAGAAGGACATTCGTAGACTAGAGGAGAAATAAACAACAAAGAAACTGACCAATCAGAGAGCAGTGTTCAAATAGGTGGGCGTCGCTTGGCAAGAGTTAAACCAGAAGTTAATTGCTTTGATAAACAGGACTAACTTGATTCAAAACTGTAGTTAAAATTTGTAGCGACAAAGGAGGACCAAATTAGACCACAGAGTCAAGCAAGACCAACTTCTAAGCAACAATAAACTAAATGTTACTGATGCTACTGACTAGCAACATTTTAGCACCTAATGCACAAAGTGGACTAGACAAGACTGACCTTTCTACTTAGAGACAAAAATGTTGTGAATGCAGCTTTAGACAATTATTACACAAAAAAACTTCCATTCACCAAAACTTAAATCTAAACTCACATAAAGTGAATGGCTGGCTATTCATATGTAAATGAGACAGACCTTGTAAAACTAGGGCTAAACTGGAGCTAAACTTGAATTTGACCCAGACCAAATTACCATATATGCTAATGAAACCACGCCCTTTCGACCTTAGCCCTGCCCCTTGTCCATCAAACCTTTATCACCACAGCTACAGGATAATAAAGTGTCTATAAAGCAGATTTATGGTAAAGCCTCAGCTGGTTCAAAATCTAGAAAACTAGAAATAGTCATCAAATCGAACCAGATCCAGTCTAGACCTGGGTTTTGTTTGGATTTAATGTGTCCTGATTTAGTGTAATGTGAAGTGCAGTTTTCTTTCTTATCAAACAGAAGGTGCAGAGGCGTATCACAGTGGCCCCGGGGCCCCTAATGCTGAAGGGCCTCATGGGAGCGAGCTATTGTTGAAGTCTATGATGTGTGGAGAGTATTGATATGGCTACTGTGGAAAAGCAATTATATTTTGGAGGTGCAGTTGTGTTTCTGCCTTTACTGCTGTTAGTACTGGAAACTTCTACAATTACAACTAGTACTGTTTTATGATCTTTGTGATTTATGTTTTAACAGAATCAAAGTGTATGTCTTGTGCCAGTTCTAGGTAATNCAGTGTTAAGGCCTCACACATCTGCTGTTTGAAGTGCAAAGCAGGGGCAGCGCTGCAAAAATTCAATCTTTTTAGCTTTGGTTTCAAGTGTGTGTGTCAGATTAGACTACATTTATCAGTTAAACGTCATGAACGTGATTATATTTAAGGTTTTACTAATATTAGGGCTGTAGTGGACCAAAGAAATTCTTGTTCGACTAAAAACATGTCCCATCGACCAATTAATCGACTAAAAAGGGGGCGATTCTGTTACTGTTGAATATAAATTCCTCATAATCTAACTAAAGAACTACAGCCCTACTAAATATTTTGCTTGTTTTCACCCAATTTGGCGGTTTTGTATCAGGTTTATAATCGTCTTTTGTAGTTAAGTCGAGGTAACAACTCAAATGTTACCTAGCAACCATATTGTGAATCCACATAAAAGACACAGACATTACAATAATGATACGTGCGTCCTAACTATACAGTGCACTATTCAGAGGTCACGCCATTTTGTCGAATGTTCAGCAGGTCCAAAAGTAGTGCCCACAATGCATCTGGAAAAGTCGTGAGCATTAATGTAGGCCACAATTCAATGCAAGAATCAGAAAAATAAAGTGACAGCGTCAGGAAACAACGCGACTGAACGAAAGATGATAAAAGAGAAGCTTAAACTCACTGTTGAGCCGGAGAATAAACGAAACGTTGGCTGAGCTGTAAAAGTTGAATTATCCAGTCCGTTTGATGTTTGATATGGGTCCAAGTTAAACTAAGCTTGTATTATGATTAGTAGTCGATAAATATGCACCTGTCAGATGGACCAGTATTTATGACAAAAGATGAGTGTGTGCATTGACTGAACCAGGCAGGACTATGTAGTGACTGAGTGGTTTATGTGTCAAGTTCATCAATAACTGTAACTTAGCTGTTGCACAAGATGATCATCGTTTACCTCATGGACTCAAACTAGAGTCTTTTTTAAAGTTGACAAGGCTGTTGACAATCCTGAGTTTTATCAACATTAGTTTAAAACCAAAATGTTTAATGAAGGAAATGTTTGTATTTAGTCTATTGACTCTGTTGGTCAGTTGGCTTATTTATTTTTAAAAATGCTAACCCAGTCAGCATGCTTGTTTCCTGTTTAGTTCATTTCTATGAGGTTTCACTGCCTCAGTCTAAAATGAAAAAACAAACAAAAAAAAAAAACAACTTTAAGACCAGACAGTGAACAGTGAGTTGTTGGTGGTTTTCTCTGAAAACATATTAAAAACTTTACAAATGAGGAGAATATTTCACCAAAGTGTGTTTATAAAAAGAAGTGTTTGTCTGTCAATGCTAACGCTAAAGTCTGACAATTTGAAAATAAACATCTTCTATGCACAGGGTCAATTATTTACAAATTTGATGTTAAAATTTAATTATCATTGTGGCAGCATAATTAGTATCAAGAATCAAGTCTAGAATTGAGTCTATTCCTTCTATTTTAAACTCGTTTTTACATCAAAACCTACATTTATACAATTTTCATGTGATTTCTGTTCAATCTGAAGTTTTTCCACAGCTCATGGATGTTTGGAACCTGTAGAAAGTCCAGTTCATGATTAATCGATTACTAGTTGCGATTATTTCAATATTCGATTAGTTGTGATTAATCTATTAACTTGTTGCAGCTCTAAAGTCGACAACAACTAAGTGCCATTGAAATCTGTATCACGTATCAAGCTTATTCTCTGATTCTTAGTGACAGGCTGAATTGGACGATGTAAGAGTTCAACTCTGAGCCTGTCTTTTCTTCTCTCTGATCTGTGCACACAGCTGAAGTGAAAGAAGGTGGAGCCTGCGTCTCTCCTCCATCACGCCGCGTTAGGCTCTGCATCCCCGGGTTACTATGGCAACCCGGCATCTCGCTCCGCTCTGTCGCCTGGCAACCGGCGCCTGGAACCATAATACAACTGTAGCGGCCCATCCCCCTGCCGCTGTCTCTCCTGATCCAGGCTTCACACCTGAGCGAAAGGCCTGATCCCTCTGGAAAGTAAAGACATTTAATGTGGAGCTGTTTTTAATCCAGGACCACGGACAGCACTCGCTCGAATATGATCCACACATATGACAGATTAGCACCTTTTCCTCATTTGACTTGGTTTGGTGTGATAGTCCTTGTTGATCATAGTTTACAGCAGTTACATCGCAATTTATGAAGATACTGACATTAAAACTAAAAATGACGCTAATAATTTGAGTTCTCTCTACATGTCGTCAAAAGCAAAATGCAAAAACATTTAGACAAGCATTACTTGATATTATCATTGTCATTGGTCCATATTTACGATGTGGTTTCAAAGGTAAAGTTGCTTAGTTTTCTCTACATAAGTCATATTTGCCGGACAAAAGCAAACCAAACTGGGTGAAAACAAGCAAATGTTTAGTAGAATCTTAATATAATCATGTTCACTATGTTTGACTGAAAATGATAGTCTAACTCGTCTGTGGCCACACCATCATGCCAAAGCCTGATCCATCAGATCTCAGAAGCTAAGCATGTTGGGCCAGGGCAGTACTGAATGGGAGACCTCTGGAGAACCTCAGGTGCCACAGTGGACGAACAGAGGAGAACTCAAAGTTGTGTCCTTAGGCAAGACAACTTCAGCCACATTGCCGTCTGGATCTGGTGTGAGTGTGAATGGAGCTAAATGGCAGCCTCGCTTCCGTCAGTCTGCCCCAGAACGCCTGTGGCTACAGTATTAGCTTTCCAAAATGCAAAATGTGACGTGTCTTGGGTTCTTGAAAAGCGCTGTGTAAATCCAATTAGGTCTGGGCATATTGTGATCAAAATCGAATCATGAGCTTGTATTTGTGACAATCTGCTTTTAGATGAAATCGTCATTGTGATTTCCTTTTTTCTCTATGTGATGCATCTGATTCTTTTTTTTACTTTAAGTCTAAAAGTTGCCAAATCCAAGTCTTATTTAGTTGGCCTTCTTTTTTGAAGTTTCTTTTGGAATGCACTTTTAGTTGGTAAAAGGACATGAATTTTAGCAATTTTTTCAGGTTTGATTTATAAAATATCAATTAACCCCTTAACAGTCGGAGGGCCCTCCTACTTTTTCTTTAAAAATTCAATTTTGTTGAGTGTCTGAAAAAAGCATACTATGAAGCACCTGGAAAGGTTAAATATAAAATCCCTTTGAATCCCTTTTATTTAGAGCAAAATCAGCCATTCTGGGATGATCCAGACTCAGATTTCAGCTCTAAGCCTCCAAATAAAAAAGTCCTCAAAAATTCAAAAATTTTAATAGGACTTTTGTATTGGCTCCGCCTAAATTTTTTGAGTAATTTTGGGTCCCTAAAACTTATTTTTACCTCAATTGCCTTCAGCTTTTACAGAGGAATGGTCAAAACCCCAAAAATGCCAAATCTAGTGTCATTTATGTCTCAGCTGTCAACACCAGCTTTAATAATCCTTATATCTACCAAAAAAAATTTAGGCGGAATTTAGATTTTGTTTTTCTTTTGCTTGGAGAAAGTTCTCACTTCTGATGAGAGCCTGTTGGACATCAGAAGCAAAAACTACAGGGATACAGCTTTAAAAAGACCCCAGACATTTGCCTGTGCTCCAAAGGGTTCAGGAACTGTTTTAGTTTGAATTTTTACCGATTTTAGTCAGACGTGTGAGGTAAAAAAGGCCCGCCTGAGACTGAAACATGCATTTTGAGCCTGTTTTCATGTCTAAAAGTCACTTTAATTTTAGAAAACACACTTGTTTCTGGTCAGCTTTTGATAGCTGAATTTATTGATTGTGAACTGTATTTACCTCAAAGACAATAGGAAAATAAACGGTCTACAAGAATCGTGCTAAAATCAAATCTGTGATCTGGCTGAATCAAGTTTTTCCCATATCGCTAAATCCAGTGCATTATTATTATTATTATTATTATTATATGTAGGCCTGAGTGATATTGACAAAAATTAATATCTGGATAGTTTTTTGACATTTCCAAACTACAATAACATTCGTGACTCGAAAGTACAACCTTGATGTCGTGGAAACGGAGTGTCGGCCAGCTGAAAGGCGTTTGGACAAAGCTCTGCAAAGTTTGAAGCTTGAAGAGATTGTATCACTGTAAAAGGATTAAAAGGAAGAGAGAACGACTGTTTTATAAAAAAAATATGATCATGTGGATGAGATTCTGATCGACAGACAAACCTAAAGTCATGGATGCATTAAAAGGTTTTTCTGAAGCCGGGCACTTAAATAACGCAGGTTTTGACTCGAGCGTTTGGACTAGTTTCATTAGCTTGTCTCCGTCTGCCTCCGCTCTTATCCGTCTTTAAAGTACTGACATTTATCCGTGCATAAAGCAGAACTAAGCGTCCTGTTGAGCCATATAATGTGATGCTGTTTTCATCGAGGCCCGCGGAGAGACTTGGGACGGCACTCACTGAAATTTGATCCGGCGAGGTTTAGTCCCACATAATCCAGCGGCGGATAACTGTAGGACCTGTGCACTTTTGGACCTTATTTCTATTTTTGGGTCGAGTAAGCCTTTTGGGAAATGGGAATTAAAAAAGACCAGCATTTTAAAAGCGAAACACATACATGATGGCAGAAGTCTGATATCGGTTCGGATTATGGGAATGAAAAAAGGTTTTGCAAGCTCTGAGCTACGTTTTTACTTCTTTTCTTTTATAGTTCTGGGAAATGTGTATGTTTGTAATTAAAATGAATGCAAGAATCATTTTTAGATGCATGTGTGTTTGTGTATTTGATTTTGGGAGTCCCGCTATGAGATTTAGGCCACCGCCAAGTAGAGATTAGACCAGAACCAATACTGAACCAACCGCGATACTGAAGTTTTGAGTTCACACAGAGTCCTATTATAGGTTAATCATGTCAGAAATAAACTAAACGACCAGGTCCGTGTAGTCTTGACACTTTGAACGAATGCTTGTTTGTCCTATTTAACAGACTTATTCACTGTAGGCCGACATATCTGCTCCCGGTTTACACAAATCTCTCCACAGTGGACAGGAAAAGGAGCAATACAGAGACGCAATACTTGTGAATTCACAAACTCCAGAAAAATCTTTCTGGACTTTCACTCGATTGGTTCGGAATCTGAATCAGTGTTTTAACAGACCAATCGCATCGCAGCCGGGGGTGCGGGGAGGAGATGCTGTTTACAAGACGGCGGCAAGTAGCGCCTGAATCAAACAAAATAAAGATGGAAGCTCCTGTGGATGCGTGTTTCTCCTGCGTTTGATGCTGTTTAGCAGAAATACAGAGTAATGCAGAGAATTAAGAGCAGAGAGGTGTGTGTTTGATTGGATACGATTCGTTGTTAGAAGCTAGACCAGGACACCCAATCAGATCGAAATATTTCATTTAAAGTCCATTCTTTTCCTAAACACTTTCAGTGAGTAAAGTTCCAGATAGATACTGTGGAAAAATTCCAAAAGAAGTTGAACATAGAAGGATTACCGATCGACGTGACTTTCTGCCCTACAGCGCATGTGTGAGGCAGAAAGAGCCACTCTCCGTCTGCTTAGCTGGGGAAACTTCTTTAAATAAAACAACAAAACAGAACAGCAGCTCTTTTGATCAGGTATGAACAGACGTCTTTTCTTTTAAGGTCGTAGATCCAATTTTATTCACAAATGTTGACTCTGCAGCAGAACTTTTGTTTCTCACAATGATAAAGACTGTAGTTAGCTGACAACGGAGCTTTTTCGACTTGTTTCCACTGTTTGTGTCTATGAGCAGTGGCTCTTTCTCTATATATCGTTCTGCCATGAAGGTTACCTAAAATAATGGAACACTGAATATACTGAAGTTTTTTAGTTCATAATTGGCTCAGTGCACACAAGGTCAGTTTGTTTGTCCGTATTTGAATTAGTTAAATTTAGGATTACTTCCTTCATTTTTAACCTTTATATACCAAGGAATATCCCATTGATTCCTGGCCAGAACGGATCATTACAGACTTCCAACAAATCACCAAAAATGTAAAACCAAAGACATGTCATAGATTGCATTTTCAGATCAGATTAGACACAACGCGTCTCTTTATAGACACACATTTGTAAAGTCTCTTTAACATGTTTTAGAGACATCCAGCACAAACTCACGCACAGTTCAGACTGATTTGGTAAAAAGAAACTATTTTAAGAGAAGATGCTCAGTCTGAATAAACAAGCCAACTCACGTTCTGTGCACAGTCAATTATCATTCATTAGAAGTTTCATCCAAACTTTATATCCTTTAAAATGACTGTAGCTATTCTTTCTTCCCCTCCACATCCAGAACCAGCCTGAGAGTTTTTCGGAGCTGAGGCGCTGTCTGCTCCCGTCAGAACATCCCAAACCTCCGTGCCCTGCCCCGCGGCTTCTGCACAAAGGCAATTACGCCGAAGTGTGGCTGAAGAGGGCAGCTCCAGCCGGGTCGAAGCCCAGGTGCCTCTCGACGTCTTGTCCTGCTCTTGTCTGGCTAATCAACGCCGGCCCCTCTGACAGATGTCTCCAGCTCAGAGTGACAGAAGCGCCTGCACCGAAAACAACCCCCTCCCTCCGCCCCTCCTCCACGCTCATTATGTCAAACTTTTGTCTAGTTTCCTCCTGCTTTTAAATCCTCGCCGTCTCACCCTGCCCCCCTTCCAAGTCCACACAGAGCTATTCAGGACTAAGCTCTCCTCAGAAGCAGCAGCAGCAGACCCCCTTTTTTTTCATTTCAGACAATTGACACGCTCCTGGAGGCCCTCACATATCAGCGCTGATCTGAAAGGGTCATAGAAACATTACCGACTCCGATCTGTACGGCTTAAAGGGCAGTTTTTAGAGTCGGTTGTGACATGTAAATGTAATACTTAGGCCAGAATCAAGCTAAAAGTGTGATAATCTTAATGAAAAATAAAATGAAAAAGACAAAAGCAGGAACATCAGAGCAATGATAAACATATTACTGATAAAAACTGTGCAAATTACATGGAATTATAGTAATACCACAAAAACAGATATGATGCAAGCCTATAGGTTAATTTTTTTTGTATAAAACATGATTAGCAAACATGTCTTCTCTTTATGCCAACTGTGATCATGTTGGACTAACTGTTCCCAATAGCAATGTCACTTAATTATATTTATATGCAATAATAGCTCAGCACCAAGTCATTTTCTTAATAAAAACTAAACAAGAGGGAAGGCTGTGCAATATGTTGATATTAGACTATTTAAAAGTACAATTACTCATCTAATCGATGAGAAAAAGGATTTGAAAAGACACAAAGCAAATACACGTTACTGCAAATATATGTGTCAATAACCATAATGATGGGCCAAATAAATAATATTTGTTTCCCCTTTACTCCCTTGTATGCAATTCAACTTTAAGTGTGTTATTATCCAGTCATCTCCTGCAGCAGTTACCAAACGGATTCTCTTGTAAGGTTTTGTACTGTCACAATTTTATTTTCCAGGGACTGGTATTGAACTTGCTGTGTTGTGTGTTTAGTCAGTGTCTGTTTATTGTTGCATTGTGTAAGAAAGAACATAGTGATAAGACTATCAATAAAAAATACATTTTAAAGATCGGTGGTTGATGATCTCAGACCGATTACAACCTAAACAACAGTCTGTAGCCAAAGCTCCTCACTAGGAGCTTCAAAAAGGATTTGAACTTATTTTGTACAAAATGATTATTACTAGGATTGTCAAAAGTAATGAAATATAGATATTAATCGAAACTAAAAAAAACTAGATACTCATTTGAACAAGTATCATACTAAAAAAATGACTTTAAAATAACACAATTGGGCCTTTTCACAACCGTTTTCGAATGGACTAGAACAGAATTATAAAAACTCATGCAAAATGAAACAAGAACAAAATCGATAACAAAAAATGTGTTTGTTCTGCCTTTCAGGCATTTTTCAGCTAACTTTAGTGTAGGGACATTTATTTTGAAAATCGGGCTTTATTTTGATAGTACACATCACAGGAAGTGTGAAAAAGCAAGGAGAACGTCTGTTAGCAAAGCATGAGAAAAGCACACAGTCAAAAACGGACCCAAATGAAAAGATTTAAAGTTTCCTTTGACTCCTACAGAAGCAACGCCTGTACGTATGTTTTGTACACTCACTTTTGGTTAAATTTAGACAAGTTTTCTAATTGTATTTTGTACTTGTTTATTGCAGTTTCACTCTGTTTCAAGAAATGAGCATTAAAGCTAAAAACTGCTACAACCGTCTCATCATTGAAAAGAGTTTAGCTAGCTGTCTAGCTGGAACATTAACGTCTCAGCGAGGACAGTACAGTGAAAAGGCGGAGATCTGGAGTCCAGCTAATAAGCAGATGAAAATATGGAAGAAGCAAATCAGACAAGGGATCAAGAAAAACAAGAAGCTCTCGCTCCACCACATCCAGCGCAACAATCCGAGCGCGGGCTGAAGCAGAGGCCGCAAAGGCACGAGCCTTATATGCTGAGAAAGAGGCAATGCTTAAGGTAGAAAGTGCAGAAAAGGAAGCAGAGCTGCAATTAGGAAAGGCAAAGTTGGAAGCTGAGTTAAAAGCCCTGGAATACAAAAGAGAGGCAGCTGCAGCGATAGCACATGCTGAAGCAATGGAAGCGGGTGAAGAAGGAACAGAAAACAAATCAGATATGCTTGCCCAAGAAAACTTACAACAACATAAAGAGCAAAGGACAAAAGAATATGTGGAAACACAAGCACAGCTAATGTCACAGCAGAGCCACCCTGCAGCCGCAGCACAAGTTAAAGAACATAGTCCGCCATTTCCAGCTGGGAGTTTTGTCACATGGCACACTCCGCATGAAACAAATGACAAGCATAATGAATCACCAGAAAGAGCATACCCGAACAACGGCAATCTTTTTAAAAGCAGCAACTACGTAAACATCCACAATGAGCAAAGCAGGTTTCAGCCAAATCCACCCACAGCTGGTTACCTCCATGGTCCTTCACTAAATGCAAAAGCCCGCTGTTTGTCCAAACAACGTCTCGCCCACACAGAGCATAGCACCTGAAACAGAGCATCTGGCTCGCTACCTGGCCCGCCGTGATCTAGTGAGTACAAGTCTTTACCAGTTCGACGACAGACCTGAAAGTTATCGAGCTTGGCAGTCATCGTTTATTAATGCCACTTCAGATATAGGACTCACAGCTACTGAAATGTTGGATCTGCTCGTTAAATGGCTAGGGCCAGAGTCTGTCAAGCATGTTAAAAGAATTCGCTCTGTGCACCCCGGAAATCCCAACACAGCTTTTGGAAAAGGCCTGGACGCGGCTCCAGGAGTGTTACGCTGCACCTGAAGTAACAGAAAAGACCTTGTTTAAAAGACTTGATGATTTTCCAAAAATATCAGCCAAAGACTACAGCAAGCTGAGAGACCTGGGCGACTTGCTCATGGAGATACAAGGCGCTAAAAAAGAAGGCTACTTAACAGGACTCACATACTTGGACACTGCCAGAGGCATTGGACCTATAATCGAAAAATTCCTTACGGGATTCAGGATAAATGGCTTTCAGTCGGTTCAAAGTTCAAAGAAGACAACAGCGGACTCTTTCCTCCATTCGATTATTTCACAAGTTTCATTTGTCATGAAGCACGCCGGAGAAACGATCCAAGCTTTCTGTTTTCACGCACAACTGAGAGACATGACACTCCTCTGCGCAGCTATGGAAACAAAATATCTGTTCACAAAACCGACGTTTCTACAGGAACAAAGCAGCCAACAAAAACGCCAACAAACAAGCAAGATGGACAAGATAAAAACTGTCCCATCCATAACAAAGCACACCCATTAAGAAAATGCAGAGCTTTCAGAGCAAAAAGCATAGAGGAGAGAAAAAATATTTTAAAAGAGAATGGGATTTGTTTCAAATGCTGCACATCAACTAGTCATCTAGCAAAAGACTGCAAAGTGCCAGTGAAATGCTCAGAATGCGACAGCGACCGTCATGACAATGCTATGCACATCGGCACGCCACCACAAGTTTCCACCAGGCCTGCTCCCCCAGCGAACGATGGGGGAGGAGGAACAAGCTCCCACCACAACTACAGTGAGCTCCCAATGCACCCAAGTTTGTGGCCCAGGACAAGCAGGGAGATCGTGCTCAAAGATCTGTCTGGTTCGAGTGTATTATCGAGGTCAGCGCGAAAAAGCAGCAAATATGTACGCTATACGGACGACCAAAGTAATCGCTCACTGGTGCGCTCAGACTTTTTTGAACTGTTGACATTAAAAGTCCACTATTCCCCTACAAATTGAAAACTCGCGCCGGACCGCTTGAAACAGCCGGCCGCAAAGCAGAAGGCTTCCTGATTGAGTCTCTTGATGGACAAATAGTGCTGTCGCTCCCGCCACTGATCGAGTGCAATGAAATATTGAATGATCGTTCTGAAATACCAACGCCCGATGCAGCCCGCTGTCAACCTCACTTAAGAAAAATAGCAGAGTACATTCCTGAGCTTGACCCCAATGCAGAAATCTTGATCTTGCTAGGAAGAGACGTTTTAAGGGTCCACAAGGTCCGCCAGCAAGTGAATGGTCCTCATAATGCCCCTTTCGCTCAGAAGCTGGACTTAGGATGGGTTCTGATCGGAGATGTGTGTCTTGGAAATGCACACAAGCCCACTGTTAGCACCTACAGGACCAACGTTCTGGAAAACGGCCGTCCCTCTATCTGCACACCCTGCAACAACTCTATCAAGCTGATTGAGAACCTTGGCCAAGGCGGGAGCAAAAAAGTAAACCCTGCAAAGCATCGCTGGAGGCACTAGGACAAAACATTTCAACGAAACGAGCTCAGACAATAAGCCAGGCCCATCCATGGAAGACACACTCTTTTTGGAGCTGATGGACAAAGAGATGTTCAGAGATGAGTCAAATCACTGGGTCGCGCCTCTTCCATTCAGACCTCACCGCCAATTGCTCTCCAACAATCGTGAGTATGCACTGTCTCGCCTCCACTCACTGCAAAAGACACTGTATAGAAAGCCAAAAGTTAGAGAGCAGTTTATAGAGTTCATGAGCAAAATCCTGCAGAACCAACACGCAGAAGTAGCACCACCCTTGAGAGAAAATGAAGAGTGCTGGTATCTGCCAACCTTTGGCGTTTTTCACCCGCAAAAGCCAGACAACATACGTGTGGTCTTTGACTCCAGTGCAAAGTCTTCGGGATGTCCCTCAACAACACTCTTCTCAAAGGCCCTGACCTCAATAACTCGCTCATAGGGGTCCTGGTACGATTTCGGAAGGAGCAGGTTGCTGTGCTTGCAGATATTCAGCAGATGTTCCACTGCTTCCTCGTTCCGCAGAGACCACCGCAACTATTTGAGATTTTTGTGGCACAGAGACAACGACATGTCTAAAGACATTATCGACTACAGAATGCGGGCTCATGTGTTCGGGAACAGCCCATCACCCTCTGTGGCCATCTACGGACTCAGACGAGCTATCCAGGAAGAAGCTCACAAATACGGTGCAGATACAGTCAAGTTCGTCGTGCGCCACTTTTACGTCGACGATGGCCTCATTAGCGTGCCCACAGACAACGAAGCCATCAGCCTCTTGCAGAGAACGCAAGCCTCTCTCAGAGAATCTAACTTAAGGCTACACAAGTTTGCTTCAAACAGTGACACTGTCCTCCATGCATTCGCACCTGAAGATCGAGCTGTCCTCAAAGATCTGGACCTCAGTGGAGAAGCTACACCAGTGCAGCGCAGCTTGGGATTACTGTGGGTGACAACTACAGACACCTTCACATTCAAAGTGTCCGAAGACAAAAAGGACTTTACACGCAGAGGTGTTCTGTCCACAGTGAACAGTGTTTTTGATCCCTTAGGCATGCTTGCACCGGTGACCATCGAAGGCAAAAGTCTGTTGAGAGAGTTTTGTGCAGACAACAGCGACTGGGACGCCCCGCTCCCTAAAGAAAAACTCAAAGAGTGGGAAGCATGGAGAGACTCTTTGCATGAGTTGAGTAAGCTGCACATCCCAAGAGCGTACACCGCAATATCACTCTCCAATGCCACACACACTGAGCTATGTGTGTTTTCTGATGCATCTGTCAAAGCCATTGGGGCCGTGGCATATCTCAAGATCGATCAAGATAACGGACAAGTGGACGTAGGATTCGTTCTTGGAAAAGCTAAACTAGCTCCACTTTCCCAACCCACCATCCCTCGATTGGAGCTGTGCGCTGCGGTACTGGCCGTAGAGGTAGCAGATCTCATCCAAGATGAACTGGACTTGCAAATACATTCTGTCAAATTCTACTGTGACAGCAAGGTTGTACTTGGATATATTCACAATCAAACAAAACGCTTTTATGTCTATGTTCATAACGAGTTCGCAGAATCCTTCAGTCCACCAAACCAGACCAGTGGTTCTACGTCAGCTCAGAAAACAACCCAGCGGACCACGCATCAGGTCAGTCCTGCTTCACACTTAACTCAGACTACATGGTTCACAGGGCCAGCGTTTTTGTACAAATCAAATCCAGAGCCTGAGAATGCGTGCACATATGAACTTGTAAATCCAGAAACAGACGCAGACATACGCCCAGAAGTGAGCAGCTACTTGACTCAAACTCAAGAAAAGGACTCACTGCCACACGTTTCCAACGGTTTTCATCCATGCAGTCACTCACAAGAGCAATAGCGACTCTCATTCACATAGTCAAGAGTCACAAACAAAACAAGTCTGGTGAATGCACAGGATGGCACCACTGCAATCTTCCACGCACTCCTGATGAGTTAGCGCAGGCTAGAGCTATCATTATCAAAGCAGCTCAAGAAGAGTTCTACTCAAGCGATATTGCAGCTCTGACCCAAACACAGTCTGTGCCCACAAGCAGTGCCCTCCAGAAACTAAACCCTATCTTGAAAAATGACTTGATTTGTGTCGGAGGCAGACTTAAGCATGCAGGACTAAACACTAATGAAACAAACCCCGTGATTCTGCCAAAGAACAGTCACATCTCTTTGCTTCTGGTGAGACACTATCACGCCCAAGTAAAGCACCAAGGCCGCCACTTTACTGAAGGAGCCCTCAGAGCAGCAGGATATTGGATTATAAGTGGAAAGCGACTCATCTCCTCAGTTTTGCATAATGCGTGACATGCCGTCAGTTACGTCGAAAAGCAGAAGTGCAGCTCATGGCTAACCTACCACCAGAACGCTTACAAGTATCCCCACCTTTCACGTATGTTGGAGTGGATGTGTTCGGTCCATGGCCGGTTGTCTCCAGACGCACAAGAGGTGGTCAGGCGGAAAGCAAGCGGTGGGCCATGCTTTTCTGTTGCATGAGTTCACGTGCCGTCCACATTGAGACAATTGCCTCTTTGGATACTACCAGCTGTATCAATGCATTAAGGAGGTTCTTCGCAATACGTGGACCTGCCAAGCAGATACGATCAGACTGCGGAACAAACTTTGTGGCCGCTGCCAAAGAGCTGGGGCTGAGTCAAAAGAACCAAACGGTGCCATGCAAAAGTTTCTGAGTGAACAGAACTGTGAGTGGGTGTTCAACGTGCCCCATGCATCCCACATGGGAGGGTCATGGGAAAGATTAATAGGACTCTCAAGACGTATCCTGGAGCTATGCTGCTCAAAAACAACATTCAGCTCACACACGACACGTTGTGCACTTTAATGATGGAAGTGGCGCTATCATCAATGCAAGACCCCTCGTCCCGGTCTCGAACGATCCAGAAGCACCGTCCGTATTGTCCCCTGCTATGATTCCTAACCTCCACCTCAAGGACAATTCACAAACAAAGATCTCTACAGCAAACAGTGGAGACAAGTGCAGGCACTTGCAGATGAATTTTGGCGTCGCTGGCGTCAGGAGTATCTTCCCACTCTTCAGATGCGGAGGAAATGGACAGAGACAAAAAGAGACGTGAGAGAAGGAGACATCGTACTTCTAAGAGACAATCGAGCAGCACGCAACAAATGGCAATGGCAAAGATAACTGCTGTGTTCCCTGGGAAGGATGGAAGAGTCAGGGAAGTTCAACTCAAAGTGTCAGATCAAGGTTCCACAAAGACTTTTAAGAGACCCATTCAGAAATAGTTCTTCTTTTGCCAGCAGATGATGAGAATGTTTAGTTATGTTTATTTGTGAGTGACCTTGTAAGGTCAGGCGGGGAGTGTTCTGCCTTTCAGGCATTTTTCAGCTAACTTTAGTGTAGGGACTTTTATTTTGAAAATCGGCTTTTATTTTGATAGTACACATCACAGGAAGTGTGAAAAAGCAAGGAGAACGTCTGTTAGCAAAGCATGAGAAAAAGCACACAGTCAAAAACGACCCAAATGAAA
This sequence comes from Mugilogobius chulae, assembly GCA_038363315.1. Lineage (NCBI taxonomy): Eukaryota > Metazoa > Chordata > Actinopteri > Gobiiformes > Gobiidae > Mugilogobius > Mugilogobius chulae. The sequence goes on from CM076414.1 coordinate 21,248,909, forward strand.
AGATTTAAAGTTTCCTTTGACTCCTACAGAAGCAACGCCTGTACGTATGTTTTGTACACTCACTTTTGGTTAAATTTAGACAAGTTTTCTAATTGTATTTTGTACTTGTTTATTGCAGTTTCACTCTGTTTCAAGAAATGAGCATTAAAGCTAAAAACTGCTACAACCGTCTCATCATTGAAAAGAGTTTAGCTAGCTGTCTAGCTGGAACATTAACGTCTCAGCGAGGACAGTACAATTATTTTTTTACAATGAATTTTATCGTGACTAAACTAGGGCGGCAACAAGTTAATCAATTAATCGCAACTAATCGATTACTGAAATAATTGTCAACTATTATGTTATCGAAGAAATTGTCTTTATATAAGCTTCAACACAACACAAAAACTTCCAGACATACAGTATTGAATCAGAATCTAAATGTATAATTAGATTTACTGTCATCGTCACAGTTTGGAGTAAAAATTGCATTCAAATGTTGGTTAATGTGTGTTTCGGATATAAATACTAGTGTTCCCATAAGTGTAGTTTACTTAGCTCAAATTCTGCAAAAAAGTGTATTAAAATTACTTTTGTGTTCTAAACAATTAATCAACTAATCGATTACCAAATAATCATTAGTTGCAGCCTAGACTAAAGTTTGATTGTGGATTTGACAATCACCTAATTCTGAATACACAACAAATATGATCCTTTGAAGTTATAAAAACCTAAGCTGGCATTATAAAATTGCGTCACTGTGTGATGATGACTTGTTGGTAGATGTTGTTAGTTGACACTGCTTTAGTTTTCTGCTTCCATATGCTCAATTTTTCCATTCTCTCGTGCCAACACTGATGTGTTTGAGCTGTAGCCTCCGATTATCTCAGATTATGTGAATGAAGTCACTCTAATCTGTGTCTGAGGTCATTTTAACTTGGATTAACCCCTCAGACCAGAAACCACTGGAAAACATTGCAATTGACATGATTCATCAGAGTAACTGCAGTGGACTGGACGGCCCGATGAATACTCTGGGATTAGACTCAAAGAGCGCACTGAGAAAAGACCTGAATATGTGGATTAAATATGACAGTGATATTGTGTCGTTCAGACAAAGATCGACCCAATTCACAAATCCTCATGTTACAATCATCTAGATTTAGAATGAGATTATAGATAAAAGGTGCTTGAACACAAGACAAAAACATACGTAAGCATTTTAGGCCTGGAACATCTGATTTATGTTGACTCTTCCAAAGAACAGATCAAATGTATTATTGGACCAGTGCTAGAGCTAAACGCGTATTATATGTTGTTAATAAAGATGAAGCAGCATATCATCATTTAGATTTTATTTAGTTTAAAAGATACACAGAATTGTGACTTTTAGTTTAGGTAAAAAAATAAAGAAAAACTTGAATGTAAGACTAAAAGCTGATATTTCTCATTTGTGATTTAATACACTACAGTTCAGTCTCTGATAATTAATGCTTAAAGACATTTTTGTTGAAATAATTTTGTTGATGTAGCTCATTCCCAATTTCTTGCAAGGAAAAACAATAATGTCACATTTTAAAATAAATGCACCTTAATTAGCCTTTTTAAAACTAAAATTAAAGACTTAGTTGAATAAATGACAGATTCAGTTTGTGCAGGCTCAGTAATTACTTAAGTAATACACAATATCTAACCATAACTCCTTAAGTAAGTTCTTACTCAAACTTAAAACTTTTAAATAAATGAATTGATGATTTGTTCATGAATAAATAAGGCATTGTTTCAATATGGCTATTGTTAAATATTTCTAAAACAAATATAATAAAGCAAAATAAATAAAACAAATAATTGTATACTGGCAATTTAAACTATATTGACACACAGATATTTTTGTAACAAAGTAGTCGTCATTTTAAATACAAACATCAAACATATGAAGTAAATATGAATAACCATTTATGATTTTGATTGATATTATACATACAGTAAGTATTTGATTTTTTTTTTAGAAGTCTTCAGTTTTATCCTTTCTTGGTTGAGAAGGTGACTCTTATGTAACTTAACATTCTTTGGCCAGGCGACAGAATATTAACAACCACATCTGGCCAACACATCAGCATGAAACAGTAGAAACTTACAGTTTACAAAATGCTATTTTCAAATTTTAGTTTTATTTAACCAGTGTTTACTTTTCCAACTGTAACCCCTCATGTCTGACCTCTGACCTCACTGTGACCCCTGCGTGACCTTTCAAAACCTGTAGACAGTTCATTAATCAGAGGACCACTTACACTTAATAGGAGTCAGCAGTTTCAAATCTGTATTGTGTAGTCCGGTTCAGTCATGGGTTGATTTAATATGATTAAGCCACAGTTTGGATCAATCTTAATCTCTGTTTATTGGTATTTTTGTCCTAATTTAGCTTGTCTAGCTTAGTTTCGCTCTGATTTAGTTATAGTTGTTGCCCCATGTTGTTACTCAAATAAACAAATGTTGAACAAATGCAACGTTTCCTCTCCCATCTATTTCCTCATTAACTGTATCCCCTCTGTGTTTCTCCAGGCTGTAGGTACAGTTGAAATGGAAAACTTTTCTCCGCTCCACTGTCTGTGTTGTCATACTTTAGCTGCAGGTCTTGTATTTGTTGTTGCGTGTCAAATATATTCAGATTAGACTCAAATAAGATGATGTAACTCGCAGAACTGTCTGAGACAGAGCCTTACCCTGGTTGCTCTTTTCTCTCATAACTAAGCATGCCATTAGCTTATGCTGACAATGTGGACATGTAATACCTGAAAGAGAGGACAATGCATCTGCTTTACTGTGCTATGTTTTAGAAATAGCATATCAGTGTGGTTTAAATGTGACAACAACTACAACACTACCTCTCAGAAACCACAGGTTACATTCTCTTTGTCTTCAATATCTTTATTTTAATATCATAAATTGACAATTTGGGATGTCCAGTAATAAAACTGTGATACAATTCAGTATTAAACATCTGAAATCTAAAAAAGCAGTATTTTGAATCAAAATGGTAATTAAGTGATGTGTGAGAATAGTGACTTGTATAAACTTGTTCTTTGCTACATTATTGTTGTGTCCTTGGACAAGAGACTTAACCTATTGTTTATGAAAAGTTGTTTTTGATAGTGATTAGCGCAAACCAAAAGTAAGGATCATAGTAGTCAGTGTTTCCTCTACCATTCTACAGGCAGAGTGGCCCACCTGCTTATCACAGGATTTATATTTTTAGGAACATTAATTTCATTCTATTGATGTCCTAAAATATCATAAGATAATTTACAGCTGTTTCACTGATATAATAACCATTAAAGGTCAGTAATTACCACCAATAATTATAAATCTAAATATATGTAGGCCTATAATTTTTGAGACCCAAGTAGTCCTGCTAAGCCAATGAACCTAGTGATGCTCAAGTAACTGATCACAGTCAAATGGAACTGAAATAATCCGTTTTCAAAGTGCATATTGTTATTAAATATTTTGTTATATGATGTCTTCTGCAAACAACAAAAAGTACATTTTCTGAAAAAGTACACTGCACTACACAGCGATACTAAAGTGCAGTCATTTCTTTTATTGTGTGGTCATACATCATTTTAATCTGATATTGTGTCCTTAATTTTGCCTCAAAGTTTGACTGGAAATTTGACTCGGATAATTGGAGCAGATCAGAACAAAGTGGACAGAGGCTGTTTGTTTGGGTGCAGTCTTTCACAAAGAGGCCCATTCATACAAACAGGAAATACATCACACAAGAGGCTCCAAAATACTGGGTCCAACAAGACCAGAGAGCAGCACTGGGTCTGCACGCGAACCAGATCCTGGACCAAAACAGTGCCCCAGCTGAGACATATGTAAGTCAACAATAGATACATATAATTAAGAAATGAAGTCTATTTATTTTTGGGTACAACCAGGAGTTATAGAAATATGCTATCAACAACTGAAGACAACTTGCTCACTGTTGCACAATTAGCTAGTTCCGACTGGTTTAGCAAAAAGCATTTTTTTTTTTTTAAACAAGTTACATGCATTTGCCTTTACGATCTGTCCCCTTTCAGATGAACTGCATCTACCTAGAACATGTAATGAATTTCTTCAGAAAGGTTTAAAAAAGTTTACCTTAACCTAGCTAAAACACACACAAAACCCAGTTAGCAAACTTGTTTAAAGCCCTAACCACAACAAAGCTAAGGCTACTTTTCTGGTCCTAACCTTTGATCCAAAACTAAGCTTGAATAATAATAAAAAGAAATATATACCATAAACATACTAACTTTTTACTAGCATAACTGCTGTTGCAAATTGGTCTGTTGTCTGGCATAACAGTTTGAAAGAAATTAAGCTATAAACATACAGAGAACACCAGAATTCTGAAAGCGTTCCCAGACTAGCTCGAAGTGATTGAGCATCAGCATCAAACGGTGCATCTACTAATTTGTCTGGCGCTCTAATGTCTTGTCTGACTCTATTGAACAAATAAATGAGTGATCAGGTTGTTTTGTGGCATGTGTGTATCCCAGAATTATTTACATAGTCCCCAACGGAGGTGCACTTTATTACAGCCTCATTAGCTCTTTTAGCATCTGTGAAATTAGACACAACCATTAATCAAACGACAACAATGACCAACCAATCACAGAGCAGTATGCAAATTAGACACAGACCTTAAAACTATAGGATTAACACAGGGCTAAAACTAAGGCAGAACATAAGAAGGACATTCGTAGACTAGAGGAGAAATAAACAACAAAAGAAACTGACCAATCAGAGAGCAGTGTTCAAATAGGTGGGCGTCGCTTGGCAAGAGTTAAACCAGAAGTTAATTGCTTTGATAAACAGGACTAACTTGATTCAAACTGTAGTTAAAATTTGTAGCGACAAAGGAGGACCAAATTAGACCACAGAGTCAAGCAAGACCAACTTCTAAGCAACAATAAACTAAATGTTACTGATGCTACTGACTAGCAAACATTTTAGCACCTAATGCACAAAGTGGACTAGACAAGACTGACCTTTCTACTTAGAGACAAAAATGTTGTGAATGCAGCTTTAGACAATTATTACAACGAAAAACTTCCATTCACCAAACTTAAATCTAAACTCACATAAGTGAATGGCTGGCTATTCATATGTAAATGAGACAGACCTTGTAAAACTAGGGCTAAACTGGAGCTAAACTTGAATTTGACCCAGACCAAATTACCATATATGCTAATGAACCACGCCCCTTCGACCTTAGCCCTGCCCCTTGTCCATCAAACCTTTATCACCACAGCTACAGGATAATAAAGTGTCTATAAAGCAGATTTATGGTAAAGCCTCAGCTGGTCAAAATCTAGAAAACTAGAAATAGTCATCAAATCGAACCAGATCCAGTCTAGACCTGGGTTTTGTTTGGATTTAATGTGTCCTGATTTAGTGTAATGTGAAGTGCAGTTTTCTTTCTTATCAAACAGAAGGTGCAGAGGCGTATCACAGTGGCCCCGGGGCCCCTAATGCTGAAGGGGCCTCATGGGAGCGAGCTATTGTTGAAGTCTATGATGTGTGGAGAGTATTGATATGGCTACTGTGGAAAAGCAATTATATTTTGGAGGTGCAGTTGTGTTTCTGCCTTTACTGCTGTTAGTACTGGAAACTTCTACAATTACAACTAGTACTGTGTTTTATGATCTTTGTGATTTATGTTTTAACAGAATCAAAGTGTATGTCTTGTGCAGTTCAGATAATCGACAAAATTGATATTTTGAAGTTAATGAAGGTGATGATACTTCAAAAAATTTGCAGCCCTAACTATTAATACTACTACTGGTCTAACTGGTGAAATCATCAGGCAGTTTCAACTATGAAAACTTTATATAAAAATGTTTACTTTCAATATAACTATTTGTCTAAAACTACTACTGTTACCAATACTGCACTACACTAAATCTTAATTAGCCCCGGCTAAAATGTTCGAGTTATGGGGCAAAACAAAATAATAATTTGATCTAAAGTTGCACTGTGGAACTAACTGGAGGTGAAAAGTCAACTACACAATTCAATAGAAGTCCATTTTGAGGTCATGCAAACTAACTCAAAGTAAAGGCACAGATTTAAGACACAGAACTTGCTTTTCTTTCACCGTTTCACCTAACTCCCTGAATCAATCTTTTTCCAAAAAGCACATTTTACCGATTGTCTGTGCAGCTCTCAATTCAAAAAGCACATCTAAATATGTAAATGTGAGTCTTTTTTTAATTGCCCAGACCGTGTGACTTGCTCCATGACAAAAATAGATATCTCGGAAATTTTTTGGCATATCTCGATTACTATATTTAGAGGATTATATGTTATGTTATATGTTAACAAAAAAATGTCCAAACTTGTCTTTAAACATATTAGCTGAAGTTTAAGTATCAATACTGATACTGTATTGACATGTTCTAGTAATTCAGCTTTTTCAAAACTTGTAATATCACAGTGATTACACAATGGTGACAATGATTCATGCTAAATAATCATTCGTACAGATAAAAATGCATGTAAACCAGATTTTACAAAAAAAGGTTAATAGATTTCGAAAGTGCTTTCAAATCATTTTTATCCAGTAGAATAATACACATTTTGGTTGACACCACTGCAGCACCACTGAGGTATTAAATTACTAAATGACTTAAGACAAAATGTGAAAATTCAACTGACATATTGGCTTATTTAAAAGTTTACAATACATTTTTTTAATTAGCTTTTTATACAGCTCTTTTTGAAACCTTTTTTTGTTAAACAATATACTCGATATTCAATTTTTACATATCTTCAAAACAACATTTATTATAATATCTAAATTTAGCTATATATCGCCCAACTCTACCTCCATGACTTCAATACATTCTTGTACAGTACCTATCAAATAAACTAATGAATGTCTGCTGCCTCTAGTCTGTGGTAGCTATACCTTTCACAACAGACAGCACTTTTTACAGTCTTATACTATTCATTTTTACAACAAAGTATTATCCTACAGATTTATACCAACAAATAAATACAGCAGGAGGTAATGATGTAATTAAAAGTATTTCACCCAGTGTTATAGTTTCATAATTGTACAGATGTGTGTATGAACAGAATGGAGGAGGAGGAGGGGTGCGTGGGGCCCCTGAAGACGACTCCTGAAGGGCCTCCGATAGTGGATGCTGTTAATGACCGGGTCCTGAGTTTCCCCTGAGACTGTCCACAGCACATGATAGAGCAGGCCTGTCCAACCATTTATTATCATTAACGTAAGTAAAGACAAGTACAGTCTGGAGACGCAACCAAGTCCAGGGGCTAAGCTAGGAGTAAGAAAAATGAGAAAGAACTAAATTAAGCAAAGGCTAAATAGGGCAGTGCAAACTAAGGATTTATAGAACATTTTTGGAATCATTTATTCTTAAAAAGTAAAAGAAAAACTTTCTAGACGATTTTCCTGGTCAGCATCATAATCCTGCAGCTGCGTGATGAAAGAAAAAGTTTCTAAAAGTAACATCTAATTTACATCTTCTTGCATTGTGTCAAAGTTATATCCTGTTTTTTTTCTTGTTTCATATAAAATCTCTTCCTGTCAGTGTGCGTTGGTTGAACATGTCAAAGATTTGTACTGCTGATTCTATTGCCACTGAACTCGACGCTCCGGCAGAAACAGAGGAGTAAAAATATTGATTTTTGCAGCTACAAAAGGCCAAGGGTCAGACTAAATCTCCATTTCTCAGAACATGGTTTAAAATATCTATTTGCACTGCACTATTCAACACATTAGCATGCAGAAATGTCATTACGGTACATAGAGAAAATACGTCTTTTTATACAAGTTGAACCACAAAGTGTGCACTTGCATAAAACTCACTGAACAGTATTTCAGATAATTGTAATTTTTTTTTTTTTTGCATGCCTAATGTTCAAAATGGCAACTAGCTAATCTGGTTTAAATAAGCTTAAATAATTACCCTGGAAAAATTTTCAAAGCCAGATTAATTTATATAATATTATAAATACACAAATTGCTTTTCCTTTTGCTATTTTGGTTCTACATACTTGGTGATACGTGTTGTTGTTGTGCTTCGCCCAGGTCTTTGTATGTTTCCACTGTGCCTGGTATAAATTGGAGCATCGTGATGGAAAAAGTTTGGGGCTAATTGTTAGCAACACGTATTGAAGCTATTTGCTTTTGTTGTGCTCCGGATTAAATGTAGGGTCCCGTATTTGATTCCTACACAAAGAAACATTCAAACAGCGCAGAGGAATCTACAACCGGTCAGACTTAACCAAAACATTTAACATTTAGAAAGACACCACTTTAGATTGCTAACCAAAATGGCATGCTTAAATATATATATATATATATATATATATTATATATATATATAATATATTATATATATATATATATATATATATATATATATTATATATATATATATATATTATATATATATATTATATATTTATAATATATATTACACAGAACAGACAGGTTTACAGATTATAATCCATATTTATTACAGCTAAAGTGAGGCAAACTGCAGTAAAGGTGTCTCGGAGTGATTTCACAGCTGGCTTCTTCCTATAGCCCCAGTAGAACACGGAACGGAATACAACTGTATTGATTGTGACTTGTCTAATTGCACAGGGGTCAGGGCTAACAGGAAATCGACTTCAACACTGTCTCAAGGCTGAATATTTACCTCAACGTGGCAACCTTATTGAAAAGAAAATTTATGGCAACAGATCCGAGTATGGTTATGCCTCAAGTGGTTGGGAAAGTCACGGTTATGGACAAGAAATGTGAAACTTTCTAGAATATGTAATGAGAGACACTATTTATTCATTTATTTTTTAGATTCTAGGTGACTATGGTTTTAGGCCTATAATGTAAGAGAGAATCAGCCAATGGAAAACAAGTCACATCCCAGTGTTATGTTATACTATACATGTGTTATTAGTATTGAGCCAAAAATAATCGATGTTGCTGATTGGATAAAGGACACATGATACAGGAAATTGATTCGCTGCTGTTTGTAGCCTGTACACACCTTGGTTTAAACTGAATTATAGGCTGTTTTTAGATGGAGTGGGGTCTAAAACTAGGACAAACCCATGGCCTTGATTAATATCGAATAAAACCAGGTAAATTGTCTAAAATAGGTTAAATCAAAAACTTGACTCGTTCTCAAACTGGACTAAACCAGAACTGAACCACGTTGCTCTGTTTTTTTAGACCTTTTGTGATCACAGCTGATGTAGCGGCGTTTTGTGGGCGCCCATCGATCTCTGTAGGTCTGATGGATGAGCTGTTCCCTCTGCACCTCATTAACCAATCACAAACAAACAGGAAGTGATTCATGATCTGACCCCACCCACGGCCCCTGACACCTCCCCCATCATGCACCATCTGCGTACACGTGTGTCTGTGGACAGAGACGTTTCACCTGTACATGGATCTGTGGAGATTTGAATTGGATTCATTTTCATTTAAAAAAACAAAATAAAAACAAAAGACAAGCCATAATTCAACCATAACCTCCACCTGCCATATCATTATGAGCTAACCATAAAAATAAGCCACTTTTATTTCTTTTTAATAAGATATTTGGGTGTCTGAAAGGTCAGGCACCATGTCTGCCCTGATTGGATCTTGTCGCCTCAAACTCGATTGATTCTGGGCGGCTCTTTTATTACACGTCCAAAATGTCACTGCCTTATTAAATCACAGGGTCATTTTCAGCCAATCACGTCGCTCAATCCCTGCCGCCCTCCAATCAGATTCAGCTACAGGGCGTTGAGACCGAAAGCTGTGATAAGGTTAGACACTTTCATTATCCCACATGAGAGAAGAGACTGGGTTAGCCCTGGTTTAGTGCAGGTTGAGCCCTGGTTTAGCCGGATTCTGAGTAGGCCTGGGCAGTATATAGATTTTTACATAATATATTGTTTTCAAGATATCCGGTAAATCGTTCAGTAAAAACATTTTACATTTGTCTCACAATAGGTTTCGTTCACATGATACAGATGTTTAGCAGCTCAAATGCAGTTTTGTTGTTGTTGTTGTAATGATGATGTTCATTTATATAGCACATTTTCCACAGACAGATGTCTTCCAAAGTGCTTCACACAGCAACCCCTACTCACTCAGTGTCCATCCACCACCAACTGTTCCATAACCTGCATGTTATTGGTTGATTGGGAAACTAGAGTGTTCATAGGAGTCGAACCAGCAACCTTCTTGCTGTGAGGCGCTATCCACTCTGCCACTGTGCCTAAAGTCAAAAGTGAATAAGCCTTGTAGTCACTACTAGAAAGCACCAGATTGAAAATGTTTGAAATTACTTTTCAGATGTTTCATGGCACAGTACAATGTTATTAAAAGAAAAAAAAAAACTGTCCTGACCACCATCTGAACTTATGACATCATCATGATCATCATTATAAATCTACACCAACAAAAACAGAAACATGAACATAGGGTAGTGCAATATGACACAATTCTAAAATAAATACTTGATAAAATGAAAATAAAACCTTACATTTTCATTGTCATATTACTCATTTCAAATCAATATTATTTTGTTACATCTAAAATAGCGTTCAACCTTTGATTCCTAAATATTTCATAATTGGCTTTTAGTGCTAAAAAGAATAAATATTCTCCATAAAACTTCATGCTTTCACTGACTGGTCGATTAACAAGACTTCTTTCTCAATTATAATTTGATGAAATGCACAATGCTACATGAGCTACACAGTTATATAAATACACTAAAACAGTGTATTTAATAGTAGGGTTTCCATAAACAGTCAAAGAAATAATAGCAGCATAGAGATCTTTGTATAACATTCTTTGTGATGCTTTATTTGGCACCAGCTTTCCCAATTTTCTGCATAAAGTCGCAATATTTCTATTTAAAATCAAAACAGTTCGAGAGCCTTTTGAATTCTAGGGACACTTCTAAGTTCTAACAGATGCTTGAAAGCCCCTCTGCGCTTACTTCTCTCTCGCCTTTCTACAGACACTGAGTTTCAGAGAAGGGCCAGTGCTCCTCTTTTCTCTCTTGCATTGTCCTCTCTCTCCCTCGCTTCCTTTCCTCTTTCCCTCCCTCCCTCTCCACAGACTGTGAATGACAGGGGCGGACCTCGGTTCTGTCTCCCCTCTCTTTCCATAGCTGTAATTAAACCGCAGATAAACCCTAAATTATGTCACTTGTTTCTCTCCTCTTCCTGTGTTTTTCTCGTTAATTAGCCGCAGTTGTCGTGGAAACCGCCTCGTTCGGCTCGTTCACGTTTTAAGCGTTGCAGAAGTTCAGTGCAGGGTTAGAAACACATTTTTAAGACTTGAGAATGGTTCTGTACAGAAATCTGGACTGGACTCTGTAACAGATTGTCTTGGGGTTGTGGGCGATTCACCGCATTTCAAAGCAAATGGTGATATACTTTTTATCTTGTTCTTGTTTTTTTAAACTATTGATGAACATTTCAAAATACTTTTGTATATTTTAGATCAGAAAAACACATTAATCTATGCTCAGTGCATTTTAGAAGCAGCTATTTGTGGAGAAAAAAGATATACACTGGATGAAAATCATGAGGAAGCAATTGGGCGGGACAGACAATTGTATCCAAATAGAATACTGTGGGATGAGAACCATGAGGAAACAGCTGCCTGTGTTGGTATCAAAGTGGAAGCAAAAGATTTTTTCATGAATTTTCTTCACTTATTCAAATTGGACGCAGGCCATTGGAATATTGGTTCATGTTGCATTCACATTATTATGGGGTGAAATAATAGCATGATCTATTATGTTCTGAATACCTGACCGTGACAGGTGGGTTTAGTCCATTACAGTCAAGTATGAACTGAAGAAAGGAACTGACATGAAAAAGCATGAATGGTGACACGATTATATGTATTACCTCTGTGTGATTCTATTTCACTGTGTTAGCTGCAGTTATTCTAAATACTGTATATTGAGGAAAAACTGCCTTAAAAAGTTTTCACTAGAAATGCACCAATAGAGCTTTTTCAGTTCTAATTTGATACTTTGGATTGAGATATATACCAATACTCTATATTGACCAATGCCATTGTAGTGGTGTGTTCCAAGCAACTGGAGTATTTCCAAATAGACTCTGTGCAGTTGGCTTGTTTTGTTCAAATTAGTTCATCCTGTACAGACGAGCATTTCCTGTTCAATTCATTTCTATGAAGTTTTCACTACACCAGTTTAAAACTAATAAATACTCGGAAGATCAGACAGTTGTGGTGAATGTTGCAGAAAACATGTTAAAGACTTTACAAACCAGATGAATATTTCACCATTGGACACTTGTGTGTTTAAAAAGAGACGCGTTTGTGTCTAAATGCTAACGCTAACAGGAAATGGTCGTATGTACAGAAGTGAGCTATTTGAATAAACACAAACCAACTGAAGTTCCGTGCACAGAGCCAATTCCCACTTGTAAAAATGCGCTGGAACGCATAAATACCAATTGTGAACTGGGTCCTGGTTGAGGAAGTCCCACTTCACATAACTGCCACAAAAACTTTGTAAACTTTGATCACAGATTATTTAACGTTACTTCTGTTTAGCCTAAAGGTTAGCATTAGCCATTGCATCCCTACAAACCTAGCACTAAAAACAAATGCTAACCTGTGGTCTCACACTAGTTCTAATAAAAAGCACGATCACAAGATAAAATGACTGTCTTTGTATAATGTTTAATGTGAGGATTTATTGTTTTATTTTTCTGCCCTAAGCCCATAATTTCAGCTTGAACTCTTGTTTAATCTTTGGGTAACTTCATATATCTCGGTTCTGTGTACAGTGGTGCAAACAGTACGAACAGTGATGGCCTGAGGAGGAGACGATCTGTTTGGCTCTAATTCAGTTGAAGCTGTTGTGCGGCTGCTGTTTTTATCGTTTCAATCAAATTTGTTGAACTAACCTGCCGCATGTAACCTGATCAGAGATAGGGTTATATCTGAGAGGATTAAAGGGGACTGAAACCGCTTTAGCTCCGTGACAAAGTGAAACAGGCATGGTTTAAGCATCAAGGAGGTAGATGGAGAAGATTGGAGCTACTTTGAAAGAACACAATCGTAATAATATCTAAATTATTTCATATGATCTTATGAGCAACCAATTTAAGTTGCATTTGTAAAATAATTTCAATTTGAGCAAGCTTGACAAATGTATTTCAAAATATGGCACGGAACATGAATCACAAATTATCTTTAAGTATTTCCAGAAAATAATAATCTATGACTCTATAATGTGCCATGTTATGCCCTGCCATTTATAAAGTGCAAGGGTCTGTCTGTGTGATGTGATCTGCTCAGTAAAAATATCCTCTGGTAAAAATAGCAGGGACAAACTACACTCACTCGCCCTGGTCTGATGGACTCAAACCTTCCCTCAGTTGTACGTACGTTAGCTTAACTACCTGATCCGTATTCATATTGCTAACCACCAGTGTGTTTCGGTTTGTGTCTGCAGCGATCTCCTGATGAAGACAGCTGCTCCTCTTCCTCTCCTCCACGCTCCACTTTGAACAGGTCAGGACAAACTCAAGTTTACATATTTAGCTAATCTGGCAAGGTTTAAGATTTTTGAGATGCCGTAGAGAATGTTTTAGATGCTAAATCTTAGAGTTGTGTTTGTTTACTATTCACACTCCTCCCACTCAGTCTTGCTTTAATCAAACTGGGCAACTTGTCACTTAAGAAATGTAGATGAAACAAAACTATTTGGACTAACATGATTATTTACTCACACTTCTTTACTGTGCATTCTGATTAGCTGCAGTCTTGTGACAACACAAACATTTCATATGTGATTTTAAAAAAAAGGATTTGTGGCACAAAATCTTCCCTTTGTTATGCCTTATACTAGTTCTGATCAAGCCCCAGTGATTCTTAAGGTGTTTAAGAAATGTTAAATTTGTCCTGTGTATGTTTTTTTTTTTTTTTTAAAGCATCATTGTTTGCACAAATATGTATCTACTTTCAGTGCAAGTTTTAGATTGAATTAGTATCTAATCTTTAAGAAGCTGTTTGGGATTCTGTTGTTTTGAAATCAGTACATTGTAACAGTCCGACTGCGACCTTTTGTGTGCATTTTAAATATATTGACATTTAGTTATGAAACGGAATAATTTATTCCAATAGATTCCCCATTGTAATTACATTTCTGTAAGGTTTTAAAAATGGCCATCAGGTAATAAAATGTATTTTCAGTTTTTTAGTTTACTAGTTTAGTTACAATTAACTGAGAGACCCAGTTGTTTCAATTTATCCTTGATCATGCCTGCATCAAACAGGGTTTAAACTAGGTTCAGAAAAGTCATAATGTGTTGTGCAAAATTGCATTGTCCGTCTTCATAAACTGTATGCATGGCTAAATGTTGAATGCTGTTTGACAAAATCAATTTACTATGAGCAAAATCGTAGTAATGTATTTTAAGTCTCATGGCTCTGGTTAGATAAAAACACAATGAAGGCAAATATCCATTGTGCCGGCGTGGCAAAAACACATTAATGCTCATAATGGTCACTGTCCAACCATTCTGGTGTGTTATGGGACAAACAAAAATCTATGATGTGGGATTTATGTGAGAGGAAACTCAATAATCACATGATATGCAAAGCATAATCATCCTCTTCCTGAGGCTTACATGTGCATTCTCTCTTTTTAGTGGTAAAAAGTGATAAAATTCTTCCGTGCCTTGTCCATCCCTGTTAGCCCTCTCTCTTCTTCCTGTTCCAGTCAAAACAGAACACTTATTGTCTTCATTATCTCGTGCAGTTTGTATCCGTTCATTATCTACCAATGTTCAGTACAAACTATTCAGCTAAAGTATTCAACAAGAAGTTTTCAACAAAACTATTGTGTCATTCCACTGTCTTGTGAGAAGTCTTCAGGGTCAGCAGCAGTGCAGCTTCAGAAAAATACATAATGAGATTTTTCTTTTCTGCAGTAGAATTTTTTTTCTCGCTTTTTCTCTTCTTTCTATTTTGTAGACAACATGTGATGGTTATGAAAACAGGTTTTATCTATAAAGTTATTTGATGGTTGTTTTCTCAATTGTTTCAGGAAGTAAGACTTTTTTATTATTATGATTCATTTTATTATAGGGCTGCTACTTTATGAGGTGCATGGTGGCAGAGTGGTCAGCTTCCCAATAAGAGAAGATTGTAGGTTCGACTTCTGGGTCGAGCCAAGTCAACATCTCACAATCTCCCTGGGTGGAGTTTGCATGTTGTGCCTGTAAATTCCCTGAATGAATGAATGAATGAGAGAATGACTGATTGTCTGTCTGTGCCTGTATCTATGTGATGAGTCACTGGGCTCAGCTCCAGTCTTCTGCTTATTCCCCCAATGGGAACAAGCAGTAGAAGATGAAATAACTCAAATCATGATTGAAATCACAATTTTTCAAACTTCGAGATAGTGCAATCGCACAAAAAAATAATGTCTAGAACTGGGCAAAATAATTGTTTTTAAGTTATGCAACAATTGAATATGAAATATATTGTGCAGTAAAAGTATGATACTTAAACTAGACAACGAGGGAATATGTGCCTGAAATAACACATTTTTATTGGTTTCGACTAAAATCGCCAATGGAACAAGCATACAATATTTTGTTTTACATAGAATAAGAAAAATGCACACTGACTTGAAATTACAAAAAAAAGCTTCTGAAATAAGAACTAAATTTACTTGTTCTATTGGCAATTTTTTATCTAAGAAAGTCACAATAAACACAAAAAAGTCATAATAAAAGTCATTCAATAAATTTTACATGTTGTTGTTGTAGTAACAAATCTGAAGACCGGTTTTAACAAGTTTATGTGGGACTGACAGAATATCGTCTAAATACAGCAAAAAATTATAGAGACATTCATTTTTGTCAATATGGCCCAGCCCTGCCCTACTGAAAACTAATTTTCTAATTCAAGGAAATATAGTAGTATATCAGCTCTTACAAACACATTTATGTGGTTAATAATTATGATAGCTGAATTACTCACGTTTTGCGGTCTATTACAGCAATAAACATAATTGAAATTGAATTTTAATTAATTACACAGCCATATTTTGTTAACTCTAAGTTAACTAGGTAAACCTCCATAAACATCTATTTTTTTTTTTCTGGCCTGGGCTGGGCTGAAGCACACATCATGATAAGTTAACATAAACATTTGTGCCAACACAAATGCTACGTAACAAAATGTAAAGTCAGAATTAAATCATGTTTGATGATTGAATAATAGATCTACAACAAGGCTCATCAAGATCTACACATTTAAATCTTTATATAGGAATTTACAACTGAGTACAGGCAGCACCATCTAGATTTGAAGAAAAGAAATACTGTAAGTAGATATTTAGGCCTCACAATAGTGAATGACCATCTGTAATTTAACAGCATTGTTGTATAAACCGTAGAGCTCAAAGCTTGTGAAAATAGTAGCATCTTATAATTCAGAATTTACAGTCATGTACATCAAATCAATTATGCACAGGTGTGAGATTGAACCGGCTACTCTGTGGTTGTTGGCTCAGTGCTTATCTCACTACGCCGCACTCCTGAACTGTCAAACTCCACTCTGACATGTTCCAACGGAGGAAAAAACAGGATTTAGAGACAATATTGAGCTGAGTGTTTTTCCCAGACAAGATAATCACTACTCTGTGTTCCTGCTTCCCTTTCAGTGTGGTCACATGACTGTGGCCCCTCCCCCTCCATGTGCCCCATCATTACAGACCCTCTTCTTCCTGTCTTTCTTATCCTCGGACCCCCCATAAATTCACGCTCGGATTGTCTTCCCCCATCATTTATTCTGTCTCTCTGTAAATCCTCTGGCTTTCTCAAACCCTGGTGTAGTCCTGGTTTGATTCTGATATCTTTTTGAGCTTTTAGCCATAATCATGTTGCTCCATCACACCTGGAGCTGTGTTTTTCTTCATTCTCACAGTTTTTTGAATCATGTTTGAAAAGTTGTCTCACCTTGAAGCGCTAAAAACTCTCTTTCCTGTATTTTCCAGTTTGTGAAGATGAAACTCTGCGATCTTTTCTGAATCATAGCCAGACACAGAATATTTATAGAAAACAATACTATTTGTCTTCTTATCCGGGTATATTGCTTTTGGACTGTATTTTAGTTGTTGGATTCATCTTGGTTCATGTCCTGATTTAGATCTAGAATTTCTGGGGAAAAATGCATTCATCCCTTGTTGTTTTAACTGTATTTTTCTGAAATGGTTGTTGGTTGGTTGAGTTCTTATTAGGGAAAAAAAATATATATATATTTTCTCATATTGATCAAACTCTGTTATTGCCTCATTTTTATTTAAGCTTGTCAAGAACATTATTAAAATGGCTTTTGTGAACATAAACAAAACAGAAAAAATAATTCAATATCACCTTATTCTGCCCTGCCTTCTTTTCTTGGCAGTGCACTTCCTGTTTAGCTCTGCTAAGGTATCTATCTAGCATGTTTGTGTTTCTGTCGGTAGGGTAATCTCAAATAGTTATGACTAACTAAAACTGAATACTACAGGCTAACTGCAGCTTAGCAGGCAGTGGGCAGAGTAACATACATACAGTAGCCTGTATAAAACATATAGCCTCGCTTAAAATTACTTGAATTCAGGTTATTTATCTAAATATGAGTTGTTTTAGCTGGGTAAGGATTAATTGCTTACCTAATGTACAATATTGCACTGGTTTTAATGCATTTCTGACCTGTTTTAAAAGAATTTGGCTTAAAATAGGAACATCATTTTACCAAGTCATATTTTCTTAAGCCATTAGTAAATAATTTGTCTCAAAGTGAGAAGTAATGTCTTCAATCAAGATCAAAACAGTTTGAAGCAAGATAGAACAATCTGACATCTAAATATATCTTACTATTGAAATTTCTGAATTTAAAATGGTATTTTAAATTTTGGACAATTCAACATGACTGAATCTTGAGCTCTCAATATTTTGATGAACTGCTTAGCACTGTGTTTGTTTATTCCTCATGGTTTAGGCATAGATTGTTTTCATCAATGAATCTTTTCCATATTTTAATTGAGTTTTGAGTTATTGCTCTAGTGTAAGTCTTTAAACCAGCGGAGCACTTTCTCACCTGCTGTAGTCCGGGTTCACATCTAGTTCAGTCTTTTCCACACTCTTGTCCTTGGGTCTTTGTCTCCTCTGCGTGGCTTTATACACTCGCAGAATAATAGTCTTTTTCTCGCCAAGCAAAGCGTTTCTTAATAAAAGTCACTGCGACGTTCCCTCGGAAAGCTGCTAATGTTTGTCTGAGGAATCAATAAAGATCCACCCATTCAAAACACGGCCTTGGACACAAACTGAAGAGGTTTCCTAATGAAGCCATCTTGAATAGAGTTGTGAGGCGCGTTGGGGATGGGAGACGACAGTGTATTGTGGAGGTGTCATTGACTTGGGAAAAGCATGTTTTTTATGCTAAACTGTATTCAGAAGTAAAGAACCATAACTTCATTTGAACATTTCGTCAAAACGCTCCTTCTCTCACGCAGACATTTCTCTACAAGTTTGTCTAATCTTCCTAAAAACCTTCTGCTTGCTGGGAACTCTGACTTCTAGGTTCTTCCTACATTCACTATCTCGTCTGTTGTATTGATGTTTGACAGAAGCATTCCCAGAACTACATTTAGATTGTCTCACTCTTGTTTCATTAATCTTGTTTAGTAAGTGTCAGTGAGCCTCAAAAACACACTGTTTCAAATTTTCTATTATTGTCACATCATAGATCAAAATGTGAGATATTCTGCTTTGTCTAAAAGTTCACAAATGATTGCCAAGACCTTTTACTCAGCATTTCTGCCGTCATATCAATTCTCTATGACAATCAATTTCATAGAGAATAATTTTTGGTCTTTCTTTTCTTTTTCTTTTTTTTTAATTCCAAGAAAGACTCAATATGAGATGTTTGTGAAATGTTGCCGACATTGTTAAACAATAATGTTTAGTCAAGTTCAAATTTATTGAAATCATTAACATTTTATTTTGGTTTCAGCTAGGGCTGTTCTCAATGTATCGGTATCAGGATTTATTGTCACAAGTGTGCTGGCAATACACATAACAATACAGGGAGCCATATCTGGATATGTAAACTCATTATACATTTTACACACATGAACCTAAACTATTGTTTTAAGGCTGAAACTAATAACCATTGAGCTGAAAAAGACACTTGTATGTAACATTAAAAGCAATACAATGCTTCTACATTTTGTTTTTTTGCATAATCAAAGTTACATTCTTAACATTGATTTTTAGGAGGGCTGTACTCAAAAACATTTTGAAAACATTTTTACTGTATGCAAAACCTTTCTATAGTTTTTCTACATTTTCTCATTTCAGTTAATAAAATATATGTCTTGTTGCATATCGTGTTGGAGGAATTATAGGCATAAGACTGTATCGTGATACGTATTGTATCATGATGCCTTTATCGGGATAAGAATTGTATCGGAAGGCTCTTGGCTCTATTCAGCCCTAGTTTCAACTTATTTTGCTTGTCAGGTAAAATGATCTACCAGTGGAACACAATATTCTCTCTTGATGCATCCATTTTTCATTATTTAAATATTATGTAATGATTTATCTATTTTGTAAAGACAAGAAAGATTTTTCTCAAGATAATATGTTCTTAATTTATTACATTTTAACTTGCCAAGATTTTATTTTGTGCAGTAAAACAACTCTTTTTTTCTATTAGAAATACATGTTTACATACTGTATGTCAAGTAATTCTCTTTTGTCTGATTCCTAAAACCTCTTCTCTCAGACAGGTTGTGAAAAGAATTCTTTTAATCTTATGTTATCACTAGGAATAATATGAATGTCTTAACCTAAGGCAATGATTTGAAATTGAAAGAATGATTCATTTTATTGACTTATAGAGAGACTATTCTTTGTAGACACTTTGATAACAACTCTGACGCCAGTGTGGCTCTTGGTGAAAATGAGTTTGACACTCCTGCTATAAGGTAACGATTCTTCAGTTACTGAAATAGTTTATGATTACTGAAATCAATCAATCGAATAACTTATTGCAGCCCTAGTTTTGTTTTTCAAGTTTTTGTGCAGTGCCTTTATAGATTTTTCCAAACCGTTCTCTGACTCATAGAAAGGCTTTTATTGCTGCTTAGAGTTGACTAAAAGCTGTCTGTACTTTGTCCTGTTCATTTGAGTTATTTTCAATCGTCGGCTCCTCTGCGACCTCTGACCTCCTCGTTTGTACGTAGCAGGCACCATCTTGAATCAGCTGCATTAACCTTTGTTTACCCAGGGTCCCATCTCAAATTGGGGTAACCTGACTCTTTCTGACCCACTTCTGAAAACAGGTTCTTTTGAGGAAAACGGCAGATTTGAATCGATCGAGTTATAAAGGAGGTTTTGAAGAATGTTGTCTAGTTTAGAAATGGGAAATGCCGTCTATGTGTGGGCTGATGAAAAGAGGAGGAATATCAGATTTAACCTTGTTTTTTTATTTTTGGGCCCTCACCAGTAGCTCTGTGCTGTGATTGATTTCAACACGTTTGGTTTAGTCCAAGTGTGAACATGGAGAGACTATGAAATTTTGATTGAATATTGATTTTTTGTACAAGAAAAAAATGTACTTTGTGGTAGTAAGTCTGCATCTTTTCAGTGAACACAGATGAACAAAGGTGCAATTTGAGGTTTTTAAATAATAGTAACAAAGCCCTTCAAACCACAAGATAAGTATAATAGGTTTGTGGGTCTTTCACGTTCAATATAAAAAATATATTAAAGCTTGTAGCTTTCTATAGATTTCGCGAAATTTTGACAATTTCTCATTACATCTCAAAAAATAATGATTTAAGTGATGCATTATTAACAATACTGTTGAATCCCATGAGAAGAAAAAATATCATTGTCTACTTCCAGAAAGCACCCTTATGCCCATATATGGTCACCACCCCACAAATTCATACATTTTTAAAACACAATTTTCAGATATTGAAATGTTATACATTTTTAATTGTCTACAGCCAGGGAGGGGGTTCAAACACAATGTCAACAGTTTTCCACTAAATGTTTCTCTTCCCATCTGTCAAAACGTTTTAAGGGAACATTAAAATGGTCTGTTATTGCAGGATTTTGAAGGCCTGTAGATTTTATTGTGAGCTTGACTTGTCATGTTCTGCTGATTGGGTTGATCCAGTATTATTTTTCTTAGCTTACACCGATTGCTGTGGTCTATAACTTATATTTGCAAATAATATTCAGATTAAAATTTATAGCGAAGCCCACTTAAGACTGAAGTAAAAATCACAAATTGCTATGGGTGGGACGAGCTACAATTCCCACAAGACGAGACAAGATACAAGATTGTGGTCACAGCAACAAGACAAAGGGGGGATTTTGACAGAATGTATGATAAATTGTGC
The DNA here is from genome assembly GCA_038363315.1 of Mugilogobius chulae. Classification (NCBI taxonomy): domain Eukaryota; kingdom Metazoa; phylum Chordata; class Actinopteri; order Gobiiformes; family Gobiidae; genus Mugilogobius; species Mugilogobius chulae. The sequence continues at coordinate 21,270,382 of CM076414.1, forward strand.
CCTACACTTTTGGCCTCACAAATGTTCATTTTTGCTGTAATTGCTGCACACGTTGACCCATTTTTAGCTAGCCAAACATAAATGGGTAAAAAAAAAAATCTCACAAGGTCAATTTCGACATGTGTGCACAATCTTTATCTCACTAGATCTTGTTCTGCGAGATCTTGTCCCATTGCTCCAAATTAACTTTTCATTCTAGAATAAAATGCTCTTTTATTTCCAGATAGGACAAATTAGGATTGACACAAAACAGCGCAGAAGAATATTGATTAAAGCTGACTTAATGTTTCAAACTCTTTTCTTAAACAACTGACAACTAATAATGTATTTCTGTCCACTCTTTGCTGCTGTTTCACGTCTGTAGTGTTATTGATGTTATTGTTCTGTTATAATAGCACACAATGGACCCACCCACTCACTCCTACACTGTCCCAGATCAGGGCTGCACCCCCAGCTTTAGACCTTCGGAGGCCCTGCTCTTTAATAAAACATGAGGACCAGGCTGCACCACTCCCAAAGACCCCCCTAGTCCCGGACCCCAACAAACCACAAGGCCAGTAGTCAGAGTAAACATCAACTACACAGGCTTAGTTTGAACCTTTTAGTCTTTGTACAGACATTGGTCAAGTCTTTGTTCAGAACAGGTTTAACCGCAAAGATGTCATAGTTCAGCAATCTTTTACATTTTCAGAAAAGTGCGGGTGAAGTCTTGAGCCATGTTTGTAAGGCAGCGGACCATTTTCATCTCATTCAATCTGCAAAGACAAACAATAAGATTTGAAGGAAATTATTTTAGCTGCAGTATATTCATTTGTACAGTAAATAGTCTTTTTTTAATCAGCTCAGAATGGCCTCTCGTCTCAAACCAAACTACCTCTGCCATAGTTTTCAGCAGAGCACAAAGTGAATGCGGATTGAATGAGCCTGTAGGTTTTTTTGTCATGTAAAAGCGAAGCCTATCTGATAACAACACATTGCAGATTTGTGAAAACTCGTTGCTATGTAGATTAAGGTCAGACCTTGATCCTGGTTCAGTCTTCTCTTGGTCCAGGCTCAGATTTAGTCCTGGTGCAGTTTTGAAAATACTGTGCTTTACTAAATAAAAGTAATCAATGGCTGACAGTTAAGTCTTTGTCACAGTCTGTGTTTAGTCTTGATTCAAACACAACATCAAACCACTGTATGGGTCAATATTAAATTTAGTTGGAGAATATTGTATCATTTTATTTGTCAGAAAATTAAAAGTTAGTCAGTCTCGCAACCAATAGAAATAATCAGATTAAGGTTCTCTGAGTTTATTTCAATGTACGAATGTTATTAATAGAAAAAAAGCTGGCTCTTGCCCACCAGCTGACCTTATGACACCATCACAGTCTAGAACGTAAACATATTCTGATTTAGTCCTGGTTAAGTTCTGGCTAAGTCCTGGTTCAGTCTTGCTTTTGCCCTCGTTTCAGTCCCGGTTCATGTCTCTGGTGTGTTGAATGAATGCATGAGCCCGCCTCCTCACCGACAGCTCACCCTTTCACAAACCCCCATCGTTACTCCAAGCGCTTCAGGATGATGTTGCCGTGACGACTCAGGATGATATCACCTACTGTGAGCTTGAAGCAGATCACATTAAACTTCCTCATGGAGTCAGACAGTTGTAAGCTATTATGACGTACCTTTGACAGTTTGTAATTTTAGTTGACTGACACAAATATACAGTAGTTTGCAAAAAAAATACACTTTACACAACAATACTTTGCTTTGAACTGCAAAAACGGATCATGAGTGTTGTAGTTCTTTCAGCTATTTACCAATCGATTGCAAGAAAAATATAGTTTGTTCATTCTACTATTACCAATTCATAATTATGGCTATTGTTGCAAAGCTAATCTATCGTCTTTGTAGTGATGCACCAATCCAATCCTGGGATAGAATTCAGTGCCGATCCATGAACTTTTGCTGGATCTGATATCGATCCTGGAATATCGGTTCAGCAGATATCTTGGTTGTGCTCTAATTAGACAACAATGAGACAAGTTACAAGTTGATGTGACCCAGAATCTCTTCTACTGTTTGAAACTTTATTGAAATCAAATTATTAAGTTGTCCATTACACAATAAAAAAGTTAAATAACTCTATAAGACCCATTTTGTAACAAGTTAACAAGTTTTGAGGAAAAAACAAACAGTCTTTTCAATCCCTATACTGGTATCGGTCGGTTACAGATATTGGCCGATACTTAAAGCCAAAGTATCGACATCTGTATTTATAAACGTTTTATGCTTTTTATGCTTCATTTTGCATGTATAAACATGAATCTCAGTGCTTTCCAAATGTAGCTAACGTCGCAACCTTTTCTAAAATCAAAGCTGTGCTGTTAGAAAGACACAAGGGAGCACTCAACATCAGTTATAAAATGGATCTAAACAGAAGAGAAAGCATGAAAAACATCAATTGCTTTAAGTTTTTAGATTACACTTGTTGAAAAAATGGTAGGTACTACTTTTTAAAAGGTTCAAAGCTGCGTTTCTGCTGTTTTGTCAAGATTACTACAGTCTCAAGTGGTCAGCTCATACAGCTCCACTGCATTGTACCCACAGGCTCCTGACATGCTGTCAAAATGATGGACAGAAGCCTACACATAAGCCAGTCCGTGTGCGTTGTGTTTATTGATTGTAAATGACTCTTATCTCTGCCAATCTGCATGCATGTTGACTTTATTATAAATCCTTAATAAGCTGTTGTCACAATCACGCTCAACATTTGCATATACTGTGTCAAAACTATCTTATCAAATATGCAGGGACGTCATTTTAGATATACTTAAACAGCCACAATATCTCAATCACTCAAATTATACGGAAACAGGCTTATTTTTCAGCCTTTTCCTCATTAGTTCAATTTCACAGTGCGTCTAACTCTGACACTAATCTATGCAGCTCGGACCCGTAATGATTCTGATTCCAAACCCGTCTTAAACTCTGCGATATCAGGCTTAAGTCACTGACACCTGTCCCAGCTGGCTTTTCCCATGGTGCACTGGGGCTCCTCTGGGACCCCCCTTTCTGATGCCCCCACCCTCTTCCTCTTAGATGGAGCAGCTGTGGGACGTCCCGCAGTGAAGACAGCTCGAGAACAATAGAAACGAGCGGTGTTGGTGCGACTCAGATAATGACCCTGTGAAGAGATTAAATCCGATTATAATCAGATTAAGAAGCGTTTAAAAGAAACCAAAACAAGACGGTGGCACGAGGAGAAGGGAGGGTTGGAATATGAAGTGATGACAGCCGGAGAAAAGGAAACCAGGGCTAAGTCAGGGCTAAAAAGGGACACACTGCAGCCAAGCCAGGACTAATCTGAGAATTTTGTGGTGTACCATTTCGATACTGTGATTGGACATTGGGGCGAATTCATGAAATGTTGCTTTATTGGTGATTGGACCTATGACATTAGTTCAGCAGATGTCTTTACTAGATGTAGTAAGACTATTTACCGACTGATGTTGACCCACAGTGTCAAATGATGTTTGACATTTTGTTCTAATAAAGTTGTTTAGTTGTTTTATACCAACAACATAATGTGACCCATTGTCTAATGCAGAGGTTCCCAAACGTTTTACCTCAGTGGGCCAAAATTAATATTATTTTTCCCTGAAGGGCCATTATGAATGATTTTGTGTCAAGGGCCAAATCTATTTTATGTTGCATAGGAGAGAGATTAAATTGTATTTTATTACCATGTTTTAGCAGAATAAACTGATTTGGTGCACTTTTTTTTTTAAACCTAAAATGTGATCAGATTGGCAATCTTAACTAATCTCAACACCTCTTTGCAGGCCAAAGAAAACCACTTGAAGGGCAGAGTTTGACCCCGGGACCACACTTTGGGCACCACTGGTCTAATGAGTTAACTGAGTTTCAATATAAAAAAATTAAAAAATCTGTTTCTACATTGGTCAATATCTGATTTCGATAGACACACATCAAAATTGGCATTGCAACATAAAAAGCTGAAGCTCAAGCTAAACCAGGGCTATACCTAGATTAAGAATAAATCCCAAATGACTAAATCAGAATTACAAGACTTGAACAATGTCCGTGTCCTTAAGTGTTGTTTTGCATTCATCTTTAACAATATAATATTACACATTATTTGTCCATCATTATTAGAATGACTTATCCCTCAACCTTTTCCTGTGACAAAGCAGTTAATAAATCCCAGCTGAGTTTTTATGATCCTGTCAATATGTTGATGTAATTTGTCCTGATTTGTAGTTTGGCTATTCCTTTGAAATGGTCCCTATTGTGTTTTTAGTGTCATTGCAGTAATAGTACTAGAGTATTGGAAGTAAAAGTGGGTGGTTATTGTTCTAAATGACACTCATTGTTCCATCTTTGCTGTCTCTGTTTGTGCTCTGTGTAATTTATGTCTCCAACTTCACACTTTCAATCTCTGCCTCATTAAATATTGAACACACTGGCCACGCCTGTTTCATTGTAAACAAACCCCACCTTCGTCCAATCCTATACTTTTGTGTCTGCGTAAGCCCCTCCTCCTGCCCCTCTCCCATCCAATCAGCTCCTCCCCCTGCTGGCTGCTCTGTCTACAGCTGTTTGAACAATGTGGTCTGGTTCACTCCTCCTCCAGAGCGCTCCTGTCAGTGTCACTACAACCCGTTTATCAGACAAATGCAATTAGACTGTGATAATAGACCTTTGGGAATAATATTTTGGGCAATTTGAATTTTTCTTGTGGATAATTTTGTGAAAACTTCAGACCAATGCATCACAACTGGAGCTTCTCAGTTGTCAAGTAAGTGTTTATTCAGTTGGTTGTGGGTTGGGCTGTATTGTGACAAAATCAAATTGCAAGCTCATCTTTGTGATTGTCTGCTGTTTTGATCAAATCATCATATTGTAATCTCTTATTTGAGGCAGCTTCTCAAATACAGACTGAGATTTTATCATGCTGAGTGAGTGACAGCTGGATTTAACTTTTTGAAGAAGCAGTTGATTTTACATACCTCAAAATAAAATTGAAAGCATGGTTTCAAGAAAATTGTGATATCTGCCTTGCCGTTTACCTGTAATCGAGATGCACTTAAGCTTCTCTAAGTTCTTTTTCAAAGAGTTTGGTGGAATCTTGCTAAACTGGACTGAACTGGATGATTTTTTTTATCTGACTTGGTTTTGTGAGTTAGAAAGTTTTAATGATATTTTTGTATTTTTGAGGCATTATCACTATGATTACAAAAGAATATCCAAGCTGTAAATATTAATGTAATCTGATCATTTAGTCAAATGTCTTTCAAATCAGTTCTGCTTAATTAGAGAAAAGCGTGAAAGCTTGGAGCAATTTGAAAAATGTCTTTGAAACAAATTAGAGAAAATGTGAGTAAAATATGTTGTAATTATTGAGAAAACAACACATCTTTTTGACAATGTGTAATTGTAACTCTTTACAGACCTGTTGTCATGTTAATTGAGTCCTGTTTTAGTCCTGGTGTGGTCCACACACAGCAGATTACTGCATTTACTCATGTCTTTATCTCGCTCAAGTAATTATCTTGCACCATTTTAAATGCATATAATTTACTCTTTGTTAACGCTGGCTCAGAAACACGTCTCTTTTTGTAAAGATGAGTTTTTTAATCGTCATGCAAGCTAGATAATGGACTGCAATTAACCAGGAACTAACCAAGACTGAACCAGGATCCAACTAAGACTGAACCAGGGCCTAACCAAGACTGATACAGGACTAAACCAAGACTGAACCGGGATCTAACCAATCCTAAACCAGTATACAAAGGCTAAACCAGGGACTAGCCAAAACTAAACCAGAACCTAACAAGGACTAAGCCAGGACCTAACAAGACTAACCCAGGACCTAACCAAGACTGAACCAGGACCCAACCAAGACTAAACCATAACTGAAAGAATTTAAACCAGGGTCTAACCAAAACTAAACCAGGACTAAATCAAGTCCTAGCAAGACAAAAACAGAACCAAACCATAACTGAGTCAGGACCTACCCAAGACTGAACCAGGACCTAACCAAGACTAAACCAGAACTGAACCAGTACTTAACCAAGATTAAATCAGGACCTAACCAAGACTGAACCAGAACCTAACCAGGACTAAACTAGAACTCTAAGCTGCAGTGCCTGATTTTCAGACCACAAAATCAGAAAAAGAAAATACATTTGTCCAACTCATTCCATTTAGTTTTGGCTTCAGTCTTTTTTCAGACAACAAACTAATACTGGGATGGATCACCCTAATCAGAGCGCTGTTTTCAACTGCTTCTTCTTTTAAGTAGCAAGATGGTGAATTATTAGATTCAGACAGTATACGGCGGTCTGATTTTGTCACAAAGTACTGGTGCAAAACCCAAAGTTGAATTATTTACACAAACTAAGTTATTACCCCAGCTTTAACTGAAATGTAACCTCATTATTGTGTTTCTCTCTCTTTTTTCCTTCAGTCTTAGCTCTGTCAAGACTCTACAAAATGTAATAGCAGAATGTAGTTTTAATTCATTGTAAATTAATTCATTTTCGGCCAATGTGTTTCGTGTAGTTTAATTGTTGCTGTATCTCTTCTGTCCTCTTCGGTAATGAGCTTATGCCTAATTTCCTAATTGTTCAATTTGTGCTGTGGAATTAAACCAGGACCAGAAACAGTTGAGTTCATTTAGCTTTCCCAAATCCTTTCTCTTTTCTCTCTCCTCTCATTCCTGACGTCTTAATATTTGATAGAAAACATCTCCTCTCAGCCTTCTAATGAGGACCCTCTTGTGACTGACAGATTCCACAAACTGCTTCAGAAATCCTGCTTCATGTTCCAACTTTAATCAGAGCTCGTTCACAGACGCTTTATCCGCTGGAGATTTTTAGTCCGTGTGGATTTGAACAAAATGAACAAATGACACAATTATGGTTAATGATGAGAGGGATACTGTCAGAGTGGTGAGCTTATCTATCAGTAAGCAGGTTGCGGGTTCCACTTAACATTTTCACTAGACCAGTTTTTATCAACAATCGTTTAGAGAAAAAATAACATGTTGATTAAAGTGATAAACCACAAGCAACCAAGAAACAGAAGTGTGAAGATGTGCTCGCATGCAAGTGGCTTTCGCTGCAACACCTCTTATGTCCACGCTTCCTGTTTGTTCTGCTAATGATGATGTCATAGCTGCCTTATCATGACATCATTCACAGCTCTGTGCTCGCTCAAGCTCAAAACTTACATATGCAAACTGATAAGATTTACAAGATTGTTCTGATTAGCAGAGGTGAGACAAAGTCACTGTTTTGCAAGGCTCAAGTAAGTCTCAAGTCTTTTGCCTCAAGTCCAAGTCAAGTCCCAAGTCCTCTGCTACCAACTACCAAATACAAGTTATATATATACAAATACATAGATTTTTATCAATGATCCATTTTATTAACTAATTTCTGGTCACAAAATAGAAATGAGGTGGGACAGGTTTCAGTCACTGATCTTCAAGTCGAGTCTCATTGTAGTCAAGTCCCAAGTCATCAAAATAGTGACTCAAGTCTGACTCAAGTCCAAGTCCACACTTCTGCTGATTAGCACTGTGAAATAGAAGTTTGTTCCAATAAATTGTGTGTATTTTATCAAGCATACTTAAAGATTCCTCTATGTAATTGTTTTGCTTGGAATTCTAAAATAGAGTATGGCATTAAGATGTGCTGTTTGTTTAGTTGTTTTCCTCCCAAAATGACTTTTAAATATCTATTTATAGTATAAAGAGGCTCATCTCCCAAAACTGTAATTTGCTAATTAGTTGGCGCAAGTGCGATCAATAGTGGGAAAAGTTACATTATATAAAACAAGGTTAAAATGTGGCGTAGAGGTGACAATAAAGCGGATGTTGTTACTTGTTTGCACCAGCCTGACTTTTGTCTCACAGATACAAACATGGAATCATTTGATGTCTTTTTATGTCATTCAGATTGACACCTTGAAGAAAAAGTAAATTTCAGGTAATATTTTGGAAACACAAACATCACTAACATAAGCTGTCCAAACAGCCTGAGAGTGAACCAGTCGTGACCACATTGTCTGTGTAATGTAGCTTTATGTTATAAAACACACTCTGTTACTGACAGTCTTCCTATTGGCCAGTCTCAGCAATGCTCTGAGTGAGTGGCTTGAAGATTGAAACACTGATACATTTTATTGAAATATGAAGATGGCGGGCTAAACCATAAGCCAAAAACTGTTTTTGGAATGTAAAATCTGAATTTATTTGGTAATTTTTGCTGATATTTAATAAGGCAAGCTGGTGATGTGCAAAATTTTATACTCAGAATATTTATTCGTGGATTGGGTTTAAGTTTTGTTTTCTAGCAGGTGCTGATTGCTAAATTCTTTACTGTAAAGCCATTGCTGTTTGTCTGTAGAGAGCTACAGTGGCAGATTTATTTATAAAAGACTTATGGAAAGATGTTTTAGGAACACAAGGCGCTCTTAATGCAAGATCTTGGGATTGATTTCTATCACTCTTTGCACAGGTCTAGAACTGAAAGTTTTTTGGCTCCCCATGAGTATAGTTCCTTTGAAAATTAACTAATTGGATCAGCTTTTTAGACATTGATATATCCCTGTGTATAAACATAAATAAATAAAGATTTAAGCTAGTTCAGTGGTTAGTCAATAGTTTCTCTAATATGCAATACTGAAAATGAGTTCTAAAAATGGAATATAATCTAAACCCAGGCTAAATTCAGTCTAAATCTTAAAGGCGTCATTGCAGAACTATACCAGAACTAAACCATTCCACCAGACTTTCCACAAGACCTTTATAATTGGTGTAGTCTCTTTCCAGTCTGCCTCTTTGTTAACCATGTCGGTGAGCATGAGCCGCGCCTGTCTGACTGTAAAATAAGGCTCATAAGAAAATCCTGTGAATCCGCCCAAACGCCTCTGTACAGTCGGACTTCTGCTGACGGAGCTCGCGCGCTTCTCCCTGTGGACTCACTCTTTTATCCCTCTCAAGTCTGAAGCAACCTTTGTGCAATGTGAAAGTATTGCATATCTTTATTTTAGGTTGTGTCACGTCAAACTGAATGACATTATTTGACTCTCTGCTCTTTAGCCTTTTAGGATTTTTCTGAAATGCGAGGTTAAGGTACAATTTTTGTTTTCTGCATTTGGTCCATTTTTAGCATCACTGTGCACACATGCATATGATATGATATGATATGTATATATGTATATATATATATATATATATATATATATATATATGTATATATGTATATATAATGTATATATATATATATATATATATATATATATATATATATATATATATATATATATATATATATATATATATATATATATGTATATATAATGTATATATATTTTTTATTTTCTAATAAAACACCATCTTATAGTTTAGACCTGGTTTAACTTAGCCTGATGCATCGACCAGTTTCATTTCACTTTGTGGAAACCGTCTGACATTGCATAATTGGGTTGTGTTTGCTTCACAGTAGGCTAGAAGTTTTTTGATTTAATCAATCACTGCTTTCTGGTCATTTCTTAGTCCAGGAAACAAAGCACAACCAGTGTTGCCGTTTCTATGTGGTAAGCTTGCGAATTAAAAGGTACAATATCATATTCTAAGTTAATATACAGTATAATAGCATATTCTTAAGTTAATATTTGAGACAAAGTCACTCTGCTCCGGCTCGCTGATTGGACGGCCGTACTTCCTGCTTTTTGGGAACCGTCCACAGTTCTGTGATACCTGACCTAGTAGTAGGAGTGGCATGAATTTGAGTGGAGGCACTAGGTGGCGCCTGCCCGGCTAGGTTTGAGTTTGTGGTTTAGTTCCAGAACTTGTCTTGGGTCTTGGTTTAGTTTTATACCTTGGCCGTTTCTCAATTCCCAGGCTGCAGACTCGTGTACTTATGTACTCCTGAGTAAAGACTTGTGGGAGCAGACTTGGAGAATGGACTTGAGGAGTTCACAAGCTTGTACTCTACTTTTTGAGTTTTGGAACAAGTGAACTTGATGACATCACAGGAAATACAGCTCAAGTGTGCACTCAGGCATTAAAAAACAAACAAACAAACAAACAAACAAAAAAAACCCTGTGAATTTGAAATTATTAAAGAACAAAAACTCAAATATTTAGAATATTTAATGCAGTAGGTCTATAGTACTATATCAAATGAAAAGTCTAAAATAGGCGATTTTAAAAACTATGAATTATTAAATATGGTACTAAAGCATTATATATACAGGCTCATCACAGTCTTAACATACAATAAACCTGACGATGATTATTTGAAACACATGAGCAGTCAGCTAAAATCAAGTACAATATTAGGCTTGTGTCAAAAATATTTAGGCTTTAAACAAATCAGACAAGACTCTAAATGCACACAAAACTTGAGAAAATGTATATTCAATTGTGTAGCCTACATTTTTTTTACTTTCTTCTAGTTTATTCTACACAAAGAGGCAGAATGCTGTAGTGTTGAGGATGTATTATATATATGCATAATTGGCTGCACTGGAGTGCGCTGTAACTGCCTGACTGTAGTTCTGACCTGCTCTGTGTCGGTCTGTCGTGAGTCTGTCTTTTCCATGACCACGTACCGGCTGCTCTTTGTATGCGCTGAGGAAGGGGCAGTGGATGAAAAGCTGCGGTGATCAGCCGCTAGTGCGTGCGCTGTATGAAGTGCATTGTGGGAAATGTTCTGAGCCAAGGACAGACACGTCTCTTCTGATGCATCCCAGATGAAAAGAAAGGGGCGGAGGAAGTTCTCATCTGGGGATATGCAGCGGAGTACCCGAACTTTGAATTAGAACATGACTTGTTACCTGGAGAGTGACGTTTCACAAGTCCATGAGCACTCAAGTCTGCACAAGTACACAGATTGAGAAACAGCCCTTGTTTAGCAGATGCTTCAGTCCATCCAACTGGTAGTTCAGTAATTTCCCACTTACAATCTTTGGAGCAATTCCAGTTGAATTAACTTAAGCAAACTGTCTAATGAGAAACTGTAGTCCAAGCAAAGGTAAACAGACTTTTGGTGGAGCTGAGTATTGGTCTGCTTAAAGGACTGGAGTCAGTTCTTTATTCTGTAACATGTCACAGTTCTTGTATGTAAGGTGTGAGTCTCGACAATAGTAGACTTTACCTGTTTGATGAGAAAACACAGTTACAGTTGTCTAGAACGCGCCATAAGTCTTAAAGTGCACGAAATCTGCTTTTCTTTTTACTTTTTTATCATGCTCTAACACTGCTTCCTCATCAGTTTTTGTGATCTGGTTTCGTTTTGGTTTAATCCCACTCCAGTGCAACTTTACCTCTTGTTTTACCTGTTTCAGTCCTGTATTTTCCAGATTTAGTCCCGTCCTTGATCCTGCCTATAGTATGCCCCTGCTTTGTGGAGGTTAAATGTTAATGATGCTGCGGTCGCCACGGTGATGATGGAATAAATCATGTGACTTGCCTCCTGTAGGTCATGTGATCAGGCCCTCCCCAGGATTAACCCCTGTGTCCCTGACCCCTGACCTCTGTGACCTTCTGCGACCTTTAGGCACACAGCAGGATCCACAGAACAATAACTGCTTTACCATTCACAAGCATGTATAATTCAACAGCTCAATACGGCCTCATGATTCAAGGGCTTTACATCCATTTCTAATCAAACTGACTTTAGTCAACTATAAAGCACTGATAAAAATAACAATTAAACAAAAATGTTTTAGTTTAATTATCTGACAAATGTGAAACGTAAAATTACTCTTAAAACAGCATAAATATCTCTTTTCCCGTGTTTAAAAGTTTATGGTATAGTTTTGATATTTCTTTGCGTGGGATCTTTAATAGTAATACGTCTTCTTAACAGCATTGCACATTAACATTACAACCTTATTTTTAAGTGACATTGTGTAACTATATGAGGGAGATAAACCAAATGCATAATCTCATTGAAATAGAAGGCTAAAACAGTAGTGACAGGGGGCATTTTTCAATGATATACCTCAATTTCATGCCTCACTGTGGAATATTATGGCTAAAGGAGAAAGATTACCATGGAAACAAGCAAGAAGAGGCTCCTTTAGGAAACAAAAGAATTGATTTTAGGCAGATGCAAGCTTGCTCAGAGTAAAGAAGACACACATTTGTATATTTTAGTCTCTCCAAAAACATCCAGTAAAAGACAATGCTTTGTTCAAGTGTTTTTATTTTTGATCAAAATGTTACATGGTATTCTTTGTGACCAATAATACATTTGAATAAAATTGTGTTTTTGCATTTAGATGCCTTTGTAGCAGTAAATAAATTACAATATTTGTTTATTCTGGCCTGGAGGAGGGCCTCTTCTAAATCTTTCCTTGTGTTGAAAACCAAAGTAGTATATGTTTTAACTTTCTATCAGAATTATGTAGTTGACTTTTCACCTCCAGGAAGTTACACAGAGCAGTTTTAAATTTTTTATAATTTTAATCAATATAAACACTGGTTTTGTATCTGTTTTTGTAATTTGACTACGTGCCCCAAATATTATGTCTTGTCAACAACTTAGCTTTTTAATTTTCTCTTTTTAATTAAGATTACAGCGTCACAAATGAACTCAGACTTACAATTGGTATTATTTAGTTATTAGTTTTATATTGGGCTATTTTTTGTTTTTCATTAAGAAAAAAATGATATGATATGGTTTACCTAGATGGGTCATTTAACTGTAGATAAAAGGATATAGGATTTCATGTCGCTTACGGCTTCAAAAATATGAAATTCTTCTATGATTCTTGTATTATTGTGGTGCATCGTATTAAATGAACAGAGATTTCTTCTTTTCAATATGAATCCATTTGTCCATTTTGTTTTTTCTAGACATCTTTTGTATGTTGCAACGTTAAATAAACTCCTCAAGTATTATTTTTACCTTCCTTATCTACATATACAACTAAATCATCAGATTGTCTCAGGTCAACGTGCAAGCAAAGGGTCAAGTGTTTTTTAACTCAAAGCGTGCTAGATATTTTTGAGATAACGTCAGTCAGTCATTTAGTGTGACAGACGCAGAGAAGAACGTTTCCTGAGCTGATGATTCTCTTCATTTTAGGTATTTTCTCCTACTTGGATCAAATCTAAAAAGTCTTAATTACGTGAAGTGTTTTGCAGCAGTTTGTAAAGACGAGAGTTTGAACCCAATTAGAGAAGCCTGGAGACACATTGAAAATATGGAGATGTCAAATTAATTACTAAACAGCACCGCACAAAAAAGAAAAGGAAAACAGACGTAGAAAATAAGTTCTGCTCTGTCCTGGGTTGGATCCAGTTTGGTTTTGACCTTGTTTTGTCCTGTTTTTTGTCAGCATTGTTTAGATACATAGACAAAGGACTAGTTATGGGTAAATCTAGGGCTACATGTTGTTTATAGTTCAGTATGAAGTGTACTTGTATGCTTCCACCTGTTTTCTGACTGAAGTGCAGAATCAAAGTCCTTCAGGTGGTAAATATTTGATGAACAGTCATCAGTATTCACAAACCAGCTGCAAATACTAACTGGTAGGCTACATCTACTTTTGCAATAACTGTGAACTTCTGCATCTACTTTATTATTACTGCTAATGCCGCAATGATCATTTGGCTTAAATATACTTGTAAACTGAAAGAAGAAAAACAGCATAAACTTTCACTGTTAAGTTGGGTTGATTACAGTGCAAGAGTGAAGTGGAGGTTAATGTGTTTGAACCAGAGAAAGAATGCTTTAATTAAACAAGAATACGGTCAAATTAACTGTCAGTGAGCAGAGAAAAATCACAGTTTGCATCTTTAAACTGCCTTAATAAAGAACGTCTTCTTCTAAAGGCCACAAGAAGTCCGAGCATCTGTCACTCAGAGCTTCTGTCGCTCAAAGCATTTGTTACTCAGAGCATGACAGCATGACTAGTAGGAGGACTTGGCGAGGGAAAGCAGGAACTGAAAAACTACAGGTGTACTGTGGAACTTAACTGGAGAAGTCCTGCATGTTCATATGGTCCAGCTTTAGGACTTTTGAACAGAGATGACACTTCCATCCCTACACCAGATGTCCCATAGAAAAGACACACACAAGGCTAAAGGCTGCACTTACAGTCGATCAGTGCGTTTACATGCAGGCCAAGAAAACCGTATAACTAGCCTAGTCCAATTTTCGAAGCACATGTTAGGTGTCGTTTTCAGGTGTCATGTAAACAGACAATCGGTCTGCAGCTGGACAAATGTAACTGAGCATGCTCACAACCCCTGCCAGCTCCACATCACATAAGAATTTTAGAACAAAAATGTGCAAACAGTCTCATATTTAATACAGTTATGTTGTGTGTTTAATAATGTGTTTAACACAATCCTGCATGTCCCTGAAAGATCAGTATGTAATTTTACCAATAATATTACAAACAACAACAGTTAAATTAAGCAATATTATTAAATATGTAGCTGAACAAAAAGCAGTCTGGATCATGCAGTAGTGGAGCTGACCCAGCAGGACCATGTCTCTCTGAGTAATCGGTTTACTCTCGTGCATGTAAACAGGAGCAAAACTGAGCTGACCGATTTGAAGGAATAAAACCAAATTGAGTTGTTTTTGTTTTTTTTTTGTCATCTGATCTCTCTGATCATGTAAATGCACTGACTGACTCTGACCTGTTAAGTGTGTGGGTATTGTAGTGATTGTGGTTGTGAAGGCTGCTGTTCTTTAAAATCTGCTGCAAAAAGTCAGGCCTGATTTTTTTTTTGTTTTTTCATCTTTTCCTCTGTAAAAAATTAAATGTACCATATGGAGTCATCAGACTCCATAGATACATAAATGGTTTACTGTAATGCCACACTGTCTCACAGTACAAGCAAAGTAATACAGTGTAGTTCATTTCACTACTGAAGTAGTGCCTGTTCTTGTTATCTTTGTGCTGGACAGTTCCTGTCCATAAAAGGAAGACTGTATTCCTTATTTACGTCTGAAATGAGGACAGTGTTCTAATTTAGCCAATCACTTCAGAAAGAGACATTAGTCACACCCAGGAGCAGACAGCTGACTTGGGCTTCTCTTTTCTTGTGTATTCACGTATTTCCTGTCCGACGCATTGTCCTGTCTGAGAATGCTCAGATCTATTCAATCAGGGGAAGTCTTGTCCTGCCTGTGTGCTAGTCTTGATAATCTGGATTAGAATCTGGATTAGAAGTTGTCATGTAAACAGATGTAAACAGAATTAGACCAGTCTAATCTGCCCATCATAGTAACAACTGAAAAGATTCAAAATGTGCCTAAGCTGAACAAAATATGCTTATTCATCCAACTGACATGAGAATAACTAAAGGAGCAGAATAGAAAGATGTGCCAATGCTGCTGCTGATATTTGAGTATGAGGCTGAACTGAGAGAATGTAACTGGATTGGGTATTGGATTAAAAGTAAATGTTAAGGATTAAGTCATTAATTAAATGTTTATGTCAAAAATGAAGAAGATTTACTTGAGAAAAACTGAATATTCAGAGCAAAAGTATCATGAACATTAGAGAGATTTCTCAAGCAGCTCAAATCACGAGAATACAACTTTGATGGAGTAATATTTCAGGTATAGTGTTTTCTCAACATATAGCGTGCTAATGATTTACCAAGCTTTATTGTTTAAAGTATTATTTGACAGGATATGAAGACTCTATAAGGTGTGGTTGACTCTGAGGTGTGTCTCCTCTTTTGTCCCTGTGTGTTTGCCGTAGTTCTTTGTCTACAGTATTCTCCTTCTGCTCATAAATACGTGACGTGGGCTCCTCTGGGATCAAACACACTTCACTTCACACACAAAAGACCCAGAGAAGAGGAGAAGGAGGAATTTACCCAGAAGGACAAAGATCTGCACAATAATAGCTTAACAAGACAACGACTGGAGCGCCAACTGCGAACAGAAACAAAACAGCTTTTGTACAAATTCAGCACACTAAGAGATGCTTTTTTGCCTAGAATATTACATGTGACCCCTACAGATAAAGTGACAAGTCAATGTGTGGAGCAGAAGTCTTCCAACATTTGCATTTTTAAAAGTAAAAGGCACATAGAAAAGTTTAATGTTTTACTATGGAACATTCCAGACAAAGCAGAAACATCTCCCTGAAGACAGTCAGTGGTAGTGGACAGTCTTATATTTATATTGCATTATTTATTCACTCCTCATGCTAACCCAAGCTGGCTGCATTCTTGAGAACAGCACAGGTCACAGACTTAAGGATATTTTGTAATAATAGTTTGTCTCACAGTTGCATCCTGTCGCAGGAAGGACTAAGCCACTACAGACATACCAAATTCAGTAGTGGTTTTCTGCAAACAGAACAAAAGTGTCACAAGACTGTTTGGTGTCAGATTGAACATGAAAGCATGACCAACGGCAGGACTGCCTTCACGTGCACCGTTACTTATAAAGTGAAACAACAATGAAACATGAATGGATTAAACCTGATTTGTAATAAAGGCCACAAGAGAACAGATATTCTTTGGGAGCTATTTGTAATGTGATTGCATGAAAAAGTTTGCTCAAAGTGGGTTGACTCTTTTCTACTTTTTAAAAGCACAGTCACAGAGAAGTCAGGTGCTGTCTGGCTGTTGTAATGGTCCTATAGTGCAACATGTTGGAGGCTGACTCGACTATGATACAATCTGACAAAAATCAAAGCAGAGTCTCAATGACCTCACAGACCTGTTGTGTGAAGAGACAAATAATCTTTTACGAGAATCCCTACTCTGGTCATTCTTTCCTGAGTTCGTAGAGAGGTACATTGGGTTTAATATCAGACCAAAACTTCTCCAATGTGGACATGGCTTAAAGTAATATAATGTTGTTAGACTTACATAATTCAAGAATCATTTATCGTAACCCCAGTTTAACATTATCACTATTGTTTGTGCATCAAGTACCTACACAAGCTTACAAGATATTTACATATTGATAATGTAAAAAAGTTCGGCTGTTTAATTAGAGATCCAATTTTTCTTTTCTTTGCTTGCATATTTTGAAATTTTTTCAGCTGATGCCGTATCAATGTTGATTTTCAAGGGTGATTTCTGAAGCCGATTTTCTAATTTCAGTCTTAAAAGCATAGCATGGGTGAAGTAGTGTAACCAAAAAACTTTTGACCTAAACTATTTTTCACCACGGTACCTGTGTGTCTCTTTCACACAATGTAAAGACCCTCAATTGTATTTTGGCCAAGAAACAATAATTTTACGGCATCATGACATGACATTGTTCATATTGACAAACAACAAGCACTTAACCTTGCTGCACCAAAGTCAAAGAACAAGAATAAAACTTAAAGTCATGTTAATGATAAATCAAAACTGCAAACTTAAGAATGCAGAGATAAAAGAAGTCTTATCGTTTCCAAACCAACTCAGAGTCAGCTGATCCTGTGAGTGCGCTTTCCCACAAAAGAAAAGCCCAAACAACTGCCTGATCAGATATCGACCAAATGACCAATATCACCTGGTCGGTCTATATTGGTCTTTTCTGGTTTAAATTAAACTACCCAGTGCCAGCCTAAGTGTTCAGTGGGACCTAACAAAACTTACATTTGGTGCTGTCTTCATTTTATTGCCTGTTCAACATGACATACAGCTCACATCCTCTGACTGCATCAGCATCAAACAGAAAAACTAGGTGAAATAAACAATTATTATTTGGGCTCAGAACACAGCTACACAGACTGCTTTTGAAATGCTAATCTTGTTTTCGTTTTTTTTTTTTTTATTATTATTGGCAAAAGTGCAATCCAGTATACTTTTATGTTTTGTTTTGGACATAGTAATCTAAGGTTTGCTTATAAGATGAGCCAGCAGTCCTGAATTCACTGACACAGTTTTAGTCATATGACTCAGTCCTTCTGGTTTGTGTGGTTTGATATGTCTGTAATCAGTTCTGTAAAAGTGGCCTTAATCAGCGGTCAAAATAAGCTTGACAAATATTTTTACTATTAATAACACTTACTTCTTTTTACCTCTTAGTCAGCAGTTTGGGAGTGATGATTCTGTCAGTAACACTAAGATACACAATTTCTCCTCACATTATAAACAAGTGAAAAATATTATAGAGAATTGTGAGCAAATGTAAAGCAGTAGCAGTGAAACCAAAAGTAAATGCTGTCTCTTTTCAGGTCCAATGAGTTAGATTCGTGTCTTGAATGTCTTGCTCAGCAGTTCTGAGGCAGTTCTGAGACAAGCTCAGTGAAAGTGGAGCACACTGCACCACCGGCAACCCGGGAACAAAGACCCAGAGTCAGGAAGTTAGACCTGCTTTGAACCGCAACCACAGAAAGACCAGGACTTTGAACTGCGGTCTGAGAGGAGAGAGCGGAGGAGTGGGATGGTGAGAGAGCAGAGGGGGACAGTTTGACGAAAGTAAAATGCAAAGTCACTTCAAAACTTCTGTCAAGTGTGTGTACTGTTTGTTCAGTTCGTTGGCCGGTAATGCGACAGCACAAAAGAGTAAGCTCCAAAACAACCAAGACTAAATCCAAGAGCACAGGCAGCGGTGGCTTAGAACCGTCAATACAATGAGTTTAGTGCTTGCAGCTTAATGCAGTTTGAGTGTGCTGTGATTTACGGCTTGGCAACATGGTGATTACAAATTAAATTGTTCTTTGGATGATCTGCTTTTTTGTGAAATTGCACTTTACAATTTTCTCTGAGTCAGTCTGTAGTATGCTCTGATGCTCTATTTCATGTTCCCCTGTCTTTCTAAAATCTTGTCCTTTTTCAGAAATTTCTTCTTCACTGTGATTGGTCGATTCCAGCTGTCACTCACTCACAAAAAACAAAGACTGACTGTATTTCAAAAGCATCAAATAGAGAAGTGGGAAATCAAGATTTAATGATTCATCTCGGGCTGATTTTTTTGTTAATTGATTAGTTGAGCGATCATTCTTTCAATGAGTAGTGGTTTTAGAAGGCAAAAGTCACGTGACTACAAGATTTTCAAAAAATTTTGCTCCAGACAAAGTTGAAGTTTTGTCGCTTAAGGATGTTTTGGATGCATGTCCTATATTTACAGACGTTGTATTTCCACCAAACACTGGGGGAAAAAACTTAAACTTGTAGACATTAGGAAGGTAATGCTGCACTCTACTTTACAGAGAAAAACACCGTAATTTAGAGTCCTAGTTTGTCAACAGCATCAAATTTGTCAGTACTGATTCTAAAAATGTCTACATTATCCTGTTTGAACATTTAGAATATTCTTTGGAACTAAATACTGTCTAAAACCCTGACTCAGTCATAAATGGCATTTTGTCATTTTTGTGATTCAAAAATTCCTGAGAATTGAGTTATTTCTTAGTACTGAAGTGGAGATTGAAATGCTTGTATGTGACTATAAACTATTAATAAATGCAATACAAAATAGAATACAGCGGTCTCAGTTGCACACATACACCTGCTTTTACAACATATCTATAAATCTCTTATGAACTCTAGTAATATCTGTTTTAAGGGTGGACTGAGCTGTGGAAAATCTATTACATCGCTGAAAATAGGTTATGTTTTCACATTATGTCTTATAAAGGTTACTTTTTCTGTTGCAGCTGCTGAACTTAGTGATTGAGTCTGACTTCCATAGGCCTATTTTGGAGCAGAGCAGTCAGGAGCAGCGGGCTGGATCTGAGGCTGTGTTTCAGACTCCAAGACTTGTTGGTATTTGGTGTGTTATATAACAGCTCAATATGGCAAAAGGAAGAAGCCAGATGAAGCTTGTAACTCCCGACTGGTGATGTGTGTCGATGTGTTGGTGGACCAGGTGTGAACTTAGAAAGTGCCCATTTCCAAATCAGATTTCAATTTCACTCCAAAACAATGTCAGCTAAAAATGTATTACATAAAACACTGGTTACTGTTGCCATTACTAAATCAAATAGTTTTATACTTACTACCCAAAAATTTAATCCTTATCATTAAAAATTGTAGTGCAGTGTTTGTCATCTTATAATAAAATGCATTCTTTAAAGAGGAATTGCAATGAAAAACCACTGTTCATCTAAAACATCATGCCAGTAGTCACCCAGAGTCATAAGAGATTCATAGTTTTATTTTCATCACTTTATCAGGCTTGTTTTAGGTGTTTGATTTGTTTATTGTACTTTGAATAAATTAAATGTATCTATAGATAACTACTTTGACATCAGAAATGAATCAACAAAGAAATATCCTCACAGTGGTTAACCTCGGGACAAAATCATAATTGAGAATTTCAATCAACATTTAAAATTTAATTGAATCTAATTGCGTTAACAGGACAAATTTAGTCAAAACACGTCTGGTACAAGATTGCACAAAAACATCCCAATGATTAATAGTGGATTAGTTCATTAAAATTCAGAACCAAAACACAGACCCTCCCCCAGAATTACCCACAACCCCCTGCTCTCTTCTTCTCTGTCCCCAGTGAGATATCAAAACAGGTTTGGAGCCGGAGGGAGAACAGCAGAAACCAGCTCTCATCTTGTTATTTATGGACCCCAGACTGTGGACCCAGCTTCAGTAGTGGAGGCTGTAGAGAATCAGGACTAAACTGGGTCAAAACCAGGACTAAACCAGTAGGAATCAGAAACCATACTTATAATTGTTACTAAGTTTAAACATATAATAAACCAGATGTAAATTGGCCTTATTATCCAGTACAAAATCCAGTGAGCCAGGTCAAACTAGGACTATGAAAAAAACTACTGACTAGGCCGTATGTCAAAATAACACATTTAAACCAACAGCTGTGAGTGAGTGACTTATTGTTATTTACATGATCAATGTATAGCAGTATAGTAGTGCTCAAACTGGACTTGGTCTTAAATGGTTTCAAGACTGCTTTTTAAGGTCTCTGTCTCTGGACTCGGTACATTTGGTCTTGTCTTGGTCTTGAGGGTGCTTGGACTCGGTCTTGTCTTGGAGCCGAAACCACATTTCATTACCACCACCCTGTAAACTTCACCAGACGCACATGATTGTCCCAGGCACAGTTTGTAATAAGCCCTGCACAGTAAGATCAATACGATCATATTGACACTGATAATTGTGGGAATTACAAAGATGGTCTTGGTCTCCGTCTTGGTCTTGGAACTCTGTGATCTCGGAAAGGTCTTGATCTCCATTAGTGCGGCCTTGACTACTACACTATTGTAAAGTAATAAACACAAAAAGGAGTGATACTGTCTGTAAATGAACTTGCCTGCACAAGTATTAAAACAGCAGGTGGTGCTGTCTTGTAAGAGTCCCGAAAAAGGAGCCTTCAATGGGTTTTTGCAGCTGAAAAAGAAAACCACAGCGTGAAACTGCAGCTAGCGAGAGAGTCAAGTGCCGCTGAATCCTTTTGCTTTTATACCAGTACAATAAGATAAGATAGCTTTTATTTGTCCAACAAGGGAGAAATTGCATTGTGGCATCGCACGTTTCAAGAACAGCAGGAGAAAGAAAAATACAAAAAAACAAGATATGAAAACTCCAAGTGCTACTGTATTTTAGTTGGGATGGGTTGACATTGAAAATAGGTTTGAATGTTAGATACTGCTGTGTTTGATCCTCATGTGTCCCTCTGTAGCTCTGTTTTGTAATTTTCGTGTGGTTAGGAAAAGGTTGATTCTATTGTCATTTCTCTGTTAGATGAAACAAACAGCAGATTTACTGTCATTATATTCTTACTGAGGAGAATCTTGAACATATCGAAATTGTGACCCGTGCATCAAGAGACGAGTCAAACTGTGACTGTGTGTTTGGTTAAATATATCTCAAAAGTGTCAATGTAAAATGGAAATAATGTTAGTCAGGAACTTGATATAAAAGTAAACTGAAACAGTATTTGTCTTTCTCTCTTCTGTCCCCTGTATGTTTGTGATTGTGTTTGTGTGTGTAGGTGTCGCCATGTCCTCAGTCTGATCTTTATCCCGCTCAGACGCACTGCCTCAGGTGAAGCTGCTGCGGTGATAGTGTCATTCACAGCAGCACTATACCTCATTTACAAGTACAAATACACACAAGTACACAGGGAGGGGTAATGGGCTGGACTAATTCAATCTGTTTTGGAGAAGGGAGGGTTTTTTTATAGCCGGGGGTAAAACTGTGGTGTGGATTGTAAAGACAGTTTAGACAGTGGTGAGACAATGAGAGAGAATAAACTGAAAAACAGGCTATAAAAATCTACAGTAAATATGCAAATGGGAGAACGTCTGTTTACGAGATAAGACCAAATGGAAAGAGGATTTTATTTATCTTAGATATTAGTCTACCATTTTTTTTTTTTTTTTTTTTTTTTTTTTTTTTTTTTTTTTTTTTTTTTTTTTGAACATAATGAAAAAGATTTATTATCAGTTAGAACTTATAAGTCCTCTTGACCGACAAAGTCTTGTATTGATTAAGATTTTAGTCTTTGAAACGTTGCAAGTCTTTAGCATAGACTATTTATTGTGACTTGTACACAAGTCAGGTGACCCACAGACCCTTTTGATCAAAGAAATATCAAAAAGTAAATTGGACAAAATATTACTGATAATTGCATGTCTAATGGCCTATTGTATCAAACACACACCTCTTTGAGACATTTATAAACCATTTCATTTAGCCATATTAAATAAGCAATAATTGTAATTTAATTTACTACTGCATTAAAGCAGCAATATAGTATTACACTGAATGCTATGTTTTATTTAACAATTTTACAGAAAAATAACACCACGAGCGAGAATCAATCTTGAAAAAAGAATGTCTCATTCTGACTGTCTACATCAGAACTACACAAGTCCTCTTCATTTTTAGTTTGGGGGACTAGTTCTAGTCCTGCATTATTGTTTTGATAACAAATCACACTTAATTGCCTTTCCCTGTACAAATTGGTATCTTTTAGGATTAACCTCTTGAACACACTGATTAATAAATGAGTTTATTGATGTTGGACTAAGCCTGGATTAGTTTTGGTTTGTTTAACTAAGCCTGGATTAGTTGTGGTTTATTGATGTTGCTCCGAAGTTTTCAGCTCGAACTCAGACATGACGCTGTGTCTGTGGATTTATGGACACTTTTACTGCTCCTCTGTCTCCATTCGTCAGCATCTCATTTCACTTTTGTCCAATATAAACATGACAGCAGAGTTTGTGGAGAGATTTTGTGGTATTTTGTAGGTGTGGTGTTACTTTATACTGTCAAAAAGTGTAAGAACTATAGATAATAATGTTTTATTTTGTTTTTTTAGCTTTGTCTAGAGGAGGGTGTGCCATTTGTTTGTCTCTGCAGTATGGCATTTAACTAATCAGTCTATCTTCATGGAAATAAGCAGCCTCAAGCCAAGAGATTGTTTCCCACATGTTGTTGAGCAATAAATCAATACATCGTCAAATGATCTGCACTGAAGCCATAGAAAAGCCGTTTTATAACTAGGGCATCAGCTGCCTTAGTGATGTTAGTTTGCAGAAACCAATATGAACAGATAAGTCAACGGTATAGCATCTGCTTGGATCAAAAAGTTACACATTGCATCTTTAAAACACAAAAACTGACATTAAGACACAAAAACTGATTGTGGCACTGAGTGTACTGTAATGTTGTCTTTTATTATGTTTTATTAGCTGTAATTTCTCTATGTTGTCTACAATGAAATGAAGCAAAGGATTGTGGTCATTGTAGTTCCAAATCTTTCAATGACCTTAATTTAACCAGGAAAGTCCCACTGAGAATGTTGTTTGCAAGTTAGCTCTGGAGAGGGAGAGGAGAGCTATTAATGGGCATGTTTGTAGTGATAGAGGAAACTTACACAGATAGGGGAGAACCAACAAACTCCAGAAAGTAACGATGTCACCTGAGAATTAAGCGGCTTGTAAATAATTTTGATAGCTCTTAATTATTGTAAAACCTGAGTGAGAGGTCATAATTTCTGGCTTTTGTGACACAAACAAACATTTTGCAGCAAACCTAAGTATTGAGATAAGCATTATAAATATATAAAAAAGTAATTATGGTGTTTCACTGATTTATGCTGTATGACTTTTGCTGTTAGGCAATTATGACCTCAACTTACTTCTTTTATCTTTCTTTACAGTATTCTTTCATTCTCACGTCTGACTGAACCGTTTTTATGTCCTTCACACTGTGCTCAGCTCACTGGAATTTGAAAGCGCAAGATTAGAAACAGTTTAGGTAGGACGTTTGAATAAAAACATCCCCGTTACTATAGAAACAGGAGCGGCTCCAGGTGAGCTTGGTTTCACTTGAGTAACCTCACTTACTGTACTTCTGAAGATGTTTTATTATTCAAATACATCGGAGAAGACCCACTGCTCTTCTGTGTTAGGTTTAAATGTTGAAGAACGAGGAAAATGAAATGAAACTAATGGATTTCATTAACTGCTTAATGAAAACTAAACCATGACTAAACTAGGACAATGTGACAACAATACAATATGAGCTTGGTGAGGGAGGACATCTGGCACGTATTTTATCATATAGTGTAATACTAGTATTTCAAACCGTGATTTTAATGCTACAATGTGAATAATTATAAATGAATGAATGAAAAAACTATGGAAAGAATTCAACACCAAATGAAAATAGGGAATGCCATGTAAAAACTGACTTTTATGACATTTAGCCTTGTTGTTGCAATCATTATAGTCATAGGCTGATTTATGTTAAACATAAACATGTATTTAGTAATAAACAATGACAACTCAGAAATACAAACATTTCTACTGACATTCTTGTAGGCCTTGTCCACACAAATTTTAAAAACAAATTACATGAACGTGAGGCTGTCTTATGATTTTGAGAGCAAATATTCTGAATGAACAATGTGGATGTAGATCCAGTGGTTTTATTCTTCAGTTGTCTTTGGAATATTATGACAAAACTTCAAAATGGATTTAATGGAGAATAAATTCGTAGTGGATTTATTACATTTTTAGTATCTTTGAGGTTTATGGTACAATAAGACGCAGATTTAGATAAAGGTTAGTACATTCTGCAGATGAGACTCTGATATCATCAAGGAAAAAAGTTGGGCAACTTTGGAGACGCTAAACCAGAGTTTTGAAATCTTTTCACTCTGGGACCTGGTTTCAGAAATATTCGTTTTCAGTGACCTGAAACTCCTGCTTCGTGTGATGATGTGTGGTTTAGGTCAATATTTTTTTGAAACTCCTGAG
Organism: Mugilogobius chulae; assembly: GCA_038363315.1. Lineage (NCBI taxonomy): Eukaryota > Metazoa > Chordata > Actinopteri > Gobiiformes > Gobiidae > Mugilogobius > Mugilogobius chulae. Next base: position 21,295,573 of record CM076414.1, read on the forward strand.
CTTGGCTTTGTGTGGACAAGGCCTCAAAGAAGGCAAACTGACCAGCCAGAGGGATTCTCATGATATTTGTGAATTCACAAACTTGAGAGATTCCATGGGCCCCCAACGGCCGATTGGTTTTCTGTCCCAACCATTGGTTTTGGCGGCCAAATCTCATTGCAGCAGTGTAGGGTCGAGGAAAATTGACCAAGCATCAATTATCAAAAAAAACAAAGATGGCAGCTTCCATGGATGCTCCCTGCTGCTACGTATTCTGTTTTACAGAGTTTTTCCTTTTTGAAAGAAGAGCAGAGGGTGACCATGGGTGACACTTGTTCTATCAAACGTGCATATTGAATAAGCCATTACGATTTGGTTACTGAGAGAACATGATAAAAAACTAAGAAAAGTAGATTTTATACTAATTTGTCCCCTTAAAGTCAGTTATGGAGATGATTAACATACTGTATGCAAACTTGCCTTTTATTTATTTCATGTCAAAGTGCCATGGAATCAGTTGAATTCAGGCTGTGGGGCATTATAAATTAAATCATAAACATAAAATGTAGTCCTTTTTTGTTCTGCATGTTATTTTTTCCTTTCGTTTTGATGCTTGCCTTATTCAATCTTTCCGTATAATCCTTACGAGAAGACATTACCATTTTCACTTCTTTTCCAAAGCCAAGATCAACAATGTGGGTTGAATGCGAGCTGTATCTAAGTTAGTCCAAATAGTTTGATCTATTTTTAGCTTTGTGTTGTTCTGAGGAAAGTGGTAGAAGTTGCGGTTGTGTTCAGAGTGTGATAAAGTGGAGATTAGCGATGCAGTGCTGATTAGGCTGGTGTCAGGTGTGACTGCAGACAGAGCTGGAGGTGAGAGCAAACTGAGAAACAAGTGTTACTGACTCCAGTCTGATGGTTTTATTACAGAGGCATACAGCACTCAATCTTAGGAACATAGTGTATGAACAATGCAATGTGGAAATATTCAGCTCATTGATTCTAAATGGTAAAGGAAGAAAATACATTCATAACACATTTTGCTTCATCATTGCTTTTAATTTATGATTATATTGTGACCTGAATGTGGCCTTAAATATCTGTCTAAAGATAGAACCTAAGTTGTTGTTTAGAATTTATTTCAATATGAGAACAATATAAAGATTTTTGAGCCAATACCAATATTTTATTTTTATTTATTTTTTGCTGTGGCCAATAACCAATATTTGCATCTTAAAATCAGTTGCAAAGCTCATAGCAAACTTGCTTTTCACTTTTGTAAAAAAAAAAAAAAAGTATTTATCTAGGATATAAAATAGTCTGATAATATTATGTGAACACAGTATTAGCCTAATTTTGTGTTTTTTTCTATTTCTATTCTTTAGTCTGTTCAAATTACAGATTTATTTTAGACAAATTTGGACTGCGCTGTCTAGACTAGAACCTTCTTAAATATCGCACTGATATTTTTCAATATTGATTGAAAACTTCAACATGTTTAAATATTGGCGGATTTCAATGCTGATTCAGTGCTGATTTCAGTAGTTTCTAAAACAAATTCCAATACAATTGATATATTAGTGTGATTTTTGATATATTGTTAATTTCAATATGCTCATATTTTTTGGTCATAGTGGATTTAGCTCTTTCTTTCAGATGTACTGCATGTATGAAAGTGAGTTGACATAGCAACTGAGTGCCGAAATGTATTCACTTTTAAAACCTTTTGTCTAATTGACAAATACAATTTTGTTTACTATTGTTTAAACTACTTTTGTTCTTTTGTAAGACAATTTTAGCAGCAAAATGTAATCTTCTACAATATATTGTTAAACAAATCTAAATGTTTTTGTGACATCAAAGGTGCACTGTGTAACTTTCTAGAGGTAAAAAAAAAAATCAACTTTACAATTCAGTAGAAATAGAAAGTTCAAATGATATTACTGACATTGTGTGAATTGGAATAAATATTTTTGATGGCATAATGTGAAAACATACAAGAAAGAAATTGTTTTTTTCATGGAACAAACAAGTGCAAGTGGAGGAACTCCTACTGACTCATTTTGGTTTCAATGCAAGCCAGCTCCTATTGGAAGCTTGCTTCCCAATAAGGAGGTCGTGGTTCGACTCCCGGGTCGGCCATATCAACACGATCCTCTGGTGGAGTTTGCATGTTCTCCTCGTTCACCTGGTTTTCTCCGGTACTCCGGTTTCCTCCACCCAAAAACATGTATGTTTAGGTTAATTGGCATCACTGTAAATTCCTGAGTGAATGACTGAGAGAGTGAATGTTGTCTGTCTAACCTGCGACGAGTTGGCCACTGTCCAGGTGTTCCCGCTAAGGCCAAAGTCACTGGATAGGCTCCAGTCACCCGCGACCCTAACGGGATTAAGCGATAGAAAAATGAATGAATGTTTACTTTGTACACAAAGAAATATTACAAACATGCTTTTCTTAAAATGTTACACAGTGCACCTTTAAGTTTTTTTGTTTTTTGTCAGAAAGTCTGATTTTTATTTTTTAATTGGTCACAAAGAAAAAAAAAGTAGATTTTTTGTTGTTTGATCTGGGTAATTGTAATCAATCCCCAAATTGTGATTTTTTTTTTTTGTCTTGCACTAAACAACACTAAAAAAAAACACAAATTTGATATTGTGACATACCCAAGACACATAACACAGGTCATTTTTTTTTGTCTTGCAACAGATGTAAAAAACAGGTATCTTCATGCAGTCTAGACTTGGAGTTACTTTTGGTTTCATTTGTGTTTCTGCTGTTGTAGGAAGAAGCAACCATATTTGGACAGTGAGGGTGTATCTCTCCCCTCTCTGCCTGGTCTTTTCCATTTTCCTGACACAGACAGACAGACAGAGGAGTGAATGTGTTTGAATGGTACATCTTTGCCTGTCCCGGGGCGTCTCAAGCTCTTTCATCTGCCCCTCGCATTTCCAATAACCACTCATGAATATTAATGAGGCCCCTGGAAGTTATTAGCATACGTTCACCCCGCTCTGCTCTCTGAGGTGCAACACAAGGGCAAAAAGACAGGTTATTTCAATACATGTTCACTATCAATATACAGTTGTGTATTTTTTATATATAAATAAATATAGTTTTAATGAATAGTGACTTCAAAGCCAGTCAGCAGTCAACCCAGACTTAATAAACCCAGGACTGAACTGGAATATTATTTAGCATTATACTGGAGCTCAAAGATAGGATGCAATTGTGAGTCAGGATTAAATTGGGACTAAACCCATTTGAAATAAAAGACTAAGCCTGGATTAACACATATGTTTAAAGAATGTCAAGACGAACCTGGTTTGACTTTTGACTAATTGACCTTAACTTCCCTTCGGAATTTTGATTTAATTTTAAGAAACAGCTGTCTAACAATCTGTTACTATTCCAAATTTGAGCATATTTAACACTATTTTGAAAACAGTTAAAAAACAGCATTGGATTGTTTGACTAAAATAAAATTCAACACTGGAAATGAAACATACAAGAAAAATACACTAGATTCATGAGGCAAATCTTATTTTCAGTTCCTTATTGACACATTCAGAAATTTAAATAACCCAGAATTAAATCTACAATCATGAGTAAATATGTTTTTGTAATATTTGAAAAGTGAATTAGCGCCCGGGCCTTAAGTTGAATCGGCCTGCTCTAAGCTAAGCAAGTATTAATCCAGACAACCGACTTGTTTTAAACAAGAATTATTGACTAAATATACTGATCTAAATCATTGCAGATCATGTACTTTTTCACATTGGTTAGAGCCTCAGATGTAAGAAAGATTCTAATATTAAAATGAAAGCATCTTGATCATTTGAATTGTCCCCTTTACTATTAGGAGGCACTTCTGAATGACTGAGGCATTACATCAGCACTTAAAGTACAGTTAGAGCCCAGATTTTGGCCTCCTAACTTCAGCCTTGCACTTTACTACAGGCTAACCTCTCAATTTGACTTCCATTGGCCGTGTCTCTCTCCGCAGTGCTCTTTTGCATGCTTGTACCGAATATTGCCATGGAAATAGTGTTCCTCTTTCAGCATGTCCAAAGGCCAGAGTTTTACCCATCATGCACTGCGATGGGGTGAGAGAGCGAGGCGATGGGGACAGCGTAGAAGCTCAGTAAAAAGTCAAACATGTTAATAATTTCACTGTGTAGAGTATATGGTTTTTTGGACTGCATTTCAAGGTCTAAACCAGTAATATAGCAATCCAGAGTAGAACCGTTTAAGCCATGTAACAACTAAAATGAGCGATTACATCAAAACAAAGTCTAAAGCATGAAAACATTTCCAAGCAGATTTACTCTGTACCAGGGTGTTTTCTGACACATCCTTGGGCCTGATATAATTTGTGTTGTACATGTAGTGTCATGATTATGAACTCAAGATAATCTGTACTGGAGACATAAATACTTATCGTATGATTATGGCCCGACCTGTTGAATCCTGAATGATGACATCATAGTCTAAATAGAGACTCTTTGGTGAACAAAGCTACAAACTTGCCCTATCTTGATTTCTCAGGGCCACAGAGGGATTATTGGTTTTTGCATAAATACTTAGGTCATGAGTCACAGATCAGAATCGAAACTTTCATTTCATATTTATAGATTAACTCAAAAATGTTTGTACAGACACAGAAATAATTAATTTCCTCAAATGTCAATTAAAATGATAAATTATTACTTTCTCAGGCAGATTTTTTGAATGATTCGAATGGAATGTTAAAATACATGGAATACTTTTTTAGTTATAAATTAATAAAATAATCATTTTGTTTTGTTGTAGTAAGTAATCTGTAGTTTTATAGCACATTTAAACAAACAGATGTCTCCAAAGTGCTTCACACTGCAACGCCCCTCACTCAGTGAAAGCAAGCAGCCCTGGGGCAGCTTGGTGGGAAAACTGGAGTGCCCGGGGTAAACAACACAAGGACGTACTCCACAAAGGCCCCGGACTGAGCGGAAGTTGAACCTGCAACCGTCTTGCTTTGAGGCGAGAGTGCTAAGCGCTCTGTCATTGTGCTGCCAACTGTGACAGCTGTGTAGAGTCTGAATCGAATAATAGAGTATTTTATTTCTCATTGCGGAAAGCAGAGCTCTGACTGGCTGTGCTTGGGTGGTCCACTCTAATTTCACTTTGCTGTCTGTAAAAATGTTCTTAGGCTGTAAGTGCAGTAGAACATTAATGTATGTGCATATAATGTGTGTCGATATAAAACCTAGAAAGTCATTTTCAGTAGATTTCAATTTGCTTCCTGTTTTGCAGCATTTCTACCGTAAATGTGTCTTCAGATTCCTAATTGTGTGCACTTCTAAATAGATATTGATATGCCACAGTTAATTTAAGTTTTTGATCATCGCTAACAATAGTAGCTCACTGCCAGTTTTCCTCTGCAAAAGTAGCTCTCCTGGGAAAAAGGTTGGAGATCCCTAGTCTACAATGTTTACTGATTACATACTATTGATTCTTTTCTCTGACATTGAAATCAGAGCCATGTAACTTCACTGTGTCACTGTGATTTTTTTTTGTGTTGTTGACATGCTTTGGGATAATGATGAGAGTGATATGTTGTCCTGGTGTGATGATGTTATGGGCTGGTTTCTGTTGAACTTGTTGTATCTTGAGCCTGTGGAATGTGCTGACTCCTGCTTTATGAATTATTGAAAACGCCACAGAACAGAATAAATTCTCGACCGCACCATAGCCTTTTGCAGTAAACACATACAAACTGTGGTTGTAGAGATCGACTTTCAATATAAGTTCACTGCATTAAATGTCACAGTAGGATGTTGTTTTAGACTAAAGGGTTTAGGAGGCAGCAGCGTTTTAGTAGTGGTTCAGTCGTGGTTTGTATTGCTCTAGTATAAGGTGCGTGCACAGGTACGTAGACTTCATCTCAAAACTGGGACTAAAATGAGCCAGACAAAAACTAAACCAAGACAAAAACACTTGGCTGCATTTACACATGCAGAAATACCAAATAAAAAGTGACTCAATTTGGAACTTAACTTGAAATATAGAAGGACTAGGGTTTAGCAGTTTTCTTTCCCTTCAATTTCTCCATCTTTAGTCATTTTAATTCTGAATTAAGACACGTTTAATCCCAGCATTAATCCTAGTCTAGTCCTGTAAAGTCTCTGGTTTAATCTTTCTTTTTAATTGCTTCGATTTCCCACTTAATTTCCCCTTGAGAGCTGTTTATTGAGTGTATTAATAGGTACTTCACTGTAATGGTGGTGTAGTGGTCCATCTCTGCGGTAACAGTCTCGGAGCGTAACCACAGCAACCGCCTCCAACTGCACCATCAGTCAAATTCCACTGAAGATGAATTGGTTTTGACTCTAGACTGTTATCATCAAATAAAATAGTGCCAAGTTAAAAAAAATGTTTTGTCATGACAACTGTAAATGAACTAAACAGGGATTGTCCCTAAACCTGAATAAAAAATGAGTTTTAGACTAGAAGCTTTATTTAATCAAAACAACTGGACCTTGACTTTTTTACTGTCACAACTGTATCATTTTAGTCATGGCCTTTCATGATATTTAGACAAATTTGACACTTTTAAAAAAATCTTACGGGATGAAATTGTGATTCCAAGAAGTTCTGCTAAGTTATTTATATTAAAGGTTACACATATTGTCCAAATCATCTACAGCGCTTGATTAAACTACTGGTTTAATAACTTTGTGATAATATGTTGTGTGATAATTGGCAATTGACTGATAATCATTTGGCTGATTGCTTTTACTTTTTTGTATTTTTGACTTTTACTTTCTTATAATATAATAATATATGTAGTGTAGTTGTTACCCTTATTTTCAGATGTAATTTTAGACTAAAGCTAGAGACAGCACTCTGTGAAAAGTGCTTTATTGTAGTTCACCTGTGGATAACATTTGTTGGTCTCTCTCTCTTTTTTGTGTCTGTTTCAGGTGAAGGGGAGTTGCCATGTTGGCCTCCTCTCTCCACCCTCTCCTCTTCCTCTTCCTCCTCCTCCCGCCGCCTTGGCCCGCCTCCTTTCTTCCTCAGGGTGTGGATCTGGAAGGCTCGCCCCTTTCTCACCTCCTACTGGACCCACGCTCGGGCACACTGTACGTGGGGGGAGTGGACCACCTGTACCAGCTGACCTCTGACCTGCGCGTCACAGCTCGCGTCAGGACCGGCCCGCAGCTGGACTCTGCGGACTGCCTGCCCCCCATCGTGGCCAAAGACTGCCCCACGGCCACGAGCACACACAACTTTAACAAGCTGCTACTGCTGGAGGAGGCAGGGCCAGAAGAAACCGGAGCAGAGTCAGGCAGCCTCATAGTTTGTGGAACGCTTTTCCAGGGAATCTGTGAAAAGAGGTGAGATAATGCTGGTGTTGTCTCCTCTACTGATTTTATAGGCTGCACTTCGGTAATTTGTCAATCAGCTGCTGCCTCCTGATTAGGGCACAAGAGTCATTAGTGAGGATGGGTTGTGTGCGTTACTTGCATGACACCTTCGCCTCAGATATGGGGTTTCAGTCCTAAATTCATTTTCAATCAGATGGAACTATTGTCTCAGACTAGATTAGCCCTGCGTTCAGGGAGGAAACCTGAAAAATTCCCTGCTTTTGTTTTCACCTGTTCTTATCTGACATGTACTCCCAGACCACATTTAAGTATGTCAATATTATGAAATGACTTGCTTTCTCACTTGACCAGGATGAATGTGTATTACAGTAAATAGACGGCAAACTTTTTCACAAAGAATGCCTATCAAATCAAGCTATACCTCCCCCAATTAAAATATTTAACTGTCTCACATGTTAATGGCTTTTAAGTGAACTTGGAAAGCCTCAGCAAACCCAAATGTGTTAAATCTGACTTCTTCTCTACAACAGCCTACATTACTATGTTAACTTGTAGACATGTTGTCCTCAGGTTAGCCACTTGTGAGTAAGTTATTGTAGAAAAGATTCACATTTTCCTACTGATGTCAGTGAAAAGGGGATTGCAGTTATTACATCACACAATCAAATTGTCCCCCATCAGCTACGATGTGCAGAGGGGTCCCAGAACGCTACACAGCGGTCACCCACTCCTTTTGACAAGTTGCCCAAGGCCCACCAGCCGCATTGGAGGATGGTAGTGTGCTCTGACCGTGATCTTGACACACATCTGATCTTGTATGACTGACAGAAACAACATTGTTCATTTAATTTGACACGTAGACAGAAAATTAACAAGCTTAAGCCAAAAAATCTTGTCAGTTGGCCGGTCAATCAATCATACTGTATACTGGCTGAAAAGTGAGTTACTTGTGTCACCAAAATCTCCGAGCTGATTCCAAATGGATTCTTGGATACAAATCTGGGTCATGGATTCACTGTAGTGTCTCTGTTCTGCTCCTCTACTGACCGACTAGAGTGCTCTGCGGCTGCCATAACACAGTGAAAGTGTGGATTTGTCACCTCATTCACTCTCAAATGACCAACTACTTGCAAAAGGCCAACATTTTCCATTTTCTTTTGGTTCTTCCGCTCTTTGAACATTCAAACTTATTCTTCAAAATGTAAAAACAATGTCCTTTGAAATTTTGATTTTTCCTTTTTTTTCTTGACATATTCTTAGCACAAGAGCCATATTAGATAGCCTACTCCATATATATTTTAACATGCAATAACCTGTAAAATATTACTTATAATGGCAAAGTAATTGGCCTTTATTTGATTTGTATAGTTCACTCTTCTTGTACGTACTGTGGTTCATTAGCTCTCATTCACAGCACTGTCCTCTCCCTAACAGTGACAGATTGGTGCTTTTAACCCTGTTTTAAACAGCGCTAATATTAACAGGAGCTGAGTCACCACTGTCTCTAAGCACTTCATTTCACCATTGATTATATTATTGATTGTGTTATTGACCCAAATCTTCCCTAACCTGTCTTTAAAAACTACAGCTTAGGAAATGTTTTGTCTTAGGGGCCCATTTTATAGGCAACAACAAAATGATAGTAAATGAGGACCATAAGAACTGTGTGATACAAGTGTTATTGTTGTCTACTCAATTAACATACAAAATGGGGCTGCTACATGATTGGAATTAAAAAAAAATGCATGGAATGGATTGTGCAAACCATAAAGGCATAGACAAAGACAGCATAATTATTTTTGGCAATGTAATGCATAAAGCTAAATGTATTCTAAAACATGTTAATCATGTTGTTTGTACCTTTACAACACATACATATAAAGTCATAATAAAAACTTGAGTTTGACATGACTTAGTAAAGTGACAAGTGTTATAGAGTGTAAAGAGTGATTTTAAATTAGTGTTTGCTTATTTGTTCAACTTGACAATAATATCTGATCAGTCACAGTCATCTTGTGGTCATGGGATGTTGCGGTGTCTCTTGTGAGGTAATTTAACTTTTTGAGCTGTATTTATTTTCCAATAGAGACTGGACACAACACCATCATCAGCCAACTTCTACCCAAGGTGTAAACAGACTACTTAGCTCCTGGTTTAATGCGTCTGTCATGAACTGTATGTGTGAAATGACTAATCAAATTGCAAAAGCAGAAAAAAAAACTTTGGTCCCTATTAACCCCATTACCTACATCCTCAAAATACAACTTAAGTTGCTAAAGTAAAACTAAACACTAAATCAACTTTGTGCAACTACATAATGCTAACAGCTAATCAATTTGAGTTCCAGCTAAACAAGTTTGCTACCTTCTTGTCAAAACATTAAAAAATAGTTTCTTCTATTATTTAGAACGTGTGTGACATCGTCCTGAACTTTCCACTTACAGAAGAAAGATTACAAAACTCGATGCTGTCTGTCTGATCATTCGCATTGCTCCTTATTTTTTTTTTATCCGTTCAGTCCTTCAGACACTCCTCAGTTTAACCCTAACCCTCTAATTGAAATGTTGATTGTTGACAGAATTTCAGGATTTAGTTTCACTTTAATAAAACAATATTTTATTTAATATTTTATCTATCAATCCAACTATTTAAAAGTTATTTCTTTTCTAAATGTTTTACTTTGTTGTGAATTGATACATTAACTAGCCTATTTTCTTTTCCCAGGAGTCTGTCCAACATCACAGAGCTTCTGTTCAGCACCACAAACCCAGTTGACACACAGTATGTTGCCACTAACAGCCCGACGATCTCCACGGTCGCCGTCATCATCAGTACAGAGGGGGCGGGGGCTGCTACAGGAAGGGCCGGGTCCAGGATGCGCTTGATGCTGGTCGGACGAGGCTACACCAAAGGCCCTGGTGACATCCCACCAATCACCACACGCCGCTTACACCCAGTTCATCCGCCCAGGCGAATGTTTGCCCAAGAAGAAGACCTGGGAAAACTTGTTGTCGGAAGTTATTCGGAATATAGTAACCATTTTGTGAAAGCCTTTGTTCACGGAAAGCATGTGTACTTCTTATTTTGGAGACGAGACACATACGAGAAAGAATATCGGACGTACGTTTCCAGACTGTGCCTTTCTGACCGGAGTTTCTATTCGTACGTGGAGGTGCCGTTGTTATGTGGGAAGGGGTACAATTTGGCACAGGGGGCCTGGCTTGGGAACCACACAGGAAGTCCTGCCCTCTTCGTAGTAGTGTCAGCAGGACAGGCTTCGACCCCACAGGCAACCAGCCAGACGGCGTTGTGTGTGTACAGTATGCAGCAGCTGGACGCCATGTTGATTAGAACGCAGGAATTGTGTTACACTCAAGGAGGAAAAAATAGTAGTGGAGATACGGAGGCCTACATTGAGTACCAGGTCTCGTCCAACTGTCTCAAACTGCCTAAGGTAATAAAACACAAATACACCAACACTTTTTAGCTTTGAGCTTCCAGTAATGACCAACCATTCAATCTATTTTATTACCTTTAGTTTTTAAAATATTGCATTAATCAAAAAAGTATAAATATCACTATATATGGAGTTAATAATTATGACCTAAGATTGAGTAGTAGGACCACACTAAGCTCACCAGCAAACCACACCTCCAATTACCCAGAAGCCCTCTTGGCCTGTCCCAACAACACTGTTTGTTTCTGCTCATATTTCCCTCTCCTCAGTCTGTCGAGCCATTATTCCATCTATCCCTTCATCATAAATAAATATCTTAACTGCATTCTTTTTTGTGGTGTGTCATCCTAGTGAAGCTATTTTTTTTACTTAATGTTTCATAATATTATTCAGCGTTTTTTGTAGCATAGAATAAAAAAAACACAAACTAAATATTCAACTATATTATATACATGTTGATATTTTGCCCATCTATAGTCTTGTTTTTTAACTTCTAAATTGAACCTTTGATGAGAAAAGAGGGGAAAAGATGATAAATTAATTTGTTTAAAAAGTATATTATTCAAGTTTCACGTGACATTTGACAAATTACAAGTTATTTACATGAAAAACAAACACTTTTGGCATGACTCATATCTAGGATGTGATTTAAAATGTATTTTGTCAGTAGCACATAATGTAGACTGTAGTTGTATCTTTATTCGTAGCAAATTGTGAACAGAGCTGTTTGTACCGTAGATGTGTCTAAATATCCAGTGAAGTTTGTTGCATTTAGTAACTTGCAATGTTCTTGGAAATGACGTCAGTATTTCTCCAGCTCAACATCTTTTTCTGAGAAACTGAATCATCCTCACTGCTTTGAATGTCATCTTGAAAGAGTTCAAACTTCAAAATCCCACTTGACAAATTCTCCTGGCTCTGTACTTTCACTTTGATCCAAGCGGGCCCAATGACATCAGAGTGTCCCTCACTAATGACATCACAGGTGACATCACAGATTAACAACTGGCCAGCATCTGCAGCGGCTGACCCTAATCCAGTCTGGATTTATGTTAATCTGCAGCATCTGCCTTAGACGTGACCCACTTCTGAAGAGGGAAAACTAAAGGAGCAGTGATGTCTGAGTGAATGTCTTCAATTTATATGATAGGGAGGACAGTGTTATACTTTGGCTTAAGAACAATAGCCTTAAAATGTTTACATTAAAGGCCTATAACAAGTTTTTTGGTTTTCTACTTTTGACTTTTATTGGTAGATTTACAACTATTTAACATATAAATGACATTTTTACTCCAATCAAGTCAGGAAAAGAAAGAAAAAGATAATGCTTACTGAGAATTCTAAAGTAAGAATGCTACAATGTGATTTTAGAGCTTGTGATTATTTGTGATTGTTGACACAGTAACCAAACCATCGTGAACATTTAATGTTGCTATTATTTTGAGACCAGGCGTCAGGATTCAGCGATTATTCACAATTACAATTACCACAACCAAATAACAGTTTTTAATAATCAGGAATATCGATTGGCCCAAGTTTTTTGAAATTTTGTGTAGACAAAAGTTATTGTTACAGAAACAGCTCGAATTTAATGTCTATTATAAACTTCCAAAAAGGTGCAAAGGTGATATTTTCATACATGTTCACATTAACTCATTGTTACTGGACAAAAAATAGGATCTGAAAGTACACTGTAAATATTCTGACTTTTTTTTTTAAAATATGAGAATCTTGTTTAGCTGCATTTTTTGGTAATAGTTCTTAAAGATGAAAACTTCTGAGCTTGTGTTTTTTTGAGTACAGTTTGAAACAGATAGAGTGTCAGATAATTGAGACACTTACTGGTTTTAAAAAGCGCTCTTTTAGTCGATCGATAATGGTTGTTTTAAGTCGATATAAAATGTCTTATTGAATACAGCTCTGTTTGTGCAATCATTAAAGATACTATACCTGATTTTTAATATTCTTTTTTTCAGTTTCCTAAAAATGTGAACAAACGAATACTTCCTACATCAGTCTTTCCTCCCTGACCTAATGCATTCTGAGTCTGTGAATTGTAAAAAGTGAGACATGCTAATGGCAATTAGTCTCAATGCTAACAACAACAACAACACAGGAGAACTTGATACATTTTGGGACAAACAAGACATTATTAGATTAGGACTAATTTCCACCTGAATATTTACATTGAGATTTTTGCCAGGGAGAAATTATTATTAAGTTATTTTATTGTAAAAAACTCAAGCATAGTCCCTTTAAGCTTCAACTAATGTTATCTTGACATAATAAGATCTGGATATTGTAATCAAAATACTGTATGTCAAAAAAAAATATCTCTATTTTTGTCCATATTGCCCAGCCCTCTCTGTAGATAAACAAGTGTTCAGATTGTGATGGCTGGATCGTAATACATGAGTAAATCTAAACTTGATATTTCATTTCCTTTGCCTTTCTGCTGTTTTCTGGCTCCAGTTGGAAGTTGCAGTGAGTTCCAAATGGCGGCGGCTGGCTGGTGTTATCTGCGCTGCATTTATTAGTGTCTTTCACAAGTCTAACTGCTTCTGCTGCTTTGTGGACCTTGAAACAAACAATATGACAGAGAGAATGTTTGCAGCTTGAGCCACCATTTGTAAGAAATAAATGGGAGAAAACAGGAGCACCACAGTATGACAGAGTAACATGTACTGTAGATTGGAGAGAAGACAAGATAACCACTCTGCTACAGTAACATGAAGGATGTGATAGCTATGTACATTCAGACAGACCAGGAGTCGAACCCACCACCTCTACTGAAAAATAAGCTTGATACATTTCTAATTTTATTGTCTTTGCTTCAGGTAATGTCAGTCCCACTTGGTGCTAAAGAGTTCCTTCTTCTAGAACTAAATATAAACAGTCATTTGTCAAACCTACATTTTGCTGACTAAATGCAGACTTCTTGTTTCCACTTCCCATATCTTCAGCAAATAAAAAGTATAGAAACAACTTTTTTTTCTCATTGCAAAATATATTTAAAGTTAAGGTCAGAAAAAGTTTATTTAAGAGTAATTGTCATAGTTGCAAGCAAAAAAAGTAATCACAATAAAATGACTAAATGGTCACAATCACAGAATAAATGTTTATTTTTTGTAGGATTTCACACTGTATGCAGACAGACAAAATTAGCAATGTTATTCTCACATACGTTCAAATGTTTGTATTATGTTCATACTATTGAGTTCAATAATAATTTAAATATTCAGGTGAAAACATAATATTGTAACAACAATAAGTTCAAATATCTTAAAATTCATATGGGCCTACATATTATCTTGGTTTTAGCAGATTTTGTCAAGTAAATGTTCTGCCTGTGGATCAAGATATTTGTTCTTGATGCAGGTGACATACAATTTATTTTCTATACTAGAAGTTTAAAGTTATTATTTAAGAACGAGATGTGTTCCACTGGCAGAACATTTTACTTAAAACACTATAGAAAGAACTTAACATCAATTTCACCTGCACAGATCTCTTGTTAATGAATCTATTTAGGTGGAAATGAGTGGATCTCGCTCCTAACAGCTGTGAAAAAAACTTAAAACACATCATGGTGAACAATTCAGAGGCTCAGAATGCTTTAGGTAAGTAATAAAACATGTGACTTATGTAGGAAGTTTAAAGGTAAATATTTGTTTACATTTTAAGGAAGCAAAAATTGGGTATAATACCTGTCACAAGTAAAATCAGCTGAGCATAAAATAAGCTGTTTCTTAATTCATTCAAATTTAAGTTGTGTAGACATTTTGGTAAAACATTTTTTTTCTCTTTTAAAAAAACATTTTATATAACATTTTATTTGATTCCTAAAACCTCTTTTCTCAGCACTTAAGATTTGGAGTCTTTGTATTGTAAATAATGATTATTGGAATAATTGAAAAGTTGTGAATACTTGATTAACTTGTTGCAGCACTAATCAATCATTTTAGAAGCAAATTAAGTCTATGTTTTTTAATCTATGGAAACAGGATTATCATGAAGCCTCAATGTAGGTTAGCTGAATAAGTACTGATATTTAAATCTATCCGTCTTGTTTCTAGCTCCCACAAATCCATCAGCAAATGTTTTTTTCTTACCCTGCAATATACTGATATAAACTAAATTTGATAACATCATCATCTTTATATTGTCATAATTGAGTATATAAATGGACTGATGTAGATAGAAAGGACATTTTTATCTGTAATCTGTGGCTCTTGTGGACTGCTCTTTTCTGCTTTGGTCATTAAATATCTAAAGTGATCCTAGGAAGGAAGAGTGGGGACAGGAAACCCTTGTATTTCATTTCCTGCTGGTGACAGCCGACCCCTTGACCTCTCTGACCTCTCCTCAGTCTGGTTCAGGTGTCTGTGCTGATTGTAGATCCATTTGTATTGAATGAATTAATTTATATTGATTCAGACCTGGTTTTGTCTTGCTTCATTCTTGTTTTGTTCTTTGTAAATGTTTTGTTGTTGTTAATTTAGTCTATATTGGCTTGGTTCAGATCTACAATATTACTTTTTTTTTTTTTTAGTTCTCTCTGAGGTTATTCTGTCTTAGCGCTGGCATACTCTTGGCTTAGCCCTGGTTGGTCCTAATTTTAAATCAGTTTGCAATGACCCAGTTAACCTCTATTGATTGTCTTTGGTTGGACTCGGCTCCCAGCCCTGCATGATTCTGTGAGAATTCTGTGAGAAAATGAAGCTGCATTAGTCAGTTTAATGAAGTGTTTAGTGGAAAAATATTGTGAATCATTTTCAATTATTAACGCTTGAAGTCAAGTTTTGGCCAATCGTTGATAATAATTGAGAAAAAACATTGCAATTTGCATATATTTTTTAGAATGGTTTTAGTAATCTGTATTCTTTAAAAAAATGATCTGCTCTGTCCTGTCCGTAAAATGAAGACACAAAATCAAATTACTTTTTCCTTGTTATGACCATGCTTTATTATTATAATTGACTTCATTTTTATTTTTCATAGATTCGTCATGTTTAAGTTATCTTGTATTGCACTGCTTAGTTCTTCCTTTTCCCTAGTCTTGCCCACATTCTGTAATGCAAACATTTGAAACATTTTGATTCAGACTGATACATGTCGAGGTTTAAATGTCACTTTTTAAATAAATAATACATGTAAATGACAACTTGCTGCTGCTTATGAAGTTATATGACAGCATATTTATATAATAATGCCACAGACTATTTATATTACAGACAAATACATTATATTTTTGTACTACAGTGAAAAGTAAGTTTGTCTATTAAGCCATGCTAGTGTGTTTAAAAAGGCAAATATTGGGCCATCCCTAGTTGTAGCTTAACAATAGTAAAGTTATGGTTGTGTTCAATACTAATACTTGTATACATCCTTGTTTTTGTTTATCTTGTGTTCTAACCCTTTTCTCTCTTCGTCAGTCTTCTCTGGTGGATTACCCGTGTGGAGGGGAGCACACACCTAACCCCATCGCCAGCAAAGTCCCTCTCAGTGCCAAGCCCACTTTCACCTGTACTACTCACCTGTCTGCTGTCGCTACGGCAACAGAGGCGGGGCTCACCATTGCCTTCCTGGGGGACCATGAGGGAACACTGCACAAGGTTAGTGTTACCATAGCTATAGGCATATGTTCTCTATAGGCCATCGTGCACTATATGTTTGAGCAGTTACAAGGTTTTTTATATGTCAATGCCTTTTTCTGTCTTTTTAAGTGATTTTATTTGCATTGGGAATTATTTTTAAGAGAAGACTGAATAGTTAAAGGGCACTTAATCATACCTGTCAAAAACATACCAGGAATTGTTGATGCGAATTTGTGCTGTTTAAATTCCATAATTTTAACTGGTTCTGAGCATTGCTGCCAAGGTTTAGAATTTTTAAGACTTCATTATTTCATTAGCATGTCATGGAGAGGCTAGAGCCAAAGTCAATTTCTGGCAGCTGAGTGATATGAAATAATGTACCCATGTTGAAGATAATGCATAGTTTAAATGCTTAGCTTCCACACAAGTTTTTAATTTGATAATTGTGACAAATTATAGTTCAGTTTGATTTATTGCACTGTTTTGATTAGAAATATTAAAATGCAGGTCTTTGGACGGAGATAAAGGAAGCAAGGAAAGCAAAGATTTAACTCAATTCTATGCCAAATGTGATAGTTTCAGTCATGATTTTTCCTGATGGATAAGGGTAAACCTTTCAGTTGACTCACACACAATCATAAAACTGCACTGGGACTCGGAGCAGTGTCACATTTTGATTTGTTTCTACAATTATGCTTCTCCGGCAGCACAGTTCAACACTGGCCCAGAGGCAAAACACATGGACTTTCCTCAAATTAAAACAAACTCTCTCTCATTTATCAGCATTAGTATCAGCTTGGACCTGGCTCTGCTGTAGTTTAATCATAGTTTGGTCCAGATTCGTGCACCTGTTTTTCATACCATCAAATATTCAAATTTCAAAAACATCAGATATCTGCGCCAGAACTCAGAAAGCACCCGGGGACAGTAACCAATCAGGAACGAGGGTTCCCATGGGCCTTTCTTGGGGGGATTCTAACACATGTGGGGGTCCAAAATGTGGGCCCCAGGGCTAAATAGATGAGAACAGAGAGAGTTTAGAGCTGTGCTGCAGGCAATACACCAGCTGCTCTTCTGTGTGGTATAAACAACACTATTTATCATCGCCTGATTGGTCCTGGTGTAGTTCTCAACTAGCCCTTGGTAAGTCCTTGTTCAGCACTGGTTTGCTTACCTTGTTTGGACCAATTTTATTCACAATTTGGTCTGAGTTTTTTCTGACGTAACATAGGTCTCCTTTTAAGGGAGATTCATTGTGTTTTTTCTGTGTATTTAGTAATAAACTATGACATATGTAGGTCAGTAATTTACATTTCATTTGAGTAATCACAAGTAACAATAAATACGTGGGTGGTAGGTGAAAACAGTGATTTTCTGAGCACTGAAGCATCAGTTGCAGGACAATACAAGATTACCGTACTCAAATATAAATAATCAATTTAACTAGAAGTTTGACTAAGGTAATGATGAAATAACACTTGGTTGACGTGGTTCAAAACTCAGAAAAGTGAATTTTGCATCATAGGTCCTCTTTAAGCGTGTTTAGTCATCATTTAGCTTTGTTTAATGCTGATTTGTTTTTTTATTTAGTATCTTTTTAACTTGTTTTCTAGTGATCTAATACTAATGTAGGCATGGTCTTATCTATTTTACTATATTTTTATCTATACTGCCAAGAAAACAATTTGCCATCTTCACTTTTCACACATTCTGTATCTAGTCTAATGTGGCATAAACGTGACGGAGATGATGTAAAGGAGCTTTAATGCTTTAGTTAAGCTTTTTCAACATATTTGTGCTGACTTTAACCTGTTTTAGCTCTATTTAGTCCCAGTATTAAGGCCTGATGTGGCCCAGATTTTCCCCAGTTCTAGACCTGGTTTAGTCCTGGTGCAACCCTTTAAATTCAATTGTATTACCCGTATCATTGTCCTGATCTGCTCTCATAAATCACTTATCTGTGCCGCATGTGTTTCTGCGTGAATAGATGCTAATACAGATTCTCTTGTTTTATCTCGTGTGACATCACGTGATATTTTCTCACTCCACTCTTTAACACAGAATCTTCTATGTCCCAGTGAAACATGACAGTTCATAATGATCTGAGACTAATCTAACTGAGTACGCTTTAATCACTGGAGTGAGAGGGTGAGACCAGGTTTAATTCATTTCGTTCTGGGGTTATCGACAATTCACTCCATAACAATGACTAAAAGAAACACTTTTTTTATTAGAGAAATGCTATTCTTTTCTATATTTGCTTCATTATTGTATCAATAGTTGCATTACTTAAGGAAAGTTTACTGCTAGCTTTAAATGCAGATAACTTTTTTTACTACTATTTTTACTACTGCTTACTTTAAAGGGAACATACTATGCAAAGAGAACTTTCAATTTGATTACAACTGTTCCTCACTGTAATCTTCTCTAAGTTACATGTTTGATTCCTGCATGTGTAAGTAAGTAATTACTTAGCTGCAATATTTGAAAGAGTGGTGCATGTCAGATTTGTCTTGTAAGATTCCCAATCATGAGAAAAATCTTCATTTGTTGCTCATAGCTGTCATAGTGAGACAAAAACTGAACTTTAAACTATTGTACAGTCAAAGATATGCTATTGATATTGCCTGCAGATTGAGCTCTGCTGTTGTGGCATCTAGAATCATTTTTGTTAAACATGTAAACACAAGTTCTTATACTTTTATAAACATGGACAACACCACTAGCATGACGTGATACCCACTTCTTATTGATAGAACTTCAATAACATTGCCACAGGAAGCTTAGAACCTCAAATGTGTACTGGAATTCCTCAATCCCTGTAGTTTGCAGTGGACCACAATGAACTAAAGGTAAAATTAAACTGTTTAGGTCAATCAATACGAATTACTTGAGCAACACATACTATCTTTTTATACTTTATAGCCTTTAATACTATTACCTGCAAGTGCCTCTACTAAAGCCACTTCACTTGGGCTGCTTGATTATGAAAAAACAAAAAAAACAAAACAAAAAAACACAACATTTTTTAATTCATAGAACTCGCATTACTGCAATTACTCTCTGGGTCCCTCAAAAATGAACAATTGTTATTTATTCAATATTACAATTTCCTATGATATGGAATGTTTTAGATAGAAACAACCAAGCCAGTGAAATATACCTTTAGTTAAAATGTATATAAACTTGGCTCAAATGAAACATTTTTGAACCAATAGGTGGTCCCTGCCCTGAAAAGTTTAGGAACCCCTCATTTAGATGATATTTTCTTAGAGAAAAGGCGGGACATCAGCACACAATAAATGATGTCGACAGAGGTAAAATGAAAGTAAGTGACAAGTCTCATGAAGTGGTCAAAACACATACATGCACATTGAACGCACTTTAGAGTTAATAGTTAATGTTATTAATCGTGATTACTTGATTATGCAATTTTTGTTATCAATTGGAGCAAAAACTCATAACTGAAAGTGAAATTTATTTAATAGCATAGCTCTACTGCAGCTGCTAGTGCTACAAAAAAAAATTCCACTGCTACTTTGACTTTTCTTTAATTTGCTTGTTGTATAGCCCTGAAACTCCATCACATCCCCTGAGAAGCCTGCAGCAACAAAAGGATTTTTTTTGAGCCTAGTCCAGCAACAAAATCAAATGTTCCATAATGTTTTTGCAATTCCACCTTACAGCGGGTATCTGGACAACACAGAGCCAGTCGTTAAAGTTGCATGAGTTTAGAACTTCAAAGCGTGGCTCTGTTTTGATCCCAAAGGTCCTGTTTCTCCAGGCCTTGGACCGGTCCAGGGTCTTCAGCTGGTCTGGGACTTGGTCTAGAGGGGTTTGCACCAGGTTTAAGGGGGTTTCTAGTGGCTCTATGTGGTTTGGGGAAGGTTTTTGATTGTTCTTTAATGGTTTTTGGATCGTTGAGATGTAGGGAGCAGGTGGGATTTGGGGGCGTCGCTAAAGGCCGATTTTTAATGAGGCGAAACTAGAACAACAATCTGGTCAATAAATCAACATGGGGTTGAGTACAACAATACAAAGACTTTTGGACAAAAGATGGAGTAAACAAAGCTGTTCTGATCAAGCAATATTCATGTTCACTCATGTTCAATGTTGTACATGTAAAATACAACTGCAAAGGATTATTTTTTTGCCCTGTACAGATACTGTATGTTAACACACAGACTGACAGATATCAAGTGTCTTAAAACGACCTGCAGTGAATTAACTTAGTGTTAAGTACTGCAATCACCTAGTTGTTCATTGTAATTAAAAATGACATTTCCACTGTGCATATATAATTTCATAATTATAATCAACATAATACATTTAATAAGCAAGCATCATAATTAACTTTACATATTTGTAAATTTGTAAAATTAATTTCGACCTTTGGGGCTGTACAACATGTTACAGTACAACACTAACACTAATACATATATTTCATGTCTGATTAGATGCTAGTGACGGCAAAACGTACTGGTCCTTCCGTAAATTGTAATAGTTGATATGCAGTGAGAAATTAGAATGCCCGAAATGCTTTATAGAGTGAATTGCTGTTCAAATGAACTAGTTCTGCTTTTCAGCTTTTTAAGAATATTTAAATCTGGCACAGTCAACCAGCCAGAACATACTTTTGTCAGACCGGATAAAATAAGTATTTTAAGTTGTCACAGGAAGGTCATCTGGTTTGGAAAAGTACCTTAATAGAGAAAATAGCTGAAGAAGGTGTTTTTATTGCTATCAGTTCCTGCATGTGACAGTCACTTCCAGGAACAGAAGCATACTGTATATTTATTTGGGGTTTGTTAAGTCATGTTGGCGTGATCATGTTCTTCCCTCTGAGCAACATTTGCTCTTTGATTTTTATTCATATTATATTGTTGCAATAAAAGTCCCTCTTTGGTCTCTGGTTTAAAGGGATGAAACAAATGTCAGTCCTGGTTCAGTCCTGGCTCAGAGCGGAGGCCACTTCACAAGGATCACTCAGAGAAAACATAAGAACAGCAGGCTATAGCTGTAGGTGAAACACATGAAAGGAAATGTAAATGATTGAGTGATAGTCTTGGTTCAGTCTTGGTTTAGTTCTGGATTCATGGCGATGATACTTAATATTATGTATCAAGGATATCATTTATAGCACAATATTCTACAAAAAATTAAATGTTATGCCTGCATAAAAGAGATATTTCTGAATGTATGTTATTAATTTAGTCTAATCAAATGAACCTCAACTGGATTTAAAGACACAATGTAAGACATTTGTTGTGAATTGACTTAATATCATGTGAACATGGTTATCAAGATACACCAAAAACTATCTAGATTTGATAGCTAAAATTTCTTTCTTTATATGTGAGCTGATGCTAGTTCTAAATCAACTGAAGATCCATAAACTGTTTTTGTGTTGGCACTTCAAATGAGAGCATCTAGCTAAAAATCCAGTTGACTACAATTGTGAATACACAGCAGTTTTATCCTCTTCTGAATGTACTTATGCAGCAATGATGGAGCTCCCTCTGGTGGCGTATTAACATTTTTGCTAAATTGGGAATTATGGAGAAATTAAAGATGCTTATATACAGAATTAAGTATATATACATCTAGAACAACCATTAAAACAGCTAAAACTATTAAAAGAAAGTGTTTATGTTGTAACCTAAACTGTTACCCATAAATGCATGGACCTATTCAATTTCCTTTTTAACCTTCTCCTGCGTGTGTTTTCCAGGTGCTGGTTCATGAAGACGGCTCTGGTCACCTCTACAGCTCGGTCCACGTCCACCCCAACAGTCCAGTCAGCGCAGACCTACTCTTGGACCAGAAACAGGAGCATGTTTATGTCCTCACACACAGCAAGGTAAGTCAAAGGAGTAGACCGGAGTCAAAGAAAGTATGGAACAGTGGAAGTGTGCTCTAAGAGAATTTACAATTTTGTAGCACAGTAGCATCTGTGGTGGTGGTAGAAGTAAGAAAGGCTGTTGGTGTAGTAATTATAGTTTATGTCGTATTAATGTATCTGGTGTATTTGTTACTGTCTTGCAGTTGTCCAAAGTGCCAGTATCCTCGTGTGAACAGCAGACTGACTGTGGCTCTTGTTTGTCCATGAGCGACCCGTATTGTGGGTGGTGCGTACTGCAGGGAAGGTAAGAAACTGATTTGATCTTACAGTAGAGTACCATATTTGTCTGACCAAAATTAACTAATGCTAAACACTGGATCACGTCTCCCAACCTTTCTGTTATCGATCTCTGCAGATGCACCCGCAAACATGAGTGTAAGCGCCACCAAGAAGACAACCACTGGCTCTGGAGCTTCAGCCAAACTGACCAATGTGTGAGAGTGGAGCGAGTGCAGCCGCCCAATCAGAGCAGAGATACACAGACAAAGGTATGGTAAAGAAGTGTTTATTACTTACCATGCTTTAGCTGTGTTACTACTTTGTGTTTGGGCATGATAACTAAATTCGTTTTTATGTGCCAAGTGACATTTATAATAAGCCTGTTTGGTTCTGATTACAGGTGACTTTATCCGTGGTACAGCTTCCCTCTCTCTCATCTTTTGAGTCGCTCTCTTGTGAGTTTGGGCATTTGCCTCCAAGCCCTGCTCAAATCACAGAAAACTCTGTCATCTGTCAATCACCTGAGCCCCTCCTTCTTCCAGCCACACCCCCAGGAACAGGTGAGCAAACGCCATATGGATATTTACAGAACTGTACAGCATAAATGTATAAAAAGTGGTAACTTTGATTTGATAACCTGTTTTTCACATAGATCACATGATCCTGTCGGTGGCAGTGAAGTTTGGTAATGTGACCATCACCACAGGAAGCATGACCTTTTATGACTGTGAAGCTGTGAGCCGCCTCAACCAAACCTCACAGTAAGAAGTTGCTTCATAGAGCTGTGTTTGTCATGAAAACAGTTCTAATCAATTTATCAAAGAATAATGGCTGTATAAATCTATTAATATATTATTCATTAGTTGTGACTGAGTTTCAATAGCATCATCTCCTGTCAGTTTTACAGTTTTTAAATATTGATTCATTTCAAAACATTTTTGATCGGTGCCTTTACAAAATGTATCTAAGTTGGCAGGAGACATTTTTTTACCTTTTGTGTTCTTGACTCGAGCAAGACACTTCAGCCAGCTTATGTTGATCGTCATTATGATCATGGGAGCTGTGGCTTTCTCCAAGTTTAGTATTACCTAATACTTTTGACTAAAAGTTTCTGTTTTCTTTATCAAATTAAATATGTTTCATGCAGATGATCTAATTGTATAAACATGTGTTTTTTTCCCCAGGTGCCTGTCTTGTGTCTCCAGTGTTTGGGGCTGTAACTGGTGTCCTTTAGATCAGCTCTGCTCTCACAGCTCTAACTGCCCTCATCACCACACTATACTCAACCACAAAGTGAGTGTCTGAAAATGTTTAACTTTCATTTGAACTATAATCCACTTCTGTGTAGAGTATATCATGCCTACAAACTGTGTTTAATAAAGCATGATCAGTAATGTGAAGTGAATCATCTACTGCATTTCCGTACAGTATATGAAACAGTTGTAAACTGTTGTTCTTTAATAAATCCTTAACATTCTCAGGCTCAGAAGGTCCATCCTCCTGCCCTCTGGTCTACGCCCTCCATAGTCCAGCTCTAGTCCCGATGGGTCTCACCACCACAGTTGTTCTACTCGGGAGAAACCTGGACATTTATACGGTCAGACTGCACTCACCCTTTATTTATACTGTAATGTTTCTAATAGCAGTGCCTACATCGAATCATCTGTCAATTCATTACTTAATTGACCTTTTTATCACCTTCATATGCAATTTCCTAGTTGTTAATGTAGTTCCTGTATTCCTCTATAGGATAAAGCAGATTACATGTGTGTGGTAGAAGGTAAAGGAGTCCAAGTCAACCTGTCCGCCTCAGTTCAGAAAACAGATGACCACACCCACACTTTCACCTGAGCCCTCACCAGGTAAATACACTGTTGAATGCTACACTGGGAAACTACGTATTTGGAATCTGTCACATGTCATATTGTCGAATATTCTAGGTAAAGCAATGTCACAATGAATTAAGTATATTTTTGTAGATGGTTGCATCTTGGTTGCAGATTTATTTGAGAGGAAAAGGGTATTTGTTTGGCTGTTCTAATTTCACTTAAGCAACATACGTTGTTATGGTCTTGAGCAAGACATTCTGCCTTGAAGTCTTGGGCTGGTTTTGTTGTTTAATAAAGTTAGTTTTAATGTTTTTGGATACATTTCTTTTTGCCTTAGTTCCATTTTGAAGTGTCTGAACTGCAGTACTCAGCTCCCGTTTATTTGAGACGAGGACAGAGACGCATTGATGCCTCTCCAGGTCTCACAAGTAAGAACATAATTTCTAAAACAAAATACTTGAGCATAAAATCCACATTTTAACGTTCCCTCGTTCACTTTTTCTCCAGTGCAGCTTTATGACTGCTCAGCCGGCCAATCGGACTGCTCTCAGTGCAGAGCTGTCCCTCCAGAGTACGGCTGCGTGTGGTGTCCAGGAAATCCCGCCCCCAGCTGCGTCTTCAAGCAATCCTGTTCAAGCGCAGCATCAGACACCTGTCCCCTCCGCACATCACTCAGGTAAAGGCAGTATGTCAAGTTTTGACCCTTTCCAAAACTAGTTTTCCTCCTCACTTCTCCTAACTCCTCACTGAAGGCTCATTCACCACTGAGCAGAGGTTCCTTTATCAGAGCTTTGGCTTTCAGATGCATTTCCTTGCTTGTGCTTGTGTGTTTAATATGTATTGTAATACTTTTACTCTGAGATTGAACATAGAATGGGTAGTCTCTGCTACTGTAAAGACTAATATGAATGCTTAAAAAATAATATCAACTCCTAAAGACACATTTTGATTTCTGTGGACAAGTTTACTTGTTACTGCTGAAAAGCTACAACCTCTTAAGTATGTGTCCAAAACTCAAGAAAAGATTGCTGCATTCTCAAATTATATTAGCAACCTGATCTGGCCCAGTGTCGCCTTCGCATCCTGACCATTATCAAACACAAAATGAAAGTTTATATTACACAAGATAATCCTTTTTTTGGTGAGCAGCCAGTTGCACAAATAATGACTTGTTAAGTCAGCTTCGATGCAACTTTTCTGAAGGAGAGAGTAAAAGGAAAGAGGAGGTGGTTTTGGAAAGGGTCTCTGTTGTATATAAAAGTGCTGGATCTCAAATACAAGTTTTGTCATTCTCGTAGATTGTGCCTGTCACTGGACCACTAGAGGGCGGTGTTCTGCTCACCATAACAGGCTCAAATCTGGGGATGAAGTTTGAAGATGTGGAGGGAGGAGTTTCTGTGGCAGGGGTGGACTGTGTGGCCAAGGCTGAAGGATATCACATCTCCACCAGGTAAAGACATGACCATAACAGGACAAAATCTAAACAAACCAGGGCTTAGCAGGGTCTGAAGCAGAACTATTGTGCAGAAGACCCTGAGGCCTCTCTCATTTCCCCTTTTTGTCCTTGTGGAAAAAAGCCTTAATAGATTGTAAATGTGTTTGTATGTCACAATTTTTGTATCAGAAGAGGGCTGGAAAAAGAACTCTAGTGCTTTTTCCTAGTTCAGCTTTAACGTAGGCTACTACTGACCTTATATTATTCCTTTACTGTTTTATTTGAATGTGTAAATGAGTGTTGCGTTTCTAAGGGTGGTGTGTGAGCTGCAGCCCAGTGGAAAGCCAAAGAGAGGTCCAGTCCTGATCAAAGTGGGACAGTCTACATCTGGTATATCTACTCAGGAATTCACTTATCAGGTATCAATATTTAGATCCAGATGCTACTGATTGTTTGGGTTTTTTATCACGTGAATATCTGGATAAATGTCTGCTCTATGTCTCTATTAGGACCCGCAGTTGTTGGATCTGGACCCAGATAAAGGGCCTGTCTCTGGTGGAACCCGACTGACCATCAAGGGGCGCCAGCTCCTCACGGGGCAACCATCTGACCTCCAGGCCTTTCTGGGACAGCAGCCCTGCTTCATGTGAGTCAATTATCTGATCACTACAGTCGTTGAGTGTGTTTAATATGTTTTGGTAAAAAAGTGATGATTGTGATGGGATTCTAAAGCTGTGGTAGATACATTCTTCTAGGTCTTACGTCATAATAAATTTCTTTTGTTTTCTTCTGCCTTAGTGTGGAGAATGTGACTGACTCACAGCTAGTGTGTCAGACAGGACGCTCAAACAGAACCGGCGGTGCCTCTGTGTCTGTGTTCTTTGGAAAAGCAAAGAAAATAGTCCCAAATGGAGCCTTTAAATACATGGATGACCCAGTGATCACGAGAGTGGAGCCAGGAGAGAGTTACCAGGCGTAAGATATTGTACAATTTACAATCATAAAGTACTCAACTTAAACATTTTTAAGTTATAGAGGTTCACATTGTGTTTCAAGAAAATAACTAAGTTTTTAAGAGTATTCCATAACTTTAGTCGTCCGATAATATGTCAGTTCAGCAGAAATGTCAGATTGACATAGTACAGTGTAATGTTGGAAATATTTGAATAATAATAAATAATAATAATTAGAATTTATGAAAATAAAATAATATTAAAAATATGCTTTCAAATTTGCACTCCTTTTATTTTTTTTATTTGTTACATCATTACTTTAGACTTCCAAAATGTACATTATTTCTACTTGTACACAATCTGCATGACTTTTATTTAATCACACATTAAAATTGGTTGAATATGTTTAAATGTGATGTGTTTTTGGTCCAGTGGAGGCAGGATGCTGCTGGTGGAGGGCAGTAACTTTGACGTGGTGCAGCGCCCTCTGGTGGTGGTGTGGGTGGAGCCGGCCACACAGAGAGAAGTGAAGAGGAAGAGGAGGAGACAGGCTCTGCTCAACGCCAAACAGCAAGGCTTCAACAACTCTGTCACTACGGTCAGAACAAACACTGTGTTCAGGCTAATAGACAGTAGATGTAAAAATGTCTGCCATATTACTAAAGTATCTACGTTATTAATAGCATGTGCATCTGAACCAGAGAACATATTCTATATTTTATTTTTCACACATGTCATTTTCAACTCATCTTTATGTTTTAAAAAGTTTCTAATATTGCTTGATTGAAGAAAATGTGCCCTTATTATAGAAGACGTGACGTATCTTTAAAGAAAAGAATTGATCATTTAAAGGTGCACTGTGTAAGATTTTGACCAAAAATAGACTTAAACAAAAGCATGTTTTTGTCATTTAGATGTCTTTGTTGCACTAAATAAATGATAAAAAACTGTATTTTTACTCTGAACAGACTTAAATGGCCACAATATCGACTATTAGTAGTGGAAAAGGGCTCATGTTTGTTTCTGTAGAAAAGTGGTTAATGTAGCTGTATTTTTTCCACATTACAGCATAAAATGTATTTAGAACCATTCAGAATGTCCTAAAGCCTGGTTTTAACTTTCTTTTTCTACTGAATTGTGCTGTTGACTTTTCACCTCCAGAAAGTTACACAGTGCACCTTTAAGTAGCAAGGAGAACAAGATGTTTCAAACATGCTTAAAAAATTAATTGAAAAAATGGTATATCTAAGAATATATTAGGACTTCATGCAATAAGAAATTAAAATGCACAAATAAGATGTTGCATTTGAGATGACACAAGGTGATCAACAGAAACAAGTGAATTATAATTAACATCTAACATATAATTCATGTAGCCTTTTTAAATACCTCATTTTATATATTTATTTTTTGTAGGTGTCAGAACTATGCGTCCTGAACTCCCCGTCCCAGATGTCATGTCCCACTCCTAAAGTGACCCCTCAGTTAAAAGTGAAGGGTCTGTGGTTCCAGTTGACAATGTCCAAGTCCACTACGAGACCATCAAGGTAACTGTATGTTTTTGTCCCACTTAAAAACAGACAAACCTCTTCAGTATTTAAATCAGTCAGAATAGAAGTGCTATGTGCAGATTGCAAAACTATATCACTGAATTTCTCTAATTAACTTGCATATAATCCTAGGGCAAGAGTTTTGTCTACCACCCAAACCCAGAGCTGTATCCACTGAACAGGGATTCTCCAGACACACCGTTCAGATTCAAACCTGGAGGAGTTATCGCCGTAGAGGTACATTGTTTTTTCTTGTAGTGCAATTTACTGTATTATATCCTGTATCCTGTTATATCCTGGTTGTATGACTTGTCTCCTATGTGTCTTTATCAAAGGGAGTGCACCTGACACGGGCCATGTCTCGCGAGGAAGTGAGAGCCCAATTAGGAGATCAGGAGTGTGAGGTGAAGACTTTAGACAGCACCCATCTGTACTGTGAACCCCCTGAAGTCCAGCCAAAGAGCCTGGACCACAACGACCTGCCCACACTCAAGGTAACACTGATGTCAAGACGAATCATTTCATTAAACAGAAGATTTCATCAGTTTTTTTGTAAATGTTTAAAAGCTAAAACATGACATAGAATTTGAAAATACTCACCAAAACAGCCCAGATTTCTGTTTGTTTTTTTTCCATGTACACTTGTTTCAGTCTTTATTTGTTGATAACGCTCTGCTCCACATTGTGATGTCATTAAACATCAATTTCTTTTTTTTAGTCTAAAGTAAACTATTGTTCTCCACTAAAAGCTAGAGCAAAACCTTGACTAAACGTGAAGGAAATGTGTAATAAACATGCAAAAATGAAACAAAACGCAACTCCAGCTGTATTTTTGAGAAGACAATATTATAACATTGATAAAAAATTGTGCAGTGTAGGCCCTTTTATGTTGTAGATTTCATTTTCAGATATTTTTTCAAATTTAACTTGTTTCTTTGATGAAAAGAGAGAAAGGTATATAATGAAATAACCCTCTCTTCCTGGTCCTTGTCCCAGGTGCTGATGGGTAATCTGGAGGTGGACCTTGGTATGGTTCAGTATGATGGTGGTCTCCCTCCTGTCCCGCTGGCTGCTCAGATTGGATTGGCAGCTGGAGTGGCTGTTATCATCCTGTCTGTGCTGGTGGTCATCCTCATGTACAGGTGCTGAACAATACTGATCTATGCATTATGTGCTGTTGTGCAAGTATCATTTAAGAGAATCTGACCTTCTTTGTGTTATATACAATTTATTTTGCAGGAGGAAGAGTAAGCAGGCTCTAAGGGACTATAAGAAAGTGCTGCTGCAGCTGGAAACTCTGGAGATCAATGTGGGAGACCAGTGTCGCAAAGAGTTCACTGGTAACACTACAAGCTCAGTGCTCAAAATGTCCTCAGCCAATCCACTTGTTCAAAGTCATTGTTGATTTAGTAAGATTACAATGAAGAAAACACAATGGTAACCTCAGCATGCTACAGCTTAAAGTGACATTTGTATAACTTTCCAGAGGCTAAAAGTCACCCATACATTTAATAGAAATATGAAGATAAACCTATACTTTAAAACAAATGGAGTCAGTTATTTTTTATGATATATTTATAGCCCTTTTTCTATGTAAACATGCTGGAAGAGGCCCTCTTCCAGTACATATAAAGTGACTTTGGGGTGATGCAAGGCCACAAACAATAAGGAGACACATGTTGAATTTTTAGTGCAACAAATCTTAATTATGAAGGGTTTTATGCAAGTATTTTGTAGCTAGCAAGTTATACTATGAATCTTTAGGATTAATTGTACAACAATGTTTAATTTAAATGGATTCTGCTGGCAATTGTGTACATCTTTATCTATATTTAATTGTAACATTTTTGTGAAAAGGATTCTTGTAATCCCAATATGAAATCCTTTTGTCAATTATAAAAACTAAGAAGCAAAAAAAAAAAAAAAAAAAATCCTCAACCAAATTCAAATGATCAAATTATGGTTTTAAGATCAGGTATTTCAGCTTTATTTCCGACTCTAGCAGATCACCTTGTTCTTTTGTGTGATTTTATTATACCAATATTAATGCTCCATCACTGATAGAAGCTCTCCTACATTGTACTCGTCATCATAATCTCTGTGATCTCTTTGCTAGACCTTATGACTGAGATGATGGACCTCAGCAGTGACGTGGGAGGACCTGGAGTACCTTTACTGGACTACAAGACATACGCAGAGAGAGTGTTCTTCCCCGGACAACAGGTGGCGCCGCTGAGCCGACAGTTAGACCTGCCAGAGTCCAGAAGGATCACAGTGGAGCAGGGCCTACAGCAACTTAACAACCTACTCAACAACAGGCTCTTTCTAACCAGGGTATGGTGGAAAGGCGCTGAAGATGTTTTTGAGGAAAAAATAGGACTAAGCAGAGATTTATAACAAAACATTAACATTATATTCCAGTTCATCCACACGTTGGAGGCTCAGCAAGGCTTCTCTCAGAGGGACAGAGGGTATGTGGCCAGTCTCCTCACGATGGCGCTACATGACAAGCTGGAGTACTTCACAGAGGTGATGAAGAGTTTACTACAGGACCTGGTGCAGCAGTATGTGGCCAAGAACCCCAAACTAATGCTTCGACGGTACGGAAACTGTTTATTATAACCGTATTACGATCTTCAAAACCTTCAAAAAGCATGCAAGTTAATACTAAATGAAGACTAAGCCAAATTTCAATAATTCAGTTAGGGCTGAAATCTTTAGAATTCAATGATAATATGAGTTCAGACGCAGGGCTGTTGGCAGTTTTTCTTTTAATAACATTGTACTTTGCCAGAAAATACCTAAAAATACTTCATTCATTTAAAATATGGTGATTTCTGCAGGTGACTAGACCCATTTTTTTTGTATTTCTATTACAAAAAAAATGTGACCTGTAGAACATTGTGTAAATTGAACAAACCTTATTGGATACTGGAAAATAGCCCACTCATAGTAAAATTACGTTTTTTTTAAAGAAACAAAACATTCAAATTAAGCTGAAGTCTGTTAATTAAATGTAAGCTATCAAAGCTAAAGAACAAGATTTTTTTTTACCCAAATCTCAAGCAAAAAAACTTGACAACACTGTTTTGTTGCTAAAAGAGTTTGCTTGTCTGGTTGTTTGGTGTTGTATATCAGCCAAAGTGTGTAATAATCTGAAATCATTTCTGATTCCAGGACAGAGACAGTTGTGGAAAAGATGCTGACAAATTGGATGTCCATTTGTCTCTACTCCTTCCTCAAGGTAAGTGCTTTATCATTAATCCATTCTGGAAAAAGGTTATGTTTTGGTTTTTTTCTGGTGATTTCTAAATGAACTTCCTTTCCCTTCAGGATGTGGCAGGAGAGCCTCTGTACATGCTGTATCGAGCCATAAAGTACCAGGTGGATAAAGGGCCTGTGGATTCTGTGACGGGGAAAGCCAAGCGCACTCTGAACGACAGTCACCTGCTCAGGGAAGACATTGAGTACTCTGCCATGGTAAGAACTCTGAGCCATTAGGTTTAATATAGGTCAAGTGTACCTGGCTCATTATAATCCCATGCTTTATTTAGACTTTTCTGATCCACAAAGGAACTTTTTGAACACAGTAAAACAAAAGACAACCATGAAAAAAAAAAAAACTATACATGCAATTGTACAGTAAAAAGATTAACATGAAATGCAACCAGTCGCAAAACAATTACAAGCTTGTAAGAAGTTGCCAGATACAGTTTCTTGCTGTTTTTTTTTTTTACTTGTAGCAGCATTCCAGGAATATTTAATATAGCAAGTTCATACTGTACATTGGTATAATGCTAGTACCAGTAACTCTAAATCTAAAACACCCACTCAGTGACATAGATCTATCTGCCAATAAGGCCCACACAAATGTTCTAAAAAGAGAGATTCTAAGACAGATTTGTGTGTGTTTAAAAACTAAAATCTAGATTTTCTACAATAAGGTTAGACTATTTCATGACACATTTTAAACATGAGCCTCTCTTTCTCTGTTCAGACTTTGACAGTTCTGGTGAAAAACGGCGTTGAGGTGCAGCACTGTCCAGTTAAAGTCCTGGATTTAGACACTATCACACAGGTAATGCACTACGCTTAAACACAGTGAAAAAGCACATTTAAGTGGGCTATGACTCTTTGAGTGTTTAAAGTATGCAAACTTTTCATATCCTGTATGTGTTTAGTTTATATAAGAATATAATAACCAAGCTTGCTCACAATACACAATAGAAACAATGCATTCCTTCCGTACAATGTACACTTTTGTTTTCTGTGTAGGTAAAAGATAAGATTCTGGACCAGGTTTATAAAGGTGCTCCGTTTTCCCAAAGACCAGCGCCGACAGTCTAGATCTAGGTATGGAACTTGAAAAAAGTAAATTGTTTTTGACCAGTCTCATTATCACGTTGTCACGTCACTCTAATGTTTGACACATTTTGTGCAGAGTGGCGTTCGGGTCAGGCAGGTCACCTGACTCTTCCGATGATGATGTCACAGCTGTGGTTCAGGGACGATGGAAACGAATCAACACTCTTCAGCATTATAAGGTAATTAATCAACCAATAAAAGATGGTTTCTAAATACATCTGACCAATCCAAACATCGCTAAAATATTTTTAACCTCCATCCACTTGTCCAGGTTCCAGATGGAGCCACTGTTGCCCTAATTCCACGGTGCAGTGCTGGAAACGGAGTCAGCCAAGTGTTTCAGACTGGAGAAAGTAAGAAGTTTAGTGAAGAATGCACATGATGTAGAAACCCTGTAAAAAAGTTAAACATATAATTCTTATGTGAAAAGTGGGTAGTGACCTCAAAATGGCACAAAATATGAAAGATCAAGGCAGTTTGGCATTCAAGACCACTGAGGTACATGAATGTCATCAGAGCCTCATTAGAAAACGTTAACAAATAATGTTTAACATGAATTGGCAAGTGTGGGTAGAAGATACACTGTTGAAGTAAAAAAAAAAATTAGGTTTAGGAAAAATCATTCACTTAAGCGCTGAATCATTAATAATATAATAATTGTTATAATAAACATTATAGTCTACTTCACTTTGCCCTTAGTCGCCTTCATTCTATACCAAAACCATTAATGTTTTTGCAGAAACACCAATGTTGGAGGGTGAGGAGGAGGAAGGGCTACGTTATGGCACCTAGTGAAAAGCAGCGAGGATCCAGAAATCCCCAAACATCGAAAGAGCAGCATGAGAGAGCGAGAGAGAGCTAAAGCGATACCAGAGATCTACCTCACCAGGCTCCTGTCTATGAAGGTACTAACCCAAACTAGACTGACTGTGAGACTGAACTGAAGCATAGTTTAAATCCAAGTCGTCTTTGCTTTAGGGAACTCTGCAGAAATTTGTGGACGACGTTTTTGTGGCCATCTTGAGCACAAAAAGGCCTCCTCCTATCGCAGTCCGCTTTTTCTTTGACTTTCTCGATGACATGGCAGAGAAACATGGGATCGATGACCTGGAAACCGTACACATCTGGAAAACCAACAGGTGTGTTTCAAAACTGTGAAAAAGACTATGTCAAAAAGAAAAAAAACAACGAATTAAACTTGCTTTTTTTCCAGTCTTCCTCTGCGTTTCTGGGTGAACATTTTGAAGAACCCACAGTTTGTCTTGGACGTCCAGGTGACAGACAGCATTGATGCAGTTTTGTCAGTCATCGCTCAAACATTTATCGACTCCTGCACCACCTCCGAACACAAAGTTGGACGGGTATTAAACACTTCTTATTCATTTTACTCTGAAGACGTTTGATAAGATAATATTACGTGTCTGAACATGATCATTTTCTGACAAAATTAGGACTCTCCAGTGAACAAACTGCTGTACGCCAGAGAGATCCCTCGATACAAACAACTCGTAGAAAGGTCAGATTACCATTTTTTGTTAGTAATATTCAAAGATGCAATAGAATTTTAACATATGTGTTTTTTGTCTCTCTCAGATACTACAGTGACATCCACAGTGCTGCGTCAGGATGTTATCAGGAAATGAACTCCACTCTCACAGAGCTCTCCGGGGTTAGCGCTACTTTAGTTTTGAATAGTTCACAAGTCAAACCCTTTGCCCTAAACAGTTTATTTTGTTGTTTTCAGAGTTTTGCGTCAGAAATGAACACTCTTGTGGCGCTGCATGAGCTATACAAATACATCAACAAGTACTACGATCAGGTAATATATTTTGTTAGCTTTCTACCATGATAACATACAGATCAAAACTTCCCAATGTAATGAATTCAATGGTCTCTACATTCTGATTAGAAATGATATGACAACAAATAATTGTATTAAGTATGTACCAAAGAAAATGCTGGTTCACTAAAAAAACATGTCTTATAGATAAGTTAATAAACTAAAACAAGGATGAGGTAAATGCTTAGAAATTAAGAAGTAGCAGCTATACATTTGGTTATTTATCAGTTTCAGTTTATCAGTGCTTTAAAGAACCAGTCACTTTGTTTTGTTGCCGTTCTTTAGAAATCAAGCACATAGATCCCTTGAAAGGGAAATTCATTCCCTGCATTTGACTCATTCTTCAATGCAGATGGGGCGTCAATCTCCAGAGGTAGTACTTGGTCTGGTCACAGTACATTTGACAGACATTAGTTGAATTTGACTCCATCAACCAACCAATCAATTATTTTTGTCAACTTTTTTTTTTTTCATCACAGTTCCTGTTAGTATACTTATTACTTATTCACCTTCCATCGTCTTTTACAGCCTTCACTAGAATAGCATTTCAAGTAAAACTGATATTCCATTAATTGCAGTATTCTAACTATAGAAAAGCCTTGGTGTTCATTTGAGAAAAATATTTAGCCCATTTGCACAACAAGTCAGTAATGCAGTGTTTCAATGAGTGACTTAAACAGCTTTGCAGTCTGCATTTAAATTATTTGAGGTCAACCTAGGCCGCTTTTTGCAAACAGCTGGAAAAATGCTGCAGATGACGGCTCCTGTAGAAACTTCCTGATGTCTTACAGAGGTCACTCTTTGCTGTGATTGGTTACTTTTCAGCCTGTCAACAGACCAAGGCAAAGACCACTAAAAGATGGAGAGGCAGTGAAAGAGTAAAAAATGTACGAGTGTGTTTCAAGGTAGATCAGCAATAAACCCTAAACCTTAGCCCCTAAAACTTTGCCTGAACCAATTTCAAATATTTTGTCAAACTAGGCAGGGAGAGGGACCTCGAGGCACAAGAAGCAGTTTGGTTGATCAGACAGATTCTTGCAGCAAGTATTTGTGATCAGAAACACCTGCTGATTAGGGCAGTCTAATGCAGCGGATTCCACACTTTTTTAGACAGGACCCACAAAACAACCATGCGACCCTCACTCCAGAAAATTATGAAAAGTGCACAAAATGTGTGTGAGAGTTTTTGTGTTATTGAACCCAATTGACTAAAACATACTGTTTTATAAATACAGTGTTACGCTTTTGAAGTAAGATTTTGAATTTCTGCAAACCCCTGCTTGTTGCCCTACAACTGCCTCTAAGTTTGGGAGCCACTGGTCTGGTGCAAAGATGTCACCATATACATATCATTACAGTGACTGGATGAAGGCTTTCTTTTTTTAAATGCTTTGAGCATTTTTGGCCAATGGCAAATCTCAGTTTAATTTATATATAATGATTTTTACAGTTTGATATTGCCTACTCACGTTTCTTTTTTAATACTAAATAAATGTGATACCTGTGTCTATTAGGTGATCATGTCTCTAGAGGAGGACAGCGCTGGTCAGAAGATGCAGCTGGCTTATCGTCTGCAGCAGGTGGCCGCTTTGGTAGAGAACAAAGTTACCGATCTCTGAAAGACAAAACAGATGAACCACGGATTTACTGAGCCAAACACTGAACGACAAACCACTTTACCGTAATAAACCAACAAGCCAATCACCAACCAACCACCAGCTGATCAAGCAAGAAGCCAAAACCATAAGAGTATGGCTGTTAATCCGCATGTTTGTAACCGGAATCAGGGACAACGAAAGCACAAAGACGTTTTTTTTCCCATTGAGTTCTATGGGACGCAATCATTTCTGAAAGCCAAGACTTGCGGAACAAAGCTATTAAAGGATGCTATGTTACCTTTTAGGAGAACTGTAAAATGGAGACTGTATGGTCAAAGAGAAGCACAGTGGAAAAAGAAACTAACTTCATGTGTCTTCCTGCTGATTTAGTGTGAAAGCGAGAATATTTAAAGATTTGTTTTTTATGTTTAGACTCAGGATGTTAGCAGTTTTCATACAGGGCAGGCAGAAAAGTAAATCCCGTCCCATTTGCATTGCCAACTGCATCTAAATATTGCATCAGCGCTGAAAATATTGAGAAAATGCATTTTATCTCAAAAGAATTATAATAAGAGAAAAATATAAGGACATTAAAAAAATGCTACCAAATACATTATACACTAACTTAAATTTTCTCAACCTTTTCTTGTTATAAAAATTGACAATCTTTTCTGCAGGGACCAGTGTACTTGAGCTTACTGCATTTCCCAGAGTTCCTTCTGCCTGTTGTATGCGTGCAGAACTACAAAAAGCACAATGTTAAGCAATGATTCCAACAATTTGTAGTTTATTGCTCCATACAGATTAAAAATGGGAACAATTACATATTTCAGCGCAATAACACGAATCAGGGATTTATGAGAAGCTGGAGGTTCAGTGGGATTTTAGTTCTACTCTGATTTTGTGGCAGGGCACAACCTGGGAACAGACAATTATACACTAAATATAATACAGAAATGTTACTTTCTAAATTAGGACGCAAGTTACAAATGGCACATTTTTAAAGATCTATTTTTCTTAGTCCTTAACCTTGTATATTAGTTTATTGTTATTTTATTCAAAGTTTCATTAAGATTGAGTTACGCATATTTGAATAATCTTGTATTGTTCTGTAGCTGATGATTGAGTGCTCAGAAAAGCTCTGTCCTCACCTACCCCTATCCCGGCCCACTTGTTGGTATTTAATTGTGATTATTCAAAATAATTAAAATTCATTGTAAAGTCACATAGCCACATTACAACAAAAAAAATTTAAAATTTGCTGCTTGTTACATTAGAATTTTACCAAGAAGAGGCGGGGCTAATCAGTTCTGCAGTTTTGTTCAGGAAGTAATTGAACCTCTTTCTGTTTCAAGCTGTTGTGCAGAATTTTGTGTTTTACAAAAAAGTAAATTACTTATCAACATCTGTTATAGTATATTCTTAAACACAATAGATCCCTTTAAATTACATTTGACATACCACTGCTCATTACAAGAACTGAATTACTTTTTATACTCTGCTTATATTGCCTTTA
The DNA here is from genome assembly GCA_038363315.1 of Mugilogobius chulae. Classification (NCBI taxonomy): domain Eukaryota; kingdom Metazoa; phylum Chordata; class Actinopteri; order Gobiiformes; family Gobiidae; genus Mugilogobius; species Mugilogobius chulae. The sequence continues at coordinate 21,333,178 of CM076414.1, forward strand.
GTAATTTAGTCACATTGGAAGATTAAATTTACAATATTTATTGTTTTGACAACAGATCAATATTATCTTTTTCCTGCCTTGTATCACCTACAAAATATGTGCAAGTAGTCTGGACAAAGTTTAAACTTAAATACATGGTTAACCATTACATATATATTTAACTGTTTTGTTCCAATGAGTAGATTAAATTCCAAATATAAAGTAGGCCTAACACATGCAGTAAACAGTAGTAGTCATCCATTATCTGATGAATGACTTTGGCCATTAACTAAAGACACATTTAGACTTTTAATTAATACTTATTTTTTATTGAACTGAAACACTTACTGATCTTTTTTTGCACAATTTTCTTGCACTAAACACCTTTTTAATAATGTATTGTTAGCCATGACTAAAATCTCACTGTATTTTTAACCAGCTGAAAATTTGACCAATCGCAGTTACGACAAAACAATCTGAGTCTGTTAATTTTGTGAATGTTTATAGTAACTTATTGTGTACATAACTGCTGTAAAAGTCCTATTTATTTAAGCCCGGCTGTGCCTTTTCTCTGCAGCTAAGGGGCGCTGTCTTTACTCATCGGCCTTATAGCCTAATTTAAAGGTTGATTTATATTATGCCCCAGTGACAAATGGGAAAGTTTTATAGAATTAAAAACATATGCTAGTGAGTTATTTTTAGCTGTTAGTGCCCAAACTAATCTGTAAATAATAGAATTTAGATACATTTTAAAGCACAAATTCAAACTTAACTTAGGAATTTAAAGAGCATCAATGAGTTTTAGGTAATTTTGTCTAATAATGATCTTATAGACATTAAACAAAGCTAATCCATGTGATGGGAAAAGCTCGGATGCTTCTTAGAATTCCTAGTTTTTTGCCAATTCCAACCAGCACAAAGGCCAACTAAGCAAATTGCCGCCGTGTCTATTACTTTCATTTACTAAATTATATCAGAATAAATCAGGTAACTTCTCAACAGTGCCATCTGAACAGTGTTAAATCTCTTGTAAATGCAATAATGGAATGAATGACATTGTAACCGAGCTTCCGTTTGAATTTGCTAATGCTTACTTCATATTCTGTATTCAATCCTCTGTGTTTTTGCCTTGCGTGTTTCTTGAGCCTGTGTTGGACCCGTAGTTGTAGTTTTTGCATGCGAGTGGACACAATTACTTTTGGTGCTTCTTTTAAAATCACTTGTTTTAGATCCAGGCCTTGCATTTTTGGGCCTTTTTGTACAGTTTTGTAATAAGCGAATCTTGACTTTGAATGGTCAATGTTTTGTTTTTATTTCACAAGGGAATGAACAAAGAGAATGAATAAATGTGTAGATAAATAAATGGGGATAAGCACAATCGCTTTTCTACTGATGTGTACAGTTTGATAACAGTTTTGTGTAAAATAGTTGTAAATATTTCTCTGAATGAGTTTGGAATGAAATGTGTGTTTATTGTGAAACGGAATGAGCCCGTCACAATTTGTACAAATAAAGTTATAATTTTAACTTATGTTTTTGTCTCTTGTGGTCATTTTAGTGTAGGCTATACTAACATCTATTACAGTATGTACTGGAGGTCTTAGGTGGATGAGCGGCTCTACTCTGAGTTCCTCTTGATACAACGTCCACTCTTTCGTTATCCAGGAATTCAGGAAATATGTGTGTATATAAAATCTTATCAAAAACATTTAACCCAAACATATAATGGGTATCATAAAAATATAACCCTTAAAAATACTTCATCTTGAGTTCCTTTCAGTGCATTTTCATACATGTTTTAAAGGGTTAAAAGTACAAAATATTGTCCAGCATTTTAATAAATAATGTCCCTAGAGGCTTTTGTTTGGCCTAGCCTTCTATCATCTTCTCTCGATGATAATGATTGTTGATAATTGTTTTCTTCAATTTAAATTGCTCAAAGTACTAGTAATCACCTCTTGTTAGTAACCTAAAACCTTACTAGGCAGCAGACAGACTGTGTTTGCAAACTTGAGTCTTGGAGTGTGAAATGGCACCAAGGAGGACAGTTTAAGGGGATTAGCAGGTTTAATTGAGCTGATAATCTGATAAACACCTGTTTCGTCTGGTCCTTTATTGGGGAATCTCTGGCTGGGTCTGTGAGAGTGAATCCTATTAGGTTGTTATTATGAGTCCAGCACAATTATTAAATTGCACTCGACAGATACCACTTAAAAGTTCCATGCAAACTAGATGCTTGCATTTTGCCTCTGTCTAGTGACCTTACACCTCACTCGTGCTCAGTCCTCCCCCAGCCAGCCCCTCTCTCCTGTCTAAGACCTTAGAGCCCCCATAATAGATCTCGTGTTTGTTACGTAGATGCGTCACCGCTCCTGCTTTGGTCCATCTTCGGTTCAGTCCGGTTATTTTGTGCGCATGCGTCTCTGCCGGTGTCCGGTGTCAGCAGCTGTTCGGTCCATAACGGAATCACCACGGGGCTGTAACAGAGATTTACCCACGCGGGAATAACCGAGCAGACCCGGATCAGAGACGGAGTGACCCAAACCCAACATCCACGTCCTAACCTGAAGGTTTTAGCCCCGGTTCGGGAGCAGACAGTTACCTTTAACAGCTAACTGACAACCACCGACAGCTGTTGCCGACCAGGCCACGCCGTTTCACTGGACCTCCAACCAAGGATCCGCGTTATTTTGGGGATTTACACAAGCATCCAGCCCGGGGTGTCTGCGCTGGACCGCCCTCTGAGGCGGACTCTACGGGACCAACCCCAGGCTAAAGGCTAACGGAGGACCAGGTTGTCCTGCTTTGGCTCGGTTCGGGAAACAGCTGCCGGGATGTTGATAGGTAATGTATCCAGAAGCAGGTGGTGTAACCCAGCTCGACTGTCACGGCTGCAGGTTGCGTTTTAACTGGATTTGAATAGAGAGACTGATGCTAATGCTAAGGCTAATGAGCTAACTGTTAAAGCTAACGGTACCAGGCTGTAACACGCTCTAGCTCAGAATAAAAATACTTAGCAGCAGCAGCAGCGTGGCCCTGGGACAGTGCTATGAGCAGGCCCAGGACGGGAGCTAGACAAATGTCATCATAATAATAAGATGATTATTACATTTTTGTAATGTATAGCTTCAGTTAAATCCTACTAAAAATAATGACATGCCATCAGTTGTATCTCTTGAAATCTCACCCCTTTACTTATTTAGTTTTCTAATAATATATTATATTTTACAGTGATTCTATTCTCTTGTCTTGTAGTCGCCCATTGACAACCAAATTACTGAATTAAATAAATGTGTGTTGTTTTTTTTAAAGGGCAAATGTTTTGCAGTGGATAATAATGTGGTGCATCTCCTCTGACACTTAACAGATGTTTATACAGTCAATTGTGAAACGCCATCTGTGCTGTACTTCTGTAAATCTTCAAGTTAACACAAATTACATTTATTAGACACATATTCATAGTTCTTGTGCACCATCATTTACACAATTCAATAACTGAAGTGTAAACAGTAGTTATGCAATACACACATGTTAAAACAAGCTGATGATAGATTTGGAAACAACCATGACTGACTAAATACCAGAAATGTGATTTTGATTCTGCTGCATACATTTGTATGCAACGAGATTCTCAAATGTCTACATTGAATGTTAGATCTAATGCTTATTTTGGTCATATTATGCATCAAAGTTACTCAATAGACATTTTGTCACATTGTTATTGACAAAACAAATAGTTACAGAGAGTTAGATTATTTATTTATTGTTTATGTTTTTTTTGTGTGTGTCTGAGCAGCAGTGGGAGCAGGACCTGGGAACCCAGCTGGTCCCACAAAGAAACACAGAAAACGAGGAAAGAAGCACAAGAAAAACAAAGCAGATGACGCAAGGTGAAGCTGCATGGTGTTGTGGTGCATATGTTTGTTATTTGTGTTTCTCATTTGTTAAACATAGACTCTTAACAGTGCTTGTCTTGTCCTGCAAGTGAATTGTTGGTTGTTCTTCAGACTGACCATAACATGACTTGTGACCACCTAACACAGTGAAAAAGTAGCATATAGTAAAAAAAAGTAGTATTATACTCATTTGAATAAGATTGTTTAGCCTTGACGGTGTATTCCCTCATTCATCCAGGAGTGATCCATAGTAGAAGTCTTCAAAGTAGTCATCTGGACAGTGTTTCCGAAGATCAAGACGTTTCGACTCTCATCCGAAAGTCATTTTCAATCGATTGAAAATGACTTTCGGATGAGAGTCGAAACGTCTTGATCTTCGGAAACACTGTCCAGATGACTACTTTGAAGACTTCTACTATTGTTTAGCCTTGATAATGCATGTCCAAGCACGTATTCATTCTACTGACTTGCAGAAAACACATTAGCCCTCAAATGCAAATGGCCTATCCTGCATTTATTTATTATTCCTATTGTGTTTAAAGATACACTTTCTTGTATTGGATAGCTAAACATGTCCTCTACATTTTACCAATCTTTCAATTCCTTTGTGCTATGTACTTTCACTGTATTTCGCTTTTGTTCCTCTGTCTCAAAGCTTTTACTCCTAGACATGGAGAATCATTCACTTACTGTAGCACTGGTCGGGTCTATATTAAGACACGTGTAGCTGTGATTTGTGGCCTGTCGTCTCAAGTTTTCTTCCACAACATCACGTTTAGGCTGTGGTGATGTGGTGAAGCAAAGCGTGCATTGATCTTCAGGAGAATCAGAGAACGAAACATGAGCTGAAGATGAACTGAATCAGATCTATTGATCGATATTTTTATTGTTAGCTTTTTGAGCTTTCTAAAGGGAGATTTATTTTAGATGTAAAAAAAAACTAAAGCACTGTTTTATTACATTTATGCAAAATCACAGTACTATTTGTTTTTCAGAAAAGTCTGTTAACAAATAACAAATAATTACTTTTTGCTAAGCATATTATTTTTTTCCTCTTGTTTTGGAGAATGCATGTTCTCTCTGTCTGAATGCTGGTGATAGATCCATAGGTTCAATTCAAAGCAAATCAGTTAATTGTATTTTTGTATAGTCCAAAATTACAACAACAGTTATCTCAGAGGACTTCACAGTATTGTTGATTTAGCAAACAAAACGGTCAGAAAATCAAACAATGAAGCAGTCTCTGGTCAATACCAATCAAAGCTTTAGAAAATTAGGAAGGAACTAAAAAATTCAGAAATACAGCATCTGTTTGTCCAACAACAAACCGTAAAAAAATTAAATAAAAATAGATAACTGCCCCAGCACCCTCTGTCCTTCTCAGCAAGGAAAAACTCAAATGTTCTGACACAGACCTGGTCCACTACGCCGGATGTAGAGAGAAGGATTGATTTTCTGGGAATGATCAATGACACTTAGTATTAGACTCAATAATGCATGCAGTACTTTACCTACGTAATTTACCTACAATATGTTACGTTGTCTGAACCAGTTGACCAAATGATCATTAGCAGATGAAATCTTTATTTAAGCCACCGTGAGCTCAGAGCCTAATCAGCAGCTATTTCTCTTGATTTATGATCAGTAAAAGAATACTTGTGCAGCCAACAGTCAATGGTCAGCAGGGAAAGTTAAACATGACTCATTCAGGTTTCTTCTTTCTCCCCCGAGTCTCTGCCATGCTAATGCTAATGCTAACCCCTACTGCTGGAAACGAAGCTGGTAGAGATTCTGTTTAGAATGATTAGGCTAATATTTATTTTAGACATTAGGACAGATTCATTCTGACCTAATCTAAAATAGGGCTAAGTATAGAATCAAAGTAGACAAGCAAGCCAAGATCATATCTAAGCTGAGCCAAAACTAAACTATAAGGATCAAGATTTATGTAAAACTACTTTTAACAGGAATGGGTGACAGAGCCCAATTGCCCATATGTAAGATGGGGCCATAGGGGTGGGAGTTATTCATTTACTTTTAATTCAATCTATATAAAATGTGCTAAAACAGGGCTTTGAGAATATAGAACTTTAGAAATGTGAGAGCATGGAGAACATAGACTCTCTTTTATTATTGACCTGACAAGACAACTGATTGTACACTTGACCTGTCAATAAAAGTTCCAAGTTTATATGTTTAATTTCTGAATCTTGATATAATTTAAAATGTGACTATTGCACAGCTCTAACAAAACTACAGCCTTTAAGAAAAGTATGATTTGACTTTTTTTTTTTTTAATTTTGTCTAAGCATTTAAGCCAGCGGTCTCCAACCTTTTTTCTTTGGCGAACTACAAAAAACAAATGTCATTAAGCTATTTCTTTTAGCAGTCGCAAATAATGAGTTTATAGGTGGTACAGAGAGGTGACTTAATAAAACATTAACCTAGGGCAATACAACAAGTTTCTTTGAGCCAGATGACATTTTCGATATCATCACCATTCAAGTATATTGTCTGTTTTCCTATTGCCTTTGGGATGAATAAAATCATATTTTCTGAAAGTTCCTACCTCACTGTGATTGGTTAAATACAGCTTTCACTCATCAGAGCAAGACAAAGACTGACCAATATGAAAAGGCATGAATAAATAAGGAAACCACGATGACGATATGACTCAGATTGTCACAAAAATTAGCTCATGATAACATTTTTATGACGATATTGCCTAACCCTACATAAACCTTTTCTTTTGTTAGTGCGCACCGTTAGGCATTGACTGTTACAATTACAAAGTTAGTTGGCATGTAAGTTATGAAAATTGAATTTCATGAGTAGCTCCTCTTGGAATCAAAATTCCAAGAGGAGGTACTTGGAAGGCTACCGAGCTACAGGTTGGAGACCCTGGTAGAAGCTATGACCTGACTTTGAACAAAACCAAGGCATTGGTTACTGTTAAGTCATAGAATATCAAATAAACTTTTTGTAAACAAATGCTTTTTCACTCTGATGATCATATTACGCTTCAATTTCCATTCTCTTACTAAACATGCTAAACAAAGCTAAGCTGATAGAAGTAGGTCTGGAATACAGCCCAGAGAGAGGACAGGTCCAATAATAGCCCTGGGCTGAATCATGATCCTGCTTCGTCTATTTTAGCTGCTGCAGACCCCAACAATGTGTGTGTCAGATAACAGACAAACACAGTGCAGAGAGAAAAGTTTGGTAATTGTCATTCAGCTAGTGCATATTTCCAGACTAATAATTGCCAAACTTTTACTGATGTTTACCTCTCACATAAATACAAAATGATGCATTTTTGTATTTATACCATTTTTCTTTCTTCTGTTTTAGGTCTGACGAGATCTGCCAACTTACAAATATCAGCAATGACAACCAGTATGAAAACGACAACAACACTCCACAAATCACACAAGAAAGTACATCTCCTGCCATTGAAGTACCTTCTAGTAATGACGATCAGACAACTTATAACCACGAAATCCAGTCATTGTCTCACCATAAAGAGGAACAATCAACCTTTAATCATGAAAAAATCTGCCAAACGACAACACAAGAACCAAAAAATAATAACAGAACCGATTCGGTTGAAGAGAATAATAACTTTATTACATTACAGACTGAAAAAACACACTTCATTCACAAAACAACACTGAATCTTTATCGCTTCCTTTGTCCATCACTGTGAACGACTCCCAGTTATGTTCAGAAACAGAAACCCCAACATTATCTACAGAAAATGGTATCGAACATGAAGCAATCCTATTTCCAATTTCACCTGAACCAGCCAAACATCACAGCAAATCGCCTCCTTGCAAATCCCCCAGCCGATCTCCAAGCCCCACCCACGAACTCTGCCCTTCTCCAGACAACGATTCAACTCTAAATCTCTCTTCATCACCGCACAGGAACGAGGAGGATGAGATACCAAGCTTGTGTTACGTCAGGTCCGACTCACCCATAGATTTTGAGGCGGAAGCGCTGAAATTTGCCGCGAATTACGGCACGAAAACTGTACCAACTCCTCCTCTTAGTCCAGCGCATGACCACTTCCTGCTCAGCTCAGTTACTTTCACCTCCACTGTCTCATCTCACCTGTACTCTCCACTCTGCTCATCCACTACGTCGTTTTTGCGCCCATTTGATTCTCTTCCTCCTTCTCTGGGGCTGCCTCCAATGATGTCGCTGGCCCCGCCCCCTCCTCTGTTGGCCACACCCCCTCCTGCTCCAAGCCCGCCCCCTCTCGAGTTTACGCCCCCTCCGACACAGCTCCTTGGGTCTGATGACGAGGAGCAGGAGGATCCTTCTGACTACTGTAAAGGTAATAGTCCCATGACGGGTGATCACTTCATAAAGATGTTAGCTAAGTTAAGTTATGATGACATCCTGGATGTTTACAGTGCTACAAAAATACTTACAAACTCTATGAGGTATAAGGAAGAGATCAATGGGGTTCAGATTGTACCATTCTTCTACACACACTACACCACTACCATTCTACAATGATGTCTCAGTACATACATAGGAATCAGATATTGCTACCAATCTATCAAATTGGGCTGTATTGGTTATTGGTCTCATGATGTCAGTTCAGCTGATACAGTATAACAAGAGTTTGACTTTAATTGGAGGTGGATGTAATGAAATAGGACTGGGCCAGATGGACAAATATGTTTTTGCTGACTAAAAGTAAATAAAACATAAAATCATACATTTTATGTATACAATAAGTTTGCAATTTGACTCTAATTGATCTTTTCATTCTGTCTCTGTCACTTTCTCTGTAACTCTGACACACAGAGTTCAGTTTCATCAGCTCTATTCAGACAGGAAGAAAGTATCTTGATTTTTATGATAAGGACAAATTTATATCTTGCCCAGAAATATCTCAATATATGATGTCTATCCTATCAATATAGCGCATATCCTATAAAGGGATTATCGTCGATGTCACTTTCCGCTTCACTGTGCATTCCCCATGCAGAAAGAGATGATGTCCATCTAGTTAGCTGGGAAAACTAATCTGATTAAAACAACAAAACGGGACAAGAACTAACTGTTTTGAATCAGGTCTGAACCGGTATGACTGCTGAAGCTTGAGACAGCGTTTTTCTCGACGTTTTCTTCACTCACTTGAATGTTTATGGATCGTAGGGTCAAATTTCATTCGCAAATGTTGTTAGCTGACAACAGCCCTTGCTAGTGTTGCTGCTATAGCTTGTTTCAATCAGCCGCAGCGCTTTCTAAATCTGGGTGCGTGCGCATCTCTCGTGTTGATAAACAAATGATCCCTCTAAAATAATGCTCTTTACTCGCCTGTGTTGGCTTAAGATGTCTCATTTATTCACATGAAGTTTTTAGTATACTTCACACTAACGGTCCATTTTGTGGCCATGCAAGCCCACTCAAAGTAAAAATACACATTTTATGCATTTGTTCGTTTGATTATTCAATTCTTTTGTTTATTATTTACATTTGAATGACAAAAACTTACCTTTGTTTAAGTCTTTTTGGGGGAAAAAAGTTGCACAGTGCTTTTTTAAAGTAAAATCTAAATTGGCTGGATCAGTGCATCCCTATAAACAGCGTGGGAATAAAAAATAACATGCAAACTGCCACACCTCCTGTATTTTGTTACTTCCATAGTGAATTGTCCCTGTTATCACATCAATTAATTTAGAACATCGTTTGGCACGTTGCAGTTGAAGCGCTAAAATTGTTGTAGTAAGTGTACTTAGGACAAACCTTGTTATTCTGAGGGTTTACTGACAACGTTTTGAGCTCTTTCATTTTTATTCTAATTGTTTTAATACTCTTGTTTTCTACTCATAAAGTCTCCATTCTTACAAGCTAGCGTATTAGCCTACCCTACCTCGCTGTTTGCTGTCTTTCAGGTGGTTACTACCCGGTGAAGATCGGGGACCTGTTTAACGGAAGGTACCATGTTGTGAGAAAACTGGGCTGGGGTCACTTCTCCACCGTCTGGCTCTGCTGGGATCTTCAGTAAGAAACATATTTACTCTACATACATAGCATATAAGTCTTTAACAATAAGTAGTGTGGAATATTTAGTTTTTAATGTGGAACATGCTTTGGGAAAAAGGACAAAAAGATCTCCATCTCCATAATATGATTTACTGTATGAATTTAAAACTGATACCCAATCATAACAGAGCAGAGGCTATGAAAGAAATAAAACTATTAAACTGCATTGATTAAAAGAGTGAACATGAAACACCAAAAGCATGTCATTATTATACTACGGTAGGATGTGCTTATTCATCGATGTGATTTGATATGATCTCTTTTTTGTGTAGGAGGAAGCGGTTTGTCGCACTGAAGGTGGTGAAGAGCGCTCCACATTACACTGAGACAGCCATTGATGAGATCAAACTGCTGCGATGTGTATGCTTTACTGACACAATGTACATACATGTTTCATTTGATTCTAAACTGATGATGTGTCTTTATGATGATCCAGGTGAGAGACAGTGACCCCTCAGACCCACACAGAGAAACGATTGTTCAGCTCATTGACGACTTCAAAATCTCAGGAGTTAATGGCGTTCGTATCCTTCAGTAATGAGCAAGCAAACATAATAAATACAAACAAATACCAGCAGCTGATCATATGTAGAGTTTTTCCTGAGCGAGTTTTCTTCAGATGTGTGCATGGTGATGGAAGTGTTGGGGCATCAGCTTCTCAAGTGGATTATAAAGTCAAACTACATGGGCCTGCCCTTGGTCTGTGTAAAGAGCATCATAAAGCAGGTAACAAAATCTCTCTGTTCTACTAGTAGTCACACTATCCTGGCTCTTGGCCCACTTTAACCCCAACCCCAAATAGAGAGAGATGTTAGTTTTTGTGTTGTTTTGTGTTGCAGGTGTTGCAGGGCCTGGACTACCTCCACTCTAAGTGTAAGATCATCCACACAGATATCAAACCAGAGAACATCCTGTTGCAGGCTGACGAGGTGTACATCCGCAGACTGGCAGCAGAGGCCACAGTCTGGCAGCGAGCTGGAGCTCCGCCCCCTTCAGGCTCCTCAGGTGACACCTGACTTGAGAACTGATTTTTAGTGAATACTACTTGGCTTCTCATGTATGTTTGTGTTTGTTCTCCATACTGTGGTCATAACAGATAAATAAATAAATACATAGAAGAAGAGCGGAAAGGAAGGTCCAAAAAGAAATGCTATTTATTTTTGGAGAGAAATGTCATACAGTCTGAAGTGTGCAAAATCATTAAATTCATTGTTTCAGTATCAATGCTCAAGCTCTCAGTATCAATAAAGAGCAGTACAGCTGCATATTGTTAATGCCTATAGAATTAAAGTGAGTGGAATAAGTTTAGAAAATCAGCTGCCAACCCTATCCTCTCTTGATTTCAAGAGAAACTAAAATATCTCACTTTGAGGAAAAAACAATCAGCTCATGTTCTACTGTGTGGTTGAGAGGGATTGCACACATGCTAGGCTCCATGTGAGTGGACAGTATAGCATCTCACGTGTCAGGGCCAGGCTCGTGTCCTGTTGGCACTGAAATCCAAAAGTAAGCAAGACACAGTCAGCACAAACTCAAATGTGGATATGACTGAAACAACAATAAAGCCTTTTTAGCATTAAACCTCAAAATAAAGAATGTTGCAGTGAAAAAACATGTAGTGTACTGCTTCTAAATAAGCCAAAGATGACTAGTTTGATGTTAAACAAATGCATGTTAAAGCAGGAGTGAGCAACTATTTTTACCAGAGAATTGGAGGAGGGTCTGACCGCAATCTTTGGTGTAACAAATTCAGCATTTTACAATATAATATAGCGCCTATATCCTGCTTAAAATAGCTTGGATTCAGAATTTTAATCTGGATTTTTCTGAAATTGAGGTAAAAATCATCACCAAGAATCAAGCTATTTTAACTTGTTTTGAAATGTATTTGCAGTGTTTATGGAGAAAAATGGTTATTATATTATTTTGTTATTTTATAGTGATTTTTTTAAGAACACAGACACGTGTTTCATAGCTACAGTAAGTCAATCAAACCAAACAAATAGAGTGACACTTCTTATAAACGTACTGATGGCCCGATAGAAACAGCCCAAGGGCTGTTTGTCCAGGTCTGTGTTAAATTGAGCTCATTTCTAAAATCTGGGAGCTGTGTTTTTCTCTTTGTGTATGTGCTTTTGAACTGTCTGCTGTTTCACTTTCCTCATTTCTTTAAGTATACCCCCCCCCCACTCTCTCTCTCTTGCTCTCTCCCTCTCTCTTGTTCTTGCTCTCATTCTTTCTCTCTCTCACTTCTGACCTCTGCTGTTCCTAATTTTCTGACGTCTTCTCCTTTGTTTCTCTTTCTGTGTGTCGCCTGTGTGTCTCTAGTGAGCACGGCTCCCAGGGACTTCCAGGTAAGACTCTTCTCCAGCATCATACAGTCACGTAGATTTACTCATGTTTTTTATGCTCATCTTTTCCTTTGGAAAAGAGCTAGTTTGCCAACTTTCATTTAAAATGTATTTCCTGCTGCTTTCACAAAACAGTTAAGCCATAGTTTTCAGACCATTATTAACAATTTGTAATATCTGATTGCACAGATTAAATGTGAAATGTTTGTGTTAATCACTAGTTCAGTAATTTAAACATGTAATAGAATTGAAATAATATTATATTAATTTAGTTTAAAACACAATAATGTGGTTTTGTGTGCACTGCAGACCGGCAAACTGTCCAAGAACAAGAGGAAGAAGCTAAAGAGAAAAGCAAAACGACAACAGAAACTACTGGAGGAGCGGCTTGTAGATATTCAGGTAAAATGCATTATATTTAAAATAGAACCTAAATATGAAGAACAGAACACTGGAGAGCGCGGTCTGAAACGGGAGAGTGCCTGCAACATGGGGGAGCGTGGCGATTACCGAGTGGATCGCACAACTGCATGTGGCACAAGCACACAAGGAAAGAAAAGACTTTGTTTGGTGCTGAGATGCTCACAGCTGCACAGGGGGTGAGGGTGCAAGTAAAATGAATCCATGTGTCCGTTTATTTTGACGCAGTTAATTAAAAAAAATTATGCACTGCGTTAACGTGTTTGTTTCTTAAGCCCTAATTTTTTTTCACCATTATCATCTAGACAATTTGAAGTTAATTTTCGTGAATGTTTGTTTTGTTCAGAAAATGGAGGAAGAAGATGGACTGAACCCGCCAGACGAAACTGACAACAATGGTACGACCCTCCTAAAATGATTATAACTAAGGACTAATACAGTTAATTATTTGCTCTGTTCTTGTCTTTTAAACATGAGTACCTTAATGAATTAGAAAAAGTGTAAAATGTCATGTCATGACATCAATTGGAGTAAACATTGCTAATGCCTGAAGTTTCATTAATAAAGAATAAAATGGCTGGGAAAGCTGATCTTTACAATGTGTTTTTGTTCCAGGTTCTCACATGGTGAACGGCAACACCACAACCTCATCCAATCACAAGTCCAGTCCTGAGTCGTCCAGTTCCTGGTTGGACGACAAGTGCAATGGCCACGCCCCTGGCAGGTTCTCTAGCCCCGCCTCTGGACTGTCGGGGTTCTCGAGCTCTGTGATGTCGGCCACATCAGAGTCTATTTCCACACAGTCCGGATATTCCAGCGGCAGAGATGGTGAGTGGTGCAGGTTTACTGTTATATGCAAAACACATCCTGAAAAAAATATCCCTTGTGTTGATACACATTTTTAAATATTTACGTTCTCTCCAGTGTTTACAGCGTCAGACTTTGTGCTGAGTCCTCTTGATCCGCAAAACGCAGATAAAATCAAAGTGAAGATCGCTGACCTGGGAAACGCCTGCTGGGTGGTGAGTTCACTTCCTGTCTCTGTGTTCACCGTACTCTGCCCAGCCATTGACACTTGTGTCGTGTGTGTTGTGTGTATTTCAGCACAAACACTTCACAGAGGACATCCAGACGAGGCAGTATCGAGCTGTGGAGGTTCTGATTGGAGCAGAGTATGGTCCTCCGGCTGATATCTGGAGCACGGCCTGCATGGTAACTGGAATGATTGTTTTATGAGGGTTGTAGCTGCAGTGAAATTGTTTTAAGCATACCTTGGCTTTATGCGGCCTAAAGTGTCGCTGATAATAGCCTCACCAGTCACAAGATGGAAACAGTAACTCTGCTGTGCTCATTCATACAAATATATATGTGATCCAACTGCTTTTTGATCAAATTCCAAGTACTTTTGACCTCATTGTGATGAAAATAAACTGGCTCTTTAACAATGACCCAACAGTGACAGTGTGAAAACTACCCAACCAATTTATGTTTTTGTTCCAGGCATTTGAACTGGCGACAGGAGATTATCTGTTTGAACCTCACTCTGGAGAAGACTACACCAGGGATGAAGGTAACTTTTGCTGTAATCAGATCAAAAGTCTAAGATTTCTGTGTGTAATTCAAGTGTAACTCCTCAGACCACATCGCTCATATCATTGAGCTGCTGGGACCACTGCCTCTGCCCTTCGCTCTGTCAGGGAGATACTCCAGGGAGTACTTCAACAGAAAAGGTGTGTGTAACTCTTGACAAAGAATCGTTTTGGGACCATGATTACTGATGTTATCTGTGAATGTGCAGGAGAGCTGCGCCACATCTCGTCTTTGAAGCCCTGGGGTCTGTTTGAGGTTCTGTTGGAGAAGTATGAATGGCCCTTGGATCAGGCCGCTCAGTTCAGCGACTTTCTGTTGACCATGTTAGATCTGGAGCCAGAGAGACGAGCTACAGCCAAAGTGTGTCTACAGCACGCCTGGCTACAAGACTGATACTCCATCCTCTAGAGGACAGGAGAAACTACTACATGCTAAGAAAAACTGAAGAACTAAGACTTTAAATATATATTTACATTTGAACTCTACCATCACTGCTCCACACAAGAGGCTGGCTCTAAGATGGAATTACAAAAATATATTTCTATAAAAGCAACTCACTACGGTTCCCTGGTGGAGGGGGAGCTGAACTGCAGGTATTCTTCTTTTGCCAGGATCTTTGCTCTGAAGTTTGCCCAGAAAGGGAGGGAGTGCCGGGTTAATGCATGTACACGTTTTGGAATATGTTTGGGAGAATGTGTCATTGCGTTGTATGATGAGATGAATCATACTATTTCAAATCAGACCATGTTATTCAAAGGAAAGTGCAAGTGTCGCGTGGTCAGGCGATGAGACTGAGCGATGGTGCATTTTTGTATATTTGCCCACTGGCCTACTGAGAGTTGTCAAACTTTTAGAACAGCGATTGTTTGATTATACGTAGCACAGTCGGGGAGGATTCTGGCACATGGGGAAAAACATGGATTTTAAAAAACTGAATGAATGAAGTCTAAATATATTTACATATAAACTCTTCCTCCACCATCACCCCTTAGAGAAGAGGGGGACTTTCTGCTTCGTGTTTATTTACTTTGTTCTGAGGCACTGATTTGCAACTATGGGCAGAGATATACTTGCCACTGTTACTAAGTAAGTATTTTGTCTGAGAAGGACAATAGAGAAGAATGTCCTTCCTTGTTTGATCATGTGTGACTGTACTGCAGTACGTATGTATGATTGTGTGATTGTTGGAGGTTGAAAAGGCCAATGGCACAAAATGACAGCCAGTTCTCCTGCAGTCTGTCTCAAATTGGCTTGGTAGTGTCTCACCATCTCTGAGTAAGGTGTTGATGAATAATGCAACTATTTGTGAAGAAACTGTGCAAATGAAGTCATATAATGTAATATCAAAGACATTTTATTGTTATGGTTTAATTAAATATATTTGTCAAAATGGCAAGTATTTCTCTGAGCCCAAATTTGGCACTTAACGAGAAAAACCTGTTTATTTGGGGAAATAATGTGTTGTTCTACATCTGGATTTACAGTTTGTTAATGGCTAAATTTGACTTTTCTTGTAAAATGTTTGTGCAATGGTTTTGAGCTCTTCCTTTTATGCACCTATTTATTTTTCGCAGTTTTGTTTACTGAAAGATTCTTGGTTTCACAAAAAGCTACATCTCTCTAGAAAACACTTAAGGGCCCATCTCAGTTACCTGTGTCAACCCTTTTCTTACATTCATTCTCTATGCAACATTTAGATTGTGTAGATCATCAGCATTATTCACGCAATTTATAGCAACTGAAAATAACTCAAATGGTCCTCATGTTGTTTTCTGATAGTCTTAGCTATATTTAAAGAATATTTACGTAGACTAGGAGAAAGAAGCTTTTTGTGAAACCATAGCTACAATATTTCTGATTATATGCTAATATGTTTCTTTTTTGAGTCCCAGCCAGGTACCTTCATTTGTCCACACCTGTAGCTATGCCCTATGACCTCCGACCTCTGTTGCCGTGTGGATGAGTGACCAGTGCCTTGATACGCCCTCTGTCCCCTGACATCATGGGTTCTTTTGTACATGTGTGTTCAGTGTGAATAATGATTCAATAAAGACCAGAACGAAAGCACAACACACTTATTGACTCATCTCTTTATTTTAGTGACCTGACATGTCCTACTTTTCAAGTTATGATCTGCCAGAAGATTAAAATGTAGAAGTTTGGAATAAATCATTTGAAGTTTTTTTTAGGCTGTCTGCATTTCCAGAGGTAGTTTTAAAGATAACGGCATTATTAGTCTTATTTATATATCACATCTTAAAATTGTTTCATTGTTTTTAAACCCTTTGCCCAATATTTGAATGAATAGAAAAAATAAAATGTGATTAAAGGCTAAACAATAGAGCAGTTTCAGGGTTGGGTTATTCTAAATATTAGGAAGTGTGTGGATTAAATAGAAAAAAAAATGGAGCATTGTCTTTCTATACGACTTAATGACATCACAAAATGTTTTCAGGTAAAGTGGAGACCTAAACATACAAGATTTTTGTGTGAAGGAAGTGTGAATAAAACAAGTGGCAGCTTAAGATGTTTTTGATTAAAAAGTTGCATTATAACGTGGATCAAAAATGAGCTTCATGCAAGTAGAAGGCATTGATAGACATTATGTAAATAGTGTTGCTGGAGGGTGTAAAAATGATTTTAACTTTTTTTGTCTTGCTTTTCTGCTGCAAAGATCTGTCAAAGAGGCCAACTACTGCATGTCTTGATGTGCAGCTGTGTGTTTTTACTGTCTGTGTATTTTACTGTGCGAGGTTTATTCAGTCACCTGTTCCTAAAATAAGGAGGGTGATGTAAACAACTAGGATGGATGGATAGAATGCTGTGTACACATGACTTGAGCAATAATTTCTCAAAATACTTACTTTTAAGTGCTTTGAACTTATTATGCTTATTAGCGACTGGCTCATATTGAAGTAACTGTGCACACCCCTAATAGCAGATGATTTAATAGTGGTGTAAATCCAGTTGGTTTACAGTGAGTCCTTTCTATGTACAGCAGTGATTCTTATTGAGTGATGCTCAGATAAATCTGTTCTGATCGTGTCATCCATGTGTCAAGTGGTTTAGAAAAATGTGATAAAGTGACGACAGCTGAATGGGGAGCATCAGTGTGATTGGCTTGACAGCAGGTATTTGTGATCAGCACAGTTTTGAGAGGACAGATCAGACACAAAAGCCCTTTTCCCACTGTGGGAACATTTCAGTTTGTAGTACTTTTTTTAGTTCAAGTCTTCATTTCAGTCGTGTTCACAGGGACTATGGACTGGGGAAAAACTGGGGAAAGACTTTTTTTAGCTCCTGCTCTGGGGCAGTACTTTTTGTGGCGACACAAGCACATCTGAAATGCTAACTTTGTTTGTTTTCAAATTTAGATAAACTTATCCTTAAGAAAAATGATTTAAAAGGGTTAGTGAATAGTAGTACATCTGTAAATAGTATACAAGTAATTTTGTTTTATTGTTAATTTCAGTGATGTTCAGAGGTTTTGTTTTATGTGGAATCAAAAAAGACAACCATGCCTTTGTTGTGAGACCTGAGTGAGACACAGGTTTGTGCCTCTTTTGACCTGAAACTTGCTCATTTGCTCAGTTTGCAATAAAATTTCAGAACAGGCAATGCTAAATGCCACCATATACACTCACTTTAATAACAACAAGCATCGCATTTTAAATTACTCTACTTTTATTGGAAAGCAGCTACATCACTCAAGCATCAACTGCAGGATTGTACAAGATGACTCAAATATGCACAAATCAATCAAAATAAACACAATGAATAAACTAAAGATGAGAAAACACTGATCAAATGTCAGAAAGAAGGACTTTACAGTAGGTCCTTTTGGTGGAAGCAGAGATAGTGACGTGAGCTGCAGTAACTGAACAGGATGTAATATTAAAATAGTTCAGCAGGGCGAGAGAGTGGTTTATTCTGCAACTGTCTGTGGTGGTACAAAAAAAAATTCATATAAAGAAAAATTAAAACTTAGCTCTGCTCGTGAGAATGCAAATATGAGATACACAATTTTAATCCAGCTTTTCTGTGAGTAAAACTTTTATTTTCAGTTTATTGCATATTAAGTACTGTGGTTTGGTATTGAATAAATGTTGTGTGTTTGTTGAACAGTACTGATTGAAGGACTTCCTGGTGTCGTCTTTGGACTGACTCACAATGTCACTGAGGGACAAGACATCTCTGTGGATTGTCAATTTGAAAGTTCTGGAAGTAAAAAAATCTTCTGTAAAAATAATTGTAATGGCAAAGAAGATATTTTGATAGCCACAGAGGGAGCATACTCCGAGGATCGCAGATATAAAATTTATTTTAATAAAGTCACCTTCAAAATGACGGTGGGAATTAAAAAGGTGCAGCTGTCAGACTCTGGGCAATACCAATGCAAGCTGGAAAGGAATTTTTGGACTGACGGCTGGGGATTTACAGGTAGTACTGCTGAAGTTAAGATTCAAGTCTACAAAGGTATGTCTACATCTCAAATTGCCTGTTGAAACAAGGAATGTTCCAGTCTCTATGTTGCTTAAAATGCCATAATTGGGGAAACAAACTGTTATTTCTTTCTTGTTCTGACATTTTATGTTTGCGCAAGAACATGTTGAATTTTTTTACACACTATTAAACATTTTGAAAAAAGTGAAGCTTCAAAGATAAACATACTGTATATACATTGTGCTAAAGATCTGTGTTTGTGCAGCTGCTCCACTTGTCAAATCTCCTGCTCTTCGTGTGATCACACCAATAACTGCAGTCAGACCTACACTCAGTCCTGGTCCTGATCCTCACTTTGGCCTCAGCACCATCACTCAACAACAACAACAACAGTCTGATGCTTCAAACAGCTTCAAAGAAGGTGCATGGCATAATATAAATAAATAAATAGCATTGTTTTCAATCATAAATACACTACTTTTACACACAAACAACCACTTAGATGACTCACTGTTTACATTAAATCAAAGCTGAAAGAAGATTTTTCTCAAACATAGTTACAGGTACGAGTTAAAAAGTTTACCTTAAACTGTACAATTACATAAACTATGAACAGTCTGTAGTTTCACTAAAAACCCAGATGCACACATAAGAAAACAAGCAACCCTCCATCCATCAATTTTTAGTTCCATCAATTTTCAGCTGAGGTGGCCAAGGCCTGCTCCTCTCAATGTGGAGGAGCAGCGGCTCTACTCCGAGTTTGGATGGATAATTAATACATTTTAAGTTTTAATTCAAAATTAAACAAGGATGAATTTTGAATTTGCGTTTGTGTTTTCAAATTTTGGTGTGTGTGTTTGAATTTGTGTTTTGCCCTTCAAGGCCACCGTAGTACGATCAAGAAAATGAGTTTTGTTATCATGAGGTAAATGTGAGGTTTACAATATAATAAAAAACCTGAAATTGAGCTTGCTCTCTCTCTCTCTCTCCCCTCTCTCTCTCCAGATTCTGTCCTGTTTATATCTCTGGTTCTTACTGGAGCTTTAGTCCTCGTCGTTGCAGCTCTGCTTCTTGTGTTTTACTGCAGAAAAAGAGTCCACAGACCTCAAGGTGGGTCACAAATGTTTTATTATTGAATGTAAAACTGATCATAAACATTGTGTTGTCTTTTCTACAGATGCTGTTGTAAACAAAGGAGTTCAACAGGTGAGTTTTATGACAGACACACACGAGAAGCTTGTCTCTGAATGTTATTTCAATACATTTCAAAGTTCTTGTTTAATCCTCAGACTGTTGCTGCTGAAGACAGTGTTTATCAAAACATGGACTATGCTGACGAGGTTTACCAAAACGTGGATCTGTAGAAGTAGCCTACCTATAGCACCGGTTATGTCCAACAGGGGCTTCAGCGTGCACAAACATAAATGTTTAATTGTGTTATATTTACAAATCATTTGTCTTATTTTGTTATGAGACATTTCTTTCCTGTAGAGTTGACTTTAAACTATTTAAGAGCTTTCTATTGCCCAACATTGATAAGATACATTCATAAATATTAATATAAAAAAATAATATGAACTGTACACTTAAAAAATTTACTTAAAAGATGAAATTTTCGGGGCAACTGTGTGGTGAGTGATGTAAGACCTATATTTTTGTTTCTGCAGCTTTATAAACTACAAAGTTATTGAGAAGTTTACCAAATTTTAGGTTCTAGATGTGCTTTTTAGACTGAAAACAACCGCGCTGTAGATCAGAGTTAGCACATAGGTGGTTAGCCCGCGACATGTCTGTAAACTCTTAATAGTTGTGTTTACTTCCGGAACCAGGGCGACCTTCCACTGTCAAGCTCCATAAGTTAACTACCTTAACAGAGCTAAACAGGAAGTGGGTGGGGCAAAAATAATGTGAATAGGCTATCTGAAGGTAAATGAATGGGTTTTAGAAAGTAAGTGGGTTTAGCTGTTTACAGGTAACCAATGAACATAGCTATTTTTAAAATGTTTAATTTGGACCTTGAGTCTGAAACAAAAGCTTGAGTGGTGGATTGATGTAGCCTGTGAATATCTGTAAATGTTAGCTGAGTTATAGCACACACAGCCTAGACAGATTTTTTTTGCAAATGGTTTAGTCTATACACGTTTCTCTCTTTTATATGGGCGGGGCTAAGTGAAAACAGGGCTTTTCTGGGTGTCAGCTTTAGGACAATTCAAGAAATATTCAAACACAAATGAAAAAAGCTTTGACTAAATGAATGATGAGAAAAAGAAAAATCAACAGGATGTCGTATTAAGCCTCAGCGTGAGAGGGTGGTTCATTCTGCAACTGCTTGTGGTAAAAAAAAAATCATAAAAAGCAAAGAAAGCAGAATGAGTCTAAAACTTGTCTCTGCTCGTGAGAATACTAATATGAGATACTATGCAGTTCTAATCCAACTTTCTGTGAGTAAACCTTTTTTAGTTACTTTATTATTATTATTAGTGAGCACAGTGGTTTGGATTTGACTGAATGTGTTTGTTGAACAGTGCTGAGTGAAGGACTTCCAGGTGTCGTCTTTGGACTGACTCACTATGTCACTGAGGGACAAACATCTCTGTGGATTGTCAGTTTAGAAGTTCTGGAGACAAAAAATCTTCTGTAAAAATGATTGTGATAGCTACGACAAAAAATTGATATCCACAGAGGGAACATATCTGAAGATCGCAGATATAAAATTTATTTTAATGAAGACACCTTCAAAATGACAGTGGGCATCAATAAGGTGCAGCTGTCGACTCTGGACGATACCAGTGCAAGTTGGAAAATGGTCAGCTCCCTAATCAACATGAATTTGAGATTCAAGTCTATAAAGGTAGGTCAACATTACATACAGTAAATATATTTCTCAGATTTTCTGTTTTTATTTAGAGTGTGAACGACAGTTGGACGATTTATTCCACTAGAGTAAAGACTTGTATTCAAGATATTTAGAAATTTCATTCCAGTGTAGTAATTTTTTTAGGATAAAAAAATACATTCTCTGTAAATGCTTATATAAATGATAACCTCACAGCTAAATTGAACATTTTAAGGAAATGAAACTGCAAAGATGTTTTCTGTGTCTGTGTTCAGCTCTTCTGCCTGTCAACTTTCTGCTCCTAAAGTTCTTCAGTGATCACACCAACAACAGCAGTCAGACCTACAAACCATTCTGATCCTGGTCCAAGTCCTGGTCCTGCTTCTAGTCCAGTCTAACACAACTTCTGGTCTTGATCTATATAACCTCACCACCATCAGACCTGAACTACAGTCAGAGAATCCACACAGCGCTACACAAACAGGTAAACAAAGAACACAAGAATCTGTATTTCTTCCATTTATGTCTAAGTATAAGTAGACCACTGCTGCTGATGTCTGCATATAAAAAATGCACCAAAACATTCATCATTGATTCATTAAAATATTACAAGCTGAACTAAGAGCTGCACTCAAACAGATACATGTTTAAAATCTACTCATAGTGGTACATTTGTGGCCAGTGACTTACATCAGACACACACAGTCCTGATTCTGGCTTATCTGCACATCAGTCTGTGTGTGATGCCACAAAGTAGAAACTCAAGCAGGTTCATCATTTCCAGTCAGGGCTGCACGATTTGGAAAAAAATCTAATTTAATTTTTCTGACCAGTAGTGCAAGTTGAATTGGAATTTTAAGAGAAATCTGTTCTGAGTTGACATTTTAAATGCGTCTTTGAGACTGACAAAAGGACAACAGACAAATGAATAAAATAATTACTGTTTGTTAGATCTAAGCTAAACTAATTGAGCAGCTTAGATGCAGAAAATCACAAAATATTGTATTTAGTAGTTTGTGAAGGAAATGATGATACATTTGATGCTGAGTTGTGCAGCCCTATTTTCAGTGTAAAATCTCTTTCTCTCTCTGCCTTTCTGTCTGTCTCTCACTGTTAATCTCTCTTTGCCTCTTTCTGTCTCACTCTCTCTGTATGCCTTCCCTTTCTGTCTCTGCAGCCACACTGGTCAGTGTTCTGACAGTAAGTTTTGTGTTGGGGGGTTATTTTAGTTGAAGGTTGGTTTGTATGTGTTTGTATTTTAACTTGCGATAATGTGGAAGTAAATGGAAATGTAAAGTCAAAGTTTTTCTTTGTCTTTCTCCAGATTTGATTCTGTTTGTAGGTCTGGCTGTTGCTGGAGTTAAAGTTCTTGTTGCTGCTGTTGTTTGGTTGGCCTCAACAGGTCTCAAGGTGAGTCACAATTATTTTGTTTACCGTTGACTCTAAAACTTTGCTGCAATATTTACAGTCAAATCTCTTCTACCAGAGATAGTTGTAAACACAGTGGTGCAACAGGTGAGTTAAATGTCCAAAAACACACGCGAAGCTTGTGTGTGAATGCTATCTATGTTTATTCCTCAGACTGATGCTGCTGAAGACACCTACAGTCCTATTTATGTCCAGCAGGGGGCTCACCACATGCATGAAGAGATACAGTCTGTTTATGGCTCATAGTGTTCAAATGTACTATTGGTGTGTGATATCTTATTCTGGAATAAGACATTTCTTTCCTGTAGAATATAATTTATTTAAGAGCACAATAATAAAATAGCTATTTTTCTTTGTCTCAAGTTTGTTTACATTGAATGTGTTAGTCAGTTAGTTAACATGACATATTCTATCTAGACAAATAGATAAGTTAAGACTGATAGTGAGTGTGAGAATGAGACAATGGTCTGCAGTGGATACAGCGAGCTTTTAAGACCCTCCACTCAGGGCAAGAACTTCACCCACCTGTAGGACAAGGAACCCATTTCCAGTCGAGACAATGAGGCGCCTAGTAAATACAATACAATTATTAATAAACCTAGACACCTCAAGGAGAACCACAGAGATGGAGAGATCCACTCTCATGAACTGACACATATCCATTTACAAACAAAAAAGACTCATCCAGCACTGTGATTCTTAACCATAAGGACAGGGCCCAAAGTTGATCCGCGAGTACCTCTTTAAGGGTCGCACAATCACTAAATTTGGTTTCCAGGTTACTTTGTACATGAATATTTGAGCATTGAGTTCAAAAGATCATGTAATCCCTGATCTAGTAGAACAGGCTAATCCTGGAATAAACTATTTCTAAGAGGAACGTTTTAAGCCTAATCTTAATGTAGAGACTGTGTCAGCTTCTTTAACATGAGCAGGGAGCTGATTCCTTGACCAGGAGCTTGATAACTTAATGCTCTGCATCCTGTTGTGTTTTTACAGACTCCAGGAACCACCAAAAGTCCAGCATTTTGGGAGTGAAGTGCTCAGTTAAGAGAATAAGGAACTATTTCATCTTGGCATAGAAAGAGGTCATGCCATTGGCATAGAAAGAGGTCATGCCATTTACAGCTTTAATTTGACTCAACAGGAAGCCAGTGAAGATCTTTACTGTATGTTAAAAGTAATACACCAAAAAACGTCTGCATCTATTCTGACAGAACACTACCTGATCACAGCTCAAAGTGTTTGAGACGTTGCAAGTACAAAAAAAAAAAAAAAAAAAAGCAGAAGATATGTGGTGAACAGTTTGTGACAGTTTGCTCTCTGATGCCCACTGGGAGGAGTTACTTTGCCCCAGCAAGAAAACAATTTATAAAACCATAAAAGGCTTTTTTTCTTTTGCACTAGTGCTAATGCGACCGTTTTACACCTTAAAGAGAAGCTAAACCCTAAAATAAGTTTTTTTGGCTGTTAAACTATGTATGTGGTGTTTAAATAGCATTGTCTATTGTTCGGAGTCATTTTTTTGGCATTTTTAGTGCAAATTGAGCAAATTAGCAGGTTTCAGGTCAAAATAGTCACAAACTGGCTGTGTCTCTCATGTCACCAGTGCATGTACCTCAGTGTATGTCCATTCAAAATCGAGCTTTAATTGCAGACACCTGCTGTCAATCCTATCACACTGCTGCTCTCCTCTCTGAACCCCTCCTTTTCTTTTTCCCCAATGCTTTTCAATGAGTTTGCTGTGTTTGAAATGTGTTTGTGGGTGGAGTTTAGGGGGTGAGTTCACCTTTAAGTCTAAAGCTTAATTTGCACCCAATGACGCTAAATTAATTTGATGATCAGCTTTAGTTGTCTGTGCTTTGGCATTTGCACCTGACCTGTTTGAAGTTTTAATGATGTGATCTTGATAACAAATGAACTGCAGAGAAGACAATCTGTCAAGGGGAAAAGTGTGATAAAGCTTTGTACAAGTGTAATCTTAAGCAATGAGCAATTGATGATGGGCAGCAACAAAGCACTGAGCACAGGATGTAGTGTCAAAGCAGACCATCAGTGTCAGAGGGTTGGCTACCCTGTGACTATCTGTGGTTAAAACGCTAAGCAAAAAACATGAAAGCGATTGATAGATAAAGAAGTGGCTCAGCTCATGAGACGGCAATTATGAATACAACACAATTCTAATGCAGCTTTTCTGTGAGTACACTTGTTTTCCTTTCATTGTTTTATCATCATTTAGCTGCAGTGATTTGGATTGTGTCTTTGTTGAACAGTGTTGAGTGGAGGACTTCCTGGTGTCGTCTTTGAACAAACTCACTATGTCACGGAGGGACAAGACATTACAGTGGATTGTCAGTTTGGAAGTTCTGGAGGCAAAAAAATCTTCTGTAAAAATAATTGTAAGGCAAAGAAGATACTTTGATAACCACAGAGGGAGCATACTCCGAGGATCGCAGATATAAAATTTATTTTAATAAAGTCACCTTCAAAATGACAGTGGGAATTAAAAAGGTGCAACTGTCAGACACTGGACGATACCAGTGCAAGTTGTGGTCTTATCAACATGAATTTCAGATTCAAGTCAATAAAGGTAGGTCAACATCTAAACACTGGTAAAGATCTTTCTCAAATGTACTGCTTTAACTAGTTTTGTCTATCGCAGTTTCTCTTTGGAAATTCCAGAGTTCAAAAACTGTTTTGTTTTTTCTTTTACTTCATGTCCTAGCATTGCAATAGAAATAGAATTCTTGTTAATTAAGTTTGCACAAGAATCTGTCATAACTTCACAGCTAAATAGACTCATCAAGCAAGTGGAAGTGAAAATGGGTCATTCTCTGAAAGTGGGACTATTTTGCCCATTGGTTATTTGACAGGTTTTCATTAAGTAAATAATAATCATTTTGTTTAAATTTTTTATGCAATATATACTACTAATGTGCCTCTAAAAGATTTTAAAAAATTGCAGCCCAAGATCAGATAGAAATTTTACAACCTGTTTTTAAAAAAATAGCTTAAATCATGACCAAAAGTGTGACATTTTTATCCTGCAATAAACATGATGTAATTTCCTCATGTAAACTCGATAAAATACTGCATTGAAACACAATAAAATGAAGAATAATGTTGGAAATATGTTGCATTTCGTTTCCTACTTTTTGCATTCAGTTTTGCGAAAACGAAGCTGAATTCCTGGGTATCCGAATGTAACTGTTGGCGTCCATATAAGTTACACACGGAACTGATCAGTTTTATCAGCAAGTGAAGACTTTTCAATGCTCAGGAACCTTGCAGCGGATAAACGCCACTAATGTGTGTATTCAGAGAGAATATCTCAAAAATCAACATTTTATTTAGTATATAGCAACTCTCTCAGCTAAAAAATGTGGTCCAGTTGGTATCCATGCTACATGTGGAATTATCCTGGATTGAGAGCAATTGAAATTTAAATTGAAATGGCTATATTGGAAAAAATGTTCTGCGTCTTTCTTGACCATTATAGATCCTGTCAGTACACTTCTCAAAGATGGAAATTAACCTAAAAATAAAACAATTGCTGCAGTTTGAATTTTCAGCCTGGATGTCACACATTATAGTCCCACTTTCAGAGAATGACCCAAATGCAATAATAAACATACAATTGTGCTGAAGATGTGTCTTTGTTCAGCTCCACCGCCAGTTAAACCTTCACCTTCTGTGATCGACCAACAACTGCAGTCAGACCTACACTCAGTCCTGTTCTAAGTACTAACCTTACTCCTCCTGGCGCTGATCTGGACTATGACCTCACCTTCATCAGACCTGAACAAGAACAAGAACAAGAACAAGAACAAGAACAAAGAGGTAGCACAGATTAAACAACAGTGAACAGTAGTTTTATTGATGTAAAAGAACTGTATTTGCCTAAATGCAAATAGAAATCCTCACATTAAGCCTAAATACTGTTTATGAGCATAGGAATACACACATAGAAACAGAATGGCAGCCAGTTTCCATGATGAATATATATTTTATAGAACTGCTATTGCAACACATTCTGAGTTGTAGTTTTATATAAAATGAGTAACTGTTCTTCATCCCATCTCTTTAGAACCGCTGTTGTTTATGGGAGTGACTTTGGCTGTGATTCTGACCCTTTTCTCAGTTATACTTGTACTATTTTACTGCAAAAAGAATCCAAACATCCCGAAGGTAAACAAGATTATTTTTTGACTTATAACATTTTAAAATTTGGAGTAACTTTATGAAAATCTTTTTCTTCATATTTCTGCAGACACTCAAGAATACACTGTGTATGAAGAAGTTGCAGAGGTGAGTCTGGAGTTACAAACCCAGTGTGTCTCAAACCGTATCTTCAAACTTGTATGTTAACTTCCTGAAAACTCTAAATGTTGTGGTTTTAGTGCTGCACTTTTTTCTTACTCACCCAAGTGAACTAAACCCTTAACTGACTGAACTATCACAGGAACAATTTGTAAAATTTGTAAAGTTTGGTCATAAACAGAACACTTTGTAGTTCTGAAATAACTGTCTGCAAGTAATTTGGATGTGAGGAGAACACATCACACAAACTATTCACTACATTACTTACTACTCAATGTTTTATTTCAGTGGGGCCAGGTGTACGAGGAGATCCCAGAGCGGCAGTCCAGAGAAGATCGAGTGCGGCAGATCTGATATTTACAGTTTGGCCTCGGCTTCATTTTATTCACAGGTAAGTCACAGGATCTGACCTGTAGAGAGAGTGAATTGTGAATTGGTTTACAGAATAAAACAATAAACCTTACATATACCATCAATTCAAACATTTAAAACATTTTGAAACTCATTCTAGGTCCCAATGTTCAAGCATGAACTAAAAAATAAAAACTTTTTTTTTCCACGATCTCAGTGGTGTCAGTTTTTACTCCCTTAATCCAGAAGTTTTTCAGAGAATTTGTTTACGTGCTTTAAAGCTGGGGTAACTAACTTCTTTAGTTGTAAATGAGTAAACTTTGTGTTTTCCACTAAAAAGTATATGAGACCACAGAGTACTGTCTGAACTGAAGAATAAAGAATTTTAGTTCTCATCAGGAGACAAATGCAGCTCTGATTGGCCGTGCTTGGATGGTCGTCTCCAGATTCACTTTGTTGTTTTTACCCAATGATTTGAATTTGAGTTTTAAGCCAAAAATGCAACAAAATGAAAACATGTCGAAATTAACCATGTGTCAAAGGATTGATGAGAGAAAGTTATCAGATTTAAGTGTGAGAAGTGTGAAAATCAGCTACTCTGCCTTTAAGTGTTGGCCAGTGTGTAGTGTGTTGGGTAAGAATGTATTAACGTATGGTTAACAGTGGAGGAAAATGACAAAAAGCCAAAGTACTCAAATCTTTGGGTGTGTTTCTGTAGCATCCTGCTGAAAAAGTTTAAGTCGGCTTAAGTTTTAACTTTGAAACACACATTGCACATAATAGAAACAATGAGAAAACTATCTTTAAATTTCAGGAAAATTCATTATAATATGTTATGACATTATCAAAAAATTATATTATTTTAATTCAGTAAATATTTGCTGCTCGAATTGTAGTTAATTTGCATACATTTTACAAACTAAACTGGACGTTTCCGAGAAGACAAAATAAGGTCTAAAACTACAGTATTCTTCTAATATGTAAACCAACCAAGGACAAACCAACAGAAACACAACACAAATAACAGAACTCTTATGTACCTTGTTTGTGCAGGTGGACAACATGCTGTACAGCGACCTCCGCAGGCAGACGAGGAAGTGCTGTTAGAGCCAGCTCGTGACTCTTCGCTGTACTGTGAAGTGTCTGCACCACAATGGACAACAGACTAAAGTTACACATTATATAAGCTTGTATAAAGTGATTATCTTGGCACATTTTAATTAAGACACAAGTAATGATTCCTAATTTATGATGGCAACACTGCTAAACCCAAAAACTGATTAATCTTTTGAATGGAGTCTTGTTTGCATTAGCTGTTTACATTTGTTTGACCAACACCACATTATTTATTGTAGCCTATGGTTCTCAAAAAGCTTAAAACAGGAATGTTCAAACTGTGGCTTTCAGATTCCTTGAGCAGTGGGCCTAAAAAAAACATAAGCAATGTTTCTTACACATTTTTGACACAATATTGAGCATTTTACTGTGTGCAGTTGTGGTTTAAACCTAAATAAATGACTTGTGGTTCAAATTAACGTGTTCTAAATGCACCCAATTGGATTTTTGACACTTGTATGAACCTGTGATGAAAAACGTAATGTTTAAACATCTTAAAAGAACAATGTGAATATACAAAAAAAGCATAAAGAACGTGTAAAGTGGTGGCTCTTCTCGCGACAAGTATGAAACACAACACAATTCTACTACAACTTTTCTGAGAGCAAACCTTTTCTTTTCAGTTCAGTGATTTAAGGTGAGACAATGCAGGTGAATAGTAAAAAATCTTACCTCATGTTGACCATAATGGGCTCAGCAAAAACTGAAAAATGGACAAAGCCAAGTTTAAACTCTTAGATTTGCATAAAGATTCCAATTTTGAAAATATTTTTAAACAACATTTTTTAGTAAATCAGGATTACATTTTAACAGTTTAACAGTCCAACATTGTAAAGTTTAGTGTGTGTGTGGAAGCTAATTTAGGTAGTGAAATGATAATAAAGAACTTGTGAACGAAAATGCATTTTGAGAAATTTTCAGCTGAAGCTAAATTTTCCATAAAACTGTATTGACTTTAATTAAAATAATAAAATGTCTTTAAGAGCTGATTGGAACATTTTGTTATTTCCAAACGAACGTGTGTACTGAGCAAACTGACTGTGCAATGCAGTAGACAAATGTGTTTTGTAGGACAAACAAGTGAAAAGTCTCTTTTCTCTGGCTTTATTGGAGCCAGGCTCAGGTAAGTGTTGTTGTTATTGTTGTTATCGGATGTTCTTAAATCCAGTGCTTGTACGTGGCTCTGACTGACGGTTGAAGTCGATACTTTCATCTGGATGTGTTGTAAACTGTCCATTGAAAATAGAAAAAAACAACATTACTTTATGTGCAAAATACACAATACCAAATGTATCAAGTCATAAAAAAAGCAGATTTTCAAATGAAAGTACAATGACATGTCATTAAGTCAAAAAACAAATGAATATAACTTGTTTTTTTACTTACTGTGCAAGTGTATGATGGATTTGCCAGGAATTATGTCTCTGACAGTGAATGTCCTGATTTGATCTGCAACATAAAGATTACAATGTAATGTACAACACACATTTCTGCAAATGAGAAAAAGGCAAGTGCAATGATCTAATCTAACATAACAAAAGTGCACATGAAATCAACAAAACTATATTTTGTTACCTTTTGTAATGAGGTAGAGTCATGCTAGTTGCAGTCAAAGAGCTGAACGATGACCAGGCAGAAACTGATGTGTGAGACAAAGTCTTGGAGCAGTTTAAGAGCTGATGTTTGAGCCCTATTTCTGGTGGATTACATTTGGAGACCCTGATGTTCAAGAAGAGCTCTGGCAGATAATTAGAGACTGTAACAAAAAGAAAGTACAATCACATTTTTTTCTTCTTGTGCACTTTCTTTAGAAGAGAAGAAATGTTATGATCCAGTTCAAAACCATGTTCTTTAAGGGAATTGTTTTTCATTAAAACCTAAATCACTTACAAAGAGCAAATTGTGGACTGAGCTTTACAGTGGACCTGTGAGGGCAGCCTACTCTGGACTGTCACGGTTTCTGTTGAGGCTGTTGTGCTGAACCAGAGCTGCAAATGATAACAATAGAAAGACGTGAAATGAGCTAATAGAACTTGAAACTACAAAGTTGAATTCATGTTCAAAACATATGCTTTATTGAACCTTTTTAGCGTTGTGAGGGAAAGGCCATGATTTTTGTAGTTGGAGACCAGATCCATGGTAGTATAACAGTTATGGGGCAAAGATGGCTACTGTCATGTGGTTTTGGTTAAGTTAGATGGCTAAAGCTTATTTTGAAACTTATTTTAAGACACAGATGTGAAAGTTGTAAAATCAGCTTTGGCTAATGTTTGGATCGTGTTGAAGTTCACAGACTGGCTCTTTGTTTTGGAGTTGTCATAAACTGTAGATTGAAAAAAATAGTTGCATTACTTTTACGTGAAAAATATAGACTTCCAAATCTATCAGTTTAAAACAATAGGACAAAGTAATACCTTTTATGGCCGAGGTTCATGGTTGACATGGTGAGGGGGAAAAGTCTACAGGCCTTTAGATCTTTCTGTAGTAATAAAACACAATGACCCTTAAATATGTCCTAATCAAATGAATTTGACCTATATTTAAACTTACAACGCAAATGTAGCGTAATTAAATTCAAATTATTTAAAAAATATTCTTTTTTACCTTTTCTATTTTGTGAGTGAGGAGGATGTGGTCCCTGTAGATGGTGATGTTAGGCTGGGACACTGATAGAGAGTGAGGAGGATGTGGTCCCTGTAGATGGTGATGTTAGGCTGGGACACTGATGAGAGAGTGAGGAGGATGTGGTCCCTGTGGATGGTGATGTTAGGCTGGGACACTGACTGAGAGAGTGAGGAGGATGAGGTCCCTGTAGATGGTGATGTTAGGCTGGGACACTGATGAGAGAGTGAGGAGGATGTGGTCCCTGTAGATGGTGATGTTAGACTGGGACACTGAAGAGAGAGTGAAGAGGATGTGGTCCCTGTAGATGGTGATGTTAGGCTGGGACACTGACTGAGAGAGTGAGGAGGATGGGGTCCCTGTAGATGGTGATGTTAGGCTGGGACACTGATGAGAGAGTGAGGAGGATGTGGTCCCTGTAGATGGTGATGTTAGGCTGGACACTGATGAGAGAGTGAGGAGGATGTGGTCCCTGTAGATGGTGATGTTAGGCTGGGACACTGATGAGAGAGTGAGGAGGATGTGGTCCCTGTAGATGGTGATGTTAGGCTGGGACACTGATAGAGAGTGAGGAGGATGTGGTCCCTGTAGATGGTGATGTTAGGCTGGGACACTGACTGAGAGAGTGAGGAGAATGTGGTCCCTGTAGATGGTGATGTTAGGCTGGGACACTGATGAGAGAGTGAGGAGGATGTGGTCCCTGTAGATGGTGATGTTAGGCTGGGACACTACTGAGAGAGTGAGGAGAATGTGGTCCCTGTAGATGGTGATGTTAGGCTGGGACACTGATGAGAGAGTGAGGAGGATGTGGTCCCTGTAGATGGTGATGTTAGACTGGGACACTGAAGAGAGAGTGAGAGGATGTGGTCCCTGTAGATGGTGATGTTAGGCTGGGACACTGACTGAGAGAGTGAGGAGGATGGGTCCCTGTAGATGGTGATGTTAGGCTGGGACACTGATGAGAGAGTGAGGAGGATGTGGTCCCTGTAGATGGTGATGTTAGGCTGGGACACTGATGAGAGAGTGAGGAGGATGTGGTCCCTGTAGATGGTGATGTTAGGCTGGGACACTGACTGAGAGAGTGAGGAAAAAAATGGTCCCTGAAGATGGTGGGGACAAGCTGGGACACAAGGATGACTTGATTTAGGAAATAATGGTGACTTTTACTTTTCTGGAGCACTTGTGGAAGGAGGCTGGTTTTGTAAAAGCTTTATGTTTAAAGCTGCAAAATACAAAGCACAAATACAATTAACACCGCACAATGAATAAAATAGTGGAACAGTTACACACAACAAACTAAATGTAAAAATAACATGAACACACTAAAATGTACAACAGAGTCTGTGGCCTTTGCTTTCAAACAAAGTCCAAGGCCTTTGTGCTCAAAATATTGAGTCCGTGGCTGTTTGTGCTCAAAATATTGAGTCCGTGGCTGTTTGTGCTCAAAATATTGAGTCCGTGGCTATTTGTGCTCAAAATAAAGAGTCTTTGGCCACCCCCCCCCAAATATTGAGTCCAGGGCCATTTCCGCTCAAAGAATAGAGTCTGGGACCCTTTGCTCTAGGAGTCCAGAGTAGAGCCACTGTTTCCACGTTGAAAGGAGGTGGCTTTGGCCTCTGGTCTGGATGCTCCCTAGACAAAGTCTCCCAGGTGACATGGAGCTGTTCTACCGGTAGGAAGTCTTGGGGAAGCACCAGGACATATTGGAGAGGCTTTGTCTCTCTGTGGCTTGGGAACATATTGAGGTCGTTGTTGAGGAGTCGGGAGGCGAAGGACACTGTGCTGGAAAAAAGGGATCACACTTAACCTGGAAGTGTTTTTTGTAGCACTTGCAGGTAGGCCACCATCTTGAGCACCCTGTCGGGCTTAGTTCCATGAAACAGGAGCCTTTACCTTTAGGACAAGAGGAACAGGGTTAGAACGGATGGCAGTTAGCTCAGCTGCCTCAGCAGAAGCAAGCTTAGGAGGGTTAACAGCACAGGGGCAAAAGCAGCAGAAGCAAAAGCAAGCTAAGGGAGATTAGCAGCAGCGGTAAGAGCAGCAAAAGCAAGCTAAGGGAACTTAGCAGCAGGGGCAAGAGCAGCAGAAGCAAGCTTGAGACGCTTAGCAGCGGGGACAAACTTAGCAGCAGGAGCAAGAGCAGCAGAAGCAAGCTTAGGGATCTTAAAAGCAGAGGCAAGCTTAGGAGCGGGGACAAGAGCAGCAGAAGCAAGCTTAGGGATCTTAAAAGCAGGGGCAAGCTTAGCAACAGTGGCAAGAGCAGCAGAAGCAAGCTTTGGACGCTTAGCAGCGGGGACAAACTTAGCAGCAGGAGCAAGAGCAGCAGAAGCAAGCTTAGGGATCTTAAAAGCAGGGGAAAGCTTGGGAGCAGTGGCAGGAGCAGTAGAAGCAAGCTTAGGGATCTTAAAAGCAGGGGCAAGCTTAGCGACAGGGGCAAGAGCAGCAGAAGCAAGCTTGGGACGCTTAGCAGCCGGGACAAACTTAGCAGCAGGAGCAAGAGCAGCAGAAGCAAGCTTAGAACGCTTAGCAGCTGGAGTAGGAGCAGCAGAAGCAAGCTTGGGACGCTTAGCAGGTGGAGCAGGAGAAGCAGAAGCAAGCTTAGGACGCTTAGCGGCAGGGACAAGCTTAGCAGCAGGGGCAAAAGCAGCAGAAGCAAGCTTGGGATGCTTAGCGGCAGGGACAAGCTTAGCGGCAGAGACAAGCTTAGCGGCAGGGGCAAGAGCAGCAGAAGCAAGCTTAGGATGCTTAGCAGCTGGAGCAGGAGCAGCAGAAGCAAGCTTGGGACGCTTAGCAGGTGGAGCAGGAGAAGCAGAAGCTAGCTTAGGCTGACAAGCAGCAGGGGCAAGCTTAGCAGCAGCAGGGGCAGAAGCAAGCTTAGAACGTTTAGCAGCAGGGGCAAGCTGAGCAGTAGGAGCAAGAGCAGCAGAAGCAAGCTTAGAACGCTTAGCAGCTTGGGCAAAAGCAGCAGAAGCAGCGCGTTTGCGAGCCTGACGAGCTTGCTTAGCAGAGATATAATCAGGAAGCATGCAGTCTGGAAGAGGAATGATTTGAAGTCTCCTAGGAGGAGAAGAACGGGACATAGAGTGGTTGGCAGAAGTGGCCATTGCAGAGAGTGAGAGTGTAATCGTGTGTGATTGTGTGAGTGTGTGTAGACTTAGGCCCAGTGGCAGTTCCTGTGCAGGAGGTCCAATGATTTGAAGAAAGACTGGGTCAAGAGTCACACAATACTGTGGAGAGAAAACACAATGAGTCAGACAACACAATATCAAAAGTTTTTTTAATGTTAGTGAGTATATATATATATATATATATATATATATATATATATATATAATATATATATATATATATATATATATATATATATATATATATATATATATATATGCTACAATTTATTGGTACTTAATAGTGTTTGTGGTGATAATTTTGCAATAGTTAATAGTATACAATAGTTAATAGCATAGTAACAGTACAGTATAACAGGGCTGCAACTAATGATTATTTTGTCCGTTTATTTTGGCGATTGTTCTTTCGAATAATCAATTCGTTGTTTAGAATATAAGAGTCACGTGAATACAAGATTTCTGTACTTTTTGAGCTTAGCTCACATTTTTCACTACATATCATCATCCATGCTGTTCACAATAAACCTTTTCTCAGCTCATGGCCTGTTTTGATGCCTATATAAAATAGAAAGCTAGTATAAAATCTAAATACTCTTTGAGAAAAACATTATTCTAAGAAAACACAATTTGGCCTTTTTTGAACAGTTTTAGAAAGATCTACTAAATCTTAGAACTAAAACAAGCAAAATTCTATAACATTGTGTTAAAATTTCTGTCTAAAATGTTAACCTAACAAAAGTAATTTTTGAAGCAGTTGTAGTATCAAGATTAAAGTACTTTCCTTGGTATTGAATAACGCTTGAAATAGTATAATAGTCATTTCAAATTGTGACAACACTAGTATAAGGACCAGTTAACAATTATACGATTACTAAATTAGTTTACTTTTTTCAATAATCGATTAGTTGTGATTAATCGATTAACTTGTTGCAGCCCTAAGTGATAGTGTTAAATATTTTATACTAATGATGTACCAGTATGTTACACTGATAATGTGACCCACAGTCAGTGTTAACTGTTAATGACTACACTTATGACTGTTTATTAGCTAGTGCTCAATACATTAGTTACTAGTAAGTATCAAACTTTATTTACAAGGTGCTTTAAAAAATCATTGTTGACTAAAGTGCTGTACGAACTACATAAATGAAAAAGACAAAAAAGTAAGTAACCTAAAAACTAAAACACAGTCTATAAAAAACAACTAAGTTCTGGTTAAAAGCCAAAGAGTTAAAGTAAGTTTTTAAAAGAGACTTAATGCCGTTCAGTGAATGGACCTGTCTTACACACAGAGACAGGTTGTTCCAAAGGTGAAGGCCAGTCCTGAAAAAGCTTCAGCATTGCTAACACTAGAATGAGTGTAATTAAAGCAATTTAGTTTTTGACTTTGTTGAAAAAAGAAATATTTAAATTGAAATGATTCTTTTCCATACCTGTTATAACTTTATAGCAATAATAAAGACATGTCTCAATGTTTTTGACTGTCCAGTGTTTTTTTTACCATATTATTACAGGTAAGCCATTTTTTTATTTTTTCAAAAGGTACCACCATAAGCACTATTCAATGTCAACAAATGCACCGACATTAGTGATTACAAAAAGTACTATCAAAATAATATAATTATACTAAACAGTAGGGTTGCACACTATATCGAAAAAATATCGATATCGCAATATTGACACGTGCAATATCCATATCGCAAGGATGTGCAATAATTTATTAAATTTTTATGCATTATTCATCTGTTTTTAGCGCTGAGTGATTTGACTCCGTTCTCGTCTTCTCCTCTTAAGAACAACTCTTGTGATTTGTGTTGGTTTAAAACAAGATTGAAAAGGCACAAAAACTAGTTGTGATAAAGCTGTGACCTGTCAGGCATAACGTGTGTAGGGGTACCGACTGCGGTTGCCAGATTTTCAGAGCAACCAGCAACTAAGCCTAAAACATGACCGCGCCTAAGACACAGAACGTGTGCGGTTTATACGCACATCGTTTTAATAGTGTAATAACGACTTTAAATAAATGTACAGAGAAATTCTTAATTGAAAAATAAATATCGCAAAAATATCGAATATCGCAATCTCAGAGCCCATATCGCATATCGCAGAAATGTTCAATATCGTGCAGCCCTACTAAACAGGTTACTGTTTCTTTACCTCCACTTCAGCTACCACTAAGGACCACTAATAAGGTCACAAAAAGTACCATGAAATACCTATTATTAAACAGAAGGTCACGGTCTGGCTGGAAGAGTACAATTCAACACAACAGCCTAAAATTGGGCTTGGACAAAACGGCCCCAATGCTAGATCCTCTAGTGCCGCATAATTTTTTTGTGTAGGAAAAAAAAGAAAAGCTAAATGGTTTACAAATATTTAGCAAAAATGTTATTCCAGTACTAAACCAGAATAAAACTGGGACTAGATCAAATGAAATCCCATAATCAGACCAGGTCTACAGCAGAACTGAACCAGGCCTGAAGCAGTTTTCACTCAGAATAAAACCAGTAGGCAAAAACTATTAAATATACTGTATATTTTAGTATTTGGAAGATGTGAATAGGGCTGGATCTTTCCTCATTGTAACACATATAAAAAGTCAGGTCTGAAAATGAGCTTTAGTGCGTCTTTAGGCCCGATCAAACTATTTGTAATACAACAATAAAAGCAGAAATGCTCTTGTAATGCTACACTGACAATATCTAAAATACTACTTAGCACAAAATATGTATTTTATTCCTTTGGCTCTTGTATATGGTCTCAGTAGTCACTGTTTTAGGCTCTGTCTAGTTGTGTCAGTAGCGTGTTAGCTAGCAAATGCAGGTGTACTTCTAGTTAGCTAGCATAATGCTCTTTGCTTCAGAAGCACAAAAACTCATATTTCTTTGAGTAAACTTACCGAAAACATTATCTCTAGACTTTGACAAAATAACATAGTGCAAGTAGTTACTTGTTTTTGCGTGCATAAAATGGTCAAATCTCATAAGGTAAACGTTTTCACAGGGAAAGTCATAAAAGCTCACGTTTTTCTTCACAAACGTCTCGTAGTTTGAGTCAGCGGCTGGTCAGTCGGTGTCTGAGTTAAAATGTCCAAAAGTTATGTCTTCTTTCAGTAGAAACCGTCGAATGAAGCTCACAAATTCAGAGTTTTGCTCGCAGTCTGGGTTTGCAAAGTTTGCAAGGACAGGCGTCTTTTAAAAACACGCACTGGGCAACAGCAGCACGTGCGCGCTGACGTCAGAACGCGCGTGCTTTTGACCGTAAAGATGTTGGATAATGTAAATATCTCTGTAATTTAATAATCTAATAGTATATAGTATGTCACCACAATAATGTAAGATAAGGAAATAAAGAATAGGAAATAAAGCAGAAATTCTTTACATAAAAATGAACTCCAAAATGGGCGTTTAATTTTAAGTGATTTCCTCCCTGCTTCTCTCTGTCTAGCTCCAGGTTCTGTTCTGTTTATATCTCTGGTTCTTACTGGAGCTTTAGTTCTCGTCTCTGCGGCTCTGTCCACGGGCCTCAAAGTGAGACAGAAATATTTAGTATATAATTGAATGCAAAACGTTTACCAAAGCCTGGATCTGACCCAAACCAGATCTACAGCACTATTTCTGTCCAGCAGGAGGCTCCACCACTAACACAAACAGATATTTAAAATGTATTGATGTCTCTACGTCTAACATTGTCACACTGTAATTACTGGCAAGCGTGTTTATTATGTATGAGACTTTTCTTTTTTATGTTTAGAAGAGTTTATTTAAGAGCACATTGTTGTCAAAATAAATTATTGGTCTCAATCAAAATGTGTCTGTATCTTCATATCAGTATTACCTACAAAATGTACTTTCTGTCAATGAGTAAAGACAAATGTCATCATTAGTTTGATCAGTTGTAGGGTTAGTAGTATTATTCTAATAAAACTTCCTCTGTGTCGATAACTAATGACTAATGGTTCAAAAATGCAATGAAATAAAAAAAACAGGGCGTTATGTTAAACCAGCCCATCAGGGTGAGAATGTGGGTTATTCTGAAGCTGTTTGTGGTCAATAGGCTACTCTATGTAAAACAAAAACAAAAAACAAGAACAAAAGAGAGCAGACAAGTTCTTTAGAGAAGTGGCTCTGTTTGTGAAAATACAAATATGAGATACAGTATACTTTTAATCCAGCTTTTCTGTAAGTACATTTTCTTTTTATAGTTCATTAATTTATATTTATGTAGTAATTATAGTGATTTGTATTTGACTGAGTTTATGTGTGTTTGTTGAACAGTGCTGAGTGAAGGACTTCCTGGTGTCGTCTTTGGACTGACTTACAGAGTCACAGAGGGACAAGACATCTCTGTGGATTGTCAATTTAAATTTACTGGATTTAAAATAAATTTCTGTAAAAATAACTGTGATAACAAAGGAAACATTTTGATTAAGACAACAGAAAACAAAGCTGAGAATAGCAGATATAAAGTAAAGTTTAATGAAGACACCTACAAAATGACAGTGGGAATCAAGAAAGTGAAGCTATCTGACTCTGGACAATACCAGTGCAGGTTGGAAAGAAAATGGTGGTCTGATGGCACAGATGAATTTAGTATTCAAGTCAATAAAGGTAAGTCTACATTTAAATTCATACCTTTCTCACATAAACTGTTTGAATTAGTTTTGTTCCTGTTTGTATTGTATTTGAAAAAGTGTATTTTGTGTCATAGCATTTTCATAGAAATTAAGATCCTTTAATTGTGTTTGCATAAGGTGTGTGGCATGCATTACTCACAACTTCATACTCTTCGAACATTTAACGGGAAGTCAAAATGCAAAGATTAATACGTCACTGTGTTAAATGTGTCTGATAAGTGTCTCTGTTTTCAGCTCCTTTACCTGTCAAACCTTCTGCTTCTGTGATCACACTGACAACTGCAGGTAAATCCACACACGGTTCTTATCCTGGTCCAAGTCCTGATCCAGACTCTGGCTTCTCCACTATCACATCTGAGCAAAAACAACAGTCTGACACTGCACACAGATTTACACAAACAGGTAGAATTAATAAAATATGCAATAATCACCATCATTTCCGAACAATTAAAGGTCTCATGTTAGGCTAAATTCACTTCTGGAAGATCTTAGCCATGTTAGAAAGTTGCTATATAGGTCACCAAGACATCTCCAAACGTATGCTAGTTGTTTTACTCACAAACGTTTAGGTGAAGTCATGAAATAATAGACATATTGACTATTTCAGTCTTTGTAGTCTATACTAGAATTATTGTAGCTTGAGGCTGTTTTTGAACAATCTTTTTCTTCTGGCTTTTTTTTTTTTTACTCCTAAAAAGCCTTTAATATCTTTAGTTAAAGGTGGAAAGAATTGAGCTGACTCTATAAAGATGTGGAGTTTAAAACACAGTGAAATGTTTTTAGTCTGAGCAAAGAATATGGCTTGTACATGCAGGATTTGTGCGTTAAAATGGTTGAAGCAAAACACTTTTTTTTACAAAATGTAAAACAAATAGCACAATATAGGACCTTTAATAACTAGGCAATGCTTCTAATGTTCTACTTATTAGCAAGTATGAATAAAATATATAGCAAAAATAAACACACTTTCAGTCGCTCTCTCTCTGTCTCTCCAGGTTCTGTTCTGTTTATATCTCTGGTTCTTACTGGAGCTTTAGTTCTTGTCTCTGTGGCTCTGCTTCTTGTGTTTTTTTGCAGAAAGAGAGTCCACAGGTCTCCAGGTGGGTCAGAATTATTAGTTAGGTTTTTATCATTGAATGCAAAACCAATCATAATCACTGTGTTTTCTACCAGACACTGCCAGAGACTGTGTTTACCAAAGTCTGGATCTGGACTCTGTTGACCCAAACCAGATTTACAGCACTATTTCTGTCCAACAGGAGGCTCCACCACTAACACAAACAGACATTTAAAATGCATTGATGATAAATGTCATATTGGAATTACTGGCAAGCATGTTTATTTTGTTAGGAGACTTTTCTGTCTTCTTCATGTTTAGAAGAGTTTATTTAAGAGCACAATGTTGTCGTAAATGATTGATCTCAATCAAAATGTGTCTTCATATCCAGTATAACCAATGAAAAGTACTTGCATTTTCTGTCAGTGGGTAAAGACAAATGCCTAAAAAACATGTCTTCTTTCACTGAGGCCAGAGAAGGGCATCTGGCATAAAATTTATTTGGAATGGAGAATAAGTAATATTAGTGTGTAATAAACTTCCTGAGTGTTAAAATAATGTTATAAGTGTTATAGTGTTCTTTCATCATTAGTTTGCTCAGTTGTATTAAGAATGATTCATACATGTTTTTTGTCCTGCAGCACCGAAAATTCCTGTTTTGTAGTACTAGTATAGGTTTGCAAAAGGCAAACAAGAACTAATAATAAAATGCATTTCCATAGTCATCCCAGTATATTTTGGCCAATAAAAAGCACTCCAATATAGACATAAAAGCAATGTCTATGTAATTTTATGTCTATGTATTGGATTGCTATGCTTTGTTTACATTGCATTGCCACACTGAGTGAGAGGTAATGTCAATCAATCCATTAATAATATTCAAATAAAACTTCCCCTGTATTGATAGCTAATGACTATTGGTTCAAAAATGCAATGAATAAAAAACAGGATGTTATGTTAAATCCGCCCATCATCAGGATGAGAATGTGGGTTGTTCTGAAGCTGTTTGTGGTCAATACTCTGCAAAAAAAAAAAAAAAAAAAGAAAGAAAGAAAAAGCAAGAGAGAGCAGAGGTGGCTCTGCTTGGAAAAAACAAATATGAGATACAATATACTTCTAATCCAGCTTTTCTGTAAGTAAACTTTATTTTTGTATAATCATGTAGTAATTAGTGATTTACAATTGACTGTATTTATGTGTGTTTGTTGAACAGTGCTGAGTGAAGGTGTCGTCTTTGGACTGACTTACAGAGTCACAGAGGGACAAGACATCACTGTGGATTGTCAATTTGAACTTTCTGGGAGTAAAAGAATCTTCTGTAAACATAACTGTGATAACAAAGGAAACATTTTGATTAAGACAACAGAAAACAAAGCTGAGAATAGCAGATATAAAGTAAAGTTTAATGAAGACACCTACAAATGACAGTGGGAATCAAGAAAGTGAAGCTATCTGACTCTGGACCATACCAGTGCAGGTTAGAAAGGAGATTGATTTTTAATGGCACAAGGGAATTTAGTATTCAAGTCAACAAAGGTAAGTCTACATTTAAATTAATACCTTTCTCAATAAATTGTTTAAATTAGTTTTGTTCCAGTTTGTATTTTAGCTTAAAAATGCCACAAAAGTGTATTGTCTTTTCTACTAATTTTGTGTCATAGCATGTTTGTAGAATTAAGATACTTTTGCTTGCTAATTGAGTGACTGCGTAATTTGTATTACGCAGTCACTATTTGCTCTAGTAGTTCTTTATCTTTTATTATTATTATAGAAACAAATTTTGTCCGTTTTCACAGGTCGCATTTTTTTGTAGATTTTTATCGTTCTAGCTTTTTTATGTTTAGTTTGTAGGTGTGATTCTTGCTATTACTTTTGGTATTCGTAACTTTTGTAGTTTTTGTAAAAATTAAAGCTCAATGTGGAATTTTTCCTATTAATTATAATGGGAACATTTTGGCAGTTGTATTTTTTGTGTCTTTTGTCTTTTTGCAGCCATTTTTTTTTCAGCTTTGTATTTATTGCAGCTCTATCAGTTGTAGCTTTAATTGCAGTACTTGTATCTCTTGTACTTTTGCAGTATTTACAGTACTTTGTAGTACTTGTACTTTTTCCATTGACTTTAATAGAAAATGTTTTTGCTTTCACAAGTTCCACTTTTTTTGTGAATTTTCATTTTTCAGCTTTTTTATATTCTGTATGACAAGGCGACTCCTCGCATTACTTTGGTACTTCTACACATTGTAGTATTTGCAGTACTTGTACTTTGTAGTACTTTTAGACTTTCCATTCATTTCTAATGGGAATTTTTTGGCAGTTGTGTTTTTTGTGTCTTTTGCTCTTTTGCAGCCAATGTTTTTCAGCTTTGTATTTATTGCAGCTCTATCCGTTGTGGCTTTACTTGCAGCACTTGTATCTCTTGTACTTTTGCAGTATTTGCAGTACTTTGTAGTACTTGTACCTGTTCCATTGACTTTAATAGAAAATGTTTTTGCTTTCACAAGTTACATTTTTTTGTGAATTTAAATTTTTATGCCTTTTTCATGTTCTGTGTGACGGGGCGACTCCTCGCATTACTTTTGGTACTTCTACACATTGTAGTATTTGCAGTACTTGTACTTTGTAGTACTTTTAGACTTTCCATTCATTTCTAATAGGAATATTTTAGCAGTTGTATTTTTTGTGTCTTTTCTTCTTTTGCAGCCAATGTTTTGCAGCTTTGTATTTATTGCAGCTCTATCAGTTGTGGCTTTGCTTGCAGTACTTGTATCTCTTGTACTTTTGCAGTATTTGTAGTACTTTGTAGTACTTGTACCTGTTCCATTGACTTTAATAGAAAATGTTTTTGCTTTCACAAGTTACATTTTTTTGTGAATTAAAATTTTTCTGCCTTTTTCATGTTCTGTGTGACGGGGCGACTCCTCGCATTACTTTTGGTACTTCTACACACAATAGCATTTGCAGTACTTGTACTTTGTAGTACTTTTAGGCTTCCCATTCATTTAAATAGAACTTTATCATAGGCTGAACATTTTGCATGTTTGTAACTTTCTTTTACATGTTTCTACAATTGTTCAGTTTGTGAAGTTGTGTGAATTATACTATCACTTGTACTACTTGTAATTTTTGAAGTAATTTGAAATACTTTGCAGTACTTTGTAGTACTTTTCATTTTCTATTCGAAATAATAGGATTTTTTCATAAGTTGTTCTTTGAGCAGGTTTATGCCTCTTCTGAAGCCTCTGGTTTTGTACTTTGTGTTTCACAGTCACTCAGGTCAGACTCCAGGACTAATGCAGTAAAACTACTACAGCAGAAATACAGGAAACCGTTTTCCAGATTTTCACAATAAAAGCACTGTAAAACAACGTTTTTGGACTTTTCAAAATAAAAGCACTG
Source organism: Mugilogobius chulae (assembly GCA_038363315.1). NCBI lineage: Eukaryota > Metazoa > Chordata > Actinopteri > Gobiiformes > Gobiidae > Mugilogobius > Mugilogobius chulae. The sequence continues at coordinate 21,376,810 of CM076414.1, forward strand.
TAAAACAATGTTTTGGGGATTTTCACAGTGAAAGCACTGTAAAACAACGTTTTTGGACTTTTCACAATAAAAGCACTGTAAAACAACGTTTTTGGACTTTTCACAATAAAAGCACTGTAAAACAACATTTTGGCATTTTCACAATAAAAGCACTGTAAAACAACGTTATTGGGATTTTCACAATAAAAGCACTGTAAAACAACGTTATTGAGATTTTCACAATAAAAGCACTGTAAAACAACGTTTTTGGGATTTTCACAATAAAAGCACTGTAAAACAACGTTTTGGGGATTTTCACAATAAAAGCACAGTAAACAAAGTTTTTGGACTTTTCACAATAAAGCACTGTAAACTACATTTTTGGACTTTTCACAATAAAAGCACTGTAAAACAACGTTTTGGGGATTTTCACAATAAAAGCACTGTAAAACAACGTTTTGGGTATTTCAGAATAAAAGCACTGTAAAACAACGTTATTAAGATTTTCACAATAAAAGCACTGTAAAACAACGTTTTGGGTATTTTCACAATAAAAGCATTCTAAAACAACGTTTTTGGGATTTTCACAATAAAAGCACAGTAAAACAACGTTTTTGGACTTTTCACTCTAAAAGCACTGTAAAACAACGTTTTGGGGATTTTCACAATAAAAGCACAGTAAAACAACGGTTTTGGACTTTTCACAATAAAAGCACTGTAAAACAACGTTTTTGGACTTTTCACAGTAAAAGCACCGTAAAACAATGTTTTGGGGTATTTTTACAATAAAAGCAGTGTAAAAGCACTGTAAACAAAACACACACACACACTTTATTGCATCATATTTTGTTTATATATTTGTAACTTTTGTTGTTTTTGTCAAAATTATAGCTGAATATGGTGGTTTTTTTTATTATAAAGGAAATATTTTGTACTTTTGCAGCCAATTTTTTGCAGCTTTGTATTTATTGCAGCTGTATCAGTTGTTGTTTTACTTGCAGTACTTGTATCTCTTGTACTTTTGCAGTGTTGTTGATTTAATTTTTACAATTCAATATCTGCTTTTCCTGAATGATTGTTGCTGCTACTTTTTAATGTACTGTTTTGTTTCTTTTTATGTTGAGTCTTAAAATATTTTTCATTTTTTGCCAGTTGTAGCATTTCCACCTCGCATCAAAAGCAGTCACTCGCAATGGCTTCAGCCATTGCATAAGTATCTAGTTGTGTTTGTATGAGGTGTGTGAAATGCATCAATCACATCTTCATACACTTCACAGTTTCACTTCCTGTTAAATGTTCAAAAATAAATACGTCATTGTGTTAAATGTGTCCGATAAGTGTCTCTGTTCAGCTCCTTCACCTGTCAAACCTTCTGTACTGACAACTGCAGGTAAATCCACACACGGTTCTCATCCTGGTCCAAGTCCTGATCCAGACTGTGGCCTCTCCACCATCACATCTGAGCAAAAACAACAGTCTGAAGCTCCATACAGACTCACACAAACAGGTAGAATGAATAAAATATGCAATAATCACCATCATTTCAACCAATTAAAGATCTCATATTAGGCTAAATTCACCTCTGGAAGCTCATGTAAGAAAGTTGCTACGTCACTAATACATCTCCAAACTCATGCTTGTTTCATTCACAAATCTATAAGTGATGTCATGAAGTGATAGATTTATTTTTATCTGCTATTTCAGTCTTTATTGAACTCTTAATAGTATACTAGAATCATTGTGGCTTGATGCTATTTTGAACAATTATTTTGTTCATGCTTTCTTTCTTTTTTTTTTTTCTTCCTAAAAACCTTCATTATCTTTAGTTAAACTGTAAAGTGAAATGGAAAGAATTTAGCTGACTCTAGTGAAGGTGTGGACTTTAAAACAGTGTGTTTTTTTTCTAAAGAAAGAAGATTTCTTGTACATGCTGGATTTGTGTGTTAAAATGGGCTTGGTTGAAGCAAAACCCAACTTCTGGTGTTTCTAAAGACAGAGCAAAATTACAAAATGTTCAAAATTAGAATAATATAGGACCTTTAATAAGTAGGCTATGCTGCTAATGTTCTATATATTATTAGCAAGTAAAAATAAAAAATACAGCAAGAATCCACACAATTTTAGTCTCTGTCTCTCTCTGTGTCTCTCCAGGTTCGGTTCTGTTTATTTCTCTGGTTCTTACTGGAGCTTTAGTTCTCGTCTCTGCGGTTCTACTTCTTGTGTTTTTCTGCAGAAAAAAAGTCCACAGGCCTCAAGGTGAGTCAGAAATATTAGGTTTATCATTGAATGCAAAACTAATTAAGATAAGATAAGATATTCCTTTATTTGTCCCATGATGAGGAAATTCCAATGTTGCAACGTACATTATAAGAACAGCAGGGGAAAATAGGAAGCATGCGATCAAACAAGATAACTTAAAATAGACTTAAAATATATATAAAGATACATTAGTTAAAGGACTCTTATTTACAATAAATGTTCGCTATGGCACAGTGCTGGATATGGCAGGATAAATAGATAAAGTGGCATCAGAATATAGTATTATGTACAATATATGACTATTATTATGTACAACTGCAGCAGATGAACAGAATAAATAACCAGTAATAAATATGAGGTAAAAGTATGACTATGTTTATGTACAGAGCAGCAGTTAAGAAGGTGTAAAAAGAGGGTGTAAATAGGTGTAAATAGAGGTGAATAAGTGATTATAATCATAATCACTATGAAATGTTTTCTACCAGACGCTGCCAGAGACTGCGTTTACCAAAGTCTGGATCTGGACTCTGTTGACCCAAACCAGATCTACAGCACTATTTCTGTCCAGCAGGAGGCTCCACCACTAACACAAACAGATATTTAAAATGTATTGATGTCTACCTCTAACATTGTCACACTGGAATTACTGGAAAGCACGTTTATTATGTTAGGAGACTTTTCTTTCTTTTTTTATGTTTAGAAGAGTTTATTTAAGAGCACAATGTTGTCGTAATAAATTGCTTCAATCAAAATGTGTCAGTGTCTTCATATCAGTATTACCAATGAAAAGTACTTTGATTTTCTGCCAATGAAAAAAGACAAATGCTAAAAACATGTCTTCTTTCAAAAAAAAAAAAAAAAGGAAGGGCATCTGGCATAAAATGTATTTGGACTGGAGAATAGTATTAAGTAATATTAGTATGTACAATAAACTTCTATAACATGGTGTTTAAACATGTTATAATGTTCTTTCATCATTAGTTTGCTCAGTTGTATTAAGGTTTCTGTTTGTTTTGTCCTGCAGCTGATAATACCTGTTTTCACCCACCCCTTTCCCTGCTCACTTTTCTTTATCTATACAATTACTCAAAATAAATAAATAAATAAAGTAATGAAACCTTTCCAACAAAAAAAGTCATTTAAATTGTGTTAGTTACATTCTGAACACAATGCAAATGACTGACATGTTGTGGTTTCTTACTAAATACATGGACAAACACTAAGCAGGGGGGCAAAAGTGGAGCCTGGGGCCAAACTCGGCCCTCCAAGGGGTTTAATTTGGCCTCTAAAGAGGTCCTGAGATTTGTTAAGAAAGTCTGCCTGTTTATATTTTAAATTGAAAAGATTGTCAAAGTACACCAAATCAGTTTTATTCTGCTAAATCATGCCCATTAAAACTATTCATTCACCATCTTATTGCAAAGCATCATCACGACCTGCTTAATATTAAGGTTTTTTTATTAACTCCTGCGAAACGCCTTGGACTTATGGTGAACAAAAACTATAATAAAATACTTTTTCATGGTGATGCCAGTAATATTTTTGGCCAATAGAAAACAAGTCTGGACCATATAATTAACATCTAATGGACTGTTAACCTGTCAGTCAAGCTGTTCTTAAGGTAATTATCAGAGTGAACAGTGGAGGAGGCGGCACTGGGCTTTGGAACATATGCATCATTAGAAAAAACAGTTACTGGATTCAACTTTCCTTGGAAAATCCTAAATCCTGTCTTCAAGTGAAAATGTAAATGAGCTTTGTAAACTTATTAAGAAAAAAAGCCATATTGGGCGAGTGTTAATGTCAATCATATACATTAGTAGTATTCAAATAAAACTTCCTCTGTGTCGATAACTAATGACTAATAGTTAAAAATGCAATGAATAAAAAACAGGATGTCATGTTAAACCAGCCCATCAGGACATGAAGGTGGGTTATTCTGAAACCATCTGTGGTTAATAGCTACTCTATGCAAAAAAAACAAAACAAAAAAAAAACAAGAACAAAGAAAGCAGACATAACAGAAGTTCTTTACGGAAGTGGTTCTGCTCGTGACAATAAAATATGAGATATAATGCAATTCTAATCCAGCTTTTCTGTAAGTAACCTTCCTTTTTCAGGTCATTAATGATGTATAATCATGTAGTAATTATAGTGATTTACATTTGACTGAGTTTATGTGTGTGTGTTGAACAGTGCTGAGTGAAGGACTTCCTGGTGTTGTCTGTGGATGGACTTACAGAGTCACAGAGGGACAAGACATCTCTGTGGATTGTCAATTTGAATGTTCTGGAAGTAAAAGAATCTTCTGTAAACATAATTGTGATAGCGAAAGAAATATTTTGATTGAGACAACAAAAACAGCGATAAGAATGGAAGATACAGAATTTATTTAATGAAGACACTTTCCAAATGACAGTGAGAATTACTAAAGTGCAGCTGTCTGACTCTGGGCAATACCAGTGCAAGTTGAAAAGGACTTTGTGGGCTGATGGCTGGAGATTTATCGATAGCACCGCTGAAGTTAAGATTCACGTCTCCAAGGGTAAGTCGTTAATTTGAGAAATTCATATCTTTCTCAAAACAATTCAAACTAGTTTTGTTCCAGCTTATATTTTGTTTAAAAAAGCCCTAGTTGGTGAAATGAATTGACTTCTCTATTGTTATTTCTTTCATGTCCTTGCGTTTAATAGAAATTTAAATTCTCTATCATGACAATTGTATTTGCATGAGAATATGGAGAATGCAGTACTCACATTTTCAGAGAAGTGAAACTGCAAAGATAAATATATCGTTGTGCTCAAGATGTAAATTTGCTCAGCTCCAGCACCTGTCAAACCTCCTGTGATCGCACCAACAACTGCAGTCAGACCTAACCACAGTCCTGATCCTGATCCAAGTCCTGACATAACTCCAAGTCCTGATCCAAACTATGGCCTCAGCACCATCACATCTGAACAAGAAGTGTCTGCGGCTCCACAAAACTCCACACAAACAGGTAGAAAATATAGTCAACAACATTAGTTTCAATTATGAGATGTTTTCCAAAATTGTTACACTAAATTCTCACAACACAACAGGTCTTAATGCACACACATGCCGGAAGCCATGATTATAGAAATACATTGCAACACATTATAAACAGAGTGATTGCCTGTAGTGCTACATAATATGAGTAATTGTTTTTAATCCCACATCTTTAGGACCTTTGTTGTACGTGGGAGTGACTTTTGCTGTGATTCTGATCCTCTTCTCAGTTGCACTTTTACTATTTTACTGCAAAAAGAATCAAAACAAAGGTAGAAAAAAAGAACAATTGATTTTTTTTTTTATGGATGTTCTAACAATGCATCTATCTCTTCAGAAGTACAACTGAAAGCTGAGTTTGAGGAAGTTTTTGAGGTGAGTACAGAATAATAATAAACAAAAAAACAACAACACAAAGGGCATCTTCACACTTATGTATTTGGTGCTTTAAGTGAAGTTCAGGGTGTTTTCTGAGAACTTGTGTTTGCACTTAATGTCCACTGGTTAACAATGATGAGACAGTAGTTTGCACAAATCAACTGAGTCAGATGTAATCCAATGACGTTGCTATTTGGATTATTTTCCTGGTTTAGTTCTGGTTCAGATGTGCTGTCGTTTTGCTCAAGATGTCATTTACACCTGAAGTAATCCAAATACAGTATAACCTTTCACAGAATTGGTTTAACTCTAGGCTTAGTCATTTATCTACTATTAAGGTCTGGTTCAACTTCAAGATGGAGTACATGGTTTACACTTTGGAAAATATGAAAAATGTGACTAACTACTTTCTAACTCTTACAAACTTTTTGGTACACGGATGGTTAATATCCACTCAGTAATTTATGACTTTAAACACGGTTGGTAACGAATTTAACTTCTGATTTTTCATGACTTTTCCAAAACTGTTCCCTACATTTCCATGACCTCGTTTCAATCAATTATCGGCTTTCATTAACTGATTAAAACACAACAATTTTAGGGATCTGTAGACATTAAAAATGAAAATGTTGATTTTAATTATTCATCTCTAATATACTTTAAAAAATAGTGAATTTTATTACAGTTTCAAACTAAGCAACAACATTTTCCAATTTAAAGTAACTTGTGGGCACATTTTTAAAACATGATTTTTCTCTCTCTCAACATGAGCAGGACTGTGCCAAAGTAAATCATCTCAAAGTTATTTTTGATCCAATATTTTTATAGTTTTCCAAAACCAGAACAAATCCAAAACTTTTCCAAGGCCTGGAAATTGTAATAGAAATTTCAAATACTTTTCCAGGTTTTCCATGACTGTACGAACCCTGTTAAAAGCATCTTCTTACAGACAGCAAAATGAAACCACCCAAGCATAACTAATCAGAGAGGTACTTTTGACTAGAGAAATAAAATACTTTATTTACTGATTAACAGCAACTTAATTTTGTCCAACAGTGCTGCTTTTACAATAGAGTTTTTGCTAGAAAAGACATTTTTTTCCTCATTTACAACAAAAAAAATCAGGTACTACTGCTTTAAATCTTGTTATGGATCAACACTGGATTTATCTTTGCTCAGTTCTGACAAAACTCATTTTTTATTTACTCAAATAAGTATTTTTAGAATTTCGAGTTGTTTGTGAATGATGGATATAAAAACACAAGTTTATGGTGCAGTTTTATAGTCCATCTTCGGAACTTAGCTCTCTGAAAAATCTGTCCCACTGCCAGAATATAATTGAATAGCTCTAATCTAGGTACACAGTACAAATTGTGTTGTGTGAAATTACTTGATGCAGGCAGTTAATGTCAGCAAATGACTCAACAGCTGAAGAACACAGAAGCCATAATCACTAATTTATCACTTTTTACTTTCTCAATTCCTACAGGGGGACCGAGAGTACGAGGAGATTCCTGAAATGCAGGTCCAGAGAAGATTTGCTTCTGACATTTACAGCTTGGCCTCGGCTTCAAACCATACACAAGTGAGTTACCCCACATCACATTACAATTCAGTTATTAGTTTGATAAACTTACCGCAGCTCTCCTGAAAGACTTTAGTTTTATTATATACAACCATGAAACTCTGACATTGACGTAATTATTTTGGCAAAATTCACAACGTAATTTCTGGCAAAGTACAGCAAAGGTCATTGCTTCATAACCACTGTTGCATGTGGTAACTATGGTTAAAACGAGTGAGTGTTTTGAGGAAGTGCTGGGTAAAAATGTTGTAATGTACTTATGGCAGAGGCGGAAAGCAAAACTGTGTAACCACAACACTGTTCCCTTATTATTAGTTTGCTCAAAATTATATTTGGATTGATTCATGCATGCTTGAGTAGTCTTGGATTGTCCTTATAATCCCCGCTCACTTGTCTGTAATTACTTGCAGTTAATTCAATTTCTGATTAAAATTTTATTTGTTTTATTCTGCATTAAAAATTAACATTTTTAATGCAGAAATGATTTTTATTTCTAACCCATTTTATAATTATTTTTCAAAACATAAGTTGCTGATCTATATAAGCCATGTCATTTAGTCTCTTTTTGATGACACATGGAGAGATTCTGTTTTAGGACTCAAATTACTTCCTGGAATTTCCAATTTGTATTTGTCAATTGTTTCATAAATTGCAACTTTACTGCTGTCAAACAATGATAAAGTATAACAAATGTAGCCAGAGTGGTTATTCAGCCTGGGCAAATACTGCTTCATCTGCTCACCTTCACGCACCACTCTACTGTTCCACCATCATAGACTCAACTCAGCTGCCAGCCTACTTTATTTAACTTAGCTCTTACTTTCATTCCGAAGAGTGGTTTTCGCAGCTCTCCTCCATCCCATCACTTTTACTCTCAATACTATTTTTTTAGACAGTGTTTCTCAAACTATGGCTGCCTCTGGTGGTACTTGAAGCTAGGGCTGCTCGATTATGATGAAAATAATAATCACGATTATTTAAATCATAATTGAAATCACGATTATTCAAAAAATTATTTGCTTAGAGAGAATGCAGAGCATGAGTGTCCCTGAAATTTAGATAGTTTAGTTTAGTTTAGTCTTTATTTGAAGGGACAATGTACAGCGACATTAAGTTAAAAAAACAGAGATGTTCTGCACCAGATTATAGATAGATAGCTAGTTTCCATCTGCAGTCCCTGAGTTACAGAAATAAATAATACAGTGCAATTATACTCATTCAACAATAAGAGCAATAATTCAACCAATCCGACTCATTCACAGACACATCACCAGTCATACGCTAGCATCTGATTCAGACAGATATTTCCTGGCATTGTCAGACACATTCACATGCTATTAATATACATCAATTCAACTACTTTGTACACTAAAATGAAATATGTGACAGATCTCACAAAAGTAAATGTTTTGTGCTTATGACGACAGGTTGAACTACTCTTTTCACTAAAACAAAGTTAAGATTATTGTTATGAAGATTTCACTAAACATTTTACAAAGATCATCCCGGTCTAGCCATTTTTTTTTTGGATTACAAATGTACTTCCTGTTCATAGATGATGACATCACACTAGGGAATTGCTTAGCGATCATATAATAAATTGGGTCAAAACTCTTCTAGTGTAACAGGTTTTCACTTCTTGAGAAAAATACACAACACGCTCATTTTGTTATTTTTATGTTTATAGAGTCAATAAATGTGTTAATTAAAATGTCCTGGTCTCGCTACTGTGATGCCATTAGTTTAGAACTCTGCTCTACTTATTTTCCAACATATTTTCTAACATTTTCTTCACAAACTTGTTCTTGATTCGTGTAAAATTATCATTTTTATTTACTACTATTGCTGATATACTACATTAAATTAAAATGGGACATTTGTTTAAACATCATATGCACAATTACTCTATTACAATTTTCGCAAATGATTACAGCAATAATTGCACAGCGAATCTAAGTATCATTTAGAAACAAATCTAGCCTATTATGGTAAGTGTCTTTTAGAATGGTCTCATTTGGATTACCACTGTTCTAGACCTGATTTTGCCTGATTTGAACAATTTTGTTTTTTTTTTTTATTTCTGTTCATATTAAGCCTTCTACAAATCAATCACCATCATTTATCATTAATCATCATAAAAAAAAAATAATTAGAAAGACACAATTTTTACAGGTCATTTCCCAGTGGATGCTTTGTGCTTTTACTTCTCTACCTTTGAGAACAGACATAACGGTTTTGGAGAAAATAAAGACGCGCTGTAACTGTCCTTTTTCTAAGGTATCGGTAATAAAAGTCGACCTGACACTGGACATTTTTAAGACTATTAAAAACAAACAGACACAAGATCAACCCAATAAAAAAAACTAAATCAAGCCAACATACTGTAGCTAGAACACAAAAGAATAAGAAGTACCTTGTTTGTGCAGGTGGACACTGTGCTGTACTCTGAAGTGAGCTTCACAGGGAACAGCGCCCCTCACAGTCGAACTGAGGAAGTGCTCTACTCTGCAGTACAAACTGAAGACAATCCGCTGTACATCACTGTTTCTGCACCACAAAGAATAAATAAATAATACAAAATAAATACAAACTAATTTCAAATATGTTTTAACATATTCTCTTTGGAACAGTTTTTCTTTTCAATTGAATTCTGAACCATTGGAGAAGTTGTGGGGACTGTGAAAAGGTCTGTGGGCATAATGTTGCCCAAAACGATACTGTTAAATAAAGATAAATTATAATGAATGGAAAATGAATGCTGTTATGGAAATGTGTCAAGTTTTGAAAAGGAGTTTGGATAGTGTTTAAAACCAAGTGACTAATTCTCTCTTTTACATATTTTTAGACATTTAGTTTGGGACATAACCACAAATGTACCTTTTATGATCTTTGACCTTACTACAGCAGTTAAGTATCTTCTCATCATTGCTTGTCATTGTCAAATATAGATTTTGATTGGTTCACAATCCTGAAGCTCAAGATCATTGCAACTAAATCATTAATGCCCTTATGTAATGTTCTCAAATAACACAGCCAAAATAACAGTTTTGAACAGGAAGTCAATTATCCATTTTTGCTATAGTCAAGAGTCCCTGAGAAATGATAAGTCTATCCTTTGAACAGTGCATTACATTGAATTTACAGAGCGCTTTTCAGAACTTTCATAGACGCTTCACAATTTTTTATTATTCATCCCACTCCAGGCCTCACAGCAAGAAGGTTGCAGGTTCGACTCCTGCTCGGGGCCTTTCTGTGTGGAGTTTGCATGTTCCTCCCCATGTCTGGGTGGTTTCCTCCAGGGCACTCTGGTTTCCCCACCAAAGAAATAACATGCAGGCTAGAAAATGCTTTGAGGGCGCTTTGTGACTGTGTCTGTGAAAAGCGCTTTACTAATAAAGATTACTTACTTACGTTCTATGTGGAGTTTGCATGTTTCCTCCAGGTGCTCAGGTTTCCCCTACCACTAAAAATGTACAATAGGCTCTACTCTACCGTCCCCAATGACTACAGATAGAAATCAGCCACAAAGCTAAAATCTGGTGCAAGGCTCTCTCCCACTGTTGATCCAAAAAAAAAAAAAAAATCTAAAATAATAGTACAAACAATTTAATGAATTACATATCTAATTTCTTTGATTCATTGAGTTTTAAACAAGGCAAGATAATGCAGCTGTGTCACCAGCTTTAATAAAAACACACAAAGAGGTTAACCTCATTGTTTACAAGTAGAAATGTCACATCTCCATTTTTACCACTTCTTTAAAATAAAGTACTGTATGCGTGTTTTCCATTTTATTCAATGTTGAGAGTCCTGCATTTTGTGATGCGTAAGTCCAAGACGTCAAACCAAAAGTTGTATCAAAGCATATTTTTTTTTTGTAGTTTGCATTAAAAGTCGTCCATCTGCATCCCAGCTCTTGCAGGTTAACTTATAATAAGTTTGTTTGAAACGTTATTTTTTCCTTCGTACAACTGTCCAGCCGTCATCTTCCTCCTCGTTCATTGCTGAAGAAGATGAAGACACAGGGTTTTTGCAGAATGAGTCCCATTAACAACTGGAGCTGAAGCATCACACTCCATAACCTGGAAAAAAAAGCATAAACATTAGAGTTAATTTTTACATACATATAAATTATGGCAGCACATTTGCCTCTACATTCAGTCATTCATATTGCATAACTGAAAACATAGAACAAATGCAATGTAAAACTTGAAATACAAACCTCATCATCCTCATCGCTCTCTTGGCCGGAGTCTGACTCTGGAGCAGCTGGTGTGACCTTGCCCTTGGTTTGTTCTGACTTGTTTGTCTATGGAGGCCTGCAGCTGCTGTAGTGCCCCCTGCTTCCATTGGCTGAACATTTGAAGCAAGTCCTTGGATAACTACAGGTACAGTGCAAGAAGCATGCATAAAAATTTATTGACATCATGTAATAGACATAATACATCCAATTATTTAGCTTTTTGAAATGGGCGTGTTAGTAATATTATCCAACCTGAGGTAAACTCCCATCATCAACCACTGTGTCAAACTCTTGATCCATCAGTGTTGAGATGTAATCTTCCACCTCAAACTGCTGCAGATCGGCTGAAATACAAAGTTGTAAATAAAGCTCAGAATTCTTGCAAACGTTGTCTGGTGCAGTCATATAGACCAACAGCACAAACTGCCCAAGTGGAATGTAAAATATTAAGACTTGAAGAAAAAAAAAAAGTTCCTCACCGTTGTCATGAAAATACTGCTGCACCACATCCACCATCCAGTCCGCCTTCTGTTGGCCGTAAACCCCTCCAAACCCATTATCTACAGCAATCTGGGAGACAAATGCAATATTGTAGTTTTTTTCCCCAAAACAAACCTCTATCACGCACACTGTCCACACAATTGAGACCCATGATTCGCTCACACCCAAAGAACAGTATTAGATTTAACTGCAAGTACGAAATCGAATTGTAATCTTATTCCTGTGACAGATTTTTTCAAGAATCGCCATATATGATACACAAATTTCTGTCTAGGTAAAAAGTGAGTAAATAGTTTCAGTTACGGAAAAATGGTAAGGGTGTTGTTTATTCATGTTGGAAATCGAGATCGTCCATCAATCCAGAAAATCAAGCCTAAAGTAGTGGAACATGTAAAAACTCATTACCATATCAAGCATTTAATATGACACCCTGACACTAACAACCGAATAGCAGTGGAATACTATCATTTGTACGCATGCTGCTCCAGAGCATGCTATGTTGTTAGCATTAGCTCGATCACCGTGACAGCTAAACGTCACTATTTACTGCATTCTGTCGTGCTTTCTGCCTTACTCGAACATCACGTACTCTCCCTGCAGTTGAACACACTCTCTCCGGTAACACTCACCTGCAGAACGGGCCAGTCGTGTAGAACGGCCCGTACTCCAGCCGTGAACAACTCACGTGAAGCCGAGGAGGCGGCCATGATGGAACTGCCCTAGGCTGTCGCTACGGAGAACCGGGAGGGACAAACCGCATGACTCGTTTCTTTTCTTTTTAAATTCGCAGACTACCCCTGCCTTCTGCCTCTCAAGCAGAAATATTAATTAAATAAAAAAAAAATATAATAATTTTACCGGTGCAACTGCAGTTGGTTTCTAAAAGCGCAAATCAATTTGAACTTCATCACAAGCAGCACAATATTATTATTTTTTATTATCTGAGAGCTTTGACCGCGTATGAACAGCAGGTGGCAGCAACAGACGTCTGGTTCTTTTCCATTACACTTTAAATACACATCTCACCTGTGATCTTGTGAATAGCAGACATGCGATATATCTGAATATAAAAAATGTAGGAGTCCAAATTAAACAAAGTATTTATTTGTCTTCAAAATAACTATTGCAGAGCCATTCAATCAATATGCAGCCCGAGGGCCAGATCAGGACCCCCAACCAAGTAAATCAGGCCCCTGGTCCATTTTACAAACATTAGAAAACGTATTGGTTTTATATTTACTGGTATAATTTGAGACTAGTACTTGTTTAGACCTGGTTTGATTCTGGCTAGATGATCTAGTCTTGCCCTCATTTGGTTCCTGCTCTGCATCCAAATGACAATATTTCATGTTAGTACTGTAAATTCTTTTGTATTTTGATTCCATATAAAGCTAATGTAGCAGTAGTTATTTGGCAATGTTCAAACAAATTTAATGTTGGGGATATTTTGTGTGATCCCACAGGTGGTGTGCGAAATCTGGCCCTCTTAAAAAATAAAGTTGAATTATTGCATAGAGCCTATTACTGCAATAAGAGCCTATATTTAATTTCACATCATTTTTAGTGCAAACATTATGTTTTACATGTAATATCTTTCAATCTTTGAGATCTGTTTTTTAATCTAATACTGAGTCAAAGTAATACTTTCTCAAATTGCTTGGCATCAGTCATGCTTCAATTTCAAATCACAAAAAAAACATTTAATTATCAATACAACAAATATCTGACCATAACATTATTTAACATATTCTCTGGTAGCCACATAATCAAATACATAAACAACACCAAAATTTGTCCCAAACAGAGTCTATGACAGTTCCAGTTTAGGGCATTGAAGGTGAAGACAATGAAGTTACTGAACAACTTCTTTTCTGTTTGTTATATAGATTTCTTAATAAATAAAACTTCTCATAACTTCTTCTTGTTGATTCAACTGATGTCAATCTTGAATCTGTTTCTTGAGTTAATCAGCCCAGAGCAAAAGGAAAAGCTCAAGTGCATCCATATTTGGAGCCAGAGTTCACTTGTGCTTGGTTGCTGGTGATGAGGTTTGCTGATAAGTAGGTCAAGATGAGGTTTGCTTGTCATGGATAATCTAAGATGTGAGGGAGAAGATCATTAATTGTGACATATGCAGCTCATACAAGGGACTAATCTAAAACTAAAGCTGAACAGTATGTCTTTGTACAACTGTGTATTCCATAGAGGGGATTAACATGTACAAATATGGTCAATGTCAGTTCGTTAAGCAGTGTCTAAAATATTCATAAATGACATTTGCGAGTTTCTGTGTGACCTGAGGACTTCTTGCATTCATCTTACTCTGAACTGAGCTATGATTGGCTGAAAACGGCACCCATCAAAATAACATAGAAAATCAATTATGGCTTCAGCTGGAACATGAGCGGTGACATGCAGTGAAACTTACGTGAGACACAGGCTGGACCAGGACTAAATCGTGCCTAGTTAGTGCCTTGCTCGTGGGCTGGAGGTATGAAAGTTTAATTGTGATTTAAATATTGAGCAGAGAAGCTCGAGATGTCAGAACTCATCTGTTCCACCTCTGCAGTGTCTGAGGACTGAGGCTGTTTCATAATCTGCATTGGTGTTATTTCTTTAAAAGTGATTCATTTATGATGGTAAAATAAAAAAAGGCAAGAAACGTTCCAAAATGTGTCCAGATTTGCAATTTGTAGAAGGCAATGCCAAAAAGATTGAAAATCTGTAGTAACTAACTAAGCAGACGCCTTTGTTCATAGGCATACATTTTTTTGTAGAATCTGGACGTAATGTTGGTGTACAGATTTTACCAGACAGATGCAAAAATAATGGACTCTGTTTACTTTACACTTAGTTGTTAGACGTAGTTTAGTTTTGGCTTGTTAGACCTTTTTTTTTTAAATAATTTATTAAAATACCCACTGGTCTTTTAAAGGTGCACAGAGAGTATGCCATTAAGATTGTTTTGCTTGTAATGTTTCAGAATATGTATTTTATCACGGAGTTCTGTGGAGAGGCGACTCTACTTATAAAGATATTGAATGATATAAGCCAGCTGCACACTAAAGGAGTTTGGGATCTTTTGCGATTTTTAGAAAAGAACAGGCCACAGACATCAGGACATTTACAACGACTATTTGTCTCACAGTCGTATCATGTGGCAGAAGAACAGAGATGACACAGACTTGTGGAGCGCAGCAGCGAGTGGAGAACAGTGTGTGTGTCACGTGATCGAGCACAGAGTGTTTTCTTTCATGTGCGCTGTTATAGCAGTGAAACAACATCAACATTGATGAAACGCCACTGGATTAAACCAGGTTTATAAAGGTCACAGGAGAGCAGAGGGTCATTAAAGGTCAGGAAACTGTTACCACTGACTCATTGTGGTTACATGTTGGTTATGTTATATTGTCTAGTAAAGTTGCTTCGAACATAATTTAAGGAGCAGGCGCGTTGGAGATGACATGCGTAATGCTCTTTAAAAAAACGAATCCCTCACTTTGACTACTTGCAGAAAGCGTTACATTTATTAACAGATGATGAGGCAATGTTTCTTCTTTATTTTACAAATTAAGAGCACGATGTGAACCTCACCATGATGCATCTTGACAAATAGTCGTAACAGAGTCGCAGTGACGCACAGACATAAAGAAACAACAAAAAATCTCTTACGAAAATCGTTACTCTGGCCACGCCCCCCACCAAACTCGTAACGAGGCACATCAGGCTTAATAATGGGCAAAAACTCCTGTAGTGTGCAGAAGGCTTTGCAGTGTTTTTTTTTAAACTTTAAAAATATTTGTAAATTTAAAGAAATGCATAATTTTATACTGTGTACATTTCTGGAAAAACCTCTCCATTAAGACAAGACAAAAATACACAGTGTGCATTTAAACAATGAAACTTAGAGTATAAACTAAGAGATTTCACACATTTTACATCCAGTTAAAGGTCTGAGAGATTCAAATTGAAAATGACTTTCAGATGAGAATCAAAACGGCTCGATCTTCTCTGTCCAGATGACAACTTTGAAGGCTTTCTACTAAGGACCACTCCTAGACGAATGAGGGATTACACCATCTACTGTTGGCAGAATTGCCTTTCCACAGCTCTGACATGCTGGCTAAGTACCTCACAGTAACATGTATTTCTATACTCAGAGATCCGTAATGGAAAGTCCAGTAAGTCACTTTTTCAACCCATTAGATCCTTCCTTATTAATATTAGTGCTGGTTATATCTCTATACACACACCTACAATGGTCCTATTATCAGAACTGCTCATCGTCTGTATGTGTCTGTATGTTTTTACCTGTTTTTGAAGATGTTTAAAGTGCATTTATTGCGTCCTGTCAGGCTCGATTTTTGTCTCTCCATTTGTTTTTCATTTGGAGTTTTTTGGGAAACTCGAGCAGCTTCCACCACAGCCTAATATGACAAAACAAAAATAGACAAAGCATTTATGCCATTTAGAAGATTTCATAAAACAATGTTGATAGTTTTCACATATATTCAGTAATTCGACCATAATATCCAATCTGAGCCAGGAGAATTTAGCTGGATTTTTTTCTAGAGCTAACCTAAATGTCTTTCCGACTTTTGACAGATTGTGCAAATGAAATGTAGATATAAAAACATTTCCACGCTATCAACAGAAATGTAAATGAATAGTAAGAGTGCATCAAACTTTAATAAACCTTCCTAGTCTCAAGGACACTTTACAATACAAACTAAATCAGTACAGCCAAATATCAAAGTATATCTACTAATGTTTGCCACATGCCCCAGACAGTCTAATTTTAAACTATTAGAAACATTAGTTACTTGTGGTGGTACCTTGAAGCTCCTCTTCCTCTTCTGCACGTTCTGCTCCGGGTGGAAGATGATGACGTAGACTTTGGGCATGTAGAGCATCCCCAGGGACACGGAGGCGCTCAGGGACATGGACACGGTCAGGGTGGCCGTCTGGATGAACAGCTGAAGAGACAAAACAAAGAGCTACAGCATTACGACCACTTACAGGTGAGGTGAATTGGGTAACAACAGCTACAGTTGAGAGCATGTTACTAAATAAAATGAGTGTGCCTCAAAGTGGCTACATGGGAATTTTGAACCCTACATTATTTCTCCAAATCAGACCCTCTAACCCTTTTTTTTTTTTTTTTTTTTTTTGAGCAATTGCAAGTAAATACGGATAAGTGGGCTTGGACATGGAGTAGGTGAAAACAGAGATTTTCCTGAATACTCCAGCACCAGGTTTTCATCCTGTGTGCCAGGGAACTCTAATGTGCTTTAAAGTACTGCTTGCTGTGCCTTGAATACAGTATATGTCTTATTCATAAATATATTCTTATAATTTACCACTTTAGAAAGCAAAAGTGACACTATTCTAAGGTGCCAGACAATAGCATGGACAAAGCAAGATAAAGCTTGTGCCTTAAGAGAAATAAATGAGGTTGTCAGTTTAAGTCTCACCTAGACCAACATTAATTTGAAGAGTATTGTACATTATTAGCTGTTTCAATCAGCAGTTGAGTAACATAAGCAAGTGAAGCAATTCTTCCTAATTTAAGCTCAATAAATTCCTCTTGTGTTATTGCAGTATGGCTGAATTGTATAGCTACTTACAATGTCACATATTTGTCACATGTAATCAACAAGCTCCAGTGGCGCAATCGGTCAGCGCGCGGTACTTATAAGACAGTAACCTGCAAAGTGATGCCGAGGTTGTGAGTTACAAGCCTCACCTGGAGCAAGATTTCAACATTTTTATGCATTAAATTCTAGAAACAGGTAAAAGAAAGGACAGTTATGGCTATAGTGCAGTATGTAAAGTTAGTTCCTTGTGTGCATACGATCTGATGCAAGAAAACATAGAAAGAAATTTGCTTCTTCCTTAATGAACTTGCTTTTAATAAAATGACTGATTCTGATCTACTACAACATAAACACGAGAATATCGCACAGTTCTGCTCCATTTTGTTCTTTCATTTCACTTTACTAATCCTTGCAAACACCATCTTTCATCTTCTATTGAATTTCATAGATTTTTTTTCCACTGCAGAAGAAAATCTATCAGCCTGAGAAATCCCTGTTTGAATGTTTACCTGTTTCCAGTCTTTATTCACTATCCAGGATTTTGGCCAAACTTCTTATTCCAAAGATTTTATTCAGTCCAAAATCTAGTGCAGGGTTTGAAGCAGCATCTTGGTTTGAAAATGACTTTTTGTTGAATGGGTGATTGTAATTATTTTGGGTTCTAATCTGGTTAATCCCACAACGCTCCAGTTTGGGGGTATAATTATTGCATTAGTGTCCTTTTTGAGAATACTGCATGCTCCATTTCTTCTACTCTGTTTAATTATGGCCCAATAAACTTGACCTGTTATGAATAAACTCTGCAGTGACCTTAGGTGAACCACAGACGTTCAATGACCTCGTCAATTATGTAATATTGAGTCATGAACAGTTCATTAACACTAACTCACAACCTCCGTACTCTTTGTTTAAATGTCTATATAGGGTTATTGTCTGTTGTTTGTAGTATGTTTTGTTGTTGTAACTTTCGAAAAAAATAAAACAAATGTGCAGATTTCAAAAAATTATTGCAATGCTGGACAACAGGGACTAAAGTAGAATTACGGTCAGAAACATTTTCAAAATGCAGCGTTTTCAGCTCCAGTGGCGCAATCGGTCAGTGTGCGGTACTTCTAAGACAGTAACCTGCAGAGAGATGCCGAGGTTGTGAGTTCGAGCCTCACCTGGAGCAAGATGCACATTTAGAAATAACACTTTTGAGTATAGACTCAAACTCAATTATTGTGGAAACTTGGGTAGAAAGGCAATATTTCAGACTTTTATCCTAATATTTTTCATTTCCCAAACACCTAAATCTCAATTTTTTAAGACATGTTCATTTGAGTATTGCTAACAAGATAAGGACAAAAATATGTCAATATCGGTCAGCCCTAGTGATAAGACATTTAGTGCATGGTCTTCTACAGTTATACAGTTTTATTTGCCCACATTTGATCCACTTTTTGCTGGTCCTCTGCAGCAGTGACGTAGTCCAATTCAAATGTGTCTTACCCTTACGCATGGTAGAGTCCCGTTTTAGATATGGTTGTACACAAAAAGCTTAATCTTTCCGTCCCGCACCATAAACAGCACCACACCTATTCAAACTTGAACAAACTGTAATATAGGCTCATCCAAATCAACCCACAACTCTGCATTCTCTTCTCATACCAACTGTTGGTTAGAAAAGCTCTCTCTATTATGCCAATGTTAGAATCATGTTCAATACACATCCAAATAGTTCAAGTAAGTGAACTTAATTTATAAACTGAAGTGATATTGTAATCTCTTTACATTTATTGTTGCAGGGTTTTCACATTGTAATCAAGAGGAACAGTAGACTAATATACGTACATGATTCTGAGGTCATTAGATCAAGCCTCTCTGAGAGCAAGATTCATTTTGAAATTGTATTATTCATCTGTCAGCTACTTAAAGTTAGAAGTTCAGTACTGTATATGAATCTTTCCAGCTTTTGTTTTTTTAATACTACTTACAAACATTAATTCTTTTTCATGGTCATTCAAATACTACCAAGCTCCAGTGGTGCAATCGGTCAGCGTGCGGTACTTATAAGACAGTCACCTGCAGAGTGATGCCGAGGTTGTGAGTTCAAGCCTCACCTGGAGCAAGGCTTTAATGTTCTTTTGAATTATATTGTAACAGTTAAGAATCCAAATCAACCCACTCTCCATTCTTGCTTTTCCCCTTACGCCCAATATAGAATCATTCAATTCACAAACTGAATTGATTTAAAATCTCTTCTCATATATTGTTGTTGGTTTTTCACAATGTAAACAAGAGGAGCAGTAGAATATCAACGTGATGCTGACGTGAGTTCAACTCTCACTTAGAGCAAGATTCATTTTGAAATAGTATTGTATATTTGTTAACTATTTCAAGTCAACAGTTCAGAGACATAGTAGAAAGACTTCAAACGTTACATTCTTTTTCATGGAACACATGTAAGTAACAAGCTCCAGTGGGCAATCGGTCAGCGCGCGGTACTTATAAGACAGTAACCTGCAGAGTGATGCCGAGGTTGTGAGTTCGAGCCTCACCTGGAGCAAAGCTTCAATATTTTATGCATTAAATTCTAGCAACAGGTAAAATGTAATAGGCGTATGCTATCGATATCAGCATCCACGTGTCATGAGAAAGGACAGTTATGGCTGTAGTGCAATATGAAGTAAAGTTGGTTCATGTGATGCCAGATGAGAGGGTTAGACTTTTCACCTTCTCTGTAGACTGAGCTGTGCCGAAGAATATTGGCACGAATGCGAGCCACACGATGCAGGTGGTGTACATGGTGAAGCCGATGGGTTTGGCCTCGTTGAATGTCTCTGGAACTCCTCGACTCTTCACTGCGTAAACTGTGCATGTGACCTACAAAACAGAACAGGAAGTCAACCAACAAACAATAGTTCAGTACTGTATATGGCATCTTCTTCTGAAATAGTAATAGTTTGTTCACTTTTGCTTTAGCATTCACCTGTATCTACTTAAATGAGACTTTTTGCAGTATATATGATTGCATATATAAAAAATATAAGTGCGAAAGACAGGTTAGATCATCATATAATCAGTGAGCATGATTATATTTAAGATTTCACCAAACAATTAGCTTGTCAAACACATTCCTTTATAAACACACTTTTCTTTTGGAAAAGTATTCCCCTGATTTATTAAGTCTTTAACATGTGTCAAAAAACCAACCAACATCTCACTGTTCACTGCCTGATTTTTTAGCAATTTCTTATTTTAGATTGAGCTAGTGACAACCTCATAAAAATGAACTAAACAGGAAATGAACATGCCAGCAAGATGTTAGCTTTTTCAAAAATAAACAGGCCTTCTCCAATCAGAGTCGGTGCCGAATTTGAGCCAAAACCTACAAGGACAAACAACATAGAATATGCTATATTTATCATTTTAAATATGTTTATTTTAGGTTGCATATGATCTTAATGTTTGTGAAAACACATTATTAGTTATAAACTTTATCAAACAATTCAGAGCAGTGAAACTTTTTTTTTGAGTGCAGAAAGTACAAAATTTTACATCGATTTTACAAAAAAATAAATAAATAAAAATGTAATTATACTTTCTTAACAGACTTTTTTTATCTCATATGATAGGTGATCTGACAACTGACAGCATTTTAACCGTTTCTTAAGCTTAAACAATGAAAATATAGTCAAGCTAACTATTACCATGATTGAATCAATAAGTGACTTGGACTGGGAATGACAAAGTCAACTGACTTCAGTGCACAGAGTCAATTACATAAGGTAGAGGCGAACCCACAACTGTTACCTTGCAACTGCTTTGTAAATGTGGGACAAAACCCACATAAATGGCACAGATGTTATGATTTGACAAATGACAATATTTTAAAAAATGTAATTGTGTTAAATGATTCTTTAAACTCCCATGAAACTATATCAGTAATGTGTAAACTGTCTTTGAATTTTGGCACTGTGATAAACATTTACCACAAGGTCTATCACACCAAATTAAGTCAGAATTAAAAAAAAATGTTGTATGAGCTTTAAGTTCATACTTGTACACCAAAAAACTACATACTGACTGCTCAATTGAAATAATAAATATAATTGTTGTAGTAGCGACACTGTTGTCATTGTCAGTGTAAGTTCTAGTGCTAGTTTTTACCATGAGTATGATGCTGTAGCTAAGGCAGCAGATGATTGACAGGTCAGACATGTCACACTTCAGGATGCCACGGGCGAGGTCAGGGTTCGGGGGGCGAAGCTCTTCATAGTCAATGATGGTGTGAGGAGGGATCACAGCAAACCACACAAACACACTCACCACCTGGATGTGCAAAACATGTTATCTTATTAAGAAGGTCGTGGATTAGATTGGTGTGTTTCCCCCACCAACCAAAACATATACATTTAAAAATATCCTCCAGCTACGGCAGTCCTGACCAAGCCTAGCAGGAAGAACTCGAGGAAAAATCAGTCAAACGCAGAGGAGAAATATTCCAGTGGGAAGAAGAAGTATAGGTAGTGTGCGTGTAGTTGTTTCTGTCTTTATATGTGACACTATGCTAAATTACTTCTAATGAACTTCTAACCTTAATAGGTTAGAAGCTCATTAGAACAGCGTTAACAGCGTTTTCTGCTAAGTAGTTCACTCAAACTGATTACTGTTTTCACTACACTACTGATTACTGTTTTCATTTCTCACTATCTCAGTACTTCATTGTGAATAAGGAAAAAAATTATTAGTCAGTGAGATGAATAATTCTAGAATGTCAAAACAATCAAAACAAATTAATTCATTCCAATCCTCTGCATAAAGTGGACCTACCATTTTTTTAGTGTTCTATCATCATTAGTTCACTCAAAGTTTGGATTGATGCATGCAAGTTTGAGTGTTTTTCTACAGCTGAAACTTGAGTGCTCGGAAAACTTGCAGTTTTCATCTACCACAGATCCCTGCCTACTTGTGTATATTACTTAAGATTACTCAGAAAAATGTATATTCTGAGTAAAGTCAGAAAACCATTATAGTGGTCACAGTTATCATGTAGCCCTGTAATAACAACAATAACTACTACTACTACTTAAAATCTGAAAATTCGCTGCGTGTCAGGTAAATTTAACAATGAAGAGGCAATGAAGAGGCAGGACTTAGGCAGGACAGCCTGTCAATAGATTTAGATGTGTAAGCAATTTTGTTTTCATAATGAACAGAATTCAAAAGACTCATCTACTTACATGTATTAACAAATAAATAACAAAAAATACAATGGGTCTCCTTTCTGGAGAAATATGACTATAACAGGGGCCTCAAACTAGCGGCCCGGGGGCCAAACGCACCCCCTGTGATGATTTCATGTGGGCCCAAGATGATGTGTGGTTAGTATTTACAGTGGCCCGCCAATACACTGCACACAACAATTTGAACAGAAACATGATATTGTATTACAATGTAATATAGTGTTTAAAACCTCTAAAATTCACTGGAATATAAAATTACTTAAAAATTTGTTTTTTCTGGTAAGTACAGTCTGACCCTAATTACCCACTTTCACATGGGGGCCTATAGAAAACATTTTAACAGAAAGCATGTGGACATGTTTTATAAAATAGTCAGATGGACTGTATTTCAAAATGTGGCCCTGACCATACTGACTTTCATCATTTTACCCCGCTCCATTTGAGTTTGAGACCCCTGCAGTATAAATAGGAAGTGAATAGATTTGTTTTTAGTAAGCCTATTTAAATCAATGGAATGGCTTACAGTGAACATAAATGTGAAATGATAGAACGTAAATTGATAGTTCAATGCTAAGTACCTGGGAAGTGTCCTTTAAGTATCACCACCACCACGAGTAATGAATGAATAATGCAAGAGTGTTTTATACGATTCTGTTTCAGAACAGCGTGTGGTTTTCATACCTGATCCTTTCGACTGTTCACTTACAGTTTATTATTACAAAGTTCTGATCAATCGGCAAAACATACAGCAGTCTAAGAAAACAACAATTCTTCATTTCAAATAGAAAAAGAAAATACCACATTATGAAGCTAGTATATTAGCACAAAGAACAAAAATGTTGCTGGATAAACTAGGAAATAGAAGTTCAAAACCTTTTTCCTCTCAATGGGATACTGTCCTGACTGAGGAAGTCTGGCTGCACTGCTGTCCTGCCTCCACTGGTAACAAAACTAAATCAGCTGCTAAAACGAACCCAGCATGAGATCAATCTGATGGTGACTGTGTGTGAGCAGTCCAAAGTATCATGTATCAAAACATTTACATACAATAAATAATCTGACCACAGACCTGCACTGAGATGAGTATGAAGGTGATGCCAGCTGGGAGGTGGGGCTGATGAATTTGGGCGGAGTCACCGATCTCTTGCCCTGTTCGAAATGCGATAGATGCGGTTGGTTTTGGTCAACATGGCCGAGTAAGTGATGGCCATTCCCAATCCGAGAAAGAGCCGTCGAAACGCACACACCACCACGCCGGGCTCCGCGATCATCAAGAACGTGATCAGGTAAATCAGGAAGATCCCTGCAAACACAAAGGGAAACAGTCAAGATATTTAAAACAAGTGTACAAAAATGTTAGACCTACTTTGCTTTTATTTGCTATATATATAATCATTGTGTTATCTTTTTTTATATGGTTGATCATTTGTATTAATCACTTTTGGATGACTTTGCTGTTTTTAAAATGCTACATCAACAAAATTTGATTGGTCATTTCCCAAGTCTAAAAACTATATAAATTAAACTGCCATAAACGGTAAACAATTTTCTCCTTTAATTCAATCGAGATTTGAGACAGTTAAGATTATTTTTGCTTTGGGATTTACAAATACTCAAAGTTGGAATAAAACAAGAGCATTTTGTCGGGTTGATAAAACTCCATATTGACAAAAAATAAAGTTGATTTTTGCCGTCAAACAGTCAAACACACAGTAAAATGCTTGATGTTGGCTTTAAATTGATACATTTTTTCAAACGTATTGCTGTTTGGGCCCAGGGCTGCAGCTTGGACAAAACTGGTTTACAGTATATAAGGGGGGGGGTCTCTTTTAAGAATCATGTTCATAGTTACTCTTTTACATGTACGATATTCCAATACTCTATTGGCCAAATATATTGACAGGAAATTGTACGCCAGTAAAATTACTCCTTATGCACAAAACGAGACTTCAAAAATCCTGAGCAGCTTTTTACGTAAAACTTCGGATTTATAAAAAACAAACTGAACGTGAAGCATTGCGCTTCTCCTTGCACATTTTAGATCATGTGTATGTGTGACAGACATCACTGAAATGCACCTCAGAGGCAGGAGAGACGGATGGCATGTGTGATAAACATTTGAAATGGGCAAATTTGACTTAGGGCTTTTGAAAAACAACATGCCTTATTTTCTTTTCTTTCTTTTTTTTTTTTTTTAATATAGCTTTTTCAAAGGGCAAAAGCCTATATGGTTGTGCACCTTCTTACAAGTGCACGTTCCGTCCATGCTGAATGATCCCTGCACCAGCAGTATCTAGTCTTTATATTAAATGTTCACACAGTCTGACCTTTAGCGAACATACACATAACACGCACAAATCCTTTTCTTCAAGTCGCCGCTTCTTCCCAAACTACAAACATTGTCATCCACATGGCTGCAAACTACTCAGTGGGAAAAAAGCGTTTACGGTACTTTTTATAAATCTGGATAATTCCTTTAGGTGAAATCTCAAAATTTTCTGTAGTATTTTTTCAAGTAGATGTCTATGCACTCTTTTAGAAGTGTGACCCCAGACTTTTACTGTACAAATTTGCAGCTTTGTGGATTTGAATGGTTCTTCTGGGAGTATGACATTTCTAAACACTGATCTCTCACACATGAAGAAGAGACATCAGCAGTCTTACCCACAACATCCACAGTGAGAGCAGCAGACAGCCTAACTAACATGACAGGACATGGATCACGGAGGATGTATGATACTCCTTCCTGGCCATGTACCATGTTGAGCCAAGCTTCTGAATGTGTTTTACATTTCAAATGTAATGAAAAGGTCCCTGTAGAAGGTCAGAGCATCAGTCTTTGTCTGTCTGTGTGGAGTTTGGATGTTTTTTCAAAGATTATTCCTCCCAGTTCAACATTATTCATGTGCTGGAGAACAGATGAAGATTGCATATCACAATATTACAACTATAAGACAAGAAGGAGATAATAAAGTCATAGAATGGTGAGGACATTTCAGAAGAATTTAAAGGCTACAGTTTACAGCAGCTATCCTGACATTTTCGTTTAGGGAGTATATGGGCTTGCAGTGAGGAAAAGTAGACAGACTGATCCTGCATTCATAATGAAAAAGAAAGAGTTGCCAAACTAAGATGTTTTCCACACATATGCTTTACGTCAACATAAAAATATTTTTGCAAAGGCTTAACAAAATGAAAAATGTTCTCTTGTTAAGCAAATACAGCTTGGAACAGCGATACTGGCCCAAATAAACAAATCTGAGTACATGGTCATGTCATTTTTTATGCTCCACTCTTTCACAATGTTTGGGATAACTTGCTCATTCAAGTTAAGATAGTCAGCTGATCTCTCTCTTGGGCTCATATTATGTTTTTTTTTCTTTTGGTGAAAGTTCATTCTTCTTTCTATTTTATCAGATAGATGAAAATGTTCATTGAGACAGAACAAGGGCATTTTGTTTATCTGCTTTACAGTTTCAGCTACTTCCTGAAGCCTTGTAGCCTATTTGTAAAATTAAATCCAGGTGGTATTTGTTTGACCAGGCAGTGTAGACTCTTAACAACCGCATTAACCTCTGACTGACCGGTGAGCAGTACATAGCTGAGCTCTCTTCCAGCCGCTCTGACGATGGGAGTGTCGTTGAACCGGATGAAAGTGATCACCACGGCAACAGTGGCCAGAATGCCGAGCAGGGCGAGTGAGGCGGGCACCAGAGCCCAGGGCGAGTGCCACTCCAGTTTAATGATGGGCGTGGGTCTGCAGGCGGTGCGATTGGGCAGAGGACGCATGTCTGTGGGACACGACTCACAGGTGAACTCATCCAACTGGAACTGGTATCCATCACACAGCTGAGGACAGAGATGGACAGTTAAACATTAGGGCAAGTGGGTCAAATATTGTGATTACTGCAAACTGTCACATGGAATTCTCTAACCACTGAGCCACTGCCATGTGGTTTTAGACACAACCATCTTCAAGTCTAGTTATATTTCACATTCTTCTGATTCCATTCAAAAATCACTTATCACCAAAATGCTTTAAATGTATAGTCAGTAAAGGTTACTCATGAGCTAATTGACTTTCCCCCCTCTTTTCATTTAGTGACACATTGTAGGCGTATAATACTATATAAAGGCGTATAATGCTTCTGAAATTAAAGAACGACACATTAAACAACTGAAAACTATTCCAAGTCCAATATGCAAAAATGTAAGTTAGACCTGAAAAAGCAGCATAAGAAAAACGTGTTGAGATGATTTCATGTTATCACCATGAATTTGTTGTTGTAATAGAGCTCTATTCACATCTGAATGTACCCATGTTTTTTGTGTCCAGTGACAGAACATGCACAATGTAATGTATCGTAGGTACTGTTGTGTAGAGTTAGCATAATATTGTACTGTCAATGTTACCTCGCAGTGCCAGCAACAGGGCACACCCTTCACCATCTTCTTCCTCTCTCCAGGTTTACAGGGAAAACTGCAAATGGACTCAGGCAGAGACTGATCTCCTCCAGACCACTGCATCTCCTCCAACTGTCAGCAAAATATATTCACAAACATTAGCATTAGTCATAACAATAATGATGACCCTACATACTATAGCCAAAACTAACTGACAGCTTTTCAACATCATTGCTGTACTTAAAGTTGTATTTTGAATTGTATTCTTTTCATTCAAGTTTGAAGAATCCAGTTTTGTTTTGTATCTGAGGCTAGACACGATGGGACAGATTTATCAAGCATTTGCTCATGTGCAAAACAGGTTAGCTGGAGCAAAACCTTGGCAGAGATGACATTTTTCTCTTACACACACTAAAGATTCAGAATTTGAGGTAGTTCATATCTATTTTGTTTCGTTTTATGCATGTGCACCTTCCAAAATTAAAGTTTGTGTAAAATGCTCATAATAACACGTTGTTGTTTTTTATTTTTTTTTTTATAAATCAGGCCCTAAATGTTTGCCCACATCCATGTCCTGTGTGTGATTATTTGAACAAATTGACTCCAAGACAAACATGCTGGACTCTAAAATGTCACAGAGCCAAGAAAAAAACATGTAAATGACAATCCACAGCTTAACACAGTGTGAAGAGGAGAGGTTTATCAGTTCTGCAGTTTTGAACATGAAATCAGAGGAGTTGCTTCTATTTTCAATACACCTGACACACTGTTTTTTTTACAATAAAATGTTTCATTCTACATCACAATGAGTTTAGAAGAGCTTTCAGAAATCTGAGTTAAGTCATGTTGGTATGCTAATGGTGGATAGTTCAGGCTAAAACATAAACAAGCAAACTTCCTGGGTTTTAGGGAACAAAAAGCTCAATTATTAGACATAGATGACCCAAATGCATTCTTTGACTTTCGGATATATTGTCTGTACTTGTTTTCATGAAGCTCCAATACATTTTAGAGTCCAGCAAAACACAAAAATACCAGCCGGTGCATCTTAGTCCATTTAATGCTGCTGCTCACTGGTCTCCTCTCCCTATGGTCATGAATAACTCTAAAACCAGCGCTAGTGGAAGTCTCATCGTATCCATCCACCTTCTGATCATCTCCTCGCTCTGTTTTGTTGCCCTGAGGCTTCTCTCAGTTTACTGCGCCGGACTTCTGGCTTTCTTCAATCCTTCATCATTCCATTGTCAGTCTGGTCTCATATATGATTGAAATGCGCGAGGGTGCATTCAGACTTGTACATGCATTCACAACATCAACATGGAGAATAAGCCAAGTAAAAGTATGTCAACGTTTTCAGTCACTACAGGCATATATTTTAATTGATGTTTTCTCTATTAACTAAATAAAAATAGCAGTGTCAACGAATAAAGTTCCTTTATTTTTATTGTTTAATTTTCCTAAACCTTTCCAAAGCCATTAGAATTCCAAAGTATCAAACCAAGTCAACCTCAGAACTAAGAATCAACAAGAGTGACAGGATCTTTGTGTTGTGGGCTTGAGTTTACATTTAGTTTGAGGTTGTTGGTCCACTGCCCGATGACCTTGTAGCCTGGGTTGGTGTGGTTGGTCATCTGAAACTGGAAAATGTCATAGCGACCAGGGGCATCTCCGTTCTCATTGAACAGCACACCTGTCCCGGCACTACCTGTGGACAGAAAAAATAAAAACAAATTTAAGAGAATTTCGTGAGCAAGAACCACGCCAGACAGATATAGATATACATTATTTATTGAATAAGGTGTTGATATTGAAGTTCCCTGGAATCAGATGAACGTCTTAGCAATCTACCCAACCAGTTCAGGACCCCACCTAAACTGGATGCTGGAAGGAGTATTGTTAAGAAGGGGAAGGAGATTGGGTGGTTGAGAGCGCCTTCTCTGTTAGCAAAGGTCTTTCAAACTGAGACACGAGTGTGAGCTGGAATAAGAAGGTTTCCGGTGAAGTAGTAGGGGTGTGGTTTGGGGAAGGCTGAGGGGCGTGGCCCTGCTCACAAAACTCAATTAATGAAACATCAGTTAACGGTTAGAGCTCCTGCAGTCCACTGATGATTGAGGCCTGTGCTATTTAACAATGGTCATTATCAAACATCAGAGTTTTACCCAATGTGAATTCATAAGTTATCAATGAAAGAAGAAAACTAGTCACAATGAAGCTTTGAGTTAATGAAATAATGAACAGACAACCTAAAGGTAAACCAACGACTTTTCGGTGTTGATCACATTGACATGAAAGAAATGGTGTCTGTTATAAACAAGGTTTAAGATTTAGGTTTAGTAGGACAATGTTCAATTACGTGAAGCACAATGGCAGAGATGCTTGTACCAGATTTTAGCTTTACAGCTAATTTGCATCTGTAGTAACTAGTGGTAGTTAAAACCGGAGCACCTGAATGAAACCTGACCACCCTTAGGAAATTTACACAGACGCGGGAGAACATGCAAATTTCACATATGTACATGGGTTTCTAATAAAATATATTTCACACTAAGATTATCAAGGAAATGTTGTAATGCGGAAGGTGAAAAGAGAATCAGATGAGCAGTGATAGCTGAACAACTCTTAAACTTAAAAAAACCACACACACTCTCATGTTTTACAACTTAAATAATAATGTAAATAAATTGTCTACAAAGAGCAAAAATGGGTTCATATCAATCAGCTGTTTATCACATCAGGAAATTAGAGGTCCGTATACTTGCAGCAGAGGGAATTACTAAGGGAAGGTAAGTAAACCTAGCTTATCACTCTTCTTCATGCTAATGTAAACACACAGTTGCAATGGACTTGATTTGAGAACAGAAATTCACAGAAGTGTGACAAAATTGTATAGACTTGACACGTAAACTGGAAGATTTTGAGGCTCAGAGGGGAGAAATTTACTAAACAGGATTTAGCAAACAATTGTGAAAGAATTTAAATTAAACTCCAGGTATGTTTTAGGTCTTTTTACATGTATTTTTGATCAATAGCAACATTCATAGTGAAATAAATTCTACGCATAAGTTTAATGTCAAACTAAGGAACATTCAAGGCAAAGCGATGACATCACCGTAAAGTCAGACAAGGGATAAAGTCTCAATCAGAAAAGTAACACAGTGCATCTTTAATATTTCTACTTGCAAAGATGTACTTTAATTGCATCACTCACACATTTAGCTCAGATACAGCAGCACGAACAGTTTAAAACAGTTAGCTTCACTCTGACGCTAACTGCGAAGACTCAAGTGTCTGGGCCAGATGTGAGCTTGAATAATTCACCAGACGCTCCGCACAGTGAACATGTAAAGTGCATTAAGTTATAACAGAGAGGGACCGACTTCAGAACTTATCAGAATCAAGCAGCAGAGGAGAGAGGAGAGAGAGGAGGAAAGGGAAGAGGAGAGGAGATGAGAGACGGAGGGCAATGGAGAGAGAGACAGAGAGAGAGAGAGAGAGAGAGAGAGAGAAGGAAGACATGAGGAGAGTGAGAAGATCTAAGCAAACTCCCTGCAGAGATGTATTTAAATAAAGTTGTACAAATTTAAAACTGCAAATTTGAACTTTGATGCATTTTGAAACTTTTAAAAAACTGATTCCGAGGCCGAGTTAAAAATATAACCTCTGAAAAAGTACTTATCAAGCACAATATTCTTTCAAAACCAAATAAATATGTGTTTTAATCTACAGTCCACAGTGTGAATGCAGCATTTATTGATGGAAGATTGGCTGTATTAATTAAAAAAGCTCCAAGCTGATCACTAACAATGTGAAATGATTAGATCTCGATTTGATTAAAATGTAATTAACCGCACAGCTGGTGGCACTGTCCTTTCTTCTGTATTGTTATGTTACTGTGTAGGATGTCAAAGACTGAGAAAATACTTGACAAGCTATGCTATGTCAGAGGCTCGGAGAGAAAGAGCTTGGAGCAGTGTTGGAGAAGTTTATGAACTAAAAGATACTGGCTATCAACTACAGCGTATAACATCCCCAGCATAAAACTTTGGATGAAGAAATGACAGTTTCACGTCCCTGAGCTGAAAACAGAGCGATATAGAAGGATCTAGTATGTCCCAAACTAAGGCCCACAATCTGAATCATTTAGTGTCCAATTTCATGTCAATTGAACATAATACTTTACTTCCAAATGTCAGTAATTCCAAGTATTTCCCCTGCCATTCTCTGTAGGGTCCCACCCTGCTAACAGCACTCACCACCCTGCTTATTACACACTTATTTAATTCTCTTGAGAACTTTAGTTTTATGTTTGAATATAATTTTAACGGCTTAAAATGCAAAGTAACTAAATATGATCAATTATTATAAATCTGCAATTATGAAGGCTTTTCCAGCAGTGCAAATATGCAACCTAAGCAGTCCTGCTAAGCCAATAAACCTTTAATAAACCTTGGGGAAACACTGAATTCAGTTAACTGTTAACTTAAAAATCAGTTTTGCTTCAGCATACAGATACTGTAATATTGAGCACACCTGAATATAAGCTGCACCAACGAGATTTATAAAAGAAAACAAAAAATATATAGACTGCACGGAGAAAATTTTTCATTTAGCTACATTGTTGTATAAACCGCAGGGTTCAAAGAATGTGACAAAAGAAGCTTAAAGTCCTGGTACATTGTCACAGTATCTATTCGAGTAAAAATGTGTTTGAAGTATTCCGTCTACGTCTAATAAAATAATAGCTCATTTGTGCACCTACATCCAGGAAATTTGCTTGTCTGTGTAGTATTTATTTGTTATTTATTATTATTCATTTATGCAGTTAGCATACCAACATAGCAGGACTCAGTATAATTCTTATGTTCTGAAAAAGTTCTGAGTTCTGAAAAAACACTTCAAAACATATTGTGATGAAAACTTCAAAGGCTTTGAATGCATTAAGTGAGCAATAGACTGCAGTAAAAAAATATATATATAAAATTAATTATTTCTGTTTGCTTACATTTTTAAGATGGCAGACTTTGATGCAACACAACAACATTCAGTTAAAAGATCTGAATAAAGGATCTTGTATATTCCAGTCCAGGCTTAGGGAGAATGGTCTTATTTTTCTATCGTTTCTGTTCAGACAGTTCTGCTACAGTTAGTCTGAGGTTAGTGTAGTGGAGCTAATGAGAGGTCAGAAAGGTTAAACAGTGAACTGGCTTTTTAGTGAGCTGCTTAAATATTTACACACAGTGATTCCTCTTTCTGCTCGTATTAAAAATACAGAGCTCGCTGACAGGACAAGGCGCTGTTAAAATCAGCTCTCTCCAAGTCATGAGGATTCAAACGTGTGCCGCACAATGAATGAGCAAACTGTTGTGAACCAAGAGCTGACAGAGTTACATGACATGACATGATTTAAGCTGCTTGGATGATAAACAAAACAACTGTGTACTTTGTAGCTTTTTGTGAAAGAGACATCTGTTGATGTAATGAAATGTAACAAATCAATAATTCCATAGAGAATAGCTTTACGTGTTTTTTTCAGTTGCTCTGGCACATAGCAGATAAGATATAAGTGATCTTCTAACATATGCAGTAAGCAGTATTTAAGGTTTTTAGGTACTCATCACTGCTGATCTCTAAAGCTAAGCAAGCTCTAGTCAGGTCAGTAACTGGATGTGAGACCAGTGGAAAAAACAGGTGCCACAATGAAGAGGCAGCGACACTAGTGCCAACTTGAACAATCTGCTTACTATTAAAAATGTGAGTGATTGTGGTCAGAGGAGCTGAAGATACAGGTTGTAGCTTTTCTTCAGTCAGTCTGTCCCAGGGCATCTGTGGCTACACTCACAGCTGACAACCTCCATGTAAAAAGTGAATGAAAAATGCAATGAGAAGTGTATTTTATCTTTGCTGAAAATCTGTTGTACTGCAGTACTTTTTCAAAAAAGCATTTTGGAACTGTTTTCTAAAAACGAGTTTCATCAAACTTTCAAACTTTGGTCATGTGTTTTTATGTGCTTTCTTTACCCACCTGACTGACTGTTCGAAGCCTTACAAGAGTAGACTAGAGACTAGACTAGAGTATATCTGCTCTCACTGATCAAAACAGTTACTGGTTTAAAATGAATCTTTGTCATGAAACGCTCTGTTTTTGCCTAAAAAAAAATATATAAAAATCTGTGAATGATCTGATTCTTTTGAACGACTCGTCACTGTGAACGATTCATTCCCTCATGGAACAGGAAACAAATACAAATGCAGGGACAAAAAGGGAGCTTTTTTGACTCAAATCTGCATGCACACAGAGCACTTGTGTTCTCCTGGTGTCACCTCTTTGGACTCGCAGGCCGGGATTACAAATTTTACGTTCATAGTGGGTGATGATAAAAGTCTGACAGAGTTCTCATATGCCCCTGGTAACTTAGGCAGAGTCTACATCATTATTCGACTAATTTCTCCATGAACAATGAGTTCTATTGTAATAAAGTATACATCATTTTAAACCTTAAAGTGAGGCTAAACACACGTTCAGAGACTAACTCCGCCCACAACTGCACCTCAAACAGGCTCGCAAAAGTGGGAGATGCCCGGAGGCCTTTTAACAGACACCCAGTGGGTGTGAACAGACTTTGATTGACAGCACCAAATATGAACAGTGAGCTTGGCAAATGATGTAACGGAGCAGTCCGGGTCCTGACTATATAGGTCAGTGGTCCTGACCACTGACAGTCTATCTGAGGGAAGCTGTACTAGTCTTTGCTTACTTGCACGTCAAGATATTTTTAACTTTACAAAACATATGTATTAAACCTTTGCTTTAGTCTACATAGGCACATGAGCTCATTATGTGGGTATTTTCTAAAAATGAATATGAAAAACACTTCACTGACACGGGATTCGAACCAGCGCATCGTTGTACAAACAGCTGCACTTTGCACCACTCGCTCAACAAGCTGAGTCAATTGACGGCTGATATCAACACGCAGCGAGTGATCGCTCTTCAACACTCCTCCGCAGCAGCGGTGTTAGGGGGAGGAGTTTATTTATTCCCTCTGGGCGGCTCGTCTGCGCGTCAAGTCACTGTGACGTCGGAGGGTACTGAAAATGCACTGACAGCGTTTCCCATCGTGGCAGTACAGCCGCTTCACACATAACTGCAAAATCAAGACACCGCTCATTGCCCCGTCCGTCCGCTCTTCCCTGCATTTGTGTGTGAGTAAGAGAGCGAGAGGGGGAGGAGAAAGAAAAAAGCCAAAGAAAACACAAATCCCACTTTTTTAAAAATTGCAGTCTAATTCGTTAAATGAGTTTGTTTCTGTTGTATTTCAATAGGCACTTTTAAAACAGGGTGGACTGAGGTAGGTTTAGAAAGAGAAAAAACAAAAAAGAGTCGGATTTTTGAGGAGTCGAAATCCCTTCACTAGCACTCTGTTTGAGTATGTAATGCACAAGTCTCCCCTCACCGTTGAAGTTGACAGCTCGGATGTAGCTGAGCAGAGCCCTCCCCTCCACAGGGTCCATGTTGGCACACACCCCTGAGGCGCCCGGGCAGAGGTCCTGGATCATGGTGTGCAGTGCGTGGGCCACAGCGTAGACAGCATCAATCACAAACTGTACCTTCCCCTCCTGCTCGTACAGAGAGTCCCGGCCGATACGCTCCTCTCCTACAACACACACAGGCTTTTAGTTTTCTTTCTTTGTCAGTGATAGCACTACTTTAAAATGGTCACCAGAATCTTGAAAGAAAGTTGGTTATTTAAAATCAAGCTGGTAAAATGTTCTGTCTGACAATGTCCTAATTTTACGTTATTTGCACCGACTGGATGTTATAGATACAGTAAGTAAGTTTTTTCTTTTCAAATAGAAATTAAATTAAAAAACACAACACTAAATTATTTTATAGTATCAACTCATCTTTTCACTGTGAAAAAGGTTTTAGAAAAATTTCTAAAAAATCTATTAAAATTGCAATTTGGATTTGATTTTGATAAATTGTGCAAGACTAGTCAGCATAAGAGCTGTACTTGGCTGAACACTTGATGATCCAAATGTTTTGGTGAAACTTTACCAGTGCACTTCTTCTTCTCTGGGTCCAGTTTAATTCCAGGTCTGGTGAGTTTACACCTGAAGTCGTCCTCCCAAAACTCATTAACCAGATGTTCCTGCGATTGTTCTCCAGTGAGCGAGACATAAAGTACTGGTCAAAACCTATAGACCAAAAGCATATTATTATACTTCCTGTGGTCTTTGTTAAGTATTTGGTTAGATAGAGAAAAGTACTTTCAGAGGTATAAAAAAGGGCCTGTTTTAAGACTTGTTTTAGTTACATTTTGTCGTTAGCTCTGTTTCATTCTATCTAAACCTTCCTGAACTCATCAGATGGGTATGTGTTGTTTTACCGTCTATAGAAGCTCTTTTTGGCAGAATGGTGACTGCACCCTCAGCCACATCCTCCAGCTCTGACACCGGTGAACTCTTGCTCCCCAACTGTCTGACCCCACGAACAGGAAGTGACCCGTGAGGTTGGCCCGTTTCGCCGCCTCTAGGACTCGCCTAAGACACAGACAAGATAACTCTTAGCATTAAATGAGAAAGACACACACTATGGTTGCTGTGTAGTGTAAAATGATTTATATCATAATACACTAAAATTTAGTTCAGTTGAGATTCGCACAGGTTTTCTATATTTTCTGTTGTGCTCAGCAATGAAGCAGTATAAACAAGGCGAAAACAATAGCTGCAGCTGCAATAAATTCAAAATATGGAGTGGAGTGGATAGATTTTGAACAAATGACTCTGTAGCCTTATAACTTGGGCTGATTTGTGCATTCGTCCATATTTACTTGATGTCATCCTCATTGGCAAAGATTATAACTCCTCGGGCGTTACTGGTCTCCATCAGTCGCTTGATGATTTGTCGAACTCTCCGGCTGTGGGTTCACGAGGGATTTTCACAGACTGAGCAATACACACTCCTCCTGAAGATACAAAGGATAGAGGTCAACACATCATTTATTTGTGCACTAAGATTCTAGAAGCTTTTAACGTTTTCTGATGACACAAGTAATCTACTACATGTAAGTAATGGGAGAAACTTTTTCTACACATTTATTGCACACTTTTTCTTCTTTTCTTTTTGTTAAAATTTAGGACATTATTGAAAGGCTGCAAAAATTATGTTTAGTACATATTGCAATATGTCTAAACATAATAACTAGCATCATTTTACATGCTGTTCTATTTAAACAGAAAAACTAAATAACAGAAACAAGACTACTGACTTCCAAGGGTTGCTTTGAGCAGTAGCGAGCTAGGCAGTTGCCTAGGGCACCAAACTGCAGCTATAAAGAGAAAAAAAGAGTTCTACCACTCAGAGGCTTTTAGCCAGTTTTCGGTTTGCTCAATAGGACCCATACTCATTGAGTTACTACCACAAATAGATAATGAACTTATTCAGCTGCAATTTAATTGTGCAAACTACCACAACAGTAGAAGCCTCAGGCCATCTGTCCTGACAAAACTTACAGATTATGTAAAAGATGCATTTATTGGTTAAAAAAATAAAAAGGAAATTTAGGAAATTGCATCTATTTTGTTTATAAATTCAATGACCCTGCCCTCTACACTAATATGGATAATATGAGTTATAGTCAGGAAACATTTTATTATTTTTTTTAATAAAGGTGGGTGGGCGGATGGTTGGTGTGGGGGCATATGAGCTCTTGCCTAGGGGCCACAACGGCTAAGGCCGGCACTGCTGACTTCCTCTTCAAAATTGCAGCACTGATAAGCCCAGCCTCTTGTGGAGACTTTTAACTTTAACAAGCAGCAGATTGTCATTTCCTCAATATGGAATGAGACACACCTCACAAGATGAAATGAGACAAGAGACAAGACAAGATATTTGGATTATTAAAATAACTAGATTGTCTAGTTCACAATTTTGGCTTCAAAGTTTTTAATTATTTCATTTCATGTCTCTGCCGTTACAACTTCTCAAATGTATAACTCACATAGTGAGTTGAAGTCAAACGCAGTCTCACGACATCTTTTATGTGTGCTCAGTCTGAATCTCACGAGAACATGTGGCACGAGGTTCTGTCTCATCTCTATCATTTACATGTTTATTGCTGAAAATGTTTTAGAACCCTACATGTACAATTCAGAATCTGTTTCAAAGAATTAAACAAATAGAGAGACTGAGGTGTAGAGCGGGGGTAGGTAGAAACAAAACTTTTCTGAATACTAAAGCCACAGTATAGATACATGACACATGAATAATCAGTCCAAATACACCACTGAGCACAAACTAATGATAGAAAACACACTTGTAATACAGTTGATAACTTGAAGTACCATGCAGTAAAGGACATGCAGTCTCCAGTCACAGATTTTGTGACAGAAGAATGGAACCCACCACTTCCTGTTTTAGTCCCTACCTGCCTCTCTGGAGATCTGCATGAAGGCGTCCACTCCGCTCTCTCCGTAGTTCCCCTCAGACGCCAGAGTGGAGACGTAGTTCCAGCCCAGGGCCTTGACGATGTCCAGCATGGCCTGGGCCTGGTAAGAGTCTGGAGGAACCACTCGAGAGAAGAAGTCGTAGCGGTTGTTGTCGCTGAGCTCTGGAGCTGTGGAGGCGTAGCTCACCTGAGAATCTGACACAGGCAAAACATTTACCATTTACTTTTAGTTAGTGTAAACTTGAAGTCGACAAAACAGAACAACTGCAAATTTCACTAAACATATAACATTTAAGTGGCACAAAAAGGAGGCATATTAAATACATAGAAAAATGCATGATGTAATTTATTCCAATGGGCAATAATAATTGGTCTGAAGGCTGCATTGGGCCCCTGCGCCATAGTTTGAACATGTCTGATAAAAGAACTAAGCAACTGAAACATATCTATTGTTTTTCTATTTCTGTTAAGCTTAGGCTCTTTTTAGTGACATTTCATCATAACAAAGAAACAGATTCATTTACATGTTTTTTAATATTTAAAGAGTCTGAGTCTTACTCCAAAACACACACACACACACACACGCACGCTAAGTAAGATGTGTAGGCATAGAGGTTTGAAAACAGGACTTTTCTGAGTTCTACAATCTCAGTTGCATCATCTAAAAACAATACTCTCACAAAAATCATATTTCAGAGATATTGCCCAAGACAAACCCACAACATCAGATTGGTAACAACCACACAAGTGTAACATCTTAAACTACTGTGCCACTGTTTAATCGCTCTTACATTTTAAATGAGCTTTAATTAACCTATAACAATTAAAAGTACATAAAGTTATAGCTCCAATATTAGTACCAAAACTTGGTTCTGTTCTTCAAAGGATGCTTACCAAGAAAACTTGAGGTTTTTTGTGTGTTTTCAGACACCTGTAAATCAGTATGATTTTTCTCATAATGCCTTGCAATAATAGATTTCCCCAGGTATTATTCATCAATTAAAAAAATCTAATTACTTTAACTGTAAATGCATGTTAGCACGAGATTATCTGCAGAGAATCAGTTCAGCAGCTTGATCCACCTCTATGATAAGGTTCTTTTGGGTTCATTATTTATACATGTATAAAATAATGTTGTTTGCTAATTACTACATTTAAAAAAAAGCATACAGTGTCTCTTTAAACAAGACGTGAAGCAACGGTTAAACTTGTGAGTGAATAAAATGTACACACAGTAACTGTGTGGTTGATTCATGTAATTCATGTTATATTTAGCTCTCATCCTAAGTGAGCTGTCTCTAAGTAACTGATTGATTAATGTAATTCAATCCACTTCCTGTTGTTAACCCCTATATCGCATTAGAGCAGAGACTCTTTGAAACGCACCAAGAAGCTTTGGTTTCAATCGATTGACCTCTGATAGCGCTGACCTCTGCCCCACTGACCTGCTCCATGTACCTTTCTCCTCTGAATCCTCTTTTCTCACCTCAATAAACTTTATGGCTGTTTTTTTTCACCAAAATCTATTCTTTGGTCTTCCACATTATTCAGGGGTTATTTTTGTAGAGTTAGTATAGATTTTTTTTCCTTGGATAGTTCCTCCTGTGCAGGTCCATAGCACCTCAGTTTGCAGCTGCAGCTCTTTGTTTCATTCTACTCAGCACACCAACAGGGCTTTAGCCTCACAATGGGACACAGTATCACCCACATGTGAAGCCCCAGTGGCCTAATGGATAAGGCACTGGCCTCCTAAGCCAGGGATTGTGGGTTCGAGTCCCATCTGGGGTGAAATCTTTTTAGTCCAAACTGGCGCCATTGTTGCAGACAATTCTGTCTGAGTATGGCCAGATAATTGAAAATTTGACAAGAAAAATCTACACTAAAACTCATTACCATTACCATGCATTATAAAAATCTACCAAAACATAGCTAAGACTCAAAGGCAACGTGGCTTTTCAATGTATCCTAATGTATTTATTTAGCATATGTGATCAAAATGACTTGCATGCGTATTGACCACTTTTCTGTGGTTTGTTGTTTCTACACTTAGAGTACGGTGTTTCCATGGACCTGATCAATGCTTCATGCCTTCGAGAGCCATTTGTTTGCATGTATAAAAGGAGGCTGGCGTAATTGACTTCTGTAATTGATTTATCGATCAGATTCTACCAGAATAATCAAAGTGCTTCTAAACCCGTAGATCAGTTTTACAAACATGACTGAAATGGATTTGACTTTTAGTTTTTTTATTCAAGCTTTCAAAAACTAAGGTTTGCCAAAAGTATAAAAAGTCAGTACCAATCCAAATTAAGAATAAGGTTAGTGTTACAGTTACTCTGACTTACATTGTCAGTGCATTTGCTTTACACATTACATTATAGACACTCAAAGACACTTTACATTAGAATATTCATCCACTCCTCACCAGTGTAACACAGCTGCTCTGAGATCAATTGAAGCCAGGCTGCCAATCATCAGACAGACATCACTAAAAATGTACACATTCACATTGTGTACATTCATACTACGTAAGGTGAAACGTCCTGGGAATTGATTCTGTCTTGGTGATTGATGAGTAAATGGTTGGTGAGACCACTGAAACAAATACCTTATGCTTTTTATTTTTTTAATATAATATTATAAATGCTGTTAAGTATTAGATTGAGGTGGAAACAGCTGCTGAGGTGTGGGCTGGAGGATTATGCTGACTGAGAAGAGTGAATCTGTGTCAGAGCTCACATAAAACACAATTACATTAACCCAGAGAGATTAACCTCCATCAATAAGACTTCATCAAAATCATTATCGACAAGTCACTCACACTGTACACACTAACAGGAACAAATTAAAAGCACTAAAGCACAGTGTAAAAGAAGCAACCACACCAGCACAGCAAAAACACTCTCAAAAGCACTATATATATATATTTTATATATAGTTTTTTTTTTTTGCCTTACTGCCTTCATCAAAAATTATGAGCAACAAATCATAAACACAACTTCAGATAATTGAACCAGGACTACAACAAGGACTTCAAATCTCCATCACCCAGACACCGTCAAAAATCTGTGGGATGATAAGTTTCCAAACCTTCAACCAGACCAAAATAAAGTTAAATGAGGACTGAATCAGTTCAAGTATTTGCCAGAAACAAGGGACTAAAGTTCTACATCTCAGTGTTTAGTTAAACTCATGGTAGAATAATGAATTGTTGGTATTTTCGTATAATTTCTAGAAAGCACTTTTAGTGGTGGTTCAGTGGACTTTCCTACTGAAATGACCCAGAATCCTCTGTGTCGATAAGTCAGTGTTATGGGATCATCTCATGAAATGCCTCAGGATCTGTTTTACAATATGAGCACAATAATCCACCGAGCACTGTTTGAACCTGTTTGTCTCCCTCACATAACACAGAGGCCAAGTGAGGAGAGCAACAAACACCCATATAACTGTGCATTTTGATCAGTTTGTCTTGAATATAACAGACCAGTTTATTCTACAAGGATTATTTTCTTATTTGCTACAGTAGGCCTACTGACTTTTTTTAGACATAAAACATAAAATGTAGGCTAAATACTGTATATAGTTTAAAAGTTCTGTTTCTTGTTCTTTTCTGTAAATAGTTATTTTTGCATTAGAGATTGACTGATAAGGGTTTTTCTTTGGCTGATGATAATATTTCAAAATGTTGTCACCTGATGTCAATCTTAATGGACGATTTTCAAGACGGTACACATGTTGTTTATCTGATTTCTATTGTTTACAAAAGTAATTTTTATACCGATTGTGATGTAATAAAACTAAATGATGCTTTTTACTATTTGCAAGTTTGTAGCTATAGAGCGGTGTTAATTTCTGCTCTACTGCGCATACTCCGTGCAGAAAGAGCCGCGATCCATCTGGTTAGCTGGGGAAACTTCTTTGATTAAAACAACAAAACGATAGGAGAGCTAACTGTTTCAATCAGGTATGAAATGGTCTGACGAACATTGGGCTCCTCAAGCTTGAGACAGCATTTTTTTGCCATTTTTTCACTCACCTGAATGTTCTTTTAAGGGCCGTAGGGTCGAATTTCATTCACAAATGTTGATATAGCATAACTTTTGTTTTCGCACAGTGATAAACTCTTGTAGTTAGCTGACAACGATGCTGGCTCAACTTGTTTCCACAGTTTGTGTCTATGAGCGGCAGCTCTTTCTGCATATAAGGTGCGCGCTCATCGCCCGTGTTGATAAATAAATAAGCCCTCGATACAATATACTATGATAAAGATAAAGCTGTCCTATGATGATTCAGTATTTATTTTATTTAAATTGTAATTTTCTTTTAATAAATGTGGCTCACTGTTCTCCTTACTTTGTCCACATATGCTTCTGATCATTACTGTACATTGTTTGGTAATTTCTGATTAAGCAGAAATGTTGTTCA
Source organism: Mugilogobius chulae (assembly GCA_038363315.1). Taxonomy (NCBI): domain Eukaryota; kingdom Metazoa; phylum Chordata; class Actinopteri; order Gobiiformes; family Gobiidae; genus Mugilogobius; species Mugilogobius chulae. Next base: position 21,418,890 of record CM076414.1, read on the forward strand.
CTTGCTTGAAAAACTAAAGAAAAGTTTTGCAACTAGTACATGATATTTAATCTTCTGTTGTTCTATTTCCTATATATCAGACCTGGCCTCCTGCAACCCAGGGGCCAGGGGCATGTTTTTGAGAATAAGTCTTACTTTTTATATCTCCTTTGGTTATCCTTTAGCCATGGAGCATGTGCTTTCACTCATGTTCTTAATGAATATTACAATAAATGGATAAAATAAATAAATATTTAACAGTAGCAATTATTTGAATTTGTTACACCTATTGATGATGGTCTGGCCTTCCACTACTTGTCTCGATTTGAATATGGCATTACAATTGAGCAGGAGTATTCTAATGATGAGAGAATACTATACTATACCATAGCTTGAATACAAACACAGAAAAGTGAATTACACATACAGCATGTCTTGCTCATGGTAAGGCTCGAACTCATAATCTCAGCATCACACCGTAAGTTACCAAGGCAACACGCTCCGCCACTTACGCCACTGAAGCTGATGAACACAATCCCAACATTCAAGAACTCTCCCAACACACACAAGTGCATACCTCAAAGAGCCTGAGTATATTGGCCACCATGATGGACACTGAGCTGGCAGAGGCTCCTATCACAGCCACCACTCTCTCTGGTTTTCTGATCAGAGGAGGCTCTCCATTTGAACAGCGAATGTCCGACGTGTCCTTCTGAATCAGCGCCTGCACGAAAGTCAGCGACTGCTCCAGGGCGTAAGTGTCTCTGGAACAAGTGTCCAGGATCCTCGCTCCTAGAGTGATGTTGGGAGCAGGTCCGGATCCTGATTGATCTGATCTAAGGCGTACAGCATCGCTTCCATCCGGTGAATGCCTTTCTCCTTCTTCAGCTCTCCACAGGGCAAACCGTGGGGTCCTCGGGAGTGGATGGGGAACAGGCCGCCCAGGGTGATGTCGCCGGGCAGTTTGATGGAGTGCGGGTGGAAGTGCTGGTGGATGATCCAACAGGTTGCCCAAAAAGAGAAAGAAAGAGAACCCAGAACTGGAGAGGACTGGGCCAGCGGGAGTGAAAGCAGGAAGTGAGAGACATGGCAAGGATCCAATCAGAGTCGAGTTTTCATCCTGAATCAGCACCTGAAAGAAACATTTGAATACAAAATAAATAAATCAGTGAATCTCAAACCTTTTGCACCAAATACCACTAAAGTAAAGATTTGGATTAAGTTTAAGTGCCACTTTAAACTAAAGTGGCTCTATAACCAGACTATCCCAGGTCTAAATTAGGGTTAAACAAGTCCTCAGAAGAAAACATCATTGACACATAAGTTTTAAGTAGGAAAAAAAGTGAATAAAATGTACATAAAATGAAGTAAACACTAACTGGAGAAGGGTCCCAGTACCACTAGAAGACGTTCAGGTACCAGTTATACATGTACTACAATTTGAGAAATACTGATATAAATAATTTTTGGATGTCCGCAAATACTTGGAAATTGTCACTAACAATTATATGACTAGTCAACAACTATTTTGTTGATTGCTTGGCTATTTAGTTTCTGTTGTGTGTTGAGACTTTCTACATTTTAGCCTATTAAAATGTGGTGACAACTGAACTTAGCTTATAGTTGGAGAATATACTTACAAATAAAACATTTTTAGAGATAAAAAACAGTGATAGTTTTTTGACATTTAGTTTTAATAATTAGACAGAATTTCTATAGAAGAGCTTGCACATGTATTTCAGATTATGTAAATGTTTCTGCAAGGATGAAGAAGTCAAAGTTAAGACTGTTTAAGACCACAAACTTACTAAAGACCTATTCACGAGTCGTGATCTATAGTACTTCACAATGCTATACCTTTTACAGAGTTTCCTAAGATATCATATTACTGTATATTTTGCTAAATTTATGAAAATGGTCTGTTTTCGTGTTTTCTTAAATTCTTGCTCCAGGTGAGGCTCGAACTCACAACCTCGGCATCACTCTGCAGGCAACTGTCTTATAAGTACCGCGCGCTGACCGATTGCGCCACTGGAGCTCGATATAATTCATGAGAAAGTAATGAAATCCTACACTTAACCTCGTTCATCACATTGGAGGAAACATTTCACTGGATGCAGCAGCTTTCGAGAAAAAACAAAAAGGAGCCAGTTCAGTAAAGTTAAAATATCAGCATCGATTAACATCAGATATTTTTATAATTTTCCCGCCTAATCAACTACATTCAGAAAACTATTTTCAGTCCTTCATATAAATGAAAGATCTCTCACCTCCACCGGAGCTCATCTCCCGGTCCCGCCTCACTCTGCCCCGGCTTTGGCTCTGTGGATGCCCCGTGGGTTCCCTCAAGCTCTGATTCTGTGTTTCTTTTTCACAAACAGGCAGCTCCTCCTAACTCACATTTCTCTCAACACAATTTTTATCACAGGGGGAAAAAAGGCAGCAGTCTGTCTCTATGGCGCCACCTTTTGGCCGCTCACGTCCAGGTGATGTGTGCTCTAAATAAAAAAGTAACCTGAACATATTTGTGTAAATATTCATTTGTCATAAACAAGATGTATTATTTACAGCGTGAACAGCCCCCTCTCTAGCTCAATTTCATGTCAGCAGCCCTGCAGACTTTTTAGTACACATATCTTCACACATCTTTTTTGACAATAGGGTTTTTTAAAGCACATTCTTCTATCTTTTGCAGAATGTTGCAGAATAAAATGTGTTCTATTAGGTGCATAAGGCCAAAACAATCAAGCTTTCAGCCATGTACTTTTCTGGAAGTGAATAATCAACTACATAGAATTAGAAAATTGAAGCACTACTTTGAAATATTCTTCTAATGGAGATAAGTATTTATTATTCCATTATTTCTGGGCCTTTTTAATGTGCTAAAACTGTCTTTTTTTTTCTTGTTTAAAGTCCCACTTCTTGTCTTTTTAACATTAGGAAACATACATCATTACCTTATTCTCTTTATTGTTCTCATTGTAAAAACATTCAATAAACAACCTTTTATATGTACATAAATATCTACATGAAAAACTTTCAGTAAACATGAGGGAATAGTATTTATCATAAATACAGACATTTATTAAAAAGACTTTTCTTTACATTCTGAATAAACATTTTCATACTTTGCAAATTAGTCTCTTTTTGTGTCACCTGGTTCAAAATGTGATCATTTCCATTTCAGCTGTTTTCTGATCTTCAGTCAGTACTTTGGCCTTTTTCTCTCTTCTGAAAAATCCTGAATCCGTCGTATTAATCTGTATTGGACCATGGCGGTCATGTGACTTGATGATTTTAATATGGTCGCAAAACGTTTAAAATCCGTCCACTGGAGTAGAATCCGAATATTTGCTGCATGACCCCAGTTTTCACCCAGCGCTGGAACAAGCCGTGAGCCCTCCCCCTGGACTCGCGTTGTCATGTGATTGGTCATCACCACAGCAGCGTCGTGGGAGGTTGCCATGGCTACGAGTTGGTGAGCGGCACCAAAGAGTAGACGTGTTCTGAGGGGAAGGTCCTCTAGATGGAGCCTGAAAGGGAAGGCGATGCTATCGATGATGATCAGACGAACTTTAGGATGTTCTGAGAGGAACGAAGGCAGGCCAGAGATCTGAGACAGAAGCTCCACTGAGTCATCACAACGAACCTGAGATTAGGGAGAATAAGTTTTATGTGACATTCCACAAACTTGACACTACAGTCCTATCAAAACAAAGTTAAATGAGACATCATATAACAAATCTAACCAATGAGTTACAACAGTGTCATTAGTCTAATCAAAGTTATAGTTCGACTGAATTAAAAAGCTTTGAGTATTACTTTTTTTGTGCTCAGGAAATTGCTGGTTTTCACTTATCCATGCCCGCCCACAACTCTCTTATTAGAATTATTATTTAGAATTGTTTGAAATAAAATAGTTATATGTCATATGTTAAAACATATAAAGGACAATCAGAAATGTATCAGCAATGTTTGGAACATTCTGAGTGAAGATAAGTATGTTTATATCACAATGTGAAAAAATACAGTTAAAGGAAATGCTTTTCTATGGAAAAACAAACAAGAGGAGGTCCTCCTCCTGGCCAAATAACAGTTCATTTTGTGGTCATGCAAGCCTGCTCCAAGTAAAGGCAGAGAGTAGTGATGCACAGATTCGATACTGGGATCGAATATCAATGAAGATCCATGAAATTTAGTTGGATTGAGTATCAGTCACACTAATTGTAATAAAACATAATTTAAATTAATTGCTGAACCCACACTGAAATATTATTTTTAACAGTAATAAACCATATAATTTTTCTTTACTTTTTAAAAATGAATTTCTCACTAGCACTACTTCAGTTGCCTGCAGTTACAGTAAACTATGTCTGAGAGTATTAAGAGTAAGTGAGATCTACTGGAGACATAAGACTAATGTCTAACTGGTGAACTTTAATTTTAAGCAACACATACCACAAAGAGATTAGAGAGAATTTTTTCCACAGTGAAAATCTTCATGGCGTCCTGCTGCTCCTGGTTTTCTGTGAGCAAAGAATAGTGTCTGATTACAGCCGCCGCTATTTCTCTGAATCTCCGTAGAAAGAAGGTGCCCTCTGTGTCGATGAACAGGCATTGAGCCCCCAGACCCCCAAAGCACTCTGGGATCTGCACATTCACTGCCAACTGCAAACTGGAAAGACACAATATACACAATACACATTATGGAGCTGCTTAATATTACAAGCAAATGTAGTGAGTATGAATAAACAAACAAACAATACAGCAATACATTCTTTTAAAACTTCAAACATATAACTTAATTGTAAAAAGTCCTTGAAGGAGACAGACCTTTTATGAAAAATCAATTTTTAACCATATTATAACAAGATTCTCTGTTACTTTACACAAAATTGTATTTAGAGTGTTCATGCAAGTTTATGTAATCCCATAGTGTCCCATAGTTGCTGATGCACAAGTGCTCAGAAAACCACAGTTTTCACCTACCTCCTCATCTCCGCTCACTTGTTTGTATTTACTTGTGATTACTCAAAAGAGGTTCAGAGTAAAACATGCAAAACAAGTTCCAAATATTCATTTAGCCACCTTCTAGAAAGTAGTAGTAACTTAAAAGTATGGTAACTTAACATCTTGTCAGTTCTGCAGTTTTGAACAGAACTCAGTAAACCTATGTACAGATTTCTAAGCTGTTTTTGGTCAGTTTTGTGTTTTTGCAGTGAACAAAATACAAACTACTGATCTGTATGTTATAGTTGATTACTAATGCCAAAACATAATAAGTCTTCTTTTAACAATGTTATGCCAATGTAGTTAAATACTGTATATTTTAACTACTACTGACAATACGGACATTGAATAAAATCAAGTGTTAGTATTCCAAGTTGGGAAAAGATCTTTCACCAGAGCTGTGTTTTGCCGATCCCTGGTACTCCACAGACCTCGGTGGTCTTCCCCAGAGCAATCCCTCCTCCCAGCGCCTGGTCCAACTCTGAGCAGAAGGTCAGTATGGGCTTTAGCTCTGTCTCTCTCTGCAGCAGCTCCAGTGCAGTCACAGAGGCAGGGCAGCGCTGTGGGTCAACCAGAGCCAACACCTCAGAGGCTTCCTCCTCGGTTACACCTGTCTCTGCATGCAAAGACATTTTAGGATACATGAAGAACACTGCCTGGAGTCAGAAAGGACATACGAAAAAAGAGTGCTCATTTAACCTGTATGATTTGGTCTTCAGATTTGTTCAGGATGACTACCAACTTTAAGAAGAAGATACTACTTGGATATTTTTGCAGATGTTACAGAAGGCATATCATTCAAAGTCAACTTGTATGAGCTTTAAAACCTGTCACTCACAACAATTGCTTTTTTGATTGTTGCTTGATGTGTGTTTGTGTAATCCTGTTTTCTGGTTACAATTGGGCCTAACTGAACATGCTTAACTCTGCTCACATCCATAGTAAATTGATTTGTTCAAAAGTCTGGTGTTAGCTTATGTAAGTTGTGTAGCCATTTTTCATCAATAAATCTAACGTTAAGTAAATTAATGTCGGCTACTTGCTTTAGTCTGTTAGCATGAAAGCAGAGCTAATAAAATGTGTTTACATGAATGTTGTGTAAAAGCTCCAGTGGAGTACCTGTGCTGAGCTGCCCCGCTGTGAGGTGCTCTAGGTCCGCTGTGCACTGAAAGCCTCTCCGGCTCAGTTTGGAGATGACGGTAGAGCTCAGAGGGAGACTGCACACGGGCCTCTGCATCTTTGCTAACTTCTTGCACTTAGATACATTTTAAAGTAACTGCTGATAACATTAAATAATCCAACCATGTTGACTTTTTCCTGTCAGGATCAGGATAATTTGGATTCAAAACACCGCGCCACAGCTCCTGTTCAGGTGGTTCAGGTGCAATGCATTTCCTGAAGCTTAGCTAACAGTGTTAGCGGTCCATTGGGTTTTGATAGTTTTTGAAGTTAAAATCGACCAATAAAAACACAAATTCATTATTCTAGAGATAATTCATTCGCGATACAGTTTGCGTTGTTGTGTACCTCTGTTTGAAAAATTAGAGTATGTCGTTCGGAGTTCAATTAGCCGATCTTAGAAATTAGCTTTAGCCAGGACTGAGCTAACGGAAGTAAACTTAAACTTTCATCATAAAAGTTATATATGTTTATTGTCTCTATATTCCAGGCTGCTTTAAGGTTTAAAATTGAATTAAATTAATTTTGAATATACAATATGAATTAGTGTTAATATACGTATCATAATATATTCCTAAGTATAAATATGTAAAACTTGTTTTTCTAAAAGTTTTATTCTGAAGGCTAAAGGAAATAGGTATTCGTCACTGAGCAGCGACAGTTTTGTGTATTTTCTCACGTGTGGAGCAGTGTGGTCTTTTCTGAAGACTTCTTCTGTACTTTTTGATACTTTGTGTAAGTAATGCTCTATTGTTGGCTACCGACACCTGCTCTGTGTTTTCCTAATGCACCAATTCAATGTAAATTTATAAACGTGTTAATAAGGATCACTTCGACGCAAACATTCTCGCACATGTAACGTTACTTAAAGTGATCTAATGTACAGTATGTTAAGGGGAATAGAAAGCGAAACGAGTCATTACATTTTATATATACCTGTTAATTGCTCAGTGTTTAAAATGTATGAATTACAACAACTGCTTTGCTTTTACTATATTGTACTGTTTATTGTGTTTAAAGTTGAATCATTATGACTGGTAGTGTAAACATGGTTTAGCTACCCCTTCACTCTTTTATTGACTGGTGTTTTTATTGCAGAATTGTTGAGCTCATTTAGATTATTGAAGGGATGAAGAGAAACGACGAGGCAGAAGTGAAGGACTCTGTAAAAGACAAAAACGCCAGTTTGGAGGATTGTAAAGTATATGATGCAACAGATGAACATCTTGAAGATAGTAATGAAGACGATGATGATGACGAGGAGGAGGAAGAAGACCTGGAACTAGATAAAATAGACTCTGAAATTACCACTGCTGAACAGTCTACATCTAAGCTAAACACTACAAAGTTAGAAGCAAAAAGTGAGAAAAAGGTCATCCCAGGGATCATTTATCTGGGACACATTCCACCTAGACTCAAACCAAAACACCTGAGGAACCTGTTGTCTGTCTACGGAGAAATTGGGCGCATATTTCTACAGCCAGAAGGTACTTTTTGACATTGTCATCCAAATAATTCTTTTTGTTCGTTTGTTGCAATTTTACTGCTGTAGTTGGATACATTTTCTGCTTTGGATAGACTAGCAGTTCGCACCATCAACCTGGCTGGCATCTCAAATCTTGCATTTTTTTCATGTGCATTAATATGTTCTGTCTCTTTTTTAACAAATAAGTAAAATATGTTTACTAGAATTAATTGTATTCATTATTTGCAATTAGAGGCCCTACCCCTTTTTCTAGAGTGCCAAATGAGGAACTGAGCAAGCTCAAGTGGATTTTTCTGTCACATTTTTAAATTGTTACTATAACAGTTCTTTCCGCAGCTCCAAACCTGTGGTGTAAACATCTCAAATACTCTTAAATTTAAAGTTATGCTTTAGATATGATGATTCTTTGTTAAATTTCATCTCTCTAAAGTGTGGTTGTTTGTATCATAATTCTCTCTTTGCAGATGGTAACATTCGTAAGAAGAAAAAGAAGTCAGGTTTGCGTCGCTGTGACTTCACTGAGGGCTGGGTAGAGTTCAGAGACAAACGTGTGGCAAAGAGAGTGGCAGCTTCTCTTCACAACACTCCAATGGGAACCAGAAAGAGGCAACGCTTTGCCTCTGACTTGTGGTGCATCAAGGTGTGAACTTGTTTATGTTCAATGCATGATTTACAAGTAACCATTATTACCATTACTCCTCTTATAAATTACAAATATATATGTCACTTTGATTGGTTAAATGTTTTGAAAATACAAATATATATTTAATAGTTTTAAACCATTTTCTGTGCTTACAGTATCTGCATCGCTTCCAGTGGACTCATTTGAGCGAGCGCCTGGCCTATGAGCAAACAGTACTGCAGCAGAGACTGAGGACTGAAGTGTCTCAGGCTAAAAGAGAAACCAATTTCTACCTCAACAATGTGGACAAGGGAGAAAAGATGGAGAGACAGAGGAAGAAGAGGCAGAGAGATGGTCAACAGGTACAATTATTCAACAGATTTGTAGTTTGTTCTTATTATGTGCAAGCTTTTTAAAGCAGTTTTTATACTGTTTGTCTCAGTATTTTTGTCGGAAAAGCTTTTTGGGGCATTGTGCTATAATAGCCAATAAAAATAGCATGTTCAAAAGAAAGTATTAAGAAAATGAACCAAATCACATTTCTTCTCTGGAATGACCTTTCTTTGTTTCAGGGGGAGGAGAGAACATGGGACTTTACTCAGCGTCAAACTGAAGAGGAGATACAGGACAAAAAGAAGAGGAAAAACAAGGACTCAGTGTCACAAAAACAAATGGACAAATCCCGCCTCATACAGCAGAAGAGCCAATCAAATGTTTCATTGCTTGCCAAGATCTTCAATGCCAATCAATCATAAAGGAACTGACAATACTCCGGAGGAGCAAACTATGAAAATATTTATACTGCAAGCCAACTTTATAAACTCTGCTTGGTTAATTTAAACAAAAGACATTTGCGCCTTTTTTAGCTTTATCTCTATAGATGGACTGTAATTGTGCCTTTATTAACCACATATTGGGCACATGCAAAATCAACTTTTTTGACTTTGTAAACTTGTTAAAAATGCTTCCTCATCAAAATACTGCTGAAGTTTCGTCTATGAGATAAAAACTATTCTGAATGTCCCTGATATCTGATCAGATCTGCTGCACTGCAGCATTAGCATCTAGATCAAGATCGGTTTGATTGTTTTCCCTGTGTCATTTCCTTTGCAGTCAGTAGGTGGAGTTCTAACTCAATTTTTGATGTGAAAAACACATGACTGTGATTTACTACACTTTTTTTTTGCCTTGGATTTCAAAGTGAAGATGGTGAGGAGCATGTTTTAGGACAGCAGGAGCGCAAAAAATGCATAATTCTTGTCTTTTAATGTGACAATGTTTTTCCCAATTTATTTTGGGATTATTAGCTGCCAATGTTTTTTGCTAAAAAAACAGATTTTGCATATATTTACTTTTGCACTGTATTTACATAAAGAATATGGTGTTTATTAATTTCTTCCCAATGAAAATTCGGGCAGAATTTTCTAGAATTAGCCTAATAAAATGTTTTACCTTTGTTTATAATTCTCTTAAATGAGCACGCGTTTCTACTTGGACTTTGTATATTACTGCTTCTCCTAAAGAAGTGGATTTATTACTAGCTTATAAGTGCTCAGTCGGGGGAACCTTCCGAGGGCAGAGTGGTCGAGGATCTCCGTGAGGACGCACCGGGGGCGGGGCAGAGCGCAGCGGCAACATGGCTGCAGATTACTGGGAGTCAGAGCGACAAGAGCCGTAGTCACACTGAACCGAGCCAAAGAACCGAGCGGCCGGACCGGGACCACTCTCCCCGGTGAGTGCTCCTGACTGCAGAGCTCCGGTTGAGTCGGAGAGTGCCTGCTGGGCATAAGGGCATAACGGTGTTGGCGTTGGCGTGGAGCGGCAGCAGGTCCGAGCTAAAGCCGCTCCGCCTCCGGGGGCTATTTATAACCGAGCCGTGACAGTCGCTGCGCCGCGGGAAGTAGACGGGCCCCTCGCTGACCGCTCCCGTTATCTCTGCGGTGCACGACAGGAATTAGTCGGTGATGTCAGAGTAGCAGCTGTCAAGGCTATGAGCTAATGTGTGTTAGCCTGTTAGCTGTCAGAACATCCACAAATCTCCAGCCACGGTGCGCTAACAGCTTCAGATGGAGCTGTGATAGTGTACAAACGCTTTGGAGGAGATTTAACTGGGTATTTAGACATTCAGGCGTCTTAATAACAAATGATCACCATTAATTTTAATGTCTTTGGATGTGGTGGCTGTTCCAGTGTTCTTACGCATAAATAATGTTACTGTAGGCTACATAATGTGTAAATAATAGTCCACTGGTTCTAGCTTAATGTGAAGGCTAACTCTTCACTAAAACAATATGTACACATGTCTCTGATGTGGAAATAAATTCGAAGGAACACGACAGTTTGATAGACTGGGTCAGACAGGTGAACAGGTACCAGAGAAAACTAACCAATGTAATTAAATGCATGTTCAAAAAGCTTTCTTATTCTATTATAATACAAAGAATTAAGTATTTCCCAAAGGCTTATACAAACATACATACATTCCATATTGTATTTAACATTATTTGTGGAGTAATTGACACTTATTGACACTACTGGTTAAAAATCACTGATTACAGAATAAATATCCTGTTGTTGCTTCTGTAGGTCTGTGACCATATTACAATACCTTTTTGCAGAGTTTTTTAGAGCAACAAATGGACCCGAGAACCCACCATAGTCTCCTCTATTAATTTGGAGTGTGCAAGCAAGCTTTCAAATAGCTTGAAACTAGTGCTTTTGTAGAAATTAGTAGTGACTTTTTTGGTCTTGGCATTCAGAATAAAAATAGAAAATTAAGCACAGTTATTTGTCCCCTATTCCATTTATTTGTTCTGCATTAAGGAGCGCTAGTAACCTGCCCTCTTTCTAAACAAATAATTGTTAGTATAATCGAGGTTTCAATTATGATTTCCATTATTGTGATTAATATTCTCACATAATCGAGCAGCCCCGACTATTAATAGTACTGTCATTATTGCTGCGTTCTCTCTCTTCTCTCGCTTTCTCTTAACTCACCTGTGCTCTGTCATTACCTGTATGTCACTGACCTGTATTTGACCTCTATGTCCAGGTGTGCAGTCCGGCCTGGCTGCTCCTCCCCCCTCTTCGGCGCGGCCCCCCCTGCCCCCCCTCATGGAGCGGGTGAGGAAGATCAAGCGGCAGCTCTCACTCACTCTGGGGAGGGGCGGGGCTGGGGGCGGAGACAGGACGGTTAGTGAGGTTAACCAAGATGTGACGTCTCACAGCGATTCAGGTAAATAATACTACGGATAAGACAAACACTAAGTGAACCATGAATGCATAGAGAAATGGGTAAAGGTTAACAAAGCTATCTATATTATTAAACAAATTTTTTTTTTGCATATTTTTGACCCAAAGTGCAAACAAGACTTTTTACCAGTACCGTTTTACCTTTTGGCTGCTCCTCTTTACATGTGTCAGTATAAATCTTTCATAATATCAATAAAATGACAAGTCAGCTATACATTTTAGATACAATTTTGTCATCTAAGTCTAAGACACCATTGACTGATTAGAGAGTTAAGTTACTAAAAGCTTACAGCCTTAGTTAGTTTCACATTTAGAAAGTGTTGTTGCTACAATCCATCCATCATTTTTAAACTGAAGGTCCTATTCTGAGGAAGTGGAATTGAAACTGCCCTTAGGGAGGAGCGCTATCCTCAAAATTGCACTTGTACTATTTATAGACTTGCATAAGCTCATTCTACCCTATTGTTCTCAGCACCTTTTTATGTCAGTGGTATAAACATACACATAATTGTACCCTCTGTTAAGTAAATCATCTATTAATGCATTTTTTTAAATTATAAAATCGGCTTGCAGCGTTTTCACTGTCAATATGTGTAGATAGGTAAGGAGAAGCTTTAGGGACATATCTTTTTGAAAGAAATTTTTATGTGATAAAAATTGGGATTGCCTCAAATCTTCATAGTAGATTTTATATCATTTTCTCTTAATACATTCATGAGTTTTGCATGTTGCATGAATCCCTGTCTTTGATCTGATTGGTTGTTTTGCTTGGACGTTTTGATTGGTTTACTCAACTATCAATCAATTGACCTGTTGTTTTTCCCTTTCCTTTCTTTTCTTCCAAATCAACCAATCATTGCCTTGCCCCCCACACTTGTTCTTTCCCCTGCCCTTCACTTGTCCCTCACCTGTGTCGGTCCCAGAGGTGGGCTCAATGCGCTCATCCTCAGGTGTGAGAGGGCGAGGTGGCAGTGGAGGGGGCGGAGCCAGCTCGTCCTCAGGTGTGAAGGGGCGTGGCAGTGGAGGGGGCGGGGCCAGCTCCTCAGGTGGGAAGGTGCAGGCCTTGCTTCAGTCGTACAGCAGCTCTCTGAGGAGACCACGAGGACTGGGGAGAAGTCTGAGCTCCTACCTCAACCACACCACACGGCTTGGTATAAAAAATACTTAGAATGTAGATAAAAAAAGTCACCCACACAACATACTATATGCAGCTTAAACTACACCTATACAGTCTTTGTATTGATATTCTTTAAGCATGGTCTTGTAACTTTATTTTTACTTTGATAAATTTGTCTACAAAAGGCAAGCTCACATGACTTTCCCACATTAGGAAAGAAGTTAAAACTCTTTGTTCTGTAACTGATTATGTTACATTTGTGGATCTTTGTGCAGAAATCGTTCACGAAGATGTGAAGATGAGCTCAGATGGAGAGAGTGACCCTGTGTCTTCTGCTGATGAGGTTCAGCAAAGTCCGGTCCGAGTGCGCCTCAGAAACAAGAAGATTTCCAGAGAGGTACATAATAAATTATATGCACAGTTCCTGGTTTTACCTACGCTATCACGTTTTGTTGTAGAACATCAGCCATGTCTTTGTAATCTAAAGGGCTTGCATGTAATCTTTTATCTAAAAGTACATTTTAAAGCATGTCACATCTGGGACATGCAATCCAGTATTTTTTAAGGTTCAGAGGGGGAAAGAAGTGTCTCACAGACAGAACTCCAGCTGTGTTTTTGATAAGGAAGCAATTTTAGGACAGGATTAGAAACTCTATGCATTTCCTCTTTCATTGACTGTACTGTCACTTCACCAATAGAAACATATTATGCAATTACTGCTTAAAAAATGCTCTTTAATTGTCTTTTGTAGGACATAAACAAGCGCCTGTCTCTTCCGGCTGACATTCGTCTTCCTGACGGCTACTTAGAAAAGTTCAGTATGATTGGTCCAGGACTTTTTGATCAGCCAATCAGCAGGCGGCTACGCAGAGTCTCACTGGTACAGTTGTTTCCATATTTAATATGGATAATATAGTTATAACATCTTTTCTTTCATTTATTAACTTTGCCCCCTTGTGTCTTTAGTCAGAGATAGGTTTTGGGAAACTGGAAACTTATATTAAACTGGACAAACTGGGAGAGGTGAGAATAAGGCTAATTTGTACTTCGTTTTAACCTTGATTCATCATAAATCACAAACTGTTCATCTCTTCAGGGAACTTATGCCACTGTGTACAAAGGACGAAGTAAACTGACCGAGAACCTGGTGGCTTTAAAAGAAATTCGTCTGGAGCATGAAGAAGGAGCTCCCTGCACTGCAATCAGAGAAGGTACTGCCTGAAAATCATCTGTTACTATATTGATATACTTTTTATGTCTGCTCTAATATTAATCTTTGTATTGTCTTTGTTTTTCAGTGTCTCTACTGAAGGATTTGAAACACGCCAACATTGTCACACTCCACGATATCATTCACACCCAAAAATCCCTCACACTTGTCTTTGAGTATCTGGTAAGACCTTTCATCAATTCTGTTTTCCAGTTTTTTGATCATGATATACAATAATTTAATGCCAACTATGAAACATTTGCTAGATCAGTTTGTTTGGATGTGTTAAGCTTTTGACATGCTCTAAATACAACCATCTCTATAAATTTGACTGGTTTGTTTGCTGTTTTTTTCCCTATTTTTATATGTATTTCTTAGGATAAAGATTTGAAGCAGTATTTGGATGACTGTGGAAACACCATTCACGTTCATAATGTCAAAGTAAGAATTTCAAATGTTCACTTATACCTTTCGGATTAACTGACAGTCCACTTTTAGAACCTATTATCAAACAAATACATTCATTATAATAATTATTATTTTGGGCCAGTTTTGTTTAAAATGAAGTTTTGTTTAACTATATTCTGCTCCCTCATCATTTCTTTAGTCAAAGTTGGATTTCAGTTGACTCATTTATGTGGGAATATTCTTGTAGTATTCTGCAGCTGATGTATGAGTTCCTAGAAAATTACTTTTTTCACATACCTCCTAGGTCTGGGCAATATTGTGATACAAATTGAGTTGTGAGCGCAGGCCTTTAGTGAAATGGTCATTTAGTGATTGATTTCCCTTTTTTTTTGTTTTATTGCAAATATTTTTTCCATCAGTATTCCTTTTGGTCAATCTTGGTCAATCTTTTAGTGAAAGATAGTTGGATTTCGGCAATCACAACGAATTAAGAACTTTTTAAAGAAGCAGATTATTTTAACTGCCTCAAAGCTGACATTGTAAGTAATTGTGATAAAATCAAAATTGTGATCTAGTTTCAAGAGTATTGTGAAATATTGAAATATTTTGATATATTGAAATATTTATCTATATCCCCTATCCCTACTACCACCTCTCTTGGCCCGCTTGTCTGTATTTAGTTAAATTTACAATTTTATAATTTAAAAAATAATAATAATAATAATTTTAGATTAAAATATGTAGGTTTCAACATTGTCATGCAACCACTTTACAAAAAAAATAAAAAATCTGCTGCGGGTACAAAGAGGCAGGTCTTGAGTCAGTGAACTTGATTTTTGTGTTTTACAATGAACAAAATGTGAATTACTAATCTACATATGTCATAGTTTAATTATTGTAAAATTATCTTTTGATGTGGATAGGCTTAGTCATTTACAAAGTTATGAACCATAAAGCCTGTCAACAGTTAAAACTCATGATGCAAGATGACGTGTAGTGACTGAACATGTGGCCACTCACTCTAGTTTTGTTTAGTGTTTGATGTTTGCTGTTATTTCAGAAGGAGTTTTTGCAAACCACTTTAAAGTGGATGCCTTTTGAAATTGACAAAGACAGTTTCTTGTTGAAAGACTAAACACCACTGACATGTTTCTTTGGGGACCACTGCGGATTCTTTTACCCTTCAAACCTAATAGATGTTTCCTACAGTTTATTGTTGCACTGAAAACAATTTGTTTGTATTGTCTGTCTTGTTTGATGTGTCACTTCTTTCGCACTAACTCTTTCATAAATTGAGGAGTTGAATTCAAAGCTAACAGTAATGACTCTGAGAACAAACGCTGATGTCTTTTGTTGTACTTCACACCCTTTACTGTCATAAATAATGCACTTGTCTCTGCTTCAGCTCTTCCTGTTCCAGCTGCTCAGAGGGTTGTCCTACTGCCACCGCAGAAAAGTGCTGCACCGAGATTTAAAACCTCAAAACCTGCTCATCAATGACAAAGGGGAGCTCAAACTGGCAGATTTTGGTAAGTCAGTTTTTAGAAATAAGAACTAGAAGTGCATACATTTGATTGAGCGTAATAATTTTTATTCTTCTTATTTTTAAGGTTTGGCACGAGCAAAGTCTATCCCCACAAAAACGTACTCTAATGAAGTGGTGACGCTGTGGTACAGGCCTCCTGATATTCTGTTAGGAAGCACAGACTATTCAACTCACATCGACATGTGGTCAGTCTCAGTTCTGCACTTTTGAACAGGGCTTCTTACTATTGATCTAATATTGATCTAAAATGGCTCCATCAATATTGCGGTTTAGAAAATGTGAAATTATCCACTTATGTCATTATTAAGTACTTGAAAAAAGCATGATCATGAAGGCGCAACCTCTCGTAATCTTTAAGTGCAAAGCTATTTAAATAGTGGCTCATGGGCCAAATGTGGCCCAGTAAGCAATATGATCTGGCCCATCATGGTAAAATGGGATATGCAAAGACATCTGGCATATTGTAAACAGCAATGGATCTGTAGAACATTACACTAACTAATAAGTACTGGCCCGTGGGCTGAATCACATTTCTTGGTTAGTTGCATTTGTTGATAGACCTGATTCAAATTTTGTGGTCCATTTTGTAAGAAAGGGTTTACACTTGCAAAAACCCAAATGTAAACATACATATGTAACCTACAGTGGTTATTTCTGGGCTGACCCATTAAAACCCATTCAACTTTTGTGATACAAAAATAAACTTATTTAAACAGTGTTCATTTTAGCTGCCTCCTAACTGATTTAAATACCATTGGCCTGTAGAATGTTGTGATGTCATCAGCATTACTGGTTTAGCGCTTGGTTTAGTCCTTTATCTGGTGTTCTTATCTGCTTCATTCAAGCTGGTTCTTGATACACACTGGAATTACCTGTGGTATTTTTGCCTGTCTTTATGTGACAGAGCAATTTTATATTCATTAAAAATCTTTAACTTAACTATTGACTTAAGTTATTTTGAATTGTTTGTGAATGTTGTAAATGTGATAGTCTCTGCATGTGGACGGCAGATGTATTTCATTTTAGAACTCACCACTACTACTACTTTTACTTTTCTTTTACATTTTTTCTCCTCATAAGACTCCCTGATAAATCTTTACTATATTAAAATGCTGTCATTTGCTCTTTAGTCTTTCTTCTATGTAATAATGTTGCATCCTGGCATTGTTTTCTTCTTCATGCATTTGGCCAACATTTGTTTTGTATGTGTTTTAGGGGAGTGGGGTGTATCTTCTATGAAATGGCCACAGGCCGACCTCTGTTCCCTGGATCCACAGTGAGGAGGAGCTGCACTTCATCTTCAAACTATTAGGTGAGGACCACTACCACATTATTGCTGCATAAACTGTGATGGAGATATAAAGAGCAGGAGTGATGGTACATTGGGAGATTTTCAGCACGGCTCTAGACTAAACTTTTCACTCTTAGCACTGGTGCGACCTTTTTATTTAGTCGTACTGACAGATAAATATTCTCTTGCACAGGCGAAAAATGCACAGAATCATCATTATACAATAAGAGCAATGCATTTGCGCAACTGGTCCGATAATCAGATTGAGTGCATTTTGACCGCAAAGATCTTTCTTTGACAGACACAACTGACACACCTTGTTCACTGTTTTTACGTGTGTAGTAATGTTGTTTTATTGTTTCCAGGTATGTAATATTGTTTTGTCATCAGTGTCATCTGTCTCCCAATTGCTGTCAGTAATCTTTCTTTCTTTTTTTTTTTTTTTTTTTTTGACTCTGTCTTTATTTTATACCAAAAAAACCCCAAAACATCTTGACAATTTTGTACTCTTAGATGTGGTTAACCCTAAAACATCAGCTGTTGTCATTTGTTTGATTGCAACCATAACAATGTAGCGTTTAGCAGCAGTATATGCATGACTTTGACAATCATTCTGTTCTTGCCGGTGCTATCTGATCTGAAACGTCTATAGACAGTATCATATCAATTTTCATTTGGACAGCAGTCGTTCCACCTCTGCGGTGAAATGACCTCATCATTTTGTGCTTCTGCTTGTGTCCAGGGACGCCCACGGAGAAGAGCTGGCCTGGGATCAGTGCAAACGAGGAGTTTGTGGCTTACAACTATCCACAGTACAGAGGAGAGAGGCTCAGTAATCATACACCCAGGTGATCATGTAACTAGGGTGTCATAATATGTCTGTTTTAGCTTGTGTAGTTTGAAAGAACAGTCAGAAAACACTAATGTAATAAACTTCAGGGGTGAGACTATCAAGTGTCTCACCCAAGAACAACAGCAGAGTGCACTTGAGGGATCTGCAACCGGAAAAAAATTGCATTTTAGGAGTGTTGCTTGTTAATACATAGGTAAAGGTATTGTGTTTAGAACTTAACCCATTTTCTTGTAATTTTCATCATTTATTTTTCTTTTTTTTTCTTAAATTCCATCTTGACTGGTCACTATGATAAATATTTGCCACAGTTTCTATCTTACCAGCATGAGAAAAAGAATAGAACATGTCATACTCACCTCCAATTATAGTTATATATAGTTAATATGTAGCTACTAGTCAAATATAGTCAGTGCAGGAAGTAAAAGAATTAGTTCAAAACATTTGTAAGAAAAAAAAAGTGATCTAATTTTTTATTTGACTTGTCTATGGCTCCACTTTGTTTCTCCAGACTGAGCAGCGAGGGAGTAGAGCTTCTGTCTAAATTCTTACAGGTCAGTGAACGCCTCCTGCCTTCGGTTAAATCACTTTCAGATCATTTTAAGCGCTGGGTGTATTTTTATTTTCATGTTATATTTTGGTGTTGTGCGTTGGTGCAGTTCGAGGGGAAGAAGCGTGTTTCAGCTATCGAAGCGATGAATCACCCGTACTTCAGCGTGCTCGGGAGGAAAGTGCTTACGCTGCCTGACAGTAAGAAACATACACCAACTAATAATATATATATAAGTACTGAAGAAGAACTTGACAGTACCTAATTTGTGCATAATTAAGCCTTTTTGTTGCTTTTAAAAGTTTTTTAAATTCTTATTTTTTTAGCCACGTCAATCTTCAGTATCCCAGAAATCCAGTTGGAAAGAGAGTTGATACGACCGCCAGCTTCAGTAGATCCAGGTACTTCTTAAAGCTGTCTTTCTTTTTGAAATGCTTGAGTTTGGCCTTTTTATGTTTTTTTACACTTCACTAAAACACACATTAGAACTTTATAACTTTAAGACTTACAGCCCGATCTTGCCCCTTTGTCTTAGCCGGTCTTAGCCTTGGTCTTAAGTATTCCTCTGTTGGCCACTAGTGGCTCTCTCCAAGCTCTATACACTGTCAGTATAGAAGGTGTGGCTCCAGCCAGATGTGAGGGGGTGCAGTTTTTTTCATTGAACCTGACACATGCTCACGCCTGTGACAAGTGAGCAGCTGCTTTAAGATTACAGGCAAAAGAGAACTGTAGCAGCAGCTTCAGTTTGAAAAAAAAAAACTGCAATAATAGAAATCTATTTGGTGAAAGTCTATTTACTTGACAGACTTGATCAACTTTGTCTAAAAATGAGGCCAACATTTTTTTAACGTGTTGACACATAAAAAATGGTTTAAAAAATACATGATGGCCTCTTTGGCCTTTCCATAGCATTCACACTGACCCATGTTCACTCTCACATCTGATTATCTTTTTATTAAGTCAACAAGCTTTATGTAAAAGAAAAGACACATTTTTAGACAAAGTTGTTAAAGTCTGTCAAGTAAATAGACTTTCGCCAAATAGATTTCTATTATTACAGTTTTTTCCAAACTGAAGCTGCTGCTATAGTTCACTTTTGCCTGTGATCCTGAAGCAGCTGCTCACTTGTCACAGGCGTGAGCATGTGTCAGGTTCAATGAAAAAAACTGCACCCCCTCACATCTGGCTGGACCCACACCTTCTATACTGACAGTGTATAGAGCTTGGAGAGAGCCACTAGTGGCCAACAGAGGAATACTTAAGACCAAGGCTAAGACCGGCTAAGACAAAAGGGCAAGATCGGGCTGTTGGTTATAAATGATGACATCACAAAAATAAATTACCTAGCAATGGTTACACTGCCAAAACTGTACATTTAATAGGAAATAAATACACCACTGAACACCTGCTGTATTTCTATTGAATGTGTTAGTTTTTTCTGAACTGTGCTCTTTGTGCCTTTTAGATGGAAGAAGCTAGAACTTTGGTTTTAGTTTCCCCACTTTGGGGATTCCAGTTAAATGAGTCTGTATCTAATGTGATGTCATCAATTTGTCTTTACTTCCTGACTAATGTATAAATACAAATATATCTGCATTTCTTAATTTCTGTTGAGAAGAACTCTTTGATTGATGTAAACTGTATTTTATGCTTACAACTGTTATTAATTCACCAAGACAAAAAACAAAAAACAGGTATAGGCACTTAAATATTCACATTGAGAACATTTCAAATTTGATGTCAATACTGAAGAAAAATCTTTAAACCCAAAACTGCCTTGACCTGTAATCCCATTGTACAACTCCTGTCTCTTTACACACATATTAGGTCTAATGGATTTTTTAATGCAAGGTAAAGAGGCCCTGGGTCATGAGAGCATCTTTTTGTTAGTGAGTCTATTCACCAACACCCCAAATTTAACATATAGTAGAATGTATTTTTCTGCGTTGTCACCACTCAGGAGCAGGAGTCTTGCATACTTTTACATAAATTCACAGATTAGCATGCCTTGGGTTTTGGCAGATAACCTATCAGTGAGCAGCTCAGCTGATAAGTCATAACATAAGCACCAAGCCACTGAGACTGTCTACTTATCAGTAGACTGGTATTCTTGCAATGTCACTCATCAATGTTCTCTTTCCAAATGGAGAATTAAAAAAAGAACCAAAAAGTTCTTATTTGGTTTCATCTGACCACACAAGATTCTCCCAATCCTCATCTGGATCATTCAGATGGTCACAGGCAAACTTGAGATTCGCCTGGACAGGAGCTTCCTTAGGACAAATCTATGACAACACGGTGTGTCCCTCATAATAACCTTTATGATTATGATCCCAGATCTGTTTAGGTCAGTGACCAGGTCCATCTGTGTAGTTCAGGGCGAATCCCTCATCATTCTCAAGGTCATACATTGTCAGTAATCTTGTATTTCTTCCAGTTTGTAATAATTGCAGCAACAGTTCATCACTTCTCATTGGGCTGCTTGACTTTTAGCGTAGCTTATCCCAGTCTTATGTCTTTAGACAGCTCTCTGGTCCTGCTCATGGTGGGCAGGTTGCAGCCTGATGATTTGTTTTTTTCCAGCTTTTCTTTAAGTGAAACAACTTGCACATTCAGTGGCTGTCCTAAAACGTTTTTGTGCTTTTGATATTATTACAATTTCAGTTAGAATATATTATAATATTTTTGCTTATTCTTTCCAGTGGGTCAGATCAGTCCCTCGCATCGGCGCAGTCTGCTCTTCTGACGTCTCTGCATTTTCGGGACACAAAGGGAAGTTTTCTGTTCTGAGACTTTTATCATTTATTACTGTCTGAACAAAGCTGAGTCCAGGATCTAAGACACATTTAGAATGAAATAATTATCACGCATTTCGATCTCACGCCGACAGTTTGGATGCAATAACGAACCATGTAGGAACAGCCATTCTTCTTAAAGCAACAAATACATGAGGAGCCAGTGGATCTGAGGCAGACGTCTTCCAGAATAACTGATGCAAAAGCCCAAGGGAAGCCCTGGAAAACCTGGAAACTAACCACAAATAATCTGGATTCTTCAAGGCTATGTCCACTTTCCTAAGCAATAGATTAACAGATTTTGTTAATGTGTTGATTTAATTGTTTGATTTCCTAATTTATTTAAAGCAATGAAAATATCCATATTATTCATTTAACTAATACATTTTTGATTTCTGTCATGAAGTTAAACAAGATGATATAGAGCTAATCACTGTGAATTGATTTAAACCCAAATATTGAGTGGACATAGCCTAACCTGCAGTTACCATCTGCACCACAAGGAGCTGCTGCTCGTTCTCAAGCCAATAACAGATGGAGTTCTTTGATATCTCACAAAGACTGACTTCACAGTTCACTGGATTTTGCCAGATTTGATTGGATTCTACCGTCACCATGGAGACTGTTGCAGAGGAGAAGCCATAGACTGTTATTGTGCATGTCTCTAACACTGGTCTGTTTTTAAAGGTGCACTATGTAACTTTTCTGGTGGAAGGTCCGTCACCCGCCTGTCTCATGAACATGTTACTGCTTTGCCTGGAATGTTCCACAGTTTTCTTATCTCCAGAGAGGTTTTAAGTCACACTGTGCAACATTCAGGAACAAGCAATAACCCAGACCACCACAACAGCACTTACATAATGTTCCTTTAAAACTACATATTTACAGTGACTTTCTGCTGAGGACATTTACACAAATCTATTTATTTATATCAAGGACAATAACTGAAGAAGTAGTTTTACAGTCTAAATGAATGTATATTTAGTTTGTGGGTGTTTTTTTTAGTGACATATTTGTTGTTTTTATACATTTTCTGATGCAATAGGTTCACTTTGAAGATATTAACTTTTAAGCCTTGGATTGGGACTACGTGAAACATTGTAAGATTTTAAAACACTAGACTTGGGTTCTGGGTAAGTAAATCTTTAAGTGGGGCTAACTGTCTGAATATAGTGGTATATGGGACTAAAGGGGCCTAAAAATGAGGGTGAGGAATGAGAGAACAAGCTACTAAGACACCTCATACACTCCAAAGTCAAAATTAAGATCACTTCGTATTATCATTCTACTGTGGTATTGAATTGAATCATATGCATTTTGCACAAGGGAATAACACTAAATACTGTGTTCTGATAGTCTCTCTCCAATGCTTTAAGCCACTAGTATTATTTTGAATTCTTCATCCTGATAATGTTTTGGTTCTGATTGTAAAACTAACAGCATCTCAGTGTTCCAGGAGGTCTAGCCCCTT
Organism: Mugilogobius chulae; assembly: GCA_038363315.1. Taxonomy (NCBI): domain Eukaryota; kingdom Metazoa; phylum Chordata; class Actinopteri; order Gobiiformes; family Gobiidae; genus Mugilogobius; species Mugilogobius chulae. Next base: position 21,441,656 of record CM076414.1, read on the forward strand.
ACCCTTTTTTCAGGTTCAATTTAATCTGAATTCTTAGTTTTTTACTGCTTGCTATCGTGGCCGACGTGAAGTTGAATTTGTGGAGGATTTTAGCAATAGACAAAATCAGATATTTAAAACTGTAGACTCTCGAGGCATTTATTCAGCTGTGAATCGGATATTTTTATGTATACAGCGTTTATATACAGTCAGTGGAGAAATAGCTGTGAACTTTTTGGTTTATATGGGAGAATTAGATGATGAGGTGTATGGACTGTTTGAAGTAGAAGTCAAGGATTGTCACTGTGGTTGGGCATCGGACTTGTGTATAGTGGATGTATTTTTTACTTGTTCATCAGTACAGACTAAGAAATGTGACCCTGATAGAGTTTATAGCAACTTATTTTTGCTCATTTTGATAGCGTCTCTATTAGAGCTGGGCGATATTGACAAAAACTAATATCTTAATAATTTTTTGAGATATCACGATTACGATATTCAGACGATATAATGTCAGTCCAACAGGAAAATGTTAACATATGTCTTAGCTGAAGTTTAATTATCAAATATATAATGGGGACCTTACTTAAGACATGTTCTGATTGGTTAGTCAACTGAAAGGACATGACTTCCTTAAAAAAAACAAACAAACCAATATCTCAATGATTTGACCAAATATTCAAGTTAAAGTGATGGCAGTGTGGCATAACTGGGTTGGGGGATAAAATTCTGTCAGTAATTTGATTTGAATCTTTGTCATACCTATGCATGTTTTAACAAAGAAAATACAGCAAAAAGAAAAAAAAAATTGACATAAGATCAAACTGGGTTTTTTTTTTTTTTTAAATAGTTTGATTTGCAAATACAACTAAATAAATAAAAGAAAAGTCAAGATTGTTTTTAGCTCTAATTAAAATAATTTTTTTCAAACAATTATTTACTAAAGTGTCCTTCCTTAAATGAGGATAGTGAACAGATCAAATGAAAGTAGGTCCATTAAACTGATTCTCCAAGTATTATGGCTACTACTGAATCACATACAATAACATGCACGTTAGGGTAATATCCTCCAGCTATGGTAGTCCTGACCAAGCTAGCAAGAACACTGGAGATGGGTCCCGAGCGCTGCACTGCGGCGATCACTGCTCCTGAGGAGATGCCCAGAGGCATTGAAGGATGGGTCAAATGCAGAGGACAAATTTCCCTACGGGGACAATAAGTGTACCTTAACTTAACATTCATATGAACGCAATTAATTTAATGCAAAATTAACTTAATGCAATTCGATTTTGGGCAAAATTCACGAGTGTATATCCAATTTGATTAATTGTGCAACATGATCCATAGACAAACTGAACCATTTACAAGTGGGTTGTCTGATTATTCCATAATAATTTTCCCTGGCAGTGTAATTGATGCAAGATTGATAACAAATGAATTGATTGGGATTAGCACACAGATCTAATTTTATATCCAGCTCCTTCGTCATAGATACAGTCGGTGTTTGGGGCGTGGCCTGCTGAGTGAGAAAGCTTCACATGCCTTACTTTCGGTGTATCCCTCATTCATCCAGGAGTGATCCATAAAGGAAAAGCTTTAAAGTTTCTTCTCATTGTGTTTATCAAAGATTGAACAGTCATTTTCAATCTCAGTTAGATATAAATACAGCCAGTTTCAAGTCGCTTCCATCAGATTGAAAATGACTGTTGCTTTTCTACTATGCCTTACTATGTTAAAGCATGGGAAACACATTTTTTACCCTTTTAAGCTGTTGTTGGCAAGTAAGTGTATTTTTAGCACAACAAATGCAGGTCAAGTCACAACCACGTTTAAATAGAGGTTGTTGATGTGTGATAAATCAGAAAAGTAAACAGAAAGTCAAAGAAAGATGCTTAAACAGGCATCATGTTAGCTTTATCTCACAGCTATCATTAGCTTTGTTAAATATTTGGACCGTTGGAGGACTTTATTCATCTCCATGTTTTGTCTTTGTATTTGACTCAACATATTTCTTCAGTCCACATTTGTTGGTGTTGATGATAAAGCTGTTGTTCGATCCACTCTCATTGTTAACTTTCTCCACACATGTCTGTTAGTGGGCGTGCCGATGCCGACTGTATCTATATGTAAGCATCATTAGTATTTACTTTATATTTTGTAAGTAACTAAACAGATGACTACTCATGTTCAAATGGCATGTGTAACTTTTGGAAGTAAAAGATCAACATGAACACTTCAAGATAAAATCATTCCTATTGGAGATTAATATGTTTAATGCTATAATGTCAAATACAGTTAAGGAGCTGCCTTTCCATGGAGACAAGCATGAAAAGGCCTTCCTCTAGGCAAAATAATAGTTCATTTTGTGGTCATGCAACCTGCTCAGAGGTCTGTAACATATTTCATTACTTATTTAGCACCACAAAGATATTAAACTAACATTGTTTATTTAGTTTATTTTTGTTAAAGTTACACGGTGTACTCTAAGTATTGCTACAAGATATTCGCAATAACCCCGCAGTTACTGAAACAGCATACAGTAAACCTGAAACATTTTTTGAATCATGTCGTATCAAATATGCAAACAGTGTTTTTCCTGACCTCAGCTGTGCACAAGTCCACAGAACCACAGTGTGTAATCCCCTGTCCTGGCTTAGACTGGCGCCTGTCCAGTGCCCAGTCTGTCTAAATGGAGGTGCTAAAGTGCATGAAGGAGGTTTAGTGACTGAGAGAGCCTGGGTGCTTGTTGAATGTACGTTATGTGGTCAGTATTTTAACTATGTACAGTTATTATTAATATTATTATGAAAATCAGATTGTGGTTGCTTTTGTAAAACTCGCTCGATTTTAACCAAAGTTTCCCGCAATATATCGCAATGCATGCTGGGATTGCTCCAGACCTAATACAGCGTCTCTTCCATTCGCCGAGCAGCACTTCGTTATCGACACTAAGAGCCACAGACTTGAACCAGTCCAATGAGAACCACGGAGATGTTTGTGTTTATGTGACAAATGCTGTTTACTACATGTACCACAGATATTTACAGTCTACAAATATATTCAATAAATCTTTATTTATTACCACATGGCACATGGCTGGTGTTTTCTAACAGTCAAAGAGTGATCACATTTTGTATCCTTACAGATTCTCCTGGGACAAAAAAAATACTCTTTGTAATTTCATTCATGCAGGTTGGTCTATAACTCAGGATGTTTTGACTTCTTTTTAGAGATTTTAGTCTAGTAATCGAACACATTTTGGCTTTTAGAATTTGGCATTGCAAATAGTACTGTTCCATTCATGAAAAAATAATAATCACAGCTATTGAGAGCATAGTTGAAGTTTGGGCTGGGCAATATCAAAAATCAAATTATGAGCCATAGTGATGATCTTCCATTTTGGTGAAATCGCCATATTATTGTTTACTCTAGTTCTACATCTTCTACCTTTTTTCCCCACTCAATAATCCTATTGGTCAGCTAGACTCAACCAATCACAGTGAAGTATGAGAATTTCCAAAGAAGCAGACAATTTTTTTCCACATCAAAGTCATTTCATAGGAGTTATTAAAACTGTGTTTTCCATTCAACGCTTATCAGTCGGTACTTGGATAGTTTTAGATTATTGTTTGGTTTCAAATATGTTCAAATAGATTCAATCATGCTTTCTTCTTTAGTATTGTTTGCTAGATTCTGGTATCATTAAAACAAGAACATACATACAGTACAAACAGTATAATGGTAGTCATTTGAATAATTGGGGACAAAAGGTTGGAAACAACTGTAGCCTTTTAGAAGAAGTGTTGTACTTGCCCCATTTCCTGCTTTATGTGAGCTGGTAGCTAAAAGCTTACACAGGTCAGAAAGCACACAAATATCCTGGTCATGATTAGGATTTTTAAATATCCTGGTTTTGTGTATCTATGTAAGCCTCATATTCTGATTTCAATAACCTGGTTATCAAAGTATCCAGGTTATGAGAAACCTGAGCATGTGCAAACTCAAGGAACTGATCTGGCAGAAGCAGCTCATTTCCCCAAATGACTCAAAATATATATTCCTTTTCTAGCACTTATTTATTTGGAATCTTATTTATGTGTAATATGTAATCATTACAAAACAATTAAGTAATCTCTAATTCAACACAGCTTATTCTGAACTGACTTTTCAGGATTCAGTCGTGTTTTTCCACAGTTGAAAATATCTTTTCCCGAAGCTTTGACTGAATTCTACCGTTGTATGTACTTATTTTGTTGTATTTTGTTAGTTTGTTGTTGGAAACATGTCAAAACCCAGAAGCAAAGTTCAATTCCAAAAAGCCAACTGGCCAAAAACATCAGACAGAATTCACACCTATGGTCAGACTTAAATATTTAATACAATGTTATAATTTAACAAAACACCTGACGTAAACACATTTATCTGTGAAAGAAACAGAGAAACATGTTAAAGTAACTGCATATTTTATTGTGTTAATCCAAAACAGACACATTTCACAAAGAGTTTGTACAGTGCACCACGACCTTTCACCTCTGACCTTCCCATGACCTGTCACCAATATTTACATTTGTATTTCCCCCCCAAACTCATTCATTCTTCCATCCATTCGCTCACTCAGTCAGTCAGTCAGTCACTCCAGGTGCATCCTCTTCAGCAGAACGTACACAGGAGACACGTATAAGAAAAATAAATTCCACCACAAGAGTTCAGCTTATCTTTGCACATAAATACATAAGAATATTAATAATAGTAATCATCTACATTGTGCTTTCTCTCAACGCACGTTTGTCTGTCACCGAAGCAGCACTGTCAAAACACCGGACATGCAAAGACAAGGGGAAAGGGAGACTCGGATAGCACCATCTGTAGGTTGTCGAATTATTTGTACTTGTAATGCAAATGTTCAAACTTTAACAGCAGCAGTGAGTTTGTGCTGGAAAAAGAAGTCACTTTGTGTTTCAGTGTCAATCCACATGTCAAATCACTCTTCTGAGTTTACCAAGGTTATTGGAATGTTTCTTTGTGCTTGAGTAATCACAACATTTTCACCTCCCATTGAAAATCAATAAATAACATATTTCAAGTACAGCATATGGGCTCAAATTGTCTTGTAGTTTCTTCCCTGAAAAAATCCTTATGAAAATAGTTTTGCAATGAAGAGCGAGGCTTATCAATGGCCTTTATATTTCTGAGTAGATCAATTTTGTTTCAATGAACAAATGTAATAATGTAGATCTTGCTTAATGTCATTATATCCTTAAAACACAAATAGTTGTGATGTTCTCCAGATCAATTCAGCAGAATTGGCATCAACCTTTTTTCACTAAAGCACTCAACTAAAATAGTCTGACATTCAAATTGAATTTGTTTCTGAACCTTTGGAGCACAGACAAATGGCTGACGTCTTTGTGACATTGATGCTTTGTAGTTTTGGCCTCTGATGTTGTTTCTAATTATAAAAGAGAAAAATAAGAAAATCAGAAAATGAATATAAGCTGTGGTGTGTGAGGAAAATTCCTCTTCAAAAGCTCAAAGTAATTGGACCTAAAATTAACTTTAGAGAGTTCACATACACACAGTTATCTTAGAATGAATGGCTGATTTGACTGTAACTAAGGAGGTTACATCCACTTTTTTTCCTTCTAAATATGCAGAAGTTAAATTATTTTATTTTTGTGAGAAAACTAACAAAATAGAACATTTTGCAGAAAAGTGAGAGGTACGTCCGATTGGGGCCTTAATAAAAGGAGACATTTTATTTTACATTTGGTTTTGAACTATGACTTCAGTAAATGACCAGTTTACATTTTGTTCATTGTAAACCTCAATAATGATGTAAAATGAGTGATTAAGGTAAACAGATCGATTGACTTCCTGTTTAAAACTGCAGCACTGATGAGCCATGCCCCTTCAAAGGAACATTTCATTGTTTTTTTATAACATGTTTTTATTTTTTATAAGTGCCAATGTTTAAATAATCCCACCTAAGTAAGGCTGTGGGCGGAGCTAGCAGTAGGTGACAACAAGACTTTTCTTAATGCTCAAGTTTGAGTACAAAAGACTGCAAGATGACTCAAACTGCATGAACCAAACAAAACACAACCTTGTGTAAACTAATAAAGAAGGAAAAAACAGATTCAAATGTAACTAAGTTGATTTAGCATAACATGTCTCCTTTAAGCTGTTTTTACATTTAGTGGCTTCACTGCTGCTGTCACTCACACACTGACAAACTGTAAGGCTAAAACGTGCTTAACAGCCCAACTCGTACCGTATCAGACCTTTACATGTATTAGAAGATGTTTAAGTTAGCTTTATCGTCCCATAATTATTGCATTCATTTTGCTGGTGCCAGATTTCAGAGTGTCCCCTTTTTACACTCATTACATCATTCAGACAAACTATAAAAAAGAAAACTCTACATCTATTGGCCCAATGTTTGTCAGTGAAAATGTATCTTACACTTGGGGGAGCACACACTGACACAATGGGGTTACTTTACACAGAATACGCAGACCAGGAAGACTATATAAAAGAGAAGAAATGACATCTTTAAGCAGCAAAAGTTGTGTAACATTTCAAACTGTGGAAGTGAAAGATTTTTGGCGCAAACAAGAGCCGTGTTTCTGAAGTTTTTGGAGACACAGATCAGCCTATTTTTAAGCTTTCAAATTCATAAATCTGAATTCAAATGTAAAATTAACAGTGAATTTAACACAGTAAAAAATGTAAAGATATGTATTAATCAGTTTTATTCATAATACTTCCTAAGCTTATTAAATATCATTCAGAAACACGGCTGTTGTGAAATGTTTATAGTATTAGCCCATCGTCGTTTGAACAGCCATCTTTTTCTGATTTGCATATATTAATATCTTACAAAAACAGTGTCAAAAAAGCTAAGTCGTTCCATTAGTTTACCCACTAAAACTCATAAATATCATGCGAATATTTTAAAGATTTTTTTTATGCTCGGCCCGGAAAGTGGGAGTCGTAAATGTGTCCTCAAATCTCTCCGCACAAGGTGTAAATAGTCTCCTGAAATGTACGCTCAAATGAAAACAAAGTCATATTTGGTCACATTTTCTGATATTCTCCATGGACACGCTGTTGTTGTACCTGGAATATTCCACATTACGAGCGATGGAAGTCACAGGCCGAGCTACATGTTAGATCTGTGGACAAGTGACAAAGTACAACATGAAGTAAAGCCTGTAAAAAAAGTTTGATCTGATTCTGTGGAATATTCTCAAGCAAAGCAGTAGCATCACCATGGAGACGAACATGTGTACTCTCATTGAAAAATTTATGTAAAACCTTTAGGGTTTTCTCTCAATAAAGATGGACAGAGCTTTAGCATTTCTTACTAGAATCATGTTAAGCAGAAAAAAGTTTTTAAACAGTTAACTTAAAAAGTTAATTTTGACCACAATCCAACTGACAGTCACAAATGTTAGACACTGCACTATTAAAATATAACTATTGGATATCCTAAATTATGTGCATTTTAAACGTTTTTGCCTCAGTCCAAATGTTGAGCTCACTTATCTAATGCATTCTGAGAATGTGTTTTAAGCATTTTTCACAGCTTTTATAAGCTAGCCATGTCGGTATGCTAATAACAGGTATAGTGCCTTTAAAGCATAATCTCAAACTCAAATGGAGCTGGGGTCGAAAGAATCAAAGTCGGAGTTGGTCGAGGGCCACATACAGACACACAAGTGATGAGGTAAATAAAACTGGGTGACCAGGGTCCAACTGCTCTGCCCTAGAACATTTTGGACAAATTGTAAGTACTGATGCATTTTAGAAGTTTGATACACAACTCATATCTCAATGGTATAAATGATTGGTGGGCCACTATCAATACAAATCAGAAACCCGTTTGAGTCCCCTGCTTTAAAGATTGTATGAAGGCTTTTTGTTTTCTTTGTCAAAAACAAACAAGACAAAACAAAACATTTGTAACAGCCTTGTACTTAAGGTGAGTAGAAAGGAATCATAAAAATATATAAAGCGTGGACATGGAAAGCCTGTACACGTTGACCAAGCAGAAATGAGGTACCTTGACCTGCTAACTTGTCAATCAAGCCCACTATGTTTCCAAAGTAACTCACTGGCCCAGCTGGCAGTGAAGGGCGTGGCTCTGGGGGGAAGCACATGTGCTTCATCTGAAAACATTCAGTGGAATTGGCTTTCCTTGGAAATCCTCCATACAACCTTTAACTTTTAAACCAGTACTGCCACAATACTAAAATGTCAAACTCAATTATGAGTAAAACAAGAAACCACGAAAAAAGATACTTGAATTTGATTATAAATTTCACAATCACAATAGAGACTCTAGACATAATATTAATGAGTCTTTCAAATGCTATGTAAGACCAAATTTTGTTTAAATGAATAATCAGACCTGTTTAAAAGAATAACTAGCTTACACACTACTATCAGTTAATGTCCGAGTTTGTATTTTAGTTTTAATTTTAAACATATTTATGCTCTGTCCATCTTTAGATAGACTACCCAATGTACATTTCAATCCAGGAAACAATTTGGAATTAAACATGACGTGAAATTCTGCTCCATTCTGCCCGAACATTTGTACCATTACATCCCTGTTTTCTGCCAACCTTTCAGTAAACCTCACTTCAGTCTCTGTTCCAGTAACACAATGTTCTCCTCCTTCAGTCTTTAGTAAGTCAGAATCAGTTTGATCCAGATGTAGTGATTCAGATGTGTCTCAATCATGCTCAGAACAGAAGAGAGTGGATTCAATGGAAGATTTAACATAGACTTAGTCCATCAGGTTGAGCACAATCAGAGCCAGTTTGGATGTATTCTGCATTCCAATTTTGTCATTATGTGTTCAGAAGTGAACCTTGTTTTTTAGACTTCACACAATGCCGTTTTAATCTTGCAAAAATGATCTAACAAGCACTAGCTAGCTTTATTTGAAACCTTTATTATATGTTGAAAGTGTGCCTATAGCTTATCACCTCCAAACTGGCCTTTCTCCTGCACTGTTGAAATTCTTCTGTCAGTTTGTCCGTTTGTATTGTATCCATGTCTTTCGCAGAAGAAAAAAAAATCCATTATTAATATTTACTAACTCCAACCGTATCGCGTTGTCCCTCTTGTCTTTTAATATAGTGAAATTATTGCCCGCATTTTCAGGTGTCCGTCACCTTAGTCAAAACTCCACAGTGAAAAGTGTAAAGGGAACGTGCACAATCCGTCCAGACTCTAAGGCAGCACATGCAGGGGTCAAGGGTCAAACGTTTGTACCGTAGAAGGAGAAACATCCATAGATTAAATTACAAGAAGAGGTGCTGTGTTTGAGTGAAAGGAGTGAGTTGTGGAGGAGAGAGAAAACTGGACAATGTGTCGCTGGGTTCAAAATATCCTGTTGGTCAATGCAGACTCAAAAAAAACAAAAGTGGATAAACGACACTTATAGGCTTTACAGAACGCAAATACGGTATTACGTTTGTTCGTTAGCATCTCCATCTACAATCAGCAGAGATGAAAAACAAAACCCAGCCTGACCTAGACTGTTTTTTCAACGTGAGGTTGTGTAACAGAAATTTGATGAAGTGTGTTTTTGGGCAAAGGAGCACAAAAAACAAGCTTGTAAACTGAACTACTTCATGTTTTTGATAAAGGAGCATAGTTAGAAACTAAGAAAAGTTTGCCCATTACAAAGAATTTCAAAGAATGAAACATTTTTTGAAGCTACTTTTTAACTCTGAAGATCATCTCTACCGTCAAATTACGTTCAAGATAAGCTAGGTTTGTCTATCTCCCCTATTCACAATATTATGCCTCGCCCACTTTTCCTGGCAGCGCGCTTCCATTTTAACTGCATTTAGCCTAAGTTACATTAGCCACAATCAAACATCAAATGTTTTAATGTATTAGATGCAGTGCATATATTGTCTGAAAGCATATGTCCTGTAGAATTGTTATGTTTTTGTTTTTAATTGTCGTTATATCTATTTGAGATCATCCTGCAAAAAAGAGAAGCTAAGATGTTAGCTACCTTTAAAAAGCTACTGTAAACAGGAAGTGTGGTGCCAAGAAAAGCAGGCGGGACGAAATAAGGTGAATATAAATTGTTCTGCTGCCAGCATATGCATAACTCAATGTAGGAAAAGCCTGACTGATATGAAGTAATGTGCTTTTTGTAAATTTATTTAAAAAAAAAGTTCATAATTTGTGCTAGTTTGTATTTATCCAGTTAGTACTAAATGGGTAAAAGTGATGCATTGTTCCAGCAGTGGCCAGGTTGTGTCCCTCCCTCTCTCTCCTCCACAGTTTCACTCCAAAGTTCTGTCTCAGCCTCTCTCCTCTTCACTCCCCGGCTGAGCGAGGCGTGCGCGGGTTCGATTTCCCCTCATGCGTTCTCCTGTTCCTGCCTTTCCGGATCTCCTGCAGATGCTTCCATTTCTTATTGTTGGGCCTGTTCACTGTGACCTGCCCTGGAGCTGCACCTGCTGGCTGCGCAGCCGAGTGGTCTTTGCCTACATTTCCCACGATGCCTTTCTCCGTGGGGTGGTGATTGGTGGCCTGTTTGCGCGCCCACACCTGTTCGCAGATCTGGTCTACTGTGCTGAGATTTGGATGATCCACGAGCTGCATGAAGTCGCGGTACCACAGTTTCTGATTGGTGGAGGGGTGTGAGTGGGCGGGGTTGGGTGCGCGGGGGTCCAGTTTGGAGGGGGGTTCCTGGGGAGATGTGGAGGGTACGACCTCGAGGGTGATTCCGAGCAGGGTCTGGGTGAAGCCGTGTTCCATGGCGTGACACTGGAACAGGCCTGCGTCGCGTTTGAGCACTCTGCGGATCAGCAGGCCGCGATCTGTCTGCAGGAGGCGATCATCCAGACGCACCTGAGGAGATCACATACAACACATCAGTATGGTAATAAGGACTAAAGGAGCAGGTTCAGAGAAATACTTTTACTACTACTACTACTACTACTGTCATCATCGAATTCTGAAGCTTTGTGCATTAGAGGATTCTTCTAAACCAGCCAACTCAAACTCAAATGGAGCTCTGACCAAAATAATCGAAGGTTCGCATTTTTATATATAAGCCTGACTATGTTTATTTATTTAGGTTTATTTGATAGGGATAAGTTTGTTTCATGAGCTCATGTCACACACTAAACCATTTTAGCCAAGCCAAGGCTAATTCTCAATATCCGTCCCTAGTTGGGTTGTAAAAAGATAACTTAATTCTATAAAGTCTAATATAACTTATATTTGTTTACATTCAATCTTTTATATTGTTTTATATTATTTAGTTCCACATGTGATTAAAAAGTACATAAAAGTGGGTAACTAGGGTTAGACTGTTCTGCTCAGGACAAGTTTGGACAAACTGTATGCAGTTTGCTGGATTCCAGTGCATTTAAGAACAGGAGTCTCAAATTCAATTGGAGGTTGGGCCGAAATGATCAAAGTCATAGTTGGTTGAGGGTCGCATTGTAATATGCAGGTCTACCTATGATATAATATATACATAAAAATATATAAAAATAAAAATACATAAAAATGAATGAATGAATGATCCTTTTTATTAGGCTAAATAAAGCCTAATATAACATATACCAATATGCCCTTATTCAGTCTTCTATGATCTTTTATATTATATATAGTCGGCGCACACGCAATAAAAAAAAAGTGAATGGGTAAGTGAGTAGGTAAGGTCGCACTGTTCATTTGACTGAAAATTGAGAACAAATTCTATGCAATTTAAGGTATTCCTGTGCATTGCAGAGGTTTCATAGACACTAGGAATGTAACGATATGCTAAAAACAAATGGTCATTTTCACTATTTAAACCAGACTAAAAAAACTGAGAGCTCAATATTTTCCTTGATTTATATGAACTTACACTGACATTTTTGTATGCAAATGTTTATTTTTTGTGTGTATCTCACCTCTTCTCGTTGGCTCTGGGGTGTTTTCTGGTAGGTCCATGTGACCTGAGCTTGCAGAGACTTCGGTATACACTCCAGGAAAGTACTGCTGCCATCCACTCCGTACAGTTTCCTCTCTGAGACCCGGTGCTTATGGTGATCTGTAGGGGGCAGCAGAGGACAACACAATGCATAAGCACAACTACACAAGTGTAAAAAGATGTGGTTGTCTCAGAGCCAGAAATCTCAAGGGTGACGATTGGACTGGCAATATAGGCAAGAAGAAATATCCAATTTGAAAAAATAAATAAACAAATAAATAAAATCACACATGGTTCCTTGAACTTCCATCTGTATACAGTACTATGAACTGATTGTTTGTTGCTCAAATAAATCAACTACAAAAAAAAAAAAAAAATAATAATAATAATAAAAATAATAATTGGTGCCCTCACCACCAGATGGCGCCCTACGCAACCGTCTAGTCTGCCTATGCCCAGGGTCGGCCCTGCCTTAATGTGAAAGACTTTTCTCATTAGTGAATCCCCATTTCAGACTGTAAAGCTATAAACCCAACAGACCTATTCACTGTAGGCTGTGCTAATGACCACACCTAAAGCAGTGAGTCACCAACAGAAATCACCAAACTGAAATGACCTTTGAACTTTTTCATAGTAAACAAATAGGAAAAACTAGCTCTTGCCTGCCGTCTGCTCTTCATCACATCTAGAACATGAACACAGTTAATAAAATCTATAGTTTTTGATCCATTTCTGTTTAGTTATTCCTTGCACGGTATTAACATCAAAGCTATTTAATGTCAAGCTAATATTTTTTGTTACAATATCCAGTATGTTATTACAAAATCTAATGAGATTTCTTAAACCAACTCTGATCCATAATCTTCTTTTTATATCAACCATTCTTGGTTGCCTTTTGTTACACTTTTAATCCAAACTGGGTCACATTAATCTTAATCAGAGCAAGAGACCAATTCTTGCACGAAACAATCAACATTTAAACAAACTGCTTTTCATTGCAGCTTTGGTCCAGTTCCAAACCTACACAGTGGCCACTTGAAGTCGCTACGTAAACTATGTGTAACAGCCCAGTGGAACCTGACACAGTGTGGCAGTGCTGAGGGGTGAAAGGTCAGAGGTTGTGAGCTGAAAAAAGGATCTTTTGTTCAGATTAACGCGTTCTCATCCACAAAGACTTCACAGTTTTCTAAGAACTTCACTGGTAACTGCAGTTTGCTGAGTCAGATCTGATACAATAGCGTGTTTGTGTTGACTTAATGTCTCATGCAGTAAATGAACACTTACATGAACAAATAATATGCAATAAATGATTCACAGCAAATAGTGTCACTATTATCGTCTTGTACAAACACTACTGTGATTTCCAAGTTATTTTTTATTATTCGTGTTAATACAGTGTTCTCTCATCATTAGTTTCCTCAAAGTTGTATTTGGATTGACTCATGCACTTTTGAGAAATCTTGTATTGTCTTGTACTTGATGCTTGAGTAAATTAACAACAAAAAGGGAAGGATTCTCATTTCTGCACTATAGCGTGAACTGTTTAATTTTTAAGCAATCATGGGTAAATTTTGTGTTTTATAATGAACAAAATGTAAATTACTAATCTATGTACTGTATGTTATTGTTTATTAGTAATACATAGAACAATGCACAATAGATCTCCTTTAAGAACTCCTATAAAGACAAGCCCTTACCTCCAGAGCAGAGTGTGTTGGGGTCTCCATTCCTCACATCCTGTCGTCGGAAACGTCTGGGAAAAAAGAGTGGCAGAATCCAGGTTAGGAGTACTAAGCTGCAAGGATCTATGTGGAAAAAACTCTCTAAAACACAACCTGTAGCTCACAGACAGACGAATATTTGGGAGCAACTATTGTGATAGTCCTGGTATAACCTTATGGTATTGAGAAACTGCATATGATTCTATCCCAGACATTGTAAAGTTAGTTTAGAGTAGTATTTCATGATGGTGGTTGGTGGTAGGTCATAGGTTTACCTGTTTCTTGTGTAGTACTGTATATGTAGTACCTCTTTGTATCGAGTAAGTATTGTGTATGTGAAGTCCCAGTATCTACAGTAGTATTACTACCTCTTTGTTTTGGGTAAGTATCGTGTATGCGAGGTCCCAGTACCTACAGTAATAGTATTACCTCTTTGTATCAGGTAAGTATCATCTACAGGATGTCCCAGTATCTACATCAGTAGTATTACCTCTTTGTATTGTGCACAGGTGATCCCAGTAGCTACATCAGTATTATTACCTCTTTGTATTGGGTTAGTATTGTGTACAGGAGGTCCCCGTAAATACATCAGTAGTATTACCTCTTTGTATTGGGTAAGTATCGTGTACAGGACGTCCCGTCCCAGGCGCAGTAGGGGTCCCGGGCCAGGCAGCACTCTGCACAGGCTTTTCCATAAACACTGCAGCGATGGAGAGGCACCTGAGCAAGACCAGTGTCCGAGCCCACGTACAGCTGTTGCTGAAGGATGCAAAACACAATGAGGATTTTAATATTCAGATATTTTTGGGATAGTTTCATCTGTGTTAAGTAATGCATAGTCTCGATTAAAACAAGACAACATAGTAAAAGATAATGTGAATATATGTATATGAAATCTTACTCGTTTAGATGAGATCTGCATGTTGATGATTGCTGAGTTGTCCTGAAGGGAAAAATAACACATATGAAATAAATGAGAACACAAGGGTCTAGATGTGTTGTATTGTTGGGCCTAATAACAGGTTAATTGTTATCTAACCTTAAAAACTTCCAGCTCCTCCAGTAGCAGCTCCTCCATGTTGTTCCAGCTCTCTTTGGGAACACTGATCACCTTCAGGACAGTCCCTTTGTCTGCTCAAACAGTACATAGAACAAAACAACATTGGAGTCTGAATCTTTAACAGAATTATCTCGAAGTCCAGCCTGTACCTGTCCCGATGAACATGACGTCATACTGGCCGTCCGCAGCGTTGACCCGGTCCACGGCTAACTGGGTGAAGCTGTAGTCCACGTTGGTCCTGACAAAGACTGGTTTTCGGTTCAGAGGGTAGACCGGGTTGTACATGAGAGGGTGGTGCCGGGCAAACTGGATCACCTCGTCTGGGAATCCTTTGGTTGACTCAAAACTGCCAAATGTCTTACTGGGACACTGGACAAAATAGAAATAAAACCATAACATTTGAACTTATATAGAACATGATGGTGGAAAAGTGGTCCTTGACTGGGTAAAGTCTTTTTTGTGTAATAAAGTAAAATCAGTTTGACATAATATTAAAGCAGCATTCTGTCGACATATAATATTAGAATGTTGTATTTATTGCGAAGCAGGATGTACATATAGGGATTGCATTGTATAAAAGTTTAGCAATTAACTATGTTTGTTTCTCTTGTTGAGCATTTTCAAATTTAAACATTCAGAACCTAAACTATATGGAGCAATTTAGTGGTTAACACAGAAAACTGAAAAAGTCAGCGCATTAATGTTCTATAATATTCATAATAACAAATTATTTGCTATGTTAAACAGGTCTATTGACTTTCTGTCCAAAAATGTTCAACCTGTTCTTTGTAAAATGTAACAAGCAGCAGATGTTAAATTACAAATTATTTGTCTGAAAGTAGCTACATGACAATTTCTAATTCATGCGTTTTTTTCAGAACCAGATTTTTCTTTTTGTGTAATCACAAGTAATTAATCAAGAAGTGGGTGGAGACAGGGAATTATTTGAGCTCTTGAGTATCAGCTGCAGGACAATGTAAGATTATTGTCCTCCTCAAAAAACTCATAAATCAATCAAAGTACAACTCTGAGTAAGCTTATGATTAGAAAACATTGTTATAACATGGTTTTACATGTTATGACCCCATTTAATGACATTAAAAAGCTAATAACTGCTGTGCTTGCATGGTTGAGCTGTGTACCGGTAAGAGATTTGAGGTGAGAGATTCCACAACTCCAAAAAGAATTCTTTCTTACATGGGTCAATTGGAATGAAAGAAAAGGACACTCTCAGAGCAGTATGTCTTGGTTGAATAAAAGGCTGTGATTGGCTGTTGTTTCCCTAAGCTGCGTTTAATGACATTAGTTCTGCTAGTTAATCCTACATTCAAACAAAGAAAGCCGTGGGGCGTTCAGGGACTGGACACAGGAGATAAGAGCAATTTAAATCAGGACTGGAAACAGTTTGGGTAAAGAGTACTGGGATCTATGGTCTGAGGAGGTCTGGGGTGAAGAGGTGAACGATGTTTTTGTTGAAAGCAGTGGATGGAAGGCCTGAAAAATGTGGTCTTTTATAAATATTATGGACACATTGATCAGAATCAAACAATACACTCAGTGATTACTAGCCTAACCTGCAATGTTGACATAAAGCCCTTTTTAATTAAAGAAATTAACTCAGTGTATGTGTTCTGATTTACTATTTAAAATGTTATATTTTCGTTTGTTTACACTTTACAAGGACCAATATTCATGCACAGCACTTTTAAATATGAAATCTACATTAAGACATTTTTATTTTTAATTTATCTTCAATTAACCAGGAAGTCCCATTGAGATTCAGAATCTCTTTTACAAGGGAGACCTGGCCCTTCTAACTTACTTACGTCTAACTATAGTGAAACCTGAGTGAATGCACCTCTTTGCTGATCTAAACTTCACATATGTCATCAGTCTTTACTGTGAGTTCAGAACAAACATCTCGAGTCGGAGTGAACTCAAAGCTCATTAACACTTGAGTGTAACTTTAACATCAGTCTGAGCTAAAACTACACTTTAAACACCATCATGTCCTTGTGTGCTGCAGAATGTGGGGAAAAGATCATCTCTGCTTCCTTTTCTCTCACATCATGTCATGTCCACTTTTACAACAAGCACACATTTCCTTTTTGCTTTAAAAACGTTTTTACATTGATTTAGAGTGCATCAAACTTGCCCACTCAGCACATCGAAATTTTGAGTAAACCAGAGCTATAGTCATTCACTTTCTCAACCACCAAGTATTATAATATAGTTTCAAGTAAAATATATATGAACCATGTGATGCAACTGAAATCTCCAAAATAGAATTCTAAACGTAAAGTACTTTAGAGTACGCACCATGCCGGGCCGGGGGTAGGGCACTTTCCCTTGGAAAGGGATCCACTGGTAGTTAGGTCCCTCTTTATGAGCAAAAGGCCCGAGGAAAGCCCTGCGGATGTCGTTCATGGAGTAGAGACACACGGCTGAGCCTTTGAACACACTGCTGCTGGGACAAATGAGAAAGTAGAAATGTGAGAAGTGCTATGGAGTGCTATTTTACTTTTCATGTCATGTTTTATAACTAAAAGAAAACAAAACAAAACAACTTAATCTTACATGTCAAGAAATTAGATAAAGTTCCACTATCTGGATGCAGGGGAACTTATGTTTCCCCAACATACTAATATAAACACAATGCACTTCTATTTGGCCTCAAAGATCTATAGCATCCCAAAACTGGACAATTTAATTGAAAAGTAGGATACAGTACACTTTATTGTCCCATAGGAACATTTGTCTTCTGTTTTGTCTTCTGTTTTTGCCCTATCCTTCAATGCTTCTGGAGCATCTCCTCTGGGGCAGTGAGCGCTGCTGCAGGGACACATCTCTAGATAGTCTTAGGCTTGGTCAGTACTATGGTCGGAGAGACACAGGGGAAACATGCAAACTCTATACCAGGGCTACTCAACTAATTTGTTCAGATTTTTTCACAGACATGACCACTGGGCCGGGTTGTTCCACTGCACGTGACCAATGTTGCTAAAATGTATAACTCTGTATCAGTAACGTTAGTCACCACTGGTAAAGCCTCTGTTCGATTTGAATTGCTCTATAAAATTTCCAAGCCAGTGAGCCAGAAAGAAGCTACCAAGAGTAACTGTTATTAGGCTGCTAGTCAGGTCTAAAGCAGAATTACACCAAAACTAGAAAGGGATCAAATCAGCTATAAGGAAGAATTAAGTCACAGAGGTACAGTATATTTTGAATATCTGCTATATGGGTTGAGGGCCGGATCAAATCTTTGAAGGGCCAGTTTGTCACCTTTCCTGGGCCTTAATTTGAACAAGACTGCTCTATACAGACCGGGCCGCGCAGTAGTCAAGGCAGGAATTCTATCATCGTGTCAAGTGTTTTTGTGAGACTCAGAGGGGAAAGGACTTACTAAACAGGCTGTTAATAAACTGTTAATGAAGCTAAATCATACTCCAGCTATGTTTTTTTAAACATGCTAAAAAGCTGAAACCAGTCTCTTTAAGAGGTCCTACCATGTCCAGCAGGCCCTCTAACCCTAAACCAGTTGTAAACCTAACATTATCATTCTACTTACACATGTGTTTTTAGTATGTTTCTGACCTGGAAGTGGAGAAGACAGTGTAGACCAGAGGGTTTTTCCTGTCCCTGGTCTGTAGCAGGAAGACGTCTCCTGAGGGCACAGTAAACAAAGGGTCAGGGATCAGAGGTCAGGGGTCAACAGTAGGATAAACACATCCCGGGGTCGTCTGTGATCTGGTTAAAGAGGTCGCGCAGGTGAGTTTCTCTGGGACACATACAATGATTAAACCACACTGACAGATAGCACAGCCAGATTAAATACGCATAAAGGTTAAATTATGTTTAGATTCTCACGTAGTTCATCGAAGTACGTGTCACTGCCGTCCGCTCCAGGAACAGAACAGATCAGGCGAGTTTTCAAAAACGTTGTCCACTTGTTCACCAGGCTCCTCTGTCCTCCCAGTCATTCTGAAAATATTCAATGCAAATATATGTTAAATAAAGCTGTTAAATAATCTCCTTTTCTCCGCTTTACGTGTCTTACTCGACAGAGCTGTCCGATGCGAGAGTATGTTGACTTCCCAATGCCCTGGCTTCCACTGCCGTCTCCCGGAAAAAGAAGAAGACTTTATCGTCATCTGGATTCTCACTCTCAGGAACCCAGAAGGAGCCGATGAACTTGGGCTCTGAGGAGAGAAGGCAAAGCCAACATATATATTACACATGCTGCTGCAAACTTTGACTCTGAGGAAGAAGATTAAAAGGTTGAATTCAATTAATGAAATATGTTAAAACAGAATTTTGTGCGATATTTAATGCAATTGAAGATTTATAAGCTCTTGATGTAACCTATTATATTGGTTCTTTTAGGATCTTTTAAATTATTTTAGAGGTCATGTTTAGACGATTTTACCGTAGTGCTGTGCTCTGAAATCTGGCAACCGCATCGCTACCCTACACCGTTAGCTGACAGTACAGCTTATCACAACTAGTTTTTGTGCTTTTCAATCTGTTTTAATTTAATAAATTATTGACATTTCGTATATGATGTCTTGGATAATATTTTCGATATATGTGCAACCAGACACAGAAACAACATTACTTGACTAATGTAACAAACTACTCTAACTGTTTGAAATCGCACGCACAAAAACATTGACTAATGTAACACATCCATTACATCTCAAGTTCATAAACAACCAGATCACCAAGGAATGACCATCTAATAACACTCAAACTTCTGCAGCTATTGACATGACAAAAACTAGAAAATTTGAATTGGAGTGTTTTTTGAGCGTCAGAAGGAAATCACTATCAAACAACTGAACAGAATTAATTGAAAAAGGGAGAATAAGGCTGAATACAACAATATGATGGAACAATTTTAAAAGCACAAAAAAGAAGTACATTTTGCATATCCTTGTTCTTGTGAGTATACTATTAGTTCTGTCTATGTAGTTACCGTTGAGCCAGCGCGAGTCGTGCTGCTCTGTTCTTATTGAAGGTCTTTTGCCCAAACTCCTGAAGATGGTGAAGTCTCGTCCCATCAGGTCTGTGGCTACTCCAGCATAAAGCTCATCTCCTGGGACATTGTAGATTACAGTACATAATTATGAGGAGGAGGAGAAATACCATTTATGATCGAACATAACATAACAACAGCATTTCCATTATCCTCGGAAGACCAAACTCACCCACGAGCACAGAGGCCGCCTGGTGCCTGGGGTCATACGGACTCTTCCCTTTGCCGTCCTCCACTTTAGACGGATCAATCCTGAACACGTGATCCTGAAAAAAACGGGAAATACTTGATTTATTTCTACCAGCAGCTTGTAAAGTGGTTTGTTTGAAGTAGATGTCCTACCTCCATCCTGTTGCCGACCTCCACGAAGGCACAGGTTGGGTGGAAAGCTCCGGTCCCACAGGCGTACAGGTGAGTGCGGTTGTAATGGTGCAGCAGCTTCACATAGTTCACACAGTCAGTCTGGAAGACAAAAACATGCACAGTACAGTCATTTACGATCAGAGCTTTAGTATATCAAAGCGGTCTTAAGAGTACTTGTTCATTTGAATCTGTTAGGTGGTCCCTAATCAGAAACTTCAGTAAAAACTATCTAATGGCAGAGAGAGATAAACAAATCTTGCTTGCACCTGACATACTAATGCAAGAACACAGTGTGACATATGAAATGGAGAATCGGGTAATGATTTAATCTAAGAAGCGGCTTATTGACTGTCAAAGGACCAGAAAAAAAAATAGGACTTTAGGCATAAAATAAACACCCATGAAGCTAAATACAACTCAAGAAGGTTTTGACGAGGAAAGAACTAAAAAACGAAAAAAAAAAAAAACCTTCCATCTTCTTATCTCTATGGATATCTTGGTTTATCTGGCATTACATTATCTACTTACACTTATTAAATTTGTGTGTTTTATTGGCAAAAACAGAGCTGTAAGTTGTTCTCATGGTGTCACCTGCTCATCATCTGTCTCTATGGATAGAACACACAATAACATCTCTATAGAAACAAGCAGGTAGAACTAGAAAAAGCTTACAGTGCACCTTTAAGACTGATGATGGACTGATACAGTGACACAATGCAAACAGCTCAGGGTAAAACCTCTTCTGCAGAGCTTGTCATGTTGTATGATGTTAGTGGTGTTTGTACAGAGCCAGTGCAGCGGACAGATTGGAGTGAAAACAAATGTGCAGTGGCGCTCACAGTTATGTCAGGAATTTATATCAGAGTACACAACACAGAGACCCGACTGGACCAAATGTGACACTGATAGTTTGATGACAATATGCACATAAATTGAAAAATAAAGCCTAGTTTTGGTAAATTGTTGGTATATGAATATTAGAATATTTTTCTCAAGTATGGCTGAAATGTACCCAACATCCAAGCTTTGAGGTAATGTTTTGAGGAAAAGAAGTTATGAAGACATTTGTTTATTTAAAACGTGGCAAAAGTCGTTAAGAACTCCTGAAAAAAAGTGTTTCTCAACTTGTGTGGTCTAATTTTTCTTCTTGGGAACATTTGTTTGGCGGAATTGTGTGTAAAATAGCTTTTCTCTTGTCACGGAAACAGTTCAGACTTTAGCTAGCTTTTTTGCTAACAGTACACTGCAAAAAATGAATTTCAAGACAAGTTAAAGTTCCTTGATTCAAAGGTTTGAATCCAATTTTAAGCGTTTGAACTAATCTAACCTAGATTAATTGAAGCGACATAGATTATTTCATTGTTTCAAAGTGTTTTGAACTGATTTAAAGAAATTGCTTTTTATTCCGAGCCAAATTATTTGCCAATGGGTTAAGAAAACTGTTCTTACCCCATTCACAATTTTTTGTTCTTGTTTAAGCCAAATTCTCTTAAAACCAGTTAAAGATGTTTTGAAACCAATGAAATATTGTACATTAGCAATTAAATCTTGTCCAGATTTAAGCATTTAGTCTTGTCAAGTTAAAACAGCTCAAATCTGGATTAAAATTGTCATTCCAAGTCATTTTAAGCAAGTCTAGATGTATAGTTTTTTACGTAGCTAAAGATTTAGAGCATTTTTACTGTTGAACAAATAATTCACTCATCAAAACATCTAACTAAAGCATTAAAAAGTAATGAGTTGAACTATCTATGATCCTAAAGTCTGTGTCAGTGAGAATTGTGAGAGAAACAGACATGTTGATGTGTTTTGCTTTTCACTACTGTTTACCTGTTTTTCTCTTTTGTGTAGAATGCTGACTAACTAGTAGTTGTGGTTGTAGTGATATTTTCCAATATTGATGGTGTTTTGAGTCCTTACAGGAGAAATTATTATTTATCTTCATTGACTCTTATACATTTTCACCAGTCACTGCTGACATTTAGAATGCTGTGATGTCAAATCAGTGTTTCTGGAACCAAAGTCAGCTCTAGAATCAAACAAAAGAAACAAAAACTTCCACAAATAAAAGATCAAAGTGCTTCCTGTGTCACTTTGACCTTCTGACCTTTGGCCTTTGTTTGGACGGTGTTTAGTATTGAACCAGTGAATCAAACCAGAGGCTGACTCAGACAAGCTCAAAGCCACTCTCACTTTACAATCATTAACCACAGCGCAGACTTCACTTCATCATCATGCCACACAATGAACTTTTATCTTTTCTTATTGTTCACTTGTAAACATCTGATAACCACTCAATAGAAAACATGTACAAGGTTCCCACTCATATCCCAAAAATATTTTCAGGACATTCCCAGAGAGGATTTTAGGTAATCACAATATTCACATTAGTATTTTTTAGATTGTTTAGTCTTTAGCAGCTCAATGTATAACATGCCCAGTTACAGCCAGAAAGGTCCAAAGCCATGAAGGAAAAAGTGTGGGGTCAGGGGGTCCTCCCTTTGAAAATTTTTACCAAAAATGATGATATTTCTTGCATTTTGATGAATTTTGGCAGTCTGACCAAGTGGATAATATATTGGTTGATTAAACAATGAAAAAAATGCATTTAGTTAGTAATACACCAGTTCTATGTTTCAGTGAAGAAAAGAAGTAGTTATTGTAAGCTTATAAGATACAGCCAAACTTTGCGTAGGACAACATCAATATTGCTCACCTTTTATTAGAAATTGTATTAAAAATATAATTTGCGCTTTGTTTTATTATTATGATTATGACTAAATTGTATTCCAGGATTACATTTAATTTTCCAGGACATTTAACTGTTTTTCATGAGTTTCCTTAACTACAATATTGACTAAATATATTTCAGCTTTTCCAGGTTTTTCAGAATGCGCGGAATCCGGCATTAAGACACAAATGTTAGCACCCATATATACTCTATATGCATAAAAAAGTTGTTTGTTTTTTAACTCATGTCAAATTGTAACTTTTGTGTAATTTAGGTGGATTTCAGTCCATATTTGCAATACAACATCTGCGGAATTACCTCTACACACGTCATATTTGGTGAACAAAAGAGAACTATAAACCTTGTCAAAATAGCCAAATTGTGTAAAAACAAGCAAAATGTTAAGTGAAATCTTCTTGTGACAGCATCAATTTCAAAAATCAGATGGAAGCAAAAAGAATAATGTTTAAATTTGCTTCTTGTTTTGATACTTGGTTGAAGATTTGTGAAATTACTTTTAAAATATTTCATGGCAAAGTACATTATTATTCTACACAACTGACGGAAGAAAAATATGCTCCCAGCTTAAGAGTAAAGTAAATTCTGTAAATGAATCATATTACATTGATTTATTATTATGTTTTCTTCTTCACAATGACTACTAGTTAATGTTAAAACATGAAAGTAAGTATGTTTTATTTTGTGCATTCACTTGTTTGACACGAGTGAATCCTTGAAACAATATGTCTGATTCAGATCCATGGAATGTGAGGACTTGATTTCCGATGTGGACTTTGGATTTCAACAGAAACACACCTCACAAGTCCTGAACTCTACAGAAATCTCTCTGGACTCAAACCGTCGTCATTAAAACATGCCACTTCTAAACTTTTCCTCAATCCACTTTTCTCACTGATGATATGTGTTTAGGACCTCATCATGCTCAGAGAGGACAGTGAAAGTGCAGAGGGCAGTATGAAGGTTGTTTTTACATGTCTGAGTGTGTTTCCTGTAGGAGGTGAATAATAGTGTCTGTGCAGGCTGATCTTAAACACTACCTGGACATTACAAGGGCAAGTCCTGGTTTACTCAAAACTGTGTGGGCATAAGTAAGTGTTCTTCAGATCAGAGTCAAGTCCATATCCGATCAAGCTGTATATTGTATTCAGGCGTCAAGGCAAGGCAGATAAACTCTAGTGCATGGTTTGAACATTATTAATATATTAACCAATAGCATGGTTTTTAAGTTAAAGTAGAAAAACAGAACCATTCATTGGTTTGTTGCTTTTTATTTGAATCAGTCTGTTCTTGTATTATATCAACAAAAAGCATCATAATTGTATATGTTATATATTGTAAACTATATATGTATATTCATCTAAAATGACTAATAATTTAACTGATTTGCGATCCTCTGTTTAATCTAATAAAACCCGCCTCTTCTTAGTGACATTTCACTGTAACAAGAGGCAGATAGACATTATTGTTTTTACTTTACTGCATCAGTTCTGTCAGTTTGTATGGTTTGAACTAGTACATGACGTAGCTTTTTTACAGTAAAACGTCCGCTAATGAACAAATGGTACATTATTGAACAAAAAGAAGACTTTGGGGCAAATTTCCACCTGAATTAATACATTAAACAAGATATTGTAGTTGAAGTTTTTTTATTGAAGAAATTGGGTTTAGTCCATTTAATTAACATTTTTCAACTCGACATATGCACAGGGAGTCTTTTTCTTTAATAATCACTATTAATGTTGGAGCTAGGCTGAAGGTTAAAGTTGAAATTTTGTAGCACCTGAGTTCAGTTACATAAGATTATAATATACTAAAGATTCTATCAAAATAAAAGTTTCAGAACATAACATAGTATTTAAAAGCTAATTAAAGGTATTTTAAGCTAATGTTTCCTATAAATAGTAAAGTAACTGCCTAGTTTAAACAGTTAAAAGCAGCTGAGGTCATCTAAGGAGGGAGAATCCTTTTTACTTGGATTTAAAACAAGTTAGAGTAAACCCAAAGTTTTGCCCAGGTCGATGCCAGGTCCTTGTCTCTGAATGGCTCTGTGTTGTGTTCAGGTGTAATGGGACACTGCAGTTGTGATGAATGGGGCTCTTGTGTTGCAGCTGTATTATCATTACACTGGTCTTTAGTCCTGGTTTGGTCCTGACTCAGTCCTGGGTGGTCTGGTCTTGGACCTGTACTTGACTGAGGACAGGGTTCAGCGAGGCCACTAACCTTTAAATAAAGCGTTAAATTAAATCCAAGTGGCTCAGGGACCTGGAATATCCAGTGGGTTTAGTGGAAAGTGTCTAAGGCAAATGTTAGCTCAGCATTGGTTTTGTACATAAGAAGTTACTGTATGAGGATGTTTAAGGTGATTATGACAGGAAAGATCACATTTTTCAATACAACATAGTGAACATGATTACATTTAACAGTTTAAGTTTGCTTGTTTTCATGCAGGTAATAACTTAAATGACATTTATGAAGCCTTTTAGCCTGCAAACATGACCATAATTCCACAAATGTTACCTTGCAACTAGGTATGGGCACTAATTAGCATTATATTGGCCTATATTGACAATTTTAACAATATCGGTATCAACCAATATAGAAAACAAATCAACACCAATATTTTGAGGATTTTGTAGTTTCAAAGTTGTTATTTTTAACAGATGCCATATAGTGCATTTGCATTATATTGCCACAGAACAGATTACAAGAACACAGACAGATACATTTATTTTTTACTAAAGTGAAAAATAAGCTAGGGATTTAAAATGCAAAAAATCAGTATTGGGAAATACTGATTATTGTCCACAGTAGTAAGCCAAATATTAGATAATAGTTCCATTGCCCATCCCAACTTGCAACCACACTGTAAAGACAAGGCCAAAAATCCACATAAATGACATAATAGTTATCATTTAACAAATTATAATACCTGGTAACGCTTTTATTTTGTTCAACTCCCAGGAAACTGTTTTGATAGAATGTCTCTTCTCGATAACATTGGAAATCAAAAGACTTTCGGTAATTTTCAGCTTTTATTTGTCAATTTCTGCTTCAACTACAACTTTGCTGCAGTAAAACCATGATAAATATTTACCGCTGGGATTGTTCGACCAAACTCTGACATACTTAGAACATTTACAAATGATGTTTGTGTGGGTTGATTTGGGAAGCTGGGCATTCTGTTATACTAAAATGTAGGTTTATGAATAAAAATATGTGAAAAAACGAAACAAAACAACAACTATCTATTGGCTTCAAATGCAAGAGCCTGAAACATCATTTCCCTAAGAACACAGAGACTGTGCAGCTCAAACAAACGTCTCTGTTTGGGTCATAAACAGTGTCCGCTGAGTCACTAATAACTGTGTTTGTGCAGTGGACATCAGAGGTGCAACATCTGTTTGAAACATCCATCAAAATAAACACAGTGTCTATGAAGCCGTCTCTCATCTAAGTCTTTTTTAGTCAGCATATCCCAGTTGTGTTGGTTTGTTTACTGACATCACAGCCAGAACAATAATAAAACAATAGCTCTGCTGGTACTAACTAGGATTTATTAATGCTGGGTAAATAAAACTTAATTCCACCAAACCTTTTTAAGTCGTATATTTTTGTAGTGATTTGAAATGAACATGAAGTAAGGGTGATGATTTGCACAGAACAGTGTGTCTGACCCAGCGTGTGGTGTTTCTCATGACTGTGCACAGTGATGCTTCTCTGCGCTGTGTCTATAGCTGCTTCTGTGGAATAAGTATTATGTGATCGACTTCACAGAAAACACAGCCGCCTGTATCACCCAAACAGCCACAGGAAATATCAACTCATGTTTCTGGAAAGAGACTGGTGTTATCCCTGAGCTGATAGTGTTATGTTGCCCTTTAACAACTGCACTATTATGAAGCTCTTATAGTGCTTGGATTGTGCCTTCATACTAACACTGTAGATTGATTCTTAAACTAGTATCAAAACTAGGTATTCACTTCTCTGATCAAACAGCAAGCCTTAAATGTAAAAAAAGAGAAGAGGGACAAATTGACGCCACATGCAAATACATTCTACTGAAAAAAAAAAAAAAAAAAGGCAAATGTATCTATGTGAACGCTTGCCTGTTACCAACTGAAATCCCATTTAATTAATATCAGTGTTCTATATGAGAATAAGCCAGTGATAAATTTGTAGTTGCGTCTTTTCAGTTTTTATTTCTGGTAAATGATTAGACCTGTATATAATCTATGACTCACAGTGATATCTTTGCCTGCCCAGTTGCACTCCTCCCTCCAGTCGACCGGAGCAGGCCAATAGATCTGTAATCACAAGAGGGAAAACAAATATTATTGTCAAAGCATAAGCTAGCATAGCCATCGCCACTAATTAATGAATAAAAACTTTATATGTGATTTCATTTCATAAACCACCGTTATATTCTTTTGCGTTTTACATATGCACTGGTGATGCAGTCGCTGAACTCTCTTTTCAGCAGACTGTGACATCCAGGTCACAGTAAAATGTCACTGTAACAGAGGGAACATGTGAAGACAATGGACTTTTTGTAGCATATTAATGGAGTAATGTCAGTGTTTGACCTAGAGACAACATACACCGGCCATTAGATTATGACCACTGCTAAGTGAAGTCAATAACACTGATTATTGCATCATCATGTCATCTGAGATACACTTGGATCTGACCACACTTCCAGACTTCTGGTTCCTTCCTTGGACCATTGCATAAAGAAAGTCATACCAAAATGTGGAGATCATTCTGTCATCAAGCCCTATAGTGTATCTGATTCATATTACTGGAATAGATTTTAATTTAAACCAAATCACGTCAAGACAAAAGTAAAGGAACTGGTAGACTGAACTTAAAAAGGTAATCATTATGTATGTTTGTGTTTTCTCGCTTACAACTTAAATTTCTTAGACTTGAAAGGGTGACGCATTTTACAGAACCTGTAGCTGACAGGATGGAGGCGCCATATTGCACGACCAAAACAAACTTGCTGTGTCAGGTTGCATGAGGAGCTATAGAGTTTGCCCCATCTATGAATTATGTTGCATAGCATAGGTCCAAAACTTGATTGTTTGAAAGTCAGAAGCACTGGTGAACTCAGTTGTTTTGTTTTTCAGATCTTTGCCTTATGGCAGTCGCCGACTTCCTGCCTACTATAATGTGCAGCGACATAAGTTTCAAAGTTCTACTAGCAGATATGGCAAAGCAAACATTAAGTAAACACAGCAACATGTATACAGAAAAGAGTCCAGGACCAAAAACTGTGCCCTGTGGAAACCATTTGAAATAAGAGACTGTCGATAACGAGTTAAGGTCAAAATTATGAGTTTTATAATATGCATTGCCATAAAATATCTAAAAATCTAAAACAATGTAATCTTGTGATTTGTACTAGTGTGACCGGTTGGGTTTTGCCTCTCTGCGTTGTGTTGTGTCCTGAGCGGGAGTTGAACCCGGGTCTCCCGCGGGCAGTCAACCGACAAACTCATTGAGCTAAAGGGAATGCTCCCCTTAGCTCAGTTTGTTTGTGGGTTCTTATACTTGAGGGGGTGAGTTTATCCCATACCACCACACACTTCTCCATCCTGGTACCTCGTGTGGGCCTACACCGGTTACACTAGCAACTATGCCCAATATACTTTGTGTTTTAACAATAACGGCATATAAACCAATGTCTCCCAACTCAAGTTCAAGCAGGGTGCTACGAGGAAAAAATAATTAAACATTATTTAATATGGGCAGTGTTATTGTACAGTCCATACCTTATGTTCCTGTTTAGCAATGTTGTCCAGAGACAGTGAGAGTAAGAAATTCTTGGCGCCCACAAACAGCCGGCCCCTCTCCTCGTCTAAAAGTAACGCCCCAAAACAACAGGATCGGTCCAGGTCAAAGCGTCGCACTCCATGAAACTGCTGTAGCTCTGAAGAGAGAGGAAGCATATAATTAATACAAATAAAAGGTGAATATGAAAGGATGAGGTCAGTTTAGATATTTGATTGAGAGAATGCAGAACTAAAGCACCACCGGCTGAGTAAAAACAAACTTTGTTGACTACTTCAAATCCTTTTTAAGCCAATTGATTGAGATGTAAATGTTTATGTTACCTTTATGTTACCAGGCAAAACAGTAAGACCAAATTCTTATTTACAAAGTTGGCCTGATGTGTGAGCACCCAAGGAAAGGGACAACTAGTTAAACGTATACAGAGTTGGAAGTAATCGTTACTGTAATAAATTCCCCTTTTCAGTAACTAAGTAGTGTAACTCATTATTTATAAAATGTTGACAATATATTACTAGTTACAATCTGAGAAACTCAAGTTACTTTCATATAAATTCATTGCTTTTATTTTCTATTCAAAGCAACACTACAGGACCAAAACACCACATAAATACTGTCTGTTGACTTAAAGGTGAATCAAATATTATGAGAAAAATGTGTTGTGACATCACATTTCCATTATCTAATTAGTAATCGAGTGTAAATGTAACAGGATTAGTCTTGTACAACGTCTTAACAAATGTGTGATAAGCTCAAAGTAGCTCAAAGTAGAGTAACTGAGTTACACTTTTTAGAACAGTAATATTGTAATACAAATGTGGTACATTTTTCTCCCTGTAACTAGTAATATATAATGTTTTGCAATTTTGCAGTAACTTACCCAACACTGAACGTGCAGAGAGTCAAACATAAAGTAAATGTTTGCTCAATGGTACAACACTGGCAGAAACTGAACCAACTGAATTGAAAATGTAGGATGTCTAATACTATTTTATGATACAATGCAGACTTATTCCCACATAAGACCTAAGCAAGACTTGATACTTGATAAAACTTATTATCATATTTCCTGATCACACACTTTAGCTTTGACAAAGCAATAGTCACAGTATGTCATTAAGAGTTTTCCACATGAAAATCCTGGGGCTTCTCTTGTTTATTCTGGGACTGTTTTATACACAAGATCATCACACATTGATCATTTTGAATCAGCTGCAGAGCAGATTACCTAATCAACTTCAACACTGTATTGTGATTGGAATCATCTGCTCTCATTATTTCAGATGCACACTGACTCTCCATTTTGTCCACTAAATCTGCAGGCTAATGGATGACGTTTTTGATGATGTTTTCATCACAAAATGTTCCATAAGGGAACAGCATGTTCTGTCTGGGCTTTGATTAAACTCCCGTGACTTTTCATAGACAAAAGATACAGCTATTTATTTAAATGCACAAAAACTAATACATGTAATATTGTTTTGCTCTAATTTTTCATAGGCTGAGCGCAAACATAAAACATTTTCTATACAAAGAGAACCTTTTCTCTCAAATATTGTTCACAAACCAGCCTGTGATAGTGAGCACTTCTCCTTTACTGAGATAAAACAAATTGTAATCAGTAAACGTGTATGTCAATGTGTTTGGATACATTGACAGAATGGCAAAGGCAGTGTTGGCTGTTCTTTGCAGAACCCTACACTTACTCTGTGGCTTATGCTTAGCCCGCCTCCAGTCTGCTGCTGTGGTTTACTTGGCTCTAAACTTGCTCACAAACAGCAGCAGAGAAGTTTGCTTTATAGACTTAGCAACAACCCAACGCCACCACATCAGTCAATAAACACACGAGACACAAGCCACAACCTGCTGACACTGACTTGGAGTGTCAGACGGCAGTACGTCTGCACAGAGGCAAAGCATACATCTTCATAGTGTGTAAATGGCTATCCGGGATTAATTACAGGTTTGTGGTTAATCAAGAGACACATGCACCCTTTAATCAAATGTCAAATCAGACAACTGTGTATGCTTCTTAATCCACAAAGCCACATTTGTCCCACTTGCAGTGATCCTGTTCTGTTCTTGTTTGGGGTGATGTCAGAGTTGGGACACTTAAACTTCCAATAAACACATTTTATAAGCAGGCTTTGTCACATTGCAGAATACACACCAACACTAAAACCTAGAACAAATGAACAAGTGTGCACAAAGCTTTACATGTCTTATCACACAACACTTAATCATAATGTTTTGGATTCATTTTTTTCATCTCAGTTGGTGATGAAGCTGCGTTCATGTGGTTCTTGAAAGTTTCTGAGATGAAAAGTTGACATTTCAACTTGTTTTCATTCATGTGTTTTCCCTGAGCTGTCTCTCATAAAGGTGTTTAATTCAAATGCCATTAGTTTTAAAAAATGGGCTGCAACTTTATCTGTATACAGTACATGATTTACAGTGGTGTTGTAACTTTTTAAGGCATTTTAAGATGTGGACAACTGACAACTTTACGATACATTTGAGTGTCATTTTCTCCACAATGAATTTTTCAACCTGGAAATTTTCTTTCAAAGTTCCTGAAAGCCATATGAATACAGATACTTGTAATGTCACAACTTTAGAGGCATCTGGCTGCAGATTTTTCTCTCTCTCGGTGCAGACCGAATGTCCATCTTCGTCAGATTGCCTATCCTAACCTAATCCTAC
Organism: Mugilogobius chulae; assembly: GCA_038363315.1. NCBI lineage: Eukaryota > Metazoa > Chordata > Actinopteri > Gobiiformes > Gobiidae > Mugilogobius > Mugilogobius chulae. The sequence goes on from CM076414.1 coordinate 21,473,024, forward strand.
TCATATTTCTATAAAAAAACATTCAAAAAATATAAACATTAGTTAGCACACATGCAAAAGGCTAAATATGAGCATGTGTTCTGTACGGAGAAGTGCTTCCAGCCTGTAGCGAGATTTATCTACCGGTCTGCGGAGGATATGTGTCTGCAGGCAAACGCTCTTGTACAGCTTTGGGGCTGACTGGCAGAAATGGCTGCCAATCACAATTAGACTGATCACTACAAATGTGTCACAATAATAACAATTACTTGATCAATTTTTACAGTTCGGTCCATATGGTAACTTGACTAAATAAAAGCTATATTTAACATCCTAGCCCAAATTCACTTCTTACCTTTGTAGGACAGCTTCATCCTGGGGGCAGAAGGAGCAGAAGAGGAGGAGGAAGAAGAAGAAGAGCGGGAAGATGAAGCTGCAGCTAATGCTAACGTTAGCACTAGCCCGCTGCAGCTCATTAGCATCATCACAGTCATCATTTTAGATCCACAATAAAAACAAAGTCCTGGGGTAAAGTATTGTCCAAGTCCTGGTTCTGGTTTCAGGAATGCCCGAAGGAGTAAAAAAAAAAAAAAAGTAATCCACATTGGAAAAAAATGTGTTCGTAAATCCTCAAATAGTTTTTGTAGTTGATATTTTAAATCCACAGAAGACCGAAGCATCACAGGAAGAAGAAATTCTGAAACAAAACACAGAATACTGATTTAAAGACAGAGTTTATAAGACATACCCCGGGAAAGTTTCCTGATATTTGTTTGTATTTAGTAGAAAAACATAGTGAACACGAGAAAAGCTACGATAATGCAATACCCTTGATGAAGATGACCACGTAATTTGCAGAAAAGTACAGGAGATGTGGCATTGTTTTGTGGCTGATTTCTACAGAAGGTTAGTGCATGAAGGACTCCGGGCATATGATATACTTCCATGACTCTGGGGCCATCCACTGTATTTATTTTGGGGCTGTAGCATTAGTGATCCCGTATTGTTCTTCTGGCTGCTAGCATTTAGCGGGAAGCTAATTAGCCCACAGAAATCACAAGTTTTGAATAATCAATAATAAGTGTGTCAACGAGTGCAAACCTACCAAACTCATTAGGAGAGGTCAGAGCCTCATTAGAAGTCATTGATGAGCTTGTAAAATTGTTTAGTGTTTTTCATACTGATTATTATTAGTTTTGCTTCATAATGATGTTCTGATTATACCACACAATGTAATTAGCTTACTGTGTTAACACCTTTTTAACACAGTTCCTGTCTGCTGCAGTTCATTTCTATGGTGGATGTAAAGGTATATTATTATTTTTAAATAATAACAAAATCCTTAACCTAATTTTAACCACTCCAGCCCCAGACTTAAACTTAATAGTTTTGCCACTTCAGACCTGAACTTAGCTTCTCATCCCCAAAAACTTTATGTGACCTCAACCAAAACATGTGTCTTCAAGCCGCCATGAAAAATACAAATATTCAATGTATTTGAAAAGAGATCTAAATTTACAGTTAGACTATACTCTGTAAGTTAAATTGATCCATACCACAATAACTAATACTTTAAGTGTCATAAACTTTAATTTACAACTTGTAATTATTGTAAATGTCTGTTTTATTTTTGCATGGTTACTTTGGGGGTCAGGCCAGCACGGTCTGAATAGCTTGGCAATCTCTGAACTCAGATTGTATTTCTAATGAAATGGCACATTTTGATGACATAAATGAAGGTTTTCTGTTATTAGTTACATCTGCTTTTCTGATATTCTATGCGTCCTTGTAATCTGATGGCACAGATACCGACAATTTTAGGCTTACAGTTAATCAGGCAGACTTAAAGTTCTAGACTCAAAGTTCTTTCATCAAGGTTAGCATTAGCACGAAGTTCCAATAAGCATCTGTTTGGTTAATTTAAATAGCGTCCACACTTCTCTTGTGTGTTCTGTGTCGCCCATAGCCACAGCCTCTGTACATTCACTGTTCCATACTGCTCTCTTTATCCAAACTGCTCAATAGCTCTATTCTGCACATTCTGCTTCTTGTGCAGAGCTGTCTGTGTGTGGGTTTGACTCCAGTGTCACACAAACCACAGCAGAGCCAAAGGAAAAGGCTGGACTGAAAGTTTGTATTGATTTAAGCAGAAGTTAAGAGTATCAACACAGAGAGAGGGAAGAATAGTAATGATGGAGCACTGATTTGACCCAAAGATTGAGTTTTCAGTTTATTCTAACCTGTGTTGTGCTTTGGATCTTATTATGGTATCTGGTATAAGTAAGTTTGTTACCTCATGCAATAATATATGCAAAACAACAAGAATCCTAAAGAGGGGTGACTGGTTAAGATATTCCACACACACAAAAAGAAAAAAAAGTACAGCAATTGGATTGCTGCACTGATGAGGCACTTCATGGATGGAAGGCCCAGTTCAGTTGATAATTTGGTTTTGAGTGTGCACACATATTTTCATACATACTTTATCCCTTTTGATTGACATAATGCTAATAGATTCTGATAGACTAATCTGAGAAATTTTGTTTTGGGGCATACTAGGTTATAGAGAATCAGCCGGATAACCACATAAAAGTGACACAGCAGAATTCCCCAAAAGGTTTCATCCTGGTGCTTGAGTTTCCCTACCACTAAAAACATGTACAATAGGTTCTTCTCTCCCCTCCCCTAGGACTCCCTGAAATAGATTCTGATTCAATGGAAAATATTACAGGAGAATAAAAGAGAAAAAGTTTTTTTTTTTTTCATTCATTCATTTTCTACCGCTTGTTCCTGTTAGGGGTTCCGGGTAACTGGATCATATCCCAGTGACTTTGGGCCTTAGGTGGGGGAACACCCTGGACAGTGGCCAACTCGTTGCAGGGTTAGACAGACAACCATTCACTCTATCATTCCTTTCACTAATAGAAATTTACAATGATGCCCAATTGACCTAAACATGCATGGAGGTTTGAGGAAACTGGAGGAAACCCACTGTGACACGGGGAGAACATGCAAACTTCACCCAGAGAGATCGTGAGATGTTGATATGGTCTAACCAGGACGATCTCCTTATTGGGTAACCAGCGCTCTAACCACTATGCCACAGTGAACCCCCCAAAAATATTTTTGCTCTAAGCAACAGACAACTAGCCTCTTTTGTGTTATGTGTACCATGCAAATAAACAACTCTGATTTCTTGTGGATTTTTTCCATGGTAGAAGAAGCGATGACCAAATCTACATTTGTAAATATCGTAGAAGTGTGGGCTCTGGATTCCAGGAAAGAATAATGCCCATGATGTATTCAATCCATTTTCTATCAAGTTTTTTATTGTCTGATGACCTTGTGCAAAGTTTGAAAACGTTTAACAAGTTAACTGGCTGTACACAGTGAAGGACTTTAAGATCGTCTTTCTAAAAAGTGGATGTCACAGAGACGTAGTTTGAAATGAAAAAAAGAAAACTGTTCTTTTTCCAGGGCAGGGTGGTAAAGCCTGGCACTGTCTGTCTGTTCTGACTGGCATTTGAAACATTCCTCGCTCAACATTTTAGAAACTTGTGATTTGACTAAAATTCATAACAGAGTCATAGTGACCCACACGTGACAAGAAGTAAAGCAATAAATAATTTCTTATGAGCTCGCTAGACCCGCCTCACCATAGTTGGGCCAAAACTCCTCTATAGTGTGCAGAAGGCTTCAGATAGTAAGCTTTTATCCTGCGGATCCCAGACTTTGTTCATTGGGTCTCTTGTCAAGCCGATATCACACTGTAACATCGAGTGTCCACAAAAAGCCATCTATTACTATTCCACCACTGAACTCTGTGAGGCAGTGTGGCCCACCAGCTAGCAGATTAAGCTCTTTATGGGCGACTTGCACTTTGTTATAATCTCACATGAAGCGCTCACATGACTGTCAGAAACGCTGATTCAAACCAGGTCAGGCCCCGTGTCAGAACTGCTTTGTATTACTCCACTTTATGGGATGAAGGGAACTTTAAATAGACTTTTTAGTCCAAATGTGCTGGTGGTTTTAGCCTTCCATCCGTCTCTGTCTGCTCTCTCATTCATCATGTGTATGCTTAGTGCCAGGTCATTACTGCAGTGAGTGTGGGAGAGAAGCCCCGCAGAGATCTTCTGTCCGCACGAGAACTGGTCCAGAGACCCCTAAAGCTGGTGTCCCCTTTTTCTTTAGGTCTTAGGCGATCTGAAAGACGTATGGAATCGAATATACAACTTTATTTTTAGCCCTAGCATTTAATAGATGTGGAGAAAAATGCCAATATCAGCCAACCAATAGCTACAAAAGCTACTAATCTTACACTAGGCAACTACCAGCTTGTCTGAGAGAACATCAGGCTTTAAATTTGTGTCAATAAAATCACCAAAGTTGTACTAGTTAGCTAAGACTTGGGTTACAAGCTAGCAGTAGTGCTCTGAAGTTGTAAATGCCAACGCGCTTCCACACTCCCCACACATTTGGTGGTATGTGTCTTCTGCTGCCTGAGGGTGACTGATGGCTGCCATAGTATGTGTCATTGACCCCTGTGACTATCTCTTACTCACACATCCCACATTCATACATAGACAAGGTGGGTAACGTGTCCTTGCCCAAGGACACAACATCAGTAGTTTCAGCTTGCTTTTAAAATGGCCCCTTGGGAAAGAATATTTTTGATTCATTGGTGCTTTTGAAGAAGACATATCTTTTGTCTTTACAGCTATAGTCATGGTACAGTTTTGTTATTCATTTTATAACACAATATTCATATTAAACAGTTAAAAATTGTTTATCTAAATATTTGTAGGTAGCTAACAATAAAAGGAAATGAATATAACTGCTTTTAACATTGCCTAAAAGGTCTCATTCAAAGTCAAAACTACTGTAATCTCGTAAGTAAAATGCTTTATGCAAGTAAATAAAAACAAAACATATGTACAAGTGGTACCTCATAAGCTTTGGAACTTCTGCTTACTTCTTTTGAGCACCATTGTATTTTTTCTTTTTGTATTATCTTGTCTCATTTTTACAGTTCTCTGAAATTTTGCTCATAAAAAACTAAACCTCAGGAAAATACCTGGGTGAACTGTACACCGAGTGCGAGTTTTCTATGGGACCTGCGCTGGTCCCATAGAACTTAAAACCAATGTGCCTCAGAGGAGTGTGGATGAGGGTGCGAGAGAAACGTGGGCCTGCAGAAAGAATCTGCCTGGAGACCGCATGATGCAGCTTTCAAGTCATTATGTGAGCATTCTCGTGGGAATACTTGGCTTTGGACAAATCTGGACCACAGTGGACTGCAGCTGATGTAACAGGCACTTTGGAAGAAACCTGCATGTGTCTGGATCCAAACCCACCTTGCATTCAGTGTACACTCAGCGTAAGGCTTGCACCTGATTTTTGCTGTTTAAATGCAGTTAAAAACAGTTAATTCTAGGTTACAACACAACTACTTATTCACCACGTTAAGTTTATAGAGCCAACTATAGTTTTCACACCTGTTTAAGAGTTTTAAAAGTTTGCTCTCATGGTAAACAACAACATAACAGTGGACTTTAGAGAGCTTTAAGATAAATTGTAGAACTGTTACTGCTTTGGTGGCTATGGGCACAGCTATTTGAAATTGCATCTGTTTTCCTTAAATCTATACATCTTTGAGAAAGAACAGAAGGACCAAACCCATGGGAAGATTCAATCAACAACCTCCTTAGTGAGATGAGGATAACCACTCTGCCACATGTACGTTTCACTTAGAGCTGCTTGAACATTGCACTGAAATGCGTAAAATTCTTAAAACAATACCACTCTATTCTTTACAAGCTTCCATAGCCGCTCCCATGCAAATCCATAATAAAGTGAATTTTGTGGTGATTTTGCACGGCTGGCTGCAGACACATGGAGTGGTTTAGCTGAGCGCGCACTCAAGCCCGGTCGCGCTGTACACTCCTGCGTCTCTATGAAAGAAAAGGAAAAATACAGGGTCTTAATAAAACGTTCTTTCATACGTTTGAAAGGAGCGGAGCATGAGCCAAGAGCCAGGATTACACTGAGAAAAAGGAGCGAGGGAGGGGTCAGAAAGCAGCTCCGAAACATCCCCGGGACAAAAGAAAGCCTCCTCTAGAGTACTATGGGATACTGGAGTTCACTACAGACTGTGCGCCAATGGGAACAGTGCACAACCTGTAGCTGCTGCTGAGTGCGGACAAAAGTGAGGGTTGAAAAGGCAGCGGGGAGTGGGGATATTCATGGGGTCGGTCCAAATAAGACGAAAACAAAATGTATGCATTGATTCTGATGGGAGTTTTTCAGGCAAAATCAAGTGTGCTTTTTTCTTTTGGGTAAGGAGGATGTTTTTCCAAAGAACACAACTACACGCTGGATTTGAAAGACACAGTATGGCTATGTTTGAAGTGCTATGTTCTAGCTGCTTTGGGGGTGTCTATTCAAGCATCTTCACATTCTTAAGTTTATTTTACCCTAGATGCTGGGTTTTTCATTTTCAAATAAAATCCTGTAACTATAACTTGAAACGTTAGCCTGGAGAATCTGCTGAACTCTTTGTTGTTTTCTACACCTGCTGGTATACGGACAAGTTTAGAATTTTCAAAGCTACTGAAGCTTCTCTAACCTGGATGGATTATGTCGCGATATTTGTGATTTCACAAACTCGAGATAATCCATCTGGCCTTCCAGCAGCCCGATTGGTTTGGAGTCCGATACAGCGGTGGGTCAGCCCAATCACATTGTTGCAGTGAGGTTGTGGGGGATTGGTTGCAACGACGACAGGATGTACCGCTTGATTCAAACAAAACAAAGATGGCGCTCCCGTGGATGGACTTGTTTTTTCTGCGTTTAATTCTGTTTTAGCAGAAATATATTATTTTCTTTTTGACATTGGATATGCCAATGCGATTCATTGGGTTAGGGTTTGGATACTGGAGCCAGGTTAAAGCTTCTCAGAAACTGAGAACCTGAAGTCTGGAGACTAGGGATGGGACGGTAACCGGTTTCACGGTATACCACGGTGTTCAAAGGTCACGGTATCACTACCGTGAGAATTAACAGTTTGACGGTATTAGTGCTTTAAATAAATCCGTGTGCTAGTGCCGCTTCCCCGTGCTCCTTCCTCCGTTCACTACACGACGCTACGCATGACGCTTCCTCAGATTACAGCACAACAACAAGAACCGCCCGTTTCGGCAAGTGACTTCATTCATTTTTGCATATTCTGCTGGAATCCTGCTTCCTGATTGGTGGATTAATTCCTACTACTGGAATTGTACACTGACAACGTGCCTGGCCAAGACATGCCCGCGCATGTTTACAACGGGAGGATTCTGTTTGGTGGAGCGCTTGAGCAAAAGCACGTTTTTGGATCGGACAATGCGAGTGGACACGGCTCTGCAAAGACACACGATGGACAGCGTTCGTTTTGTGATTTATTTCTTCAGGGAGGGCAGGTGTCAAAGCGGGAGATGGCTGTGATTCTCCGTGAGGTAAGTGTCCGCCTGCTTGTGCTTAGCTTCAGACGTGAATTTGTTGTGGTAGTTTTGCGTGGTAAATGTGAGGCTGTGTTTTGGACACAGTGCATTGTTGCTTCAAGCTCAGTCACCGCTGTGCCAGTGCGCTTTTTGCGCAGACAGGTCCGACTACGTTGCTGTTTTCGTCTTTAGTTTTTCAGAAAGCTATAAGTGTTCATACCGCTTAAGGTAATAGACTAAATAAATATAAAAGGCTAGTGACTGTAAAATACAAAAATATCCTGTCTTTAGTCCTGTTAAACCTGGTTGAGTTCTCGGTTGGTCCTCGTCGTCCTGCACCAGTTTGCTGCACTAAGCTCCTTCTGTACAGTAACCTACGCCACAGCCTTCTCATGACACATACAAACGCAATAAACCTTTTACATCACGTGTATGCGATCTAAACACAGCGCCTATGCGTGCTGCAGATGCGGGCAGCGATCTCTTCACCGTGCGCCTCCTTCAGAGCCGAACTACAGTCTGCCAGCTTCGTGTTGACTACGGTGACAGTAGCAAAAACCTAATGACACACACTTTCCTCGTGGCAGGTTCAGGCGTCACGGGTAGAAAAGTATTGGAGAAGCGGGATCTTCAGTCCTGGTTCAATCATGGTTCAGTCTGGGTTTAGTCCTGGTTCAGTCTAGTTTAGTCCTAGTTTAGTCCTGGTTCAGTCCTAGTTTAGTCCTGGTTTATTCCTGGTTCAGTCCTAGTTTAGTCCTGGTTTAGTCCTGGTTTAGTCCTGGTTTAGTCCTGGTTTAGTCCTGGTTCAGTCCTGGTTTAGTCCTGGTTTAGTCCTGGTTCAGTATTATGAAGATCATAGTTTAAATGTATCTCACATGAGCTTGTGCAAAGCTTTGTGCTGTAAAGTACATTTTTGATAAGAACAGATTTTCTAAATACATTTCCAAGTGCAATTGTTTATGAATAGCAAAGCTATTTTATTGTAATATGAAAGTTCTTAGAAAATATATAATTTTTTTCATTAATAAATGTGTTTTTGGAAAAAAAATAAAAGAAATTCCAGCAATATTTAAAATACCGTGGTATACCGTGATACCGCGGTATTTTTCCTCACGGTTATCATACCGTCAACATTTCATACCGTCCCATCCCTACTGGAGACATAGCCTGCATGACTTGGTGCAGAAGTGTTACTTTTGAACTTGACAGAAGAACCTGACCAGAGCTTGTAAACTGATATCTTTCTGTATTATTTTGTACAACCACTGGACAAAGTTGAGTGTGGTGTTTTAAACTTCTGAAACTTCTCAGAAATGAAGAACATGGACACTGAGACAGACAGTTGTTTCTTAAAAGATTGTTTATTAAACTGCGACCCACATCAGATGGATATGTGTTGAACTCCGACTTCTTCCACAGTTCCACCATCTGGAACCTCTCCTACTGAAAGAGTTCGGGGGAAAAGATGGGACAATTAACGAAATATGATTGGGTAACTTTTCCACTAGCGCCTACTTTAGTTTGTGCCTCAAAAATCACAGCAACAGATCGTGCAGGCGTATTTTCAATATGCACCGAATCAATTGCAGAAGAAACATAATCCATATCCCGCTACTTATTGTCGTCTAACAGGACTAATGAAACAAGTGTGACTTAAACTTACAAACCTGTTCATGTTGTCTGCAGCTAATCTTAACAAACCATCTCCTTATCCAAAAATTATAGCTTTATGTCTTTGCTACATCCATAAAACACCTTATCAGTTTTCCTCTGCACTCCATTCATGGCAGGTCTTTTCCATGTCTTTCTACTATATTATACACAATTATTCCTCCTCTCAGTTTCATCCTGCAAATGTCTGACTTTATCTGCAAATAACATGTTTTCCTCTTAATGAACCTGTTTTTGCTTTATCTTTTTCACTGTGAACAAAATTAACCACAATATTTTTAGCTTTGCTCCCTCCAGCTCTACTTTTGTCTCCTTCGCTACATCAGGTGACATTCAGCCCAGTTTCCTGCCAAGCTCCTGGACCAAAGGTTCTGGTTGAGATCCAGACTGAGATCAGTGTTTTATCATGAGTTTATTGTTTCCAGGAACAAGAGGAACAGCACAGAAGCAGAGCAGGTGAAGCAGAGGACAGACACACAACCAAGAGACACACCATTATCCGGTTTTAAGGTTATAAGTATGAATGAATAAAAAACTGAACAGTACAGAACTACTGTTTCAAATCTACTTTTTGGAGAGGCCCAGTTAGATCTATTTTAAAAATGCTACTTCAAAATAAAACAGCATCATGACGTGTTGAAACAAGAGCACTTTAGAGTAAAAGCAGGTGCTGGGTAATGTGTTCCAGACAGTGTAAGAGCAGGTGCAGAGCAGAGCAGGACTACAGCTGGACTTAACCAGGACCATGTGAGTCATCTGTACTGCAAAGTCCAGTCTGAATAAGCAGACTCTATCCAGACTTTTATAGTCCAGACTGACCAGATTCTATAGTCCAGACTGACCAGACTCTGCTGTCCAGACTAAATCTACCAGACCTAGACTAGACTCTATAGCCCAGGTTGACCAGACTCTATAGTCCAGACTGACCAGACTCTATAGTCCAGACTGACCAGACTCTATAGTCCAGACTGACCAGACTCTATAGTCCAGATTGACCAGACTCTATAGTCCAGATTGACCAGACTCTATAGTCCAGACTGACCAGACTCTGTAGCCCAGATTGACCAGACTCTATAGCCCAGACTTACCAGACTCTGTAGTCCAGACTGACCAGACTTTAAAACCCAGACTGACCAGACTCTATAGACCAAACTGACCAGACTGTATAGTCGAGACTGACTAGACTGTAAAAGACACCAGACTGTATAGCCCAGACTGACCAGACTCTATAGCCCAGACCGACCAGACTTTATAGACCAGACTCTATAACCGAGACTGGCCAGATCCAGACCGACCAGACTTTATAGGACCAGACTCTATAGTCCAGACGGACCAGACTCTATAGACCAACTTTATAGACCAGACTCTATAGTCCAGACGGACCAGACTCTATAGACCAGACTTTATAGACAAGACTCTATAGTCCAGAGGACCAGCTCTATAGACCAGACTTTATAGACAGACTTTATAGACCAGACTCTATAGACCAGACAGCAGACTCTATAGTAGAGCAGGTCTATAAATCAGACTCTATGGTTCAGATTGCTCAGAGTCTATAATCTAGACGTTATATTCCAGTTTGACAGTAACAATAACACAAAACTTGAAGATTTAAAAATTGAAGATTGATATAGTTAATGTCATGAGGAATTTTATTTTAGGCAAAGCAGTCTCCACAGTCTATCCAAGTCCACCACCACCAGAACAGTTAGAGTGAACCTTTACTCGGTCAACAAAACCCTTTGCTTTGTCACAAGATAACACAAACACAGACAGTTGTCCAGAAAACACTCTGCTATCACAGCATCTTCCAAGCGCTTGATCCAAAAGATCCATTTAGATAATGAGAAAAGCTGCTCAGTAATTAAGACAAAGTGACAAGCAGGCTAAAAAGCTGTAGGTTTTTGGTGTTAAAGGGAAATTTCTTCGGAAACTCTGGGAATGCTGTAATTCCAGGTTTGGGAGAAGAGCCCTGAGGCTAAATCGCTCCGAGTTTGTGGAGTTTGGACAAGCAGACTCCACTCAGACTGAAGCGGTTTAACTCAATACAATACAGGGATTTCTACAGGAACTGATGGGGTGAAAAGTGCACCCAGTGTACAAACCAGTGTACATGATGAGATTAAAGTGAAATGGTTCTTTTTATTTATGTTTAATTGTTGTTTCCCTGTCAAAGCATATCTGAGATTGTGTTTTATTTAAATGTTTTAACTTACAAATCCTGCACTTTAACCAAATATGTTCCTTGTCTCACCCTAATGGAATAAAAAAACAACTTCGACAATGTTTTTGATGAGGAAGTATAATTCTAACAAAACAAAAGTGCATTAGAATATAGTAAGTCTGTCATAGCGGGTTTAAAAAATCTTTATCAGGTTCAAACCAAGTCTTAAAGGTACGCATGTAATATTTTTGGTGGAGAGGCATTTGAAGCATGTATTGGCTCTACAGTGGTGCCGGTGCCATTTCTGAATCCCGACCTGACACCAGCTCTCCTGAGAGTGTTTGGTGTGTTTTTGCTGCCTTATTTCAATACTAAAGATACATAAAAATAGGACAATAAAATGTCTGTTTTACTTTTGATTTGATAGTGTATTTACAATCGTGTGCTGTAGAGGAGGACTACTGCTGAAGATGCTTTGTTCTACTTTATTACTGTATCGGATTCATTCTAGGCAAAGCAATAACATCATCGTCATGGAAACTGGCAGGGGGCGGAGTCTTTGTCAGAAAAGTTAAGAGCGTAGTTCTGGACTATAAAGGATTCAATCAGTTTAAATAAAGTTTAAAGTACTAGACCAGTGATTCTCAAACTTTTTTGACTAGATATACGTGACTTTCCAAGTACCAGCAAAATCAAATCTGGTTCAATAACTTAACTATTTATATATTGATTACAGCTTAACAGGTTTTGAAGCTAAATTAACCATATATATTAAGACAAAAAGAAGATCAAAAATGTAAAAAAAAAAAAAAAAAAGTACAATAAACAAACACTAGAACTGAAAAAGTCTCCAATTACCATCAGAAGAAGCTTAAGTAAGGTGCATTTACATTGGTACATGCACCACATTTGAGAAACACTACAGTACAATATACAATTGTGCTTACAATACACTCCAAACTCTCAGGCTTTATAGTTTTTGAGCAACGTGACAAGTCTAGAATCGAATTTGGCTCAAACCAATAAAAAAAAAAAAAAAAAAAAAAAAATAGTTTGGTTAAGCAAACTCACTCTGAACCTAATTTTTCAATCATTTGCAATTTTGCTAAATAGCTCAAATGCTAAAAGAGGAGCAAAAACCTGACATAGAAAATAAATAAATTGAGGCTAATTTTTATGGAGAATAATATGTATATCTATTACTTTTTTCTGCATTTGCAATTAAGCAGCTGGACATATAAATATAGCCCTAAATGCATTGTTTTTGACAGTTGAAACAGACAGTTCAACTAACCCCCCCCAAAAAATCAGTATATGTTATTTGAATTGATTGCAGTTGCACCTATCCCAAGTGTGTTTTACAAATGCCTTCTCCACTTTAGATCCTCTCTCTCACACACACACATTCCTCATGATTGTAGCATTGTGTTAAAACTCACAGTTTGTTGAGAAAATTCCACGCTTTTGGCCGGTACCTGTCCGCACACGCATCTGCAGCTGCTCCTAATAGACCCAGCGCAATTTACACATCTCCACCTGATCCGTCCATTTCTGTCTCTCCGGACTATCTCTTCATCTGTGCTTCAAAAAAAAAAAAAAAAAAAAAAATCCTTTACGGGTGATTAAAAGGGCTGTAAGTATTTTCCATTCTGTGTTAAAATTCAACAAAATCCAGTGGGTAAAAAGTTTAAATCCAGATTCGGGAATAATGCAAAAATATGTAGTCCAAGAAAAAATATGTGCAGTGAAGAAAAATGTGTAAATCTGAGAGAAATTTTCAGTTTGAAATTTGTAAGAATCCAGAAGAAGAGGTTGTGTGATGTGTTCAAGAGGAGGGCTGGACTCAGAATGGAAAGAGTACAAATTGGAGAGAGAGAGAGAGAAGAGAGAGAGAGAGTAAGGGGAGGAGGGAGGAGCTGGATGAAAAGGGGCGGGGTTTTACAGCTGGGACAATACTGTATGTGTGTGTGCCAGAAGAGAGAGAGAGGCAGTCGCAGTTTGGACCTGAAGACTTGAACAAGAAGGAAACGTCTCACAGAAAGAGGAATGTGGCATTTACAGAGAAAGAAAGAGAGAGAAGAATAGAACCACTGCAGGCCAGTGTGTGCCACCCGACTTTTGGGGTTTTGTTTTCAAGAAATCGTTTGAGTCATTTGGGATTATCATCAGGGTTTGTGTAGGACTGGAGAGGTCAAATTTAAGACCATTAAGACAATTTGTAATTCGCTGCTTATTAAAGTAAAATTTGCAGTGAAGGCAGGTTTATCAATTTGCCGTTTTGAACAGGAAGTCAATGAACCTGTTTCTATTTCCAAGCTGTTTTTGATCAGTTTTATGTTTTACAATGAACAAAATATAAATTACCAATGTATAGATGTTCTACTTTATTACTAAACACAAAGAAAAAAACACAAGAAATCTATTAACTTATCAAAAAGTGTCATTTTACTTTTGTGTAACAAAATTTCTCAAAGAAATTTTTTATTTAGCGAGACCTAAACCAATGATGCTGCTTTCATGTGCTCTCAGAAACTGGGAAAAATGTGTTAGGTTGGAATTTCAACTTAGAAACTCAGGCAGTAGTAGTGTTAGTATTTATGGATATTAATAAAATCCTTATCCTAATCTTATCCTACTCAGGACAGGGGCTTAACTTGAATCTAAATGTATCCGTTACATCCAAAGAATAGGTCCTCATGTGGCGTCAACCAAAACTTTTCATATCGTGCAAAACATACGGTGTAACATAGGCTTTTGTGAAATGGTGCCCGTCATGGGTGTTTTACAAACTGCTGTCATGAAAGCATTTTGAGAAGTCTGATCATTACATAGATACCTCCAATTTTCCCCAGAGCACATGAAGTCAGCGTGAGACTTTACTGTCAACCATTCCTGTCAGCCAATCAGCTCGCATTATACTAAAGCAGAGTGGTGTAAACCTGCACAATGTGTAATTTAAAAATGTAGAATCTGTGCAGACTTTTTTCAGACCTACACTGACAAATTTAGGGCTTTTTTTTTACTTTTAACATCTCTGTGTTGAATGAATGTCAGACTCACGTTCATTTCATTTTCATTTTTCCTTTTCTGACATTTCACACAATACAAACCAGCATGCAATGTGTATCACTTTTTGCATTTTATTAAATATGACTGTGTGTGCATTTTAACACACATATGGTACATCAGCGCTTTTATAATGGTGGCCCGGGGGCCAAATGCGGCCCACTAAGATGTATGTTTTGGCCCAGCTTGTTAAAACAGACCTTATCTAACCTGTGTAGTTTTTTTTTTTTATTCAGTAGCCGAGACATTTTTTTTTTTTTTCCCAGATTCTGTTAGGACAATTTTTAAATGTAATTTTGTTGCTATTGTTGTTGTTGTTTAATGCTAAGTTGGAGTTGGAGATTTAAGACATTTCAACTGCTACCCAACACATAATTTCCTCACAAATCAAAATCACCTTCTACTACTGATTTATTACATTTATAAACAGTTGTTCTTTCAGGTACATTTCTTTTCATTATGTTTTGTTTGTTATAACTGCAACCTCTGTCTTAGCCATTAAATCACTAGCAATACTTTAAAGTTACATGAGCAAATGCACTTTATATTTACAGATTTGATCACATGACAAAAACGTGTTATGCTTTTAAATAAACAACACTATGACATCATGTGTTTTCTATCGTCCTGCCTGTCTGTGAGCGCATGTCTCCTGCTCTGGCCCAACGTTCCACTCAGATATAGATCTGGAGTGGACAGATGTGGCAGATGTTAATGCTGATTGCTCTTTCTCTCTTTGATGCCGGTCTTCTATGTTTAGACTGTCATAATAATACATGATAATAACTACATCAGGGCTTACATCATGGCTGTCTGTCTGAGGTCAGCTCCTGGTCACAAGTTATCTTATCAGTCACGTCACAGCTAAATGTATTATTTGATACTGTCTTGTTGAAGAAAATATACAGTCACCATGTGAAACACTGACTTAAATGTGGAGTATCTCATGCGCATGTACTTTTTGTTTGTATATTACACATTTACGTTGGGTCATTTATTCATAATTTTAATCCTTAAGATTATAGGTGTCATCAAGAGCCACATAGTAAACATGACATTTTTTGGCATTAAAAGGTTGTATTCACACATTTCCACTGCTTATATATATATATATATATATATATATATATATATATATAATATATATATATAATATATATATATATATATACAGCTCTCTGATTGGCTGAGCTTGCGTTGTCCTCTCCAGTTTCACTTTAAAAAGGAAAGAAGAGGGTCTAAAGGCTGAAATTGCTAAAATTGCAACTAAAAATTAATACATATTGCTATTAACAATGTGTTGAAGGATTTGTGATAGTAAATTATCAGATTTAAAACCTTGATTGTGTTTGTAGTGTGAACATTACCTATCCCATCTTTAAGCTTTTGTATTGCAATAAACTGAATTCTTCTATCTGTTTTCAATATAATAGACGGTAAAATACGCAATAAACCGTATATTAAAAATGCAAAAAGGCAAATAATCTCTTAAAGAATGTTGTGACATCAGGTGAATGCAGTAGGAAATAGTTCCAATGTGTAATATGTGAGCTATGTTAGGGGAGAGGGAGGCAACAATAGTCTGGGTCCATTCACCGATTGAATTCTGGGTAATGTGGCCCCTGGGCCATAGTTTGGACATGCCTGATATCTGTCCAAACTGAGTACAGTATAGGGAACATGACTTTTGCAATCTAGTGAAAGTTCTTTGAAACAAAAGAAATCCGTCCATGGTGACAGCACCAGAACTGAAACTGGACCCAATGCAATCTGAAAGTACTGCTTATGTACTGTTTACTGTTTAGTAAAATTGTATGATGATGATTTGTCAATAAAAATGTGTTTATGAGACAGTTGTGTTCATATATAATCTATTAGAGTTATCCAAACTTTTTCACCCTGGTGCCTTGCAGAGGACAAATTTCCCCATGGAAACGATAAAGTGTACCTTAACTACCTAACCAGTCACATGACCAGCAGTGGTGTGTAATAATGAGATGAGCTTAAAATATGATGTTCAGCTAAATAGCACAAGACCTTAATGAATGCAGGAGTACACTGCACACAATACACTGAAGCAAAACACAACTGTAAAAAAAATCACAAATCCTAAACTTGTATTGCTAAGATCTCCCCACAGCTCTCACTTGTAGCATAAACTCTCACATGTGTTTTGTGCTCATACCAGCAGCAGGTGAAACAGCTCCCAGCAACAGTCAAGCCCATCAGAGTGACCCAGACTGGGGTCAAAGGGCACGCAGGAGGGGAGCGCTCATGCAGAGCTTTATGCACAACAGTTTAAAGGACTATTATCAGCTGCAGGGTGGTCTGCAAACACATTATATATTCATGGATTCGATATGGAAAGGCAAACTTCTCACGACTTCGCCAAAATAAAATCTCATTCTTATCCAACTTTTTAGTAGGTTAAAGGTCAACAGTACTTTGACAGTGTATAAGATAATATGAAGATTGAAAGGCACATTTACAAGCTTTAATCTCCACAAATGACAACATGAGCTATATGAAAGTGTCTGTTTTTCCCGTTTACTCATAGAACACAATAACAGAATATCTATAGATTCTGCAGGTCCCTGGGGGCCGGTGCTAAACTACACTGTGTGCCTCTCACTGCTGAGAAACAATACTAAAGACCCAAAGACAAAAGAGCAGACTGCTTTATGACAGGCAGGTCAGCAGGAGGCGGGGTTTTCTGAGGGCAACACCGGGGTCATCGCTACGGGCAACATAATGTGGGGTCAGATGTGGAATAAGAAGATGGATAATCAAGTCAGTGTGTATGAAACGATGGATTTCATTTTTACAAACAAAGAGTCACTAAAATCCAATAGAAACAACTATTTAAACACACAAAGTCAAAATCAGTTAATAAATCAAGATCGAACCAGAATTCAACCACAAGAACTCCTACTTCCATGTAAAGAACATTTCATTACTAGTTCTTCCATAATCTGTTAGTTATTCAGTTGTCCCTTGTTCCATTCCAACTTTGACCCCATTTTACTATATGATCTCTTATAAAGGATTGGCCCTCCATTTGGTCTGGGTTTTTTCATTGCCTACTGTTGCACAATCTGCTTCTGTATTTCTGAATATTGACTTCTGTTGGTATTGCTCAAACGCTTCATCCTTTGATTTTCTCACAATTTTGTTTCCTAAATCAAGAATTACGTGAAATCCTCTGTGATAACTGTGGTTATGATTTGTGTTACTCAAATAAATTGAATCAAATTTATAGAGACGATTTAATGAGTTATAAGTCACAAGTGCCTTTCACGGTGAAAAATGCATACTTTTTCAAGTTTTAGCAATTCTCTTACTGCAATTATGCCTGAAACTCAACAGATGATAGATTAATGTCTTTTTGTGGGACATTCCAAAGCCAAAAATATCTCCCTGACGACAAGCAGGTGACTAAATCAGAATAAACTTTAAGTCAATGAGACTAGAGCTAAATTCAATCCTGTCCAAATTACTACGACCTAAACCTTATATCCCTTTGAGTCTATGTTTAATGCAACACAAGGCCTGCACAAGAGCCGGTTAGTCTCTGTCTCTACATCTAAACTCGTCCAGATACAGCTCTATAAAGACAGTTGTCCTGCAGTTGTCCCACACTTGTCTCTGCAGCTGCTCATTTGTATTGTCTCAAGATTAAAAGAATAGTACAGTTGGTTGCTATCTTTAATTCACAAAGCTAATGATTGAGACTAGTGAGCATTCTTGTTGTGTGTTTGAATTCAGCATCTATAATTGGCAATAACTTCATTAAAGGTAAACTTTCTGGAGCCAACTATGCGCAGTTCAAGAGAAAATGCAAGTTTAAAGGAATGCAATTGACCAAAGTAAAAAAAAAAGTTACACATTACATCTTTAAAATTTATTTTAGAACATTAAATGTCCCATGTAACACAAGTTTAACACAAATACTGTACATTTCAGCTGTGTTCTTCTCCTAAACTGATAAAACTCTGTACCACCTTGTGATGTCATCAAGTGGTAAAACAAACTACAGCTTTGTTTTAAAATTTAGCCTTGTATAAGCTTTGCCACTTATTAGAGATTGTTTGTTGTAACCTTAAATAAACAAAAGCTAAAGCTAAAATAGATGTTTAAGCAACTTAAGGCTATGCTTTGAGGTGGAACAGAGTGTTTGGACAGCAGTGATGATTCTGAAAGTACACATTAGTCAGTTTTGTTTAATACAAGACCTTCAAAGCTCAGATTAGTCAATAGCTCATAAATACTCAGTAAATATATATACAATTCTGTGACAAAGCAATGCCATCACTGTGAAGACAGACATTCAAATAAACATCACACTTAATGTTTTCTTTACTGACTCGGGCAATACAGACTCAGGTTGAAATATTTGCTACTTTTGCAATTTTTATTTTATTTTATTTTTTATTTTTTTTAGTTAACTTGCAGCCGTGTTGGGACATTGTCACCTCACTGAAAACATCCCTGAGGTTATGTTTAATGTATGAATAATTAGTCTGTCTATAGTTCAAAATGCTTACTTTCACCTTGTGATGTCACTACTTGGTTATTTTAATCCTTAACAACAGTTTTAGCCTCAGTTGGTTAGGGTTAGGGGTGTTTTACTCAAGACCAAAGATGCAAAGAAGGAGTGAACAGTAGCAGAGTGGTTAGAGCTCTGACTTGATTTGTCTCAAAATGGAGATTGTGGGTTCCACTAACAGGTCAGACCAAACTAATCTAATAATCTTTCTGGGTGCATGTTTTCCCCACGTCTCCATGGGTTTTCTGCGAGTACTATGGTTTCCTGCCACCTCCAAAAACATGCATGTTTAAGTTAACTGAATGATTGTCTGTCTAACCCTGCAACGAGTTGGCCACTGTGCAGGGTTCCCCCGCCTAAGGCCCAGACTCTAGTCACCTGCGACCCCTAACAAGCAGTAGAAAGAAAAATAAAATTGAGTGAACATCATAAACAAAGTTTGATCTTTTGTTCATTTGAAATTGCTACAGAAAGTCTGTGACATTTTCTTTTACACATCAGCATTGGCACATGTTTAAATAGGGCTAAAACATTAGCTGTAGCTTCAGAACCAGGTCTATACATGACTGAAATAATCCAACTGATTCTAGTGAAGTTATGGAGTCTGTAAACACATTTATGACATTACAAGATGGAGCAGGTTGTTTTTTTGTTTGAGAGAAGAAAGCAGTCTGAACATGGACTATTTGTGAATGAAACGTGTAAATAATAAATAAATCTTTCCCAATATTTAAATGCAAAAACAAATCCACATAATCTACTGTACATTCTCATCTGACCAGACACTCCAGTGTAAACAGTTAACAGAGAGAAACACAGTGTAATTACAGTGTGGCTGTCTGTGCTTAAATCAGACAGTACAGTGCACAGTCACATGGAGAACTCCTGACAAAACACAACTCACATTATCTACTTAAGATCACTATTATTGGACCAACACTGGGCTGAATCAGTCTGAGTCTGAGGCACGATTTGATGCTAATTAAGTTGTTGTTGTATGTTGTTAGTCTCACATTAACTCTTGACTTTGACCACAGGACGTCCTAACAAGCTTACAGGGCATTTTAATAAGTCTTTTGGTTTATTACGTGGTTTATTTTTTGGTAAGGCACAGTCAAAGAGATTCAAACACACAAGTTCAGTCATCAAGATTAAAGTTGAATTCTGTCAAGTAGACAAAAGATCTTTTCATTAAGAGTAGTAAAGCATGTTTAGTCTAAAAAATCAGTCAGCAGAATGTGTCTTCTTTTGTTCAGAGTGATCAGGATTCGACCCAATAACCTTGGCTTTTATAAACACGTTACAATATCTATGTTTTCTGGAAGGTTTGTGCAGAACTAAGGAGCTATATTCTAACTAAACATCACAATTTAACATATTATTTTTGCTTATGTTAATTTGAAGCATTTATTTTTGGTCTGAAAAAAAAAAAGGATCAAACTGGATAGACTATTGCTGAAACTTGTTGGGATAAACAAAAACTTATGGTGAGTATTTGAAACTATAATAGATCTAAGCGTCTCAACACGCAAGTAAAAAAACACAGACATTGTTCCCAAAATCATTTTTAAAAGTCAAATTAGCTCCCAATTCGTCTGTGCGCCATGTTTGTTTCACTTTGAACGTGCTCTTCTGACCAAACGGAAATGCTGTGTTATGATTGGTTCATTTCTGCACTGTGATTGGTTTGGCTCACCACGGACATCTTTAAACATCTCCACGTATACTTGAGATTTCAAACTATCATGAGAATCTATCTGATCGAGTAGGGGAAAGCAATTATTTTTTTCCTGTCATAATCAAACTCAGTCAAAATGTGGAGGGCCAGACCAAGGTCATTGGTGTAAATGTATCATTATTTGCCATCACATTTTTGTAAAACTAATTGATCTACTATTTTGACCGTTTATGTGATAAAAGACGACCTATTGGGATTTTTGTATATGTAGGAAGAAACAATGGCATTAATAATTCACATTTTGTTAGTGTAAAACACAAATATGATCGGAAACGGCTTAGAAATAGAAACTTGTCCATGCACTTCCTGTTCAAAAATGCAGAACTGATAAGCCCCGCCTCTTTAGTGTAACTTTAATGAGCTACAGACTTTAATTGGCTGTTTTTTTTTGTTGTTGCTGGAAAGTGACTACATGACACTTTTGAACACTACATGTTTTACTCAGAATCTGAAGTGGGCGGACATAAGTGATAGGTGAGGACGGGAATTGTTGACCACAAGATTACTCAGACATGCAAGAATCAATCCAAATACAACTTTGGGTAACATGATTATGAGATTAAATTGTTGTAACATGGAAAAATATGTCAAAAAAAAAATACGCGCCAAAGTTTGCCAAGGTCTGTGATAGAGCCAACTGAGCTTCATCATCTAAAAGTGTTGTCATCTGTGACCCTAACCCCTAACTCTAACACAATGATAATTTACAATAACTGTTTGTATTTTGCAGTAACTTGCATCAAAACTGTAGACTAAAATCTTAAAATACTGTATATCCACGTTAGAAATGTGTTGGTCGTACTAGTTTCTTTCCTTTTACAATACAACGTTGCTGCTACAATATTACACCACAGCATTGTCGTTGTGGCCCTCTGCAGATCGGCTCCTGACTCCTGACCCGAGGATTAAGGGGCCCCTCTCTCTCTCTCACACACACACACTGTCCCACACTGCGGCTGGTGTCAGAAGTGTCAGAATCACCCTGTGTGGAGCTGTACACTGGGACAGTTTCAGACACATGGGGCCCTCAGCTCTAATCCTCTCTGTACACATCCCTATGGGGACAAGTGACTCCCCCACAAAGACTCACACAGGGGTCCCTCCACTGTCTGCGTCTCCTTCTGTCTGAGTGAATGTGCGTCAATCACCTGTCCAGAAGATGCTGCTGCAGACGGCTGGGACTGGGTCATTTGTTTTGGACATTTTAAATGACATCATTGTGCAGTAAAGGAACCTAAATATTATTTTTAAACATTTTCTTTTAAAGATTTTTGAATATTAGGGCTGCAATAGCATAATCAAACTAGGCCACCAATTGATTATTGAAAAAATATATATTGTCAACTAATTTAAACATATAAAGCCCAATTTTTGCTTCCTCGAAAATTCAAACAAACAGAAAGAATTAGTTTTAAACTTCGTACATCATGTTTTGCCTAATGCATTCTGAGTCTCTGAACTGTTCACTACAATGTGTTTTTTCACAGACCAGATTTTTTCACAGACCTTGGAGGTATATATAATTAAAACTCAAATAATTGCCTACACTAACATCCCGGTATGTTAAATGCAGTTACCCGCATGCTAAAAGCAACAACAGACTGACTTAGTGGAGTTTGGTACTTCTGTATACTAAGCAACTAATTAGTTAAACAAACAAAGTTTGTTGCAGCAATTACACCCAATAAAAAAAAAATTCTACTTCAGATTGAAAATTACTTTCGGGTGAGAGTCAAAACATCTTGATCTTTGGAAACACTGTCCAGATGAGTACTTTGAAGACTTCTACTATGGATCACTTCTGGATGAATGAGGGACTACACTGTCTACTTGTTCTGATCAAACAAGCTTGTCCTCCAAATCAATTGTGTTTTCAGAAATTTAGACATACTACAGTGTTCAAGAGTATAAAATGACATTGGGCTTAATACTTTATTGTTGAACCATGATAACTGAAAAACAAAAAAACAAACAAAAACAAAAAACAACAACAACACATTTCATCATATTCTACTGCAATAAAATTGGTGTGTTTTTTGTCATGGATGTGATGGAGTGGAGCTCAACTTAGCAACCAATGGAGTGACAGACTTTCTCAAGCCCGGCTTATCAAAGATGGCAGGCGCTGTACGTCTAAGGCTTTTGCTCTCTGGCGTTCGTAGCCATCGTGGCCGTTAGCTTTAGCCTATTGCTAGGTGCACTACAGGCTATGGAACAAGTGCAGTATTGTTTCCCCCATAACTCTTTGCATGAGTAGTGGTAGCCGAAGCTAAAGCTTAAAATGTCATTTTTTTTTTTTTACAAAACACCTTTGAACCAGAAAAAAGTTTATGATGTGAAACTGAATTGTCGTAAAATCTGACAGTTCTTAAAGCTGTAGATGCTGTTTCTGCTGAACAAGAGCAGTTTGTGTTTGCATTACACTTAGAGAAAAATTCTTTCTAGCCTGTAGAGGGATTTTGGTTATTCCCACTTTTGTTTTAACAAATGTTGCATTGGGTTAAATAGGAAACAACTGCTTTGAGCTGGAGGATATGTGTTGGATGAAAGTAACATTATCATGCATTCTCCAACTTACAAACTTTGACCAAGTATAGAATATATTTATTAAAATAAAAATATTTTATTGATTTATAAAAAATAATAATAAAAGGATTGGATATCACAAAGCCACACCCTCCTCCTCCTCCTCCATCTGCCCTGTTTCCACATCAAACTGTTAAAACCAGCAAAATATGCAGTGACAAAAGGAGGTGTCCAGTTCTGAGCCCGAGGCAGAGGGAGACACGCTAATCCTGTTCACTTTGAGTCGGGATCAGAGCCGAGAGGGGAGAGCAGGAAAGAGAGAGGAGACAGAGAGAGAAGGTTCCATTTTCCTCCCAAACTCTATGGGTCTTTTCTGTGAACCTTGTAGTTTCTTCTCATTATATATTTTGTTCAGAACCTATACAGGATTGGGCAATCAGTCAGTCGTGATCTACCGGTTTATCACACCGCCAAAAAAGCCAATCCTGGAGACCTATCTGACTTACATATTGCTTTTATTACACAAAAAACAACTCACCAGATGCTGTTATTGTTTGTAATGCTTCTTTCAGTCACACCAGCACAATAAGCAAGAAATGAGAAGTGCACTGAAAAATGATGAAATGCCCGATGTTAAATTGACATAATTTAAGTGTCTGTAGTCTCTTTGATGCATTGTTTCTGGTTTTGTTGTTTTGCGCAACATGTGTATTGCGATAACCAGACAACACACCCCAAAAGTCACTTACACATTTGTAAAGTTGTGATCGACCAAAGACGTTCTTGGTCGACTCAAAACATGTCTCATCGACCAATTAATCGCACGGCAAACACTTTTAAACCAATATGTTTACTAAACCTAAAACAAACCTAAAACATCACTACTCATCAAACATTTCCACATTTACAGCAAAGCCCTTTGCAAAAGAACCTCAGAGTGCCTCACACAGACACAAGGTTAGAACCAATGACTTTCAGGTCAGTGGACGATCGCTCAACCAACTAAGCCACCGCCTCCATGACAGTACCAGGTCAGATCACGCACTGAGTGGTTTGACCTCTTCCAACACTTCAAATTCACAACAGTCAGCTCACAAATCTGTACAACATCACTGAGTTAACCGACAGAAAGTAAGGAATTTAAACAAGTGACGACTGAACACATAAAAGCTGGAAGCAGTCAGAACATTTATATGAGCGTCAGGAGAACCAGATAACTACTGTAGTCTGGTTCAAAGGTGCATGTAAACCCAGGCACACAAAAGAAGCTTCATAGATCGTTCATAGAGAGTTCAGAACAAAAGCACCTTGTCCTAGTCTGACGTATTAGCTGGTTTCATTTTACTTCATGGAAATCGTCATCATTGGGGTTTGTTCGGTTCATGGTAGGCAGGTGGTTTATGGCTTTGTCCAATCTATGCACCCGAACACATCAAATTCTAAGTTAATATTTATCACATGCCTGACCAGCCTGCCTCTCCACATTCTGTTCAAACGCAGAAAGGTCTGGAACCATAAACAAAGCCAGTCGCTTTGTCGTCCAATTTTGGGACGATCCAATTTTGGGACGATCCAATTTTGGGACGATCCAATTTTGGGACGATCCAATCTTGGCACGATCCAATCTTGGGACGATCCAATCTTGGGACGATCATCCTGACATCCAATCTTAAATGGCCATTTACCTCCCCCACCCCTCGCCAATTTCAAAACTTTTTTTTTCTAACCGTTTCAAAACATTCAAGATGGCGGACGTAGCTGATTAGATTATTTTCTTCGGCTCTTGCTTTGGTTTTGCACATTTAGGAACGTATCCATTCCTAAAAACCTGAGCAGCAAACCGTGTTGAGACCCTTCATACTGAAAAATTCTTGCGCTATATATTTACAAAAACATTTGGTTTAACGTGTTGCTGTTTTGATGTAACTCAGGGTTTTCTGTGATTGGTTGACTCAGCGCTGGAAAGATCGCCTTAGAAATTAAAACCCGACGCTTTGATTCTTTGTAAAGTTGTCTGTCAAAGTGTGAAGAGACTGGCTGGTCAGGCATTTTTGAAACCAGGTCAAAGGAGGAGAACTCATACAGTCTGCCATCTCAACTCATGAGAGTACTTCAACTCTCATGTAAAGTGTATTTCTTGGTTTTCAGGAACCATCTTCAGTTATGCTATACTAACCTTGATTTTAAATAAAACTGATATAGTCTATTAAAAACACATCTCCATTGCAGGACATTGGTCTGAAATCTGCTATTCAATAATAAATCTACGTCTAGTCTAGTGTTCCATTAGCCAGACTGGAACTACCAAGTATTTCCACTCAAATTAATTTCACTCCAGCCACTACAGGACCTAGGACTAGTATCCAGGCATGTGTAAACTCAAACAGGTATAGATTCAAACAGGGCCACACCCATCCTGCTTCTCGTTACAAAGTATATGTCGCCAAAATGAAAATATTATCCATTATCCTTGTCTTTTATCCTGGGTTGACACCAGTGCACTTATCTATAAACAACATAATAAACAATACGATGTAAACCTGGCGCAGCAAGACCAAGGGGGAAGATACATTGAGTCTGTTTCTTTATATTTTTGGCACAGTTAGACTTCATGTAAACTTAGTGAACATGCTCCAGGCTGCTTTTGTCAAAACTGTCCTAAAAGCGTTTGTGCTGTTTTCTCTGAATGTTAGTGTACAGAATATCGAAAATAATCAAAAACTAAACATCCTTTGACGATCTGCAATAGTAAAACTTTTTAAACTGGGTAGTTCATGAGTTCACAAAGCGACTTCTTCACAAAGACGATCAGGAGCCAGTATCAACAGAAGACATACAGCCTCATGACACTGACAAGAAGAAAAACAGACCGTATATCAAACGTGACATAATGAAAGCTTTACCGAACTTGTACAGAGAAATCATTGTTTGCCGCCTGAGTAATTGTACATCCTGACTTTTGACTTTTGTCCAAACCACAGCTATACAGTTGGAGTGAATCACATAACTGAGCTGGATGAGTGATGGCAGACAGTTTGAAACACGGGCCCTAAGGCAGGATCCTCCTCTGTAATCTACCGTGCCTGTAATCGGAGTTTGAGGAACATCTTCTCTTCTTCTGTTTGTGATGAAGTCTGGAAAGCACCTTGCAAATGGTCTCAGGTGTTCAACCACAAAGAGTCTGTAGAGAAAATGAATGTTTGTGGAAGAGCAAAGGAGATCCAACGTTTGACTGGATTGTAAAAGCAGACCTTTTCTACGGTGATGGAAACCGAAGTTGGACAATGTTATATTACCGAACTGAAACGCAATTTTCTCAAACTAGTTGTTGTTCAAATGTACTGTTTAGACCAAGATTTCTTGAAAACCAAACCTGATCAGAACATCTTTTTTTTGGGTGAGTATGGCCAAGTAGGGCTGTAGTCGACCAAAGAAATCCTGGTCGACTAAAAACATGTCCATCGAACGATTAATTGACTAAAAAAGGGCACGAGAAATACTCTGAAGCTAAAAAGTATGATATATAAAATCAATAGTAAAACTGGTATCGAAACAAGATTTGAACAGTATCAATATTAAAAATCCAATAAACGGACAACATTTGATTTTCTGAAAGCTTTAAAATTATTTAGTTTATTACCAAAATGTTTAATACGCTTTGACTTAAAAAGAGCATTTTTATTTATTGTATTGAATTTATTATGGAGAATCAAGTCTAGTGTTAGAAATGAGTTATTGTCTGTGGTCTAAAAACTAAAATGCAAAGGAGTTAATGAAAAACAAAACTTTATACAGAAAATAGGAAGCTTTGTGGTTAGATCCAAAAAGCTATATTAGACAAGTGATTGGACTGCATAATATAAAGAAAATAATTAGTCGACTAATAAAAAGTTGGTCAACTAAGACTCCATGAACCGATTAATCGACTAAACGACAAAGGACTGCAGCCCTACGCCAAGCACAATTGAGTTATTGCTTTATTTCATTATGAAAGGTCATCAAAAGGTTACTGACTGCCGTAAACATAATCATAGACAATGCCAACAAATCGCTGCACGCATGCACTTGGCAATCTATAATCTTTTTACAAACACAGTAATTACAAAAGCTTCCAAAGCTTGAGAAAAAATGACAATAGAACCACTGTAAGAAGTCAACGCTGAAATCTTCACTGGTTTAACATAGGTGAACTAACAATTAGCCTATCAGATCAGGAAAACTGGATATTACTAGCCTAGTCAGATTAAAGCAGTTCTCCAAAGTGCATGTAAACCCGGGCAGACCTATCGGGATGTTCGCCGTTAGAAATTTGACAAAAGCAATCCAAAGAGCTTCTTCTATGTTCCTAAATGACCTAGACCAAGAAGAAAGCTTAGAATGTCGCAATTTGCAAAAAAAAAAACAGTTAGTTTCTAGTTTTTGTTCTGCCAACCATCAGCTTCCATGGCCATATTCTGACGTCAGATGTTAGGTCGGCGAACATCCCTATTGAGGAGCTGTAAACCTGTTTTCGGAAAGTCAATTGGCGCCGATAGTAATCCAATTTCAAACGTCATGCAGATCTCCACCTGATTGTAATATCATTGGCCTGTAGAATATTTTGATGTCTCATGAACAGAACCTATTCCAACAACCAAACTAATGACAAGAGCAGCAGGGTTACTTGTCCGAGCCAACATTGAAGCGTCCATCCAACGCATTTCAAACATGTTTTTGTTCCGCACCAGATGCTCGAAAACATGCCGTTCTCTCTGTACGTCCCAAGCACTCTGTCCCAGCGTGAGCCCTACAGTAGATTTATGAGAACAGCGACATGCAGCTATCATCCGGACCACTAACTGTGCACTGCAAACCGCTAAAGCCAAGGTAAAGTGACACAGGAATGAGCAGTATGCAGCGCGGATCAGGGTTCTGTCAGGTGGATGGGACACTAACTAAGCCTCGTATACATTTGTATTTGTGCTAAATGGTATTGATTAAAAAGAGAAATTTTCATACTAATATTTTGGGGATAGACATAGCTTCAGTGCTCAATCTTGTTTACATGCTACTTTTGCTTTGAGCCTCACAAAAACACTTTCAAATATTTAAGTTTTTTGGTGTTTTTTGGTCTTAAGTTTTAAATCTTTATTTTACAGCTCGCACACACTATTTTTTTTTAATGGTCAGTCTCTGGAAGTAGGGGCTTTGACCAATCATGGTGAAGAAAAAAAAATCAGAAAAAACACACATTATTTTATTTGCTTCTTTAAACCAGTAGAAAGACATAATTGTATTTCACATATAAGTTGGTAGCAAGCTTCTGTTTTTTTCTCCTAATTACTAACTAAATCCTGATTAGGAAGCAGAAAGTAAGGTTTCAATGCATTATGTGTGGTGTCCTGCCGAAGGACTTTGGATTGGTTTTCCTGCATCTAAGTATGACCAGGCCAGGTCTGCTTAACTCCACACAGACAGGCTCGTCTGGTCACATTTACTTACTTAATAATGAACACATGTATTAAGAATTTATCAGGGTTGGTAACTACTTAAATAAAGAGATAAAGGTAAGGGTATAAAATAACTGTACCAGAACTTGGTTAGTGTTGAATGCAGATTTTTGTTCTTTAAATAGTGCCTCACCATTATAAAGACATACGTTTATTCAAGTCTGTTTTGGTCAAAATATGTTACAGAGTGCATCTTTTACATCTCCATTCAGGTCATTTTCAATAGGACCTTACATTGATTTCTCAATCACATGTTATTACAGTCAATTTTACAATGTTGTTTACAAACTGTTAAAAGAGCTAATAAAATGTCTGGTCTGTGGTCTCTCTCTTTCTCTCCTCCCCCTGTCTCTCTCCTTCCTCCCTCTCTCTCTCAATCTCTCTCTCTCTCCTTCCTCCCTCTCTCACTCTCTCTCCTTCCTCCCTCTCTCTCTCAATCTCTCTCTCTCTCCTTCCTCCCTCTCTCACTCTCTCTCTCTCTCTCTCCTTCCTCCCTCTCTCTTTGTCTCTCTCTGTCCCTCTTCTCTCTCTTTCTCCTTCCTCTCTTTTCCTCTTTCTCTCTCTATCTCTCTTTCTCTCTCTTCTCTCTCTATCTCTCTCCTAACTTCCCTTTCTCTCTCCCTCCCTCTCTCTTCCTTTCGCTCTTTCTCTCTCCCTCCCTCTCTCTTCCTTTCGCTCTTTCTCTCTCCCTCCCTCTCTCTCTTCCTCTCGCTCTTTCTCTCTCCCTCCCTCTCTCTCTTCCTCTCTCTCTTCTCTCTTTCTCTCTCTCCTTGCCCCTCCCCTCTCTTCTCTCTTTCTCGCTCCTTCTTTCTATCTCTCTCTCCTCTCCTTCTCCTCTCTCTCTCTCTCTCTCTCTCCTTCCTGTGGTTTTCTGAGTGCTGTGGTTTTCCTCAGCGACACGTGGCTTTGAGCTCACACACACACACACACACACACACAAACTGAAGACAAACCGGAGTGAAAGAAACACTAGATAAAGCAGTTTACAGAAAAGAAAAGAAGAATCAGGCTAAACGCTCGCTTTATGTAAAATGACTGTTAATAATTTAGTCTAATTTAGTTTTGGTATATCCTGGTTTAGTCTTTTTTATTTCCCTCAAATCTGGTTTAGTCCATTTTCTCATTCTCTTTAAATCTAACTGATTGATTGGACATTTATTCTCCATATAATTCTGGTTTAGTTTTGGTTGTACGCTGGGTTCTTGTAAGTTTGTTTTAGAAGTGCTTTGCTGGTTTCAATTAAGATTTTTGAGTCCATGTTGTGGTGATTTATTTCTGGTTGGTTCACATAGTTTCATATTAAGTCCTGGTTTATGCAGACCAGAGCTGGTGAACCTAATGTTCAAACTGTGGAAAAATAAAGTATGTACTAAACCTTACGAACTCATCTTTCATCCTCACAAAGCCTTTGGTACAGCTTTTATTTTCACTTGTATGGGTTTTTGTCGCACTATAGCTCAACTTCGGATCGACTTTTTACAAATGAAAAAGTGATCTCTGCACAGCCAATCAGCTCTCAGCTCAAATAGTCATATAGTGACTCACAAGGCTCGCTCTTACAAGTTAGGAACACCATTTTGGTTGGATTTTACAAAGCATTGACCATTTGCACCTACGTCACATGTGGGTGTGTCATGACTGAGGATAGAAGAAATGCGAAAAACTGACAAATTCTCACAAGTATTTTGATTTTGTTTCTGTAAAGAAAGCAATGGCTACTTCTAGTGCATGTTCAGTACAGTTGTCTATGGAAGTAGGACGTCTTTTAGGTGACACAAAACAAGGTATTTGGAAAAGAGAGTGAATGCTATTCATACCTTCATCCTCCTGCTAAGTTTACCCGGCTTTACAACACAGTCTCACAAGAAGGCGTACATATAGCACGACACAAAAATAGCGTATTTTTAGCACAATATCAGTCCTTTTTTGCGTACTTATGTTACGCCGTACATATAGCACGATTATGAAAAAGCGTAAAAATGCCAAGAGTTTTGGTGGAAGCCACATGGGGACGTTTTCTTCAGGTGAAACGGGTTAAGTTCAGGCATAAAGTTACTAAAATGGGTAAGATTAGGGTTGGGGCTTGGGGCAGGTTAAGATTAGAATCAGGATTTCATGAATATTCATAAATAAGAACACGTCTTAACAACCACCATTGAAATGAATGGGGATTGTGACGTGTACTATAATTACGCAGGACGGCCGTGAACTCGTGCTAATCATACGTAAATTACATGTTGCATTATGTTGTGGTATATGTACGGGCTGGACTTAACCCCTCATGATTTGTACCATTATGCGGTAAAAAGCGTTCAGTCACACACTGGGGCAAATAAGAGTCTGGTTTACAGTAACTTGGCTTTTTTATATTTTATATTATGTGTGGCTATAGCATTTTGGGCAAAGTTTCCATAGTGTATGCACACACAAACAGGTGCACAAACTCATGGTGAAGAGCGAGACAACACATGCAAAGAGTCAAGAGTGAATGTTGTTTTAAAGAGATGAAATAATGTAATATAGAGTCGTTTGTTAGTTAGAATCCAACAGAAAGAGTAGAAAGGCTTCAGAGTCGTCATCTGGACTGCATTTTCAAGATCGAGATGTTTTGACTCATCCGAAAGTCATTTTCAATCTGATGAAAGTGACTTGAAACTGGCTGTATTTATACTTACTGTGATTGAAAATAACTGTCAGATGATCGTTGAAATATCCCGTTCTTTGAAAATGCTGTCCAGATGACGACTCTGAAGCCTTTCTATGTATGAATGAAGGGATTACACTGACTAGCTACAGAAAGAGATCAGTTAAAATAAAATGTTAAAAAGTCATATATCATTCATAAAATGGCATAATGTTGATAGTTCTGGTCTAAATGTAAAATGTTTGTTGAAGGGTTTGTAATCACTTTTTCTCCGCATTCATTTTAACTGAGATATGAAGACAAACAACAAGGCAAATTACAGGTCAGATCTATGGAGAGGTGTAAGAAAGTAAGTATTTTTGAGCAATAAAAACTGGTGAAATAGTTTCTTTATGTGTTACTTGTTGTACTGGATCACAAAGTTACAAAAACTCAAAAGTTATATAATAAGAACAAGGGACAAGGAACTGTGAGATAAGGGCTATTTATTTGGGTTATTTATTTGGATTCACCAAGTTGTAGAGCGTTGACTCAGCAGAAAGGAGGAGGAGCTTGACATTATGACTGTTACTCAAGAGAAATGAAACTGAACCTTAAACAGTCACTACATGCACAGAGTTTCTGTTCGTCAGAAAGGGTTCTTGAGTCTTCTGAGCAAAGAAGAGAGACCTTTACACACTTGGTAAGTACAAATGAAACATATTTACACTTATTTGTAATTCGTCTGTCAATGCATTGTCTTTTTTAACAGGTGTAGGTCTGAAGCTAAAATACATGTACATAACTTTAGGCTTTTAGTCACAAATGATTCCTTTTCCACTACATGTATACAGCCACGGGATAAAATTGGATCCCCATGAAAGTAACAGTTTTTATATATGTGGATATTTATTTTCAATTGTAGCACTGCTGGGAAACATAAAACAAACATCACAGTTGAAACTGAAGAATATTTTGAAAACCCATTAAATGCAATTCTGAAAAACAAAACAAAAAATGTAATTGAGGCAAAAGTTAGGACACCCTACCCGCTGGTCAGGCCTCCCAGAACTGCAGACTGTCCACGGAAACCAGTGAGCAGCAGCAAGTACAATCAGCCAATCAGTGAACAGAGATGAAGCGGTGTTGGTCAGAACCAACCTTGTGTGTATGTTCTGCTTCTTAGGCTTTGACCTTGTGTTAAATTTGAGATTAAATAAAAAAAAAAATGTTCCTTTTAATTTGTAAGTTTCTGTCACAGAAAAGGCTTTCAGTGTTTGGTCGAGACATTAAAGCAGCAATTGGTTGAAAAAAAGTGCAATGTCAGACGGTTTCCCACTGCATCTCAACAGGAATAAGATTTGGCTCTGCCTTTCCAAAGTGGTTAGGGACACGGTTTTAGACAGTTTGAATTGAATCAATGATATGTTTTGGGTTATTATTATGCTGCCTAGATCCACTTCAGCTTTAGATACCTGACACATGGTCACATGACTCAAACAAACTCTCAGATGATCTTGAGCTAAACAGACCCTGCTGTACCAAAGCAGACCCAAACCATGACATTGCACTCTCCATACTTCACAGCTGGTACGAGGTTCCTCTCCCACAATGTTTTCTTTTGTTTACACCAAACATACCATATGTTTTGGTGTCCAGATAATTCAATTTTGGACTCATCTGTCCAAATACCATTATTCTAGAAGTGTTGCTCCTTTTTCTGTTCTCTGACTAACTTCAATCGGACCTTGATGTTTTTTCTCAGAAAACATAAGCTCCTTTTTTACACACCTGTAAGTTAAACAATAACCAGAGCCTGCTGCAGGTCTCGTGATGACATACTGGGGTGGATTCTTAATCTTGTGATTTGATCTTGAGGTAATGTTGCTGGGGCAGCTGGGTATGTCTTCCAGACAGAGGAGTAGCACATTCCTTGGATTCCCTGTGAATCCTTCACCAGATTCAAAGAGCTCAGCAGATTTTTTTTTTTTTTCCTGATGGTCTTAGATAGTTATTTTGCTCTCAATATGATGCTCACTTTCAACAATCTGGAGCAAATGAAATGCCTTCAGGCTCATGTTCACCAGCACCTGTGTGTGACTTCATCCATTTTAAGTGAAAATAGATTACCTAACTTTTACAAACCTCACTTATATTATGCATATTTTTGTACATTTAAACAAGATAACAATTATTTATTTCAGTTTTAGTTGTTTAGCTACAATATATTATCGCAAACACTCAGTTTTGTTAAAATTGACAATAAACATATGTTTTCAAAAACATATTTAAATAATACACAAGCTTTCATGGAACATTCAAATTAAGTAAAAAAAATTTTCCCCGACTGTAAAACTGCATACTCCTATTACAACTATTACTTTCAGTTCACTTCTGATTCTATTAATAAAGTCCATTGGTCCTAAACATGTAAAATTTTTCTGTTGTCCTGCAGAAATGGCGTCTGTCAGCTGTGGCCTGTCTGAGGACCATCTCCTGTGCTCCATCTGTCTGGAGTTTTCACTGACCCTGTCTCCACTTCCTGTGGACACAGCTTCTGTAAAACCTGCATCTACCACCACTGGGACCACAGCGAGCAGTACCAGTGCCCAGTCTGTAAAGAGGACTTCAGCTTCAGACCTCAGCTAAAAACCAACACTTTAGTGTCTGAGATGGTTTCCCAGTTCAGACAATCTCAAAAAGAAGCAGACTATAAGGAGTCAGCTGGGCCTGCAGCTGAAACAGGAGATGTTCTCTGTGATGTGTGCTCTGATCCCAGGCTCAGTGCACTCAAGTCCTGCCTGGTCTGTCTGGCCTCCTACTGCCACACTCACCTGGAACCTCACCGAAGCACCTCTCGTCTCCAACGCCACCATCTCATCCACCCTGTGCACAACCTGGAGGAGCGCATCTGTCATGAGCATGACAAGCCTCTGGAGCTGCTGTGTCAGACAGAGAAGAAGTTCATCTGTCTGCAGTGCAGCTTTTCACAGCATAAAGGCCACACTGTGATGCCCCTGAAGGAGGAGTGTGAGAGGCAGCAGGCTGAGCTGGACGGACTGGTCAAACAAAGGCAACAGAAGATCCAGAAGATCCAGGACTCAGTGAAGGTTAATAATAAGAACGCTGATCGAGAGATGGCTGAGGGCCTTAAAGTCTTCTCAGCTCTGAAGGACTGTGTTCAGAGGAGTCTGGACCAGTTCAAAGAGAGAATCACAGAAGATCAGAAGAAGGTGGAGGACAAAGCTGCAGAGCTGATCGAGGCGTTAGAACAGGAGATCTGTGTCCTACAGCAGAGAGGAGCTGACATGGAGCTGGTGTCTGAGGATCACTTTAGTTTTATACAAACTTTCACCTCAGTGAAACCTGCTCCGGAGCTGAAGGACTGGACAAAGGAGACAGTTTCTCCTCAGTCTTATGAAGGTCTGGTGGCTGAAGCTGTGTCTGATCTGGAGAAGACACTTCTTCACAGATAAAGTGGTGTCTGATGCAGAGCTAAAGAGAGTGCAGCAGTTTGAAGTCAAAGTGACTCTGGATCCTAACACAGCTCACGTAAATCTTGTTTTATCTAATGACAAAAAACAAGCTCAATTCAAAAATGTGATAATGAATTATCAAGACATGCCACAGAGATTTTCTGTATCATCCTGTGTGTTAGGGAAGCAGAAGTTCTCCTCAGGCAAGGCCTACTTCCAGGTTCAAGTCAAGGGAAAAGCTGCCTGGGTTGTAGGAGTGGCCAGAGAGTCAGTGGAGAGGAAGGAACAAGTCATAGTCGCACCACAGAAAGGATTCTGGACCATTGGACTGGCGGCGGGTCAGTACAAGGCCTTTGCTGGTCCTCCTATCACTCTGTCCCTGAAGACCAACCCTGAGACTGTGGGGGTCTTTGTGGATTATGCCCAGGGTTTGGTCTCCTTCTATGATGTGGACAGTGCAGATCTGCTCTATTCTTTTGCTAAGTGTTCTTTTTCTGGAACATTCTAGCATTTTTAGCTCCACAGCCTGACGATGATGGAAATAATTCATCTCCTCTGATACTTACACCTGTCAGGAAATGCAAATAATAATTCTTCATTGTCACCTTTTGATTAATTACCATTGAACATTTTTAGAGCTGTTGCACTATCCACTACTATTACTACTATACTACTACTACTTCTACTACAAACTATCCACCATCCACACTGTAAAAAGTCATAAGGCTAACAAGTTAAATTATTAAGTTTTTGTGTTGAAATAACTTGACAATGTGAGTCACAAATTTTCAAATTAACTTTTAAGCCTACAGATTTCTAAGCTAATTCAAAGTGGTTTAATGTACAGTTACAATAACTGTCTTAAGTTATTGCATATTTTACTTTATCTTTTGTTTGCCACAGTAACTCATCACAACTTTTGACTGAATCGAGTATTGCCACACAGTGACATCACAAGGTGGAACAAAGTGTTTTCAATTCAAATGAAGAAACAACCTAAAGATGCAGGATTTTTGTAATAAACAAGTGTGAATGAAACAAAAGACAGAATTAGGAGTGTTTTTGGTGATGAAATGTCATTGTAACATGGATTAAAAAGAAGCATATGGGCCCTTTAAGTTGTAGTTCTAATACTATTGCTTTGCTACATCACTTCATTGGAAAAACACAAGCTGGAACTACTTACTGACGTCACACAAACTTATCATTAAGACAAACATATGATTATTGAATTAAATGGATAAAATATTGTCTTTATCTCCCACTTCTCCAAACCAGAGTCAGCTGTGTGTCTGAATAATAGAAGAAATGCTTGTGGAAACTTGGACTGGCTCCTGCGCGCTTCCCTGTCCAAAACTAATGCAGAGTTTTATAGCTCACAGCACAGGCACACTTTGTGACCGTGTGTCTCTGCTCACTGAAAGCATTGATCACAAAGCAAACCCGCTGAAGCCAGGAGACACGCCCATGTTAGGGAAAGTCCTCACACGCCCGTATACTTGCACAAAGGTCAGGAAAAGGTCATTGTGCCATTATGAAGACGGTGCTGTGTTTTTGGAAACTTTTATAACATTGTGTGCAGGTTGTAATGCTAAAATACACATGGTGCCAGTTCCTGTTGGCTTTTGTTTTAGCCACGTCATAGCATTGTTGGTCCTTCATTAAAAAGTCTCTTAGCTTCAGCATATTTGAAACATCTTCCTTTAGTGAACATATGCACCACAGGTCTCACAGAAATGGTATCTAATGCTATGACACGTTAAAAATAGATTTCTACCCCTTTTTGTTATCTCTTTAAGTTTAGCTGCAAAGATGGGTAGTTTAGGGCTGGGCTTGGAGTTGGTTAGTTTAAGATATTGTTAATTTTCTTAAATAAGATATTTTTACATCCACCATGGACTGGGCAGTATTGTGAATCATAATTACCCAAAAAAAGGGTATTTGTATTATTTATTTGTCAACATGAAGGAATGATGCTGCTAATTCAACATTTGTGAGTGAAATTTGTCTTTAGGGCTTGTGACATTCAGGTGAGTGAAAAAATGCAGAAAAAAGACATGGTTCAGACCTGATCCAAACAGCTTGTTGTATTTATCAAAGAAGTTTCCCCAGCCAACTAGATGGACGGCGTCTCTGTCTGTCTATACATAGATCTAGGCATTTCTGTGAGAATGGGTTGGCTAATGGCAATTAGCTAGAAGCTAACAGCATACAAGTCAACGTCCTGGATGTTGGTAACAAAAAGAACATTATTAAACACAACAGAACACTGTAACTATATATTACCTATTACATTAACAATTGTGTTTAAATTATAAAAAGTATAGTGCCTTTAGTAATAGTAAACTCTTTACAGCAGCACATGCATTGCTTGCAGCAGGGGTCCCCAACCACAGGACGGGGACCAAAACCAGGTCGGGCTTCTTCTACAGGGCCACAGAAAATCTTTTAAAAGGCATTTTATTTTTATTTTATAGCCAATTGCTACTTCTGTGTTTTACTATGAAAATATAGAGCCACTAATCCAATAAACAGCACATTTAAACAATAAGAACGCTAAACATATACATATTCAATTGTATACAGTACATTTTACGTTGTTGTTATTGACACTACCTGGCCTCAACTGGTCCGACGAAAAGAACATT
This sequence comes from Mugilogobius chulae, assembly GCA_038363315.1. NCBI lineage: Eukaryota > Metazoa > Chordata > Actinopteri > Gobiiformes > Gobiidae > Mugilogobius > Mugilogobius chulae. Next base: position 21,510,431 of record CM076414.1, read on the forward strand.
GTGACTGTGAACCGGTCCTTACAAGGAAAAATGTTGGGAAGCACTGGCTTACAACATTTTGAACATGAGCTTGGAAGCACTATTCACAACAAAGAAGCCAAGAACGAGAGTTAAGCTTGAAAAATCTTAAACAAGCACGCTTCCTTGACTTTAGAAAACAAGATGGTCTACTAAAACAAGATGGTCTGTGTCCATGTCTCTACTAGGGCAAATGCATTATTTTAAATGGACACAGGTCTTTTAATTCTGTTTATGAAGTGAGTCTCTATCTGAGCCTCACAAAAGCCCTAGTTTCAAATACCGGAGATATTCCTGTGTTGTTGTTTTCTCCAGATTTGACATTTCCTCCTTAACAACTTTAATTCTATTCCTTTCTTTAAACTAAAAGGAAAAGAACTGTTGCCTACAGATATTTAAAATTGTTGATTCAACCAATAAAAGCTTAGAAACACAACTTTACACAGCTTAATATATAATAGCATGCAATGTTAACCAATCTGAGCCTTTTTTCTCTCAGCTTTTGTGCACTGGAGTCAGAGAGATGTGGTTTTAAAATGTTCTGAGCTTGTGGTAACAGTCCAGTCCAAAGTCAATCTCAGAACAACTCAGAAATCTGTCAATTTCCTCTGAACCTACTGTACTCTGCTCTGTGCTAACGAAAGCAAAATCTGCCTCTAGTAATACACCCATACATCCAAGTGAGGAAAGAGAAGATGTGAGAGGAGGGAGGGTTGTGCATGTAAAAATAAACTAATAAATTACTCCAAACAAAAAAAGAAAGGAAAGAGGAAAGAAGTGTGTCAGAGTTTCCTCCAACGAGAGGTAAACCACAAATGTGTCCTTGTTTCCTTCTGCTCTGAAGCCGGTCAAACCAGGACAGAACCAGGACTAAACACACCAAACTGACTCTATCGCAATGTGTCTCATTACAAACACCTCTGTTCTGACCAATCACACTGCTCCTTACACATTTAGATTCCGCCTCTTTCTTCACTTTTAGTTCTCCAGCACTGCCTAGTTTGCCAGTTATCTTTGTGGGTAGATTTCTGCATATCACATTAAATTACGCTGTCAACAACAATCTCATGTTTTCTTCCACCTTGTGATGTCATTCAGGTTGTTTTACTCGTTTGAACAAGGTAGCAATGTAACAATAAACATGTTGCATTTTGGGGGGACTGTTTTCCATTTGTAAACAGTTATATAGCTAAACATTAGCTAAAAAAAATGAAAACTGCAATTTGTAAAATAAACACAGTACAAATAGAAGAGAAAAATAAATAAAAATTTGGGGAAATGCATGACATGTTTTGCTAAAAATGTATAACTAGAAAAAAATAAAAAAAAAGATTGGAATACATACCCTTTAATATTATTTAAAGTATTGGTGCAATACGATATGATGATGACAGATATTTTTATTCTGTAGAAATGCACTATGATACCTTTTTAAACATACATGATATGAAAACAGAAGCAATAGTCAGACAATGTGAACATGTGTCGGTTCATGTCAGACATTTGACTAAACACTATAGGCAGCCATCTTGATTCTAATCCTAATCCACTCCATGGAAGTCTGTATAAACTCATCAAACATCAGAACAATCTGGATTTGTACTGTCAGCTGTGACGCTAAAATGCATACAAGTAAAATCACAGCATTTTAAATTATAATATTTGCTTTGTTGTATAGTTAAGCTTTAAATGCTATTTATTGATAGCATCTGAGGTTAGCACACATATCTGGACAACAATAGACTCTTAAGAATTACTTAACAAATAACAATAACAAATAATGCTGCACAACATATGAATTAGATGTAAAACCAAGTAATTTTGGTTTTCTTTGCCAGATATAGTACAGTTCAGAAAAACCTTGCGATGATAATTAACCAAAACAACCTTAGGAAATATATTTTATAACTATTTTGGGATTTATAAAAAGAACAAAGAGCAGCATCATTTATGAAAACAGTATTTCTCCAGCCATTCGCAAATGAATTCTATGATTGATGTGTGATGTATGTTGGCATAAACCAGGGTTAGAATTCAAAAAATACTTTCAAGAGCATTTGGCATTTACCCTAAGTAGCAGTAATATTGGACCATTGCAAGCAAATGACCTAGAAACTGCTGGCCTAATAAGGACTTCCCTTGTACACCACACGTTTTGGTTTCCTCATAAGTAGAGTGGAATCAAACAAAGCCAGGTAATGTAGAAAGTGGTTTAAACAAACAGAGACATGCTCCTGGTCTGGGTCTGGGACTTGGATCTGGATTTAGTCTGTGGTGTTCTGGTAAACTCATTAATGACAGAGAAAAATGTGTGTCTGAAAACACACCTGCAGCGGTCGTCAGAGAGAGAGGAGGAGGGAGAGAGGAGAGAGAGGAGAGAGAGAGAGGGGAGAGAGAGAGAGAGGAGGAGAGAGAGAGAGGAGGAGAGAGAGAGAGAGAGAGAGAGGCAGAAAAGAGAGGGAGACAGAGAAAGAGAGTCAGAGAGCAAGGGAGAGAGGGAGGAGAAAGAGAGGGAGAAAAGAGAGGAAGAGAGAGAGGGAGAGAAGAAAGAGAAGGAGAAAGAGATGAGAGTGAGACAAGAGGAAGGAGAAAAGAGAAAGAGGTAGAGAGAAGAGCAGACATAGAGAGAGACAGAAAAGAGAGAGAATAAAGAGAAAAAAGGGAGAGAGAGAAAGAGAGGGAGAAAGATGAGAGAGAGAGAGAGAGAGAGTAAGTGAAAGAGGGTGACAGAGAGAGAGACAGACAGACAGACAGAGAGAGAGAGAGAGACAGAGGGGGGCATAGAGGGAGAGGGAAAGGAGAGAGAGGAGAGAGAAAAGAGAGAGAGGGAGAGAGAGAAAAGAGGGAGGAGAAAGAGAAGAGAGAATGAAAGAGAGTGAGCAAAAGAGAGACAGAAAGAGAAGAGAGACAGGCAGAGAGAGAGATACAATGAGAGAGAATAAAGAGAGACAGAGAGAGAAAGAGGGAGACAGAGAGAGACAAAGCAAGAGTCAGAGTGAGAGAGACAGAGAGAGAGAGAGAGAAAGAGAGACAGAGAGAGAGAGAGAGAAATTCATTACAGGTAGCCGATTTTGTGTTCTTCTTGTGTTAATGTGTAGATTTGACGGTTTCTCTGGTAATCTAGTCTAAAAAGGATGTAAATCAAGTTTTGATAATTCAAACTGAAAATGAACACACTTTAGTGCAGGACAAGGGACAGATTTTGGGAGATGGGTCAGGGGCTGATCAGGTCTACTTTGGCCCCCAGACTCAGCTGGATCTAACCTTTTGGGAGACTAGAGCAAAAACCAACCAATCTCTTAGATGAATAAAAATACTAATACTAAAAAAACAAAAAACACACAGTTTCATATTCACTTCATATAACTTTAGTCACATGAACTCACTGTTGCAAACTGCGATACGTTTGCATCATCCTCCAGCTGTCCTTGTGCAACTTAAGCATAACAAGGTGGTAAAAGATTGTGTCCAATATGCATGCTAGACCAACCTCAGTCTCAAGTACTACTTGTTATGTAACATTTTAAATCTCGGCAAAGTAAAACGTCCTTATAATGTATGTGTGATGTGTCCCAGGTGGATAGTTCCATATGTTTAAAGGATGACTTGAACCCAGAGTATTAGCTGTTTTTATGCCTGGCCTTACCTTGATCTGCAGAAGCGAAGCTGATGGTCCACTTACATCAAATGGGGCAGAGTCACTCCTGGAACAGTCAGAGCAAATAAAAGAATTAGGAAACGTTCAACCGACGAATAAACAGAACCGTGCTAAAATAAGCTCCTCCTCCAGCTGTTCTAGGCCATGCTTTTTTATTTTGTTGTAGAAATGCTTCAAACCATATCGTTTTTGCTTTTTTAAACCCAGAGCCTATATGAGTGACCCAGCCCCTTACATATTTTATAATTAAGTTGGCGATTAGTCATTTTTTGTCTTCTAAAGTGAATCTGACAGCGGATCCTATGGTTCTGGATGAAGTCTTTGTTCAAATTGTGAAATGAATGTTGAGGTCTGAGGTCTGGTCTGGCGAGTCCTAATTAAGAGTGGTTATCAGGGGACTCCAGATCATAGCGGCCAATCAGAAACTGTCTCTCGTTAATAGACTCATTAATTAACTACAGTGATCATAATGAAAGTGCAGTCTTCTGCTAAGACAGGCAAAAGTCAGATTTTAGTGAAAACAAAGAATTATCAAAAGCACTTTCAAGAACCCAAGGTTGAACTGGATGACGTGCCCTCTAAGACTAAACTGTGGCAGACACGAGAGAATCTAAGGAACAGTAAGCTTTATAACCTACACACCGAACTGTTTAGACGTTATGCAGGTGACCTTAGAAGTTTGGAAACTGACGAGAAAAGACTTTTTTAAGCATTATTGTGTGGTCAGCTGAAGTGTCCAGTCAGATACTGGAGAGAGATGCTAAATATTATGGTAATGATTTCATTTGTATTAGTTTAGCACTTAAAAATAAGTATACAATATTATACATTTCATTATAATAGTGGGATAATTCACAAAACACAATGTTCTATTTGGCAAAGCATGGGAGTGGTAGAAGCCAAAAAGGCTTTGAAAACACAGCTTCTAGAAAATTAAACACAAACATCTCATACAAAGTACACAACAATAAAATAAATCACCTTAAAAACATAATTACAAGAGGATATTGAGCTCTCAGTTCATTTTTTAAGTCTGGGTTTGTAGATTGATAATGATGCTCACAACCTCTCTAATATAGGTATATGCAGCTTAACAGCATAATGTGGAACTGAAAATTGTAATTAAAAGTCTTTAATGTGAAAAGGCCAGGAAGAATCGTAGTGCCCTGAATACAAAACTACAAGTTTGAAGGGTGTTCATTTAATTTTTTTTTAGGAGATTTAATAAAAAAATTAAAAATTAAAGTTGAGAATATGTTGCAGTTCATTTTATTTCTTTAGAAAAATATTTTTGTTAACTGTACTACCCCAGGCAATGTTACAGTATGTTAAACAGGAAACGTATAAAGGGCAATATAAGTTAACAGACATTGACCATGTGCCTTATATTTTAATTATGATGCCAATAAAACTTAGTTATCCTTTTTGCATACATGTTCAACATGTTCCTTTCAACCCATCAAATCATCAATCCAGACTCCTAAAAAACATATCATTGAGACTGTTGTTATATTTTCACAGTATGTGTACATTTTTACAGAATCAGTATTACATTTTTTGTTTCCAGCAAATATCATAAAACTTGACTTTCCAACTTTTAATGTCAATTTATTTGCTTTGAACCCTTCTGAACAATTTCACTTTTAAATTAGAATGTTAATATAAATCTGTATTTGAAATAAAAAGGCTTGTAACATTGAACAAATAGCACTAGAAAGGTATAATCATTTATATAAAATAGGAATATTGGTGGTCCCAAGATAGACCCTTGGGGAACACCATTTTATACAGTTCATTTTAGATTCAGTGTTGTTCATATAAACCTATTGTTTATGGCTTACTAAGTAGTTAGAAAACAATATTTAAGACCATATTTATGTCATTTGGAAAACCGAATAATTAAACAACACATGCAAAATTGACTTTTTAAAGTTAATGTCTGCCTCCTTTCACTTTAGTTGTATCAGTATTTGGTTCTGTGGGAATTTTCATTAAACTAAGACCAAGTGCACTGTCTGCTGTAGAGTAGTGTGTGTTTGTAATGGTAATGGTCTATTATATAGGCTTTTCTACCTTTCAGCACTCAAAGCCTTTACATCTGCATCCACTCACCAGTGTACCGACACTGAGCAGTGTGGTTAGTGTCTGCCCAAGACACCGACAATCTACTCTTTCCCCACTGTGCCTGGTTCTAACAGTCTCCCATCCAAGTCTAACCAGGCCTTTCTTGCTTAGTTTGAGATCTGACGGATCAGCTTGACAAGCAGTATGGCAAGGTGGTCTGGTTCTGATTCACTGGTCCGGTCTCAGCTTTCTGGGTCAAGTTTGTCTCCTGTCTTTTGTTCTGTTTTGTGTAAACTCATTAATTTCTCTTTTAATCAGAATTCTCCCATTGTCCCGAGTCGGATCAGGGGTTTCCTTTTAACAAAAACCTCACTGAACCAAGCACTAAAGAATCAGAAAGACTCAAGTACAAATCCTCATTTCAAGTAGATTTTGAATGATCTATGCAAAAGAGATGACTATAAATGACTGTAGCATTTAGCCTTGTGCAAACTGCTTCACTTAACTCTTTCCCTGCCAATGACGAAAGTTTCCATCACTGACTTTCTATTACATATGCGGTGATAGAAGGCTCTCTGATGCATCTGTGAGAACAGGTGGCCGTGTTTATGTGATCAGCTGATTCTCGAGATGGGCTTTCTTTTCAACTGGATTTCAAGCAAAATGTCTTGGACTAAAAACATTGTTGAGTAAGTTTTGAGCAGATATTTCATCTTTGAAATGAAGAAAAGATCCTACTGGACTAGGTCTATGAGGAGAACGTTACATGCAGCGAGTCTCAAAGAGAAAAAGAAACTTCCTCCTAACCAGTTGTAGTAGGCTAAAGCTGCCACACATACACAACTGGTTGCTCATTTCCCATGTTAATTCAGTCGCGGCTTCTGGAGTTGAAAAGTTGAAACATATAGAGATATCAGTTATCAGCTTTAGTTAAAAATTATCAGCATCAGTATACAAACACTAACAACTAAAAAAGAATTTCTTTAAAAAATCAATATGGAACCATCCATATGAGTCAGGTTGTGTTGCATATTAAAGTGAAGAGTTCTTGTATTAGTTTGTCTGAATGACAACCGACATGATTCCTCCATCATTTACATTATAAAACTTAAGTAATATTCCCTCTCCAGTTTCCTGACATTGCAGGATCATGAACCTTAAATCTCTTACGTTTAAATGGTTTTTGGATTTCTTACTTTCCCTGAGGTTGGTCGTGTGTTGACACTTATGTTAATGAAAGTAGCTTGATCCTGTCTGTCGTCTCCACAAGAGCAGCAAATCCTCTCTCTGGATTAAACCACATTCTGTCAGCTACAGGTGGCGAGCTGGAAGAATCACTAAGCCTAGATCTTACAGAGAAGTGTGGTTAATACTCACATGAGCTGTAGAACAGAACAATTTGGCTTAATCTGCTAGAACAGACAAAAAAGTAAACCCATTAACACTGTACTGCGGGAAAATAGGAACATGTCTTCTTGGACTATCAACAGTTCCTTTCAGAATTAACAAAACTAATCAACAAAATTTCTCCAAAGAACTGCTTAAAATGTTCTCACCTCAAAGGCCACATCTTTGGCAAAGTCATTGAATATTGTGCAGCCATTTTAGTTTTTAGTACCAATCAGATGGACATGGATTGTCTGTAGATAGATAACTACAAGCTAGTTTTAACAAGGAGAAAAGTATCGTTCCTGTCCTTTTAAATGGGTGTTTAACTTGGACTGCGACTCATTTCATATTTAGGCAGAAAAGCTGTGAAATCGTCCTGTAATGTATAATGGTAAATGTAGGCCTATGCTACGTATCAGCAGCTCTGCTCTGTTGCTACAACATGAACAACGCAGCGCCATATTCCTCCAGTAGATGTGATGATGCATCTTCTAATTTAATGTCTATGATGTTCTATCAGTTGTGGGAGTTTGCTCTCTGTCTGTTTTGGATGTAATATCCTTTACTTTGGCGGCTTCTTGAGATGGATCCATAAGAACCCAGAGGATTCCAATCCATCACACTAAACTAACTAACTCTAAAACTATTGCATTAGAAATAAAAATAATAATAATCTACACCAACATCACCAAGTAGCTGTCACCAGTACTTACTTATGATTCTTCCTCTGAATCTACTCTTTCTAAAATGATCCCTACACTTCTCCCTGTGGCGACACGCTCCAGTTGGAACTGCATGACTGAAAAGCACCAGTGCTGCGGATGCACAAACGTGACACTAATTCTGCAGTCATATCTCATGTGGAGAGAATTCTGCTGATGTTTGTCAAATAGGAAGCAGTAGGAGCTAAAGCCTCGTCACTTTTAACAACAATCCAATCAAACGTCGACTTACAAATCTGCTAATGCAAGAAAAGCTGAGCTGAATGAACAGTTTTGTAATGAAGCTTGTTAGATCTTGCCATTTTATCTCTTATTAGTCATTTCAAACTTTAGGAACTATTTTCAACATCACTTACTTGTTTGTTTGTTTGTTTTTTTTGGATAAATGCTTTATTTTAGATTAGAGCTGGGTGATCTGGGAAAAAATATAATCACGATTTTTTTTCTCATATTGATCAATCTCGATTTTCGATTTGAATTTGGCAAGGTCGGTGTCACTATGGCCATTTCAGATGATCTCAGACCTACAAAAAAGTACTTTCCACCAGAACAGACCAGAGTCAAAATTGTGTGGGACATTTAGGCAGTCAAAGGCAGATATTCTGATCCAAATCAATGAAGCTGATTTCACAAACGATAGCTTTGAAATAAAATTAAGAAAGGAAAAAAAACCTACCAACACACATGCACAAAAAAGCCCACAACTCAACAGAAAATCGGTTCAAGCCAGATAAAACGCTGCAGTGGGAACAGCTCAGTTCTGTCAGTGTGGGTGAATGAAATAATTATTAGTCTGCTCCTCGTGTCTGTCTGCATCACCATCACTGAATCATCTCTGGAAATATACAACTCCGCGTCAGAATATGTAAGTCTGACCTTCAACATTTCCGAATCATGTCTTATATAAAAACATTGTTCACAATAAACTAAAGCGCAAAGTTTTTACTCTTCTCTTTATCACTGATCACTACAAACTTTGTCTCTGAGCCAACACTCTCATATAAATGTCTGTTCTTTCATTATCTAGCCGTGTTTAAGCTCATCTTATCTTTTCATACCAATATAAACTTTTGTGTTGCAGAATATAATCTCGACCAAATCAGTTAACAACTTCTCACTTTCAGAGCACTGAAGTTTTTAAAAATGAATGATCCCATGTAAGTCACTCGGCAGGTTCAAGGGTGTCCTTTAACTCCTCTCAACTTTTCCAACAGTTTTCTACGAGCTTGTTGTATTTAAATCAGAATCAATCAACTTCAGTGATAGCAAATCGAAACTAAACATGATTTTTAATTTTCTCATTGTTGTGTATTTTTAGAGTTGAAATAAAACAGCAAAAGCACATCGACATTTTTCACTGCCAAAAAAAAAAATGAGATAGCCGGTGTCGGGTTGGGATATGGTCGAGATTCAGAAAATGTAAGTGCAGGATTTTCACCAAAAGGCAGCTAATTCACACATACTTAAAAAGTCCCAAAGCACGTTTGTAACCATCATAGAGACTGGCAAAGACATTTAACAAGGTTAAACTGTTACTTTGTTCTCTTTTGAAGTGCTTGATAACTTGTAAAATGAGTATAGCGCAATCTGCCATTGCCATTTTAAAAATGTATATCTAGCCAGGTTGTTTTCCATCTTAACTAACCTCATCCCATGGTTCACAGCCTTGTCTACATAAGTACACTTTTTTCCACAAACCCCATACATTTGTTCCGTTCTCCACCCTCTCTTTTCTCAGTCCTATCTGAGTTAACTGTCACAAAACAAACTTGTGTGCCTCTCATCTCTCTGTCAAAACATTTCACTGTGTCTCTTTTGTGGTCCATGATCCCAGCTTCAGAGACCAGGTCTAAACTGGGACCAAACCAGGACTAAAGTAGTCCTATTGTCCCCAGGAATGACAAGCATTTGTGTGATCCTAAAGAGGGAATGTTTCAGGAATCCATGGAGCATTTTTCCACTGCACTGTCAGGTGAATAATGGTTTAGACTAAACAGATAGCCTCTTCTTTCTGCTACAATACCTAACTAATTCAATGTTAGGTTTTGCTTCAATAAAAACACTGTCTCTAACTTTTACAGTCTGAACATTTTAAACTGTTTACAGCATGTCACATCTTTTGCTAAATTAACAATTGTATTTGAGTGTGTTATGAAAAGAGAACACTTTCTTCTATGGAATAGTCAAGAGAACAACATTTCTATGAAAGCATGCAGGCTATCCTCCGGGACTTAGAGTTTATATGAAACAGTTCTGGGAAGAAGTTAAAAAACACTATTTAATATTTCTTTTCGTACAGCAAAGCATCCAGAATGAGTTTAGAAGCACTGCTCACAACTTTTAGAAGCCAGAACCATCACAGAAAAACTTAAGTGCAACCAGCACAATGACAAAAACAATAACAAGCACTTGTCCTATGTTCTATTGCAGTGTTTTTCAACCAGTGTGCCGGGGAACACTAGTGTGCCTTTTCAGGATTCAATTTTCAATCTATGAAACAAGAATAAACAGATGTATTTGTGTCATGTATTTTTGTAAAATGTTTTCAGCAAGAATGAAAAAAAAAACTAACAATTTACTAAATTTGTTCAATAATAAAACATTGTATATTTGAAAAAAAAAAAAAAAAAAAAAGATCTGACTTGTAATACCAAAAAATAAATAAAAAATGGCAAAACCTGGAATGTTACAAATAATGTTGTTTTACCATTTTTTTCCTTTAGACATATTTGAGTAGATGGTGTGTCGCAGAAAAATTCCAACCAAAAAGTATGTGTGACTCAAAAAAGTTTGGGAAACATTGTTCTTCTATTGGACAAAAGACACTTCACACTTTATTAGAAAAACTAGAAATAAAACTATATAATATGTATTAAATCATTGGATTCAAGTTATTTTCAGTTGATTTCTGGCTGGTTTAAATATTCAGTTTTACCAACATCTTTTTTATTCCTTAAAACTTCGATGTTAATGGAAAAATATTTTTTGACCAACTAATCAATAAAAATGAACTACAACCTATCCACACCCACATTCTGTCCATTCTTGAAAAATTCCCAAAACACCTGAGCAGAAGAATAAATAATGATATCCTTGAATTCATAAATTCAAATGAAACATTTGACAAAACATTTTTAATGACCTTTTAACTTTGTTACAGTATTTTACCCATGCTGTATTTTGAATGACTCTGTATGTTTGATTAATCTTCTATTGTTCTCAGGCTTGAGTGCTCACGACCTAGCCCCACCCACATCCTGGTTTGGTTGTGAATCAGAGTTAAAGTGGATTTTCAAATGTCATAGCTGTTCTTTTACACATTCTGACATTTTGAACGAGAAGTTAGCAAAACTGCTTCTGTGACTAACCCAATAATGCATCTTACTAAATGGACAAAAAGTAAAATGATTTTTGATTTTACAGCAAACCTTTTGCTATGAACCCATGAAATCCCTTTCCCTCCTCGCTGAACTTTCTCTTTCCTTGAATGACTTCCCAAACTTCAGATCCTGGTTGGTTCATGTTGCTGCTTCACACAGAGACCAGCAGGATCCTCCCAGTAGACTTCTCTTCAGCACATACTGTAGAGGAGGACCTGATTTAAGTGGGATTAGAGCCAGACTTCCACCTCCTGGAGAGACCCTGTCAGCACCAGTCAGCTCACATTTATACCTACACTGCTCTTCAACTTTGGAGATGTGGAAAGAAAATTATCATCAAGCAACATTCTAAGCACATACTAACAGAATTAATATCATCTTGGAATGATAATAATGAAAGGTTGTAAAGACTAGCTAAATCGAAGATTAATAAAACAGGTGCATAGTGGGTAGGGCTTAAAGGTGAGAGGGCATAAGTGACAGGGATAATAAATGGGCCGTGGAGGTAATGAGGCTGTGCACATAGGCCCAGATTTATTAAGTGTTTGCACAGGTGCCAAACAGTTTGTGTGTACAAAAGTGTATGCATATCTTTCAGTCTTCAGACTTTGTCTATGGGACCTATGCACATGCAATAAGGGCCAATTTTGCCATAAAAAGCTAACTTTGAGTTGGGATTATAAAATTATATTGATTAATGCATACAGTTTGATTTATCAAGCCAGAGCCCAGTACTACGAACGTCGCTGAACTAATCCTGATAAGTTTCTCTTACCCGAGTTGACTAACTCAGATATGAGGCTCTCTGGATAAGCTGTCCTACAAAACAAGTTCACAACTCGATTTGTTAACCCTGGATTTCTCAATGAAGCCGTGCGCGTTCACAGAGCAGGGGCGGGGTTAATCATCATAGATTAAACAGGATTCTTAAGTCTTACTGTTACATAGACTATAAGATCTAAGGCTCCTCTTATAAACAGGTTACATGCGCATCGCACGACGGGTGAAATATGGTATTACAAATCATTTCAGATGTGTGTGTACAGCTCATATATAACACTTTTTGTTGTTTGATGGTATGTGGAAGTTATAAAAATACTTTAGGCAACGCGCGACACTGTCTGATTGAACTGGAAAGGACTTAATTAAAGTGATTGTAGAATGAAATCTTTTGAAAGATTTTAAAGGATTGTTAATGCTCTGAAAGTATCATTAGCACTCATTCTTAACACAATGTTTATGCCACTTGATAATTATATTATTTTTGTGAAAATGAGGTTGATTTGATTGCTTATTGAAATCTAATCAGACACAGTTTCAGTTTGTGTAGAAGCTTTCTCTATCGAAGAGAAACTGTACAAATGTATTCAAAAAATTTAAATTCAAGAGTAGATCTTAGCTAACACATAACACTCAAAAAGCACACCAGGTTTGTTCATTTGAAATACAATCCAGTTGAAACTTTAGTCTGGAGAATCCAAACTGATAGCTCTCTGTATTATTTGAGAGCAGAGTCTGACACTTAAAAGTATTATACTATAACCACTATACAATTACAGCAGTAACTGATGTGATACTGATCCAGTTTTGTTTATTATTGTTGTAACATTTGTAGGTTAGCATTATTTTGGACCCAATACAAAATCAATGAAAAAGAATATATGACATTCTTAAATCTTAAAGAGATATGTCATTACCAATTGTCTGTCACAAAGACTCTCCAGTGCTGAAATTGTGAGAGATATATTGTCTCCATAGCATCTCATTATACTGATGGCCTAATTAGTCACCATTAGAATGGCTTTATGGTGTCTTTAGAGCCTGTCACATTGAGATCTGCTAATGAGGCGAGAATATACAAACATATGGTAGTGGGACATGAAAGAGCAGCCCCTCCCACTCTTCAGAGACGGGACCCACTGGACCAGGAGAGACCCCCCCCACACCTCACACACACACCAGACCCTCGGACCACACCTGGTCATAAAGCAGGTCTGGACTGAGGTTAACGACGACAGTAATGGCTTCTGCAGGAGTTTGCCAAGCACTGCACATATTATTACAGTGGACAGATAAGAGAAGCACATGTTATACACTGGCATGTGGCTCACGGGCAGAGAATCTACTCAGTATTATCATATTATCATTCTATATCCATGAAAATGTTCAAGTTAACCAAATAATGACAAACAACCTCTAAAACAGCCTTCCCGACTTTGAGTACCCCCTAATCATGATCTCACACATGGAGTACCCCACGTCAGGCTTTTTTTAGGGTATATTAGGGGTGTTTTTTTCCATTTATAATCACTGCAAATAACATTCACATTATAATACTTGTAATTACCTTTCTTTTAAATCTGCATCATCCCAAGTACCCCCTGGAAAATGGTCGCGTATATCCTGGTTGGGAAACACTGCTCTAAATATGCACTTAAGGACTTAAGGAACAAATACAGTTGGCAACATGCCAGCAGGTGTATGTGGTTTCACTTCGCTTCTGGTTGTATTGTTTGTATTTCAAACACAACTAAGTTGGAGTCACTTTTTAGTTGTAAATTAGTAACATTTGTGCTTTACATTTAAAAGTATATTATAATTATATTATATTTGGAAAACAGGTGACCACCAGTACAGTCTGAATTGAATATAAAAAAATTTATATGTCAGGAGCTGAATGGCTCTGATTGGCTGTGCTTGGGTTTTTAAGCCATATCTGCAATCAAAAATGAATACATGTCAATATTACCATGTGTCAAAGGATCGGGATTATGGAGTCCTTATATCGATAGTGTTTGCTGTTAGATATCAGGAGATTTCTCCATGTTTATGCATCTGCATTTGCATAAAAGTAAACTGAGTGAGGAGCAGCTCTTCTGCATTACAGAGTTCAGTTGTTCGAACTTGCTGACATTCTCTCAGACATTGATTGTATCAGTGTTCCGAAATATGACATGTCTTTATTTAATTACAGGTCAAATTATTTCCCCAAAAATAACCTGAAAGCAGGTGTTTCTATACTCCTCTCACAGATTATTGGTCTGAATTATGAAACTATGTCTCAAACACAAACTTCCACAACTTTCTAATTTCCCATTTTTCTGATCCCAGATGTATTTTTGGCCTGATGGCATCACTTACCTACTCCAAAGATTTTTGCAGGCAATTTTATGACACAAGCTCACTTTCTGGAGATTAAAATCTACCTGCAAAATTAAATAAAATGTACTTGGACCATTCTTCTTGGAGATTGTTATGAGAAACTGTAAAGAAATAGTCAAGGGAACAACATTTCCATGGAAACAAGCAAGAGGAGGCTCTCCTGCAGGACTCTCTCTGATTTAGGGGAAAACTAATCAATTCAAGCCTATCTGTTCTTTACTCGTTGGGCAAGACACCACACTTTCATCCCCCTCTGTAAACAAGGTGAGTGGGTCATGGGCACAGATTGGCCGCCACACTTCCACCTTAAAGCCCATGCCAGCTGTGGTCTCATAATTATCTCTGAGTGAGTGTGGGAGTGAATGAATAACACAGTGTAAAGTGATGTTCAGTGTCTGGAAAAGTGCTATATCAAACTAATGCACGGTTATTATAGTGCATTATACTTGCCTCAGACCGTAGGAAATATGGGAGGAAAGGTTCATTCAGAGGCAGAAGTGCTTGTTATTTTCCACTGCTCTGTGTTTCCAGCAAGTTCAAATGAGTTTAGCAGCAGCAGAAGTTTGTCCTGCAGCTGCGCTCTTATCTCCCATCAGAAAATGCTCTACCACTGTTAGAAGTACTGCTGCTACTGCTGACGGATAGTCATCACACTCCAAATAGAATAATGACGGACAAAAGTGCACCCTGTAACTTTTCTGGTGAAACCACATCTGGACATCTTTTGGGGGTTTAGGGCAGGATTCTCAAACTCAAATGGAGCTCGGGCCAAAATGGTCCAAGTCAAGGATGGTCCAGGGCACATTTTAAAATATGTCCTCAATCATTCTTTTATATTGATTTGTATTATTTAGGCGCCCATGTCATTCAAGAAAAAGTGGGTAACTAGGGTCAGATTGTTCTTCCCTGTATAATTTTGGACAAATTTCATGTAAATTTCTGTATTTCAGTGAGTTTTAGACATTAGGGTCTTACAGACACTAGGGTTGTAACAGTATGCTAAAAACAACATGACATCATCTTGGGGGCCACATAAAATCATCTCATGGCTTCATTTGGTTTAGAGGCTAAGTTTAGGTCTGAAGTTACAAAAATCTATTTTTTTATAATGCACATTTAAAAACAACAAAGTTGACCTAAATGCTATAATGAAGATAAATAAAATACACAGTACTACAGAGAATACAAATATTGAAGCAGTAAAAGCCAAACCATAAATAGATAAAAGTCAAAGAAAACATAAGTTTTAAGAAGTGATTTAAAAACAAGAAGTGACTCAGCTTGTTGAATATGCAGAGGAAGTTCTTTCCACAATCTGGGACCAACAACAAAGTTCTGAACAGGAACAACAAATAGACCTGGTCAACTGATCTGAGAACGCATAGGCCGGTATGGCACCAACAGGTCAGAGGTTACATTAGGCAAGGCCATTTAGGTATTTACAAACATACTGCATATTTTAAAATCCACTCTTTAGTGCACAGTGAGTCAATGTAAAGCAGACAAGATGGGAGTAACATGGTCTAATTTTCGAGAACCTGTTAATAGTCACGCAGCTGCATCGTGGTATTAAAGAATAACACATTTTCAGATCCACCATAGAAATGAACTGTGGCAGCAACATGTACCATTCATATGCAAATAAGGAGAAATTACATCGTATAACATAAGCATAGGACATATAACATTTACAAATAATATAATTTTAAAGTCACTCTGACGTGCGCGTGCAGAAAATGTAGATAAGCCAAAACTGGAGAAATGTAGTCAAGCTTACAGCGGGTACCAGTTAAGAGCTGCAGACACCCAAGACCTGACTGACTCCAGTGTGCAGAGTGTTACAAACATCTAAACAAGTTGTCATGAAAGCATCGATCAATTTCAAAATAATGTTTGTAGACCTAGTATTGACTAACTGTTTAAGTCCTTGCCCAGTCTTATCCCTATGTCACATGGTCAGTCAAAGAGCAAATACCAACAGGGAGCTTGCATTAAAATGAAACAAAATTGCTTATTAAAAGTGGAAAAACAAAGAAAACAAAAAAGGCCCAAGGATAGACCCCTGAGGAACTCCACATTTATTTTAGCCTAATATCTACCACTCCTTCCTGCACATCCATTGGTCTGTGCTTTATTATCTTTCCAGAGAAATCTATGGATGAACTGGACTAAAATAAAATAATAAAAGTGAACAAATGTTTTTTTTTTTCCAAATGAATACTGAAACTGACCAAAAAAAGGAGTTTTTGTGTCTCGCTTTGAACTACGTCCCAAACCACTCCAATTCAGTACAAAATCCAATCTTTGAAACGCTCCAAGGATTCAGTAAATCCTTGAAGAATCCCCCTCCTTTCCTCTCTCTGTCTCTCCTCTCTCTCTCCTTCTCACCTTCTGTTGTGTCTGTACAGAAGCAGCCCGTCCTTGGCCTTGCTCCCTCCCCCACACACTCTTCATTTGCTCTAATTGAGAGTGTCCCATGACGCAGAGGATCACTGATAACCCCCTCTTCACCCCACCTCTCCCCCTCAGTCTGAAACCCACACTAGCAGTGGCTCTCGTCTCGGTGATAAAGAGAGGGCGAGGTCTTCTAAATACAGCTAAACCCTATTAAGAACACTTAAACATTACAATAACATACAGTATAAGGATTCTTTTGTTTGTATACCTATATGTTTTTCTTCTTTTCTTCTTTTCTTCTTCTTCTTCTTCTTCCTTTCTTCTTCTTCTTCTTCGCTTCTTCTTTTCTACTTTGTGTGACCATCCATGTTTTGGATGAGGTCACATGGAGATGTTTTATTTTATTTGGGGTTAAGTTGAGGCTTGAAGTTACAAGTTTAGTTCTGAAGCTTGGAGTTGGTTAAGATTAGAATTAGGATTTTTTAAGGATTAGGGTTATTTTCCCCCATTTCTATGAGAGAATGTAGCTCGTGTTTACATTGCTCAATAGAAATTAACTTGGCCAGCAACATGTGAAATAGGCACGCAAATAATACAACTTGAGGCGATATGATGCGTTGTTGAAAATCCCACAGACACACATTTTGTGAAATCAGGTTCCATATCGCTGCTTCATGTTTGTATGGGTGATTTTCCGAGGAAAGACAAATCCAGCCACTCTCATTGCATGTGTTTAGATAAAAAAAAAAAAAAGTATTTCGTTCCACTTTGGCCAATGGGTGCCTTTTCAGAAAAGGGCAAGCTAAGCAGGAGGCTTGTCAAAGGAACTGACACAGCAGCACAAAATCGGCCATGGTTATGACATGGAGGCGGCGCAGGTAAGACAGTAGATTTGGATACACAGCTAACAGGCTAACAGGAACAGACAACCCAGTAGTTGTCATTGAAAAATAGTGACTCAAGTCATACTTAAGTCCAAGAAATGACTTGCAAGGCACACCTGTGATTTGAACCTATGAAAAGTCATGGATTAAACTCTCCCATCTCTCTGATGTTGCTGAAGTTGACAACACATTTAATCCAAGTGGAGAGAAGAAGAAGATGCCATTTCTTCTCTGTGATACCCTTTGTCTGGTGTAAACATGCTGGTTAGTGTTTTGCAGGCGTTTCAGTGAGGGGCTGCTCACCTGGGAACTGTGATTGTGGGAGGGGTCCTGAAACGAGACACAACAAAGACATGTCTCATCGATCGCCCTACGCTCCAAATCACTGCTGATAATCCACTCCCATCCATCACAGCCCAGGGAATTCACACAGACAGTCTGTGGAGCTAATGTGGACACAGTGTTGTTGCCTCTCACAACAAAGTCATACACAGACTGAAAGAGCTGGGAACGGCAGGACAGTTCTGCCATGATCTGATTCTTTATGATTTTCTGAGATGTCATACAGCTAATTATATAGCTAGATAGATAAATAAATTAGGAAGTAAAAATGAAAATAAAACATCCACTTGGTATCAATCAAAAGAACTAAAACATAGAAAACATTGTTAATTCATTATCCACTTAATCCAGATATATTGTTTGTAAATGGTGGAAAAAGAATAGAATTTTAAAAAAGGACTTTGAATAAATATGCAGTTTCTTTGCATGACTTCTCTGTCCAAACATCACTGCTCTGCCCTGTTCCTCCTGACTGAGCCCTGAATATGTGAGCACTAATGCTCCACTCTCATTAGAGCTGAAGGTGTGTCTCATCGCCGTGGAAACAGACGTGTGACTGACAGGTGAGAGACTCACTGAGCGCACTCAGTAGGGGAGAGCTGTACTGAGCACGCTCTGTGGGACAAACCCTCGTTATCTGTGTTCAGCCAACAGTTCTCCCCTGGGACATGGAACTAGAGACAGAAGAGAGGAGAAGACACGAGGGAAGACACAAGAGAGAGAGAGAGGAAGGAGAGAGAAGAAGAGACAAGGGAAGACACAAGAGAGAGAGAGAGGGGAAGGAGAGAGAGGAGAGGAGACAAGGGAAGACACAAGAGAGGCGAGAGAGAGAGAGAGGAAGAAAGAGACAGGAGAGAGGAGAGGGGGGGGGAAGGAGACAAGGGAAGACATGAGAGAGAGAGAGGAGAAGGAGAGAGAAGAAGAGACAAGGGAAGACACAAGAGAGAGAGAGAGAGAGGAAGGAGAGAGAGGAGAGGAGACAAGGGAAGACACAAGAGAGGAGAGAGAGGAAGGAGAGAGTGGAGAGAGAGGAGATGAGACAAGAGGGAAGACACAAGAGAGGAAAGAGAGAGAGGAAGGAGAGAGTGGAGAGAGAGGAGAGGAGACAAGGGAAGACACAGAGAGAGGAAAGAAAGAGAGAGGAAGGAAGAGAGTGGAGAGAGGAGAGGAGACAAGGGAAGACACAAGAGAGGAAAGAGAGAGAGGAAGGAGAGAGTGGAGAGAGGAGAGGAGACAAGGGAAGACACAAGAGAGGAAAGAAAGAGAGGAAGAAGAGAGTGGAGGAGAGGAGAGGAGACAAGGGAAGACACAAGAGAGGAAAGAAAGAGAAGGAAGGAGGAGAGAGGAGAGGAGACAAGGGAAGACACAAGAGAGGAAAGAGAGAGAGGAAGGAGAGAGTGGAGAGAGGAGAGGAGACAAGGGAAGACCATGAGAGAGGAGAGAGAGGAGAAGAAGACAAGAGAAGACACAAGAGAGAGAAGAAAAAAAACAAAGAGGAGGAACGAGAGAGAGGAGAGGAGACAAGGAAGACACAAAAGAGAAAACAGAGTGAGGAAGGAGAAAGTGGAGAGAGAGGAGACGAGAGAAGGGAAGATACAAGAGAGGAGAAAAAGAGAGTAAGGAGAGAGAGGTGAGGAGACAAGGGAAGATACAAGAGAGAGAGTGAGGAAGGAGAGAATGGAGAGAGGAGAAGAGACAAGGGAAGAGAGGACAGCTGTTGGAAAAGATAGAGAAGAGAAAAAAGAAAGTGAAGAGAGGACAGAAATAGAAAAGAGGAGAGAGAGGGTGCAGTGAGAGGAGAGAGAAGAGAGGGTGAGGCAAAAAGAGGAGGGAAGAGAGAAGAGGAAAGAAAGATAAGGAGATAAAGAGTAAAGAGAGAAGAGAAAAGAATGAGAAGATAGAGAGAAAAGAGCGAAGATAGAGGGAAGTAAAACACAAAGAGAGGAGACAGGAGAGAAAAGAGAAAAAGATAAAAGGAAAGAGGAGTCAAAGCGGGGAAAGAACAAGAGAAAATGAGCTGGTAAAGCCACTTTTAGACTGGACAAACTGATTCACTTTGGAACACTTCGGTGACATGACCAGCTGACATCACCAAAACATTATTAGAATTTTCCTAAGAATTAAAAACTCCAAAAATTCTGCTTTAAAGCCAACCTCAGCATTTCACAATTCACATTCAACATGAAGCTAAAAATCACACTGCAATTTGAAACATATTTTTGCTCCTTGGGCTTGTTGTACTGAAGTATGGGTCTTTTTTATTTTCATCACATAATTTTTAGATGACATGCTGCATTATTTGATTCAATCCACCTCATTCATTGAGTTCTATAGAACATTGTAAATGAAATATTTGTGAAAATGCATTTTCAGAAAACTTCACAATGAGCTCATAATCACCAGCTTCTACACACACCAAACTTGAACTGAACAAGATTTGGAAGCTTTACACAGAAGGAGTCTATAAAATGTGTAAATATTTGAATTTTTATGCAAATTTTCTGTTAATATGAACAAAAAAAACAATACATTTAAACTGTAATTTTTTTCTGCGTCTGTCCCCCATTTGTCATTTTAAATCTAAAATGCCTTATTTCTAAATAAAAACATGACATGATGAAAAGCTTATTTGTGTTTTGCTTACATTTATTCTGAAGTTTTACATTAATAGCTTTAAATCATACACTTTTTCCCCCATATTCACCTCTCCTCTTAAGAACCGACTCTTCATTGATTGACGCTGACCTGGGATCAGATAGTGATCTGTGTTTCTAATGAGAGGACTTGGAGAAACACGCAGAGCAGAGAGGAGAGCCGCTCTGATGAAACTTTGATGGGACAGGGTTCTGCTCTCGGCTGCAGCCTCACGGTCGATACTCGCTTTAGAAAAACTTAAATATTTCAGACACACATGACAGCTCCTCCTATGGAAACACCCGGCAGGATAAAGAATTAAAGATGGAGGCTGGTGGAGACGAGAAAAATATGTTTGTGTAGTGTTGGAATAATAAAGAAACTCCCAGTGATTTAAACATGAATTTAGGTATATGTTCTCATTTCACCAGCAGCTCTCGTTGTCAGAAAGCTACATGCATTTTCTTTATTTTTTTTTTTATCTTCTCTGCATGTGCCAATTAGTCTCTTTAGGGTTTTAGACAAAAGAAACACAACTTTGTAAGAAGGCTTTAAAAGATTATAGTTTGCAAAAATAATGAACACTGCATATTTGCATGATATATTATTTCACTGCCAAGACACACTGAGATTGTCAGAAAAAGTAGCCTCCACTTTCCAACCAAGTCTTTTCCAACAATTTACATATTGAAAGTTAGGAAACTTTCTATGCCGTGAGGACTTTTCCTCTCTCCTGGATTATGTGTCCAAGTCTTGTTTGTCATTTCATAATACCTTCTGTAAAACAGTTGTTGTTCCTACACGGTACACCTTGTCCCTACATGCTGCAGTGTTCTGTCCCTGCTGCGGTCTGTGAAGGGTTAACTGTGTGTGAGGTTAATGGGTTTGGGCAGTGGGCTGTGGCTGTGACTGGTTCACCCCACCTTCACCTTATCTCCTCCACTCTGCACCAAAATACTGCACAACATACACATGCATGGACTAAAGGGTCTGCATGTTACCACAAACATTTGTACTGGTGAAACGTCTCTAAAAGTGTCCACAAACATGTACTGGTGAAACGTCTCTAAAAGTGTCCACAAACATGTACTGGTGAAACGTCTCTAAAAGTGTCCACAAACATGTACTGGTGAAACGTCTCTAAAAGTGTCCACAAACATGTACTGGTGAAACGTCTCTAAAGGGATACACAAACATGTACTAGTGAAACCTCTCTAAAGATATACACAAACATGTACTCGTGAAACGTCTATACATCTATACACAAACATGTACCAGTGAAACGTCTCTAAATGTAAACACAAACATGTACTGGGGAAACGTCTCTAAAGGTATACACAAACATGTACCAGTGAAACCTCTCTAAAGGTATACACAAACATGTACTGGTGAAACCTCTCTAAAGGTATACACAAACATGTACTGGTGAAACCTCTCTAAAGGTATACACAAACATGTACTAGTGAAACCTCTCTAAAGGTATACACAAACATGTACTGGTGAAACCTCTCTAAAGGTATACACAAACATGTACTAGTGAAACCTCTCTAAAGGTATACACAAACATGTACTGGTGAAACCTCTCTAAAGGTATACACAAACATGTACTGGTGAAACCTCTCTAAAGGTATACACAAACACGTACCAGTGAAACCTCTCTAAAGGTATACACCAGCATGTACCGGTGAAACCTCTCTAAAGATAAACACAAACATGTACTGGTGAAACCTCTCTAAAGGTATACACAAACATGTACTCGCATGTGCAGATGTAACGTCTCTACGTATGTGTATACACACATATACCAGTGAAACGTCTGCATCTCTTTATGTCCACAGACAGGTGTGTCTGAGAGAGGGCTAAATGAAGCTCAACAGTGACCAACCATTCCTTGGTTCAGTATGTGCTCCCGTGTTAAATCCACATACAGATTTTGAAAAAAACAAAACAAAAAGCATGATATTAAAAGTTTGAACCCGTCCATACAGTTAATCAGCTCTGTGGTGAGTTGAGAGCACAAGACCTAAACTTTGGTTCAAAATCTGTTGTCTTTTGAACATTTTGCCAAATTTGAAGTCATAGATGTACGTTTTAGACTGAAAACAACTTCTAGATGGATCTGAGTTAGCACAAAGCTGGCTAGCCCGCTATTATATCTTTAAACTCTTAATATTTACATTTTTTCAAAATCCCTATTGACCCTATTTTGTCCCGCCTACTTTTCTAGGACGTGCATTTCCTGTTTAGCTGCATTTAACCTGTAGATTTCAGTCAATGGGTTTATTTTAACTGTCATTATATTTAATTAAACTTGCCCCACAAGACAGACAAACAAACACGTTAGCTACCTTAACAGAGCTAAATAGGAAGTGCACTTCCAAACCAAGTGGGCGGGACAAAATAGGGTCAATAGGACTTAAAAGGAACCCCGAATATTTACATAAATAGATCCAAAATACTTCGCGTAGGTATACTTACTAAAAAGTAGAACTTAAAGTAAACAAATATTCGCCGTTTGACGTAAAATTGTCATGTTTACCACAACTTCCTGATTTTACGGGCGCCGCCATCTTGAGGTGATGACGCAGAATCGTGTGGCGTACTGGCGCAGTGAGCGTCAGTCGTGAGACGCACGCAACAGCTGCAACAGTTGCCGTTGATCTGGTTAACAGGAGCGTCAGTAGTTTTTCGTCGACAATACATTGTAAAATGGTACATTGTGTGCCTTTTGGTTGTGATTTCATCTCGGGAGGAAACAAGGAGAATGCGGTAAGCTTTCATAACTTTCCTCGTAGTTACACGATTCGACGTCATACTACCCATAATGCACTGTGTTGTAAACAATGATGGCGTCTTCCGTGAAAATATATTTCTTAAAAGTTTAATAAAACGGTAGATTTTTCAGATTATTTTCGTGTGCATTTATATCTTTGATGATATAAGGAAAACTCAAAAACAAACATTAAAAAATTCTCGGGGTTCCTTTTAACAATGTGGCAACTTCCAGAACCGGGGCGATCTTCCACTGTTGAGCTGCTAACAGATCAAACTGTCATTTTAATGGTTTATTGTCAGGCTAATGGCAGTGACTGAATGAGTGTCATTAATTCAATAGCACAGACAGGAGAGAAATGAAGTCAAAACCAGGTTAGAGCCATAAAAATGTTCTACAGTTTAGCATTAACCTTCCCTATCTCCATGGCAACACCTATAAATGCACAAAATTTCAAAATCCTTTGTCCACCAGAATCCTTTTGTATTGTTTAATCTGGTAAAATAAGTCAGGTGGAAGAGGAAGTTGTGTCATTGAGCAAGACACTTTAACATGATTGAATGAATCATGTTAAAGTATAACATAATATAATATAACTCTATTCTTTCTTAGATAGCAAGCAGTATAATCGTTTTACAACTTCTTTCTCAGCTGCCTCCGGTCTGCTTCTTTGATAATCTCTCTCCAGACATTAGATAATAGTCAGAACTACAGGCAATTCTTTTTATAGACGTTACACAAAAGTCTTTTATCACACTTTTAATACATCTCTGCTTTCTTCAGAATACCTTAAACCTATTTATGATTCACTTTCAAGTCTGTTTTTGTTAAAGCGCCTCTAAAAATACTTCTCACTTCCTGCTTTAAGGGCTTGTGTCCTGATTCAATCCATGTGTTTTTCAAAACATATGACATTTATCAATTAGTATCCTCTTTTTTTATAATAAATGTAAAATGTCTGCATACACAAACTAAAAGTCTCATTATAATTTAAAATTTGCATTTTTTATTGGAATATGTGGATTTTGGACATGCATATTTATTTGTATAATGTTTATTTCTATTCCTTCATGAGTTGCTGCCCAGTATCAAAGTCAATGAAGTTTTGACAAATGTTGCAATATATTCAGTCATATTTCTCCATTTAAAACAATAACTCATAAACAACACTTACATTCATCCTGCACAATTTGCATCAAAGTGAAAGCTCACCTCCAACGCTTTGTGCGGCTGTCCGCATCTCCATCTCCTTCTGTAATCCTCCTCCACAGTTCATTTCCTCGGGACAGGTCTGCAAACGCCTCTGTCCGGGTCTAAGATAGTCAATCATCTCAGAGTCCTTCACGTACTCCTCCAGCAGAACGGTATTGTCTTGTGTTTGAGAGAGGTGTCCGTTCACGGGACAGAGGAGTGAGAGAGAGAGGGAGAAGGAGAGAGAGAGAGGGGAGGGAGGGACAGAGGAGCGCTTCTCTCAGGACGTCCCACTCGGCGCCACTCCCTTTAAGTCCAGAGGTGCGTGGCTTTTACAAGAGGGAAGAATGCATACAAAGGTGACTCCATATTTATTACAATTACAACCATTCTTATCAAAAACATATCTGGAGCTGTTGTTTCAATGCAGGCTCTTCAGAGGTTAAGACTGGGTTGTACTAAGTCGGCTGCACACTAGAGGAATTTAGAATTTTTTGTGAAAAGATTCTAAATTCATTTTTAGATGTGTTGAAAAAAGACAGCCACAAACGTAAGATCATTTTCAAAGATTATTTGTCTAACAGTCACAGGAAGAACAGAGACGACACAGACTTGATCGAGCGCTGAGTGTTTCTTTCATGTGGGCGGTTATAATAGTGAAACAACAACAGCAACAATGATGAAACTTGAGTGGATTAATCCAGGTTTATAAAAGTCACAGGAGGGGCATTAGAGGTAAGGCGCTGTTACACTGACGCGTCGTGGGCATAAAATGAAAAGATTTGTACAAACCATTTTCTATGGTCTAGTAAAGTAAGTGCTTCACACCTCGCTTAAAGTTAAGAGGTTAAGGTTAAGATACACTTTATTGTCCCTGCAAAAAGCTGATTGATCGTCTGTCATTTAGACCAAAATCTATCTTCACTCACCTCACATTAAAATCATTGTTGCTTCACTCATTGATGCAGAAATACGTGATTTTTTTCAGTTCCACGTGATATTTTTTCCATGTATTTTTTTCGTCGGGAGCAGCCATGTTGTCTTTCACACGGCAGTAGATGGGTGTCTCTGATTGGCTAATTACCGGTAATTCTGTCGATCACTGCTACAGAAATGTCGAAAGAGAGAGACACAGTGGCCATACAATATATTTTTTTTCCATATTTTCCAGGCAACTCCAACACAGGAGCAGGTTTGTTGGAGCAGGTGTGCATAATGCTCGTTCAAATATGATGCAAAGGAGACTCATGCACTTTGACTACTTGCACAAAGCAGGGGAACGTTTCCTCTTTATTTGTCATTTCAGGAACCGCCGGCACAAGGCAGATGCACCAGATGTTTCTGTTATAAAGGTCCTCACAATCGTCTAGCATGTGAACCTCACAATAATGCATCCTGACAAATAGTCACAGTGATGCACAGACAAAAGGAGAGAAACGACAAAAATCTCTTACGAAAATCCTTACTCTGGCCACACCTCCCCAAACTCGTAGAGGGGCACATCGGGTTTAAAATCAAGCCAAAACTTCTGTAGTGTGCAAAAGGCTTAAGTGATGTCGATAAGTGGTAATCCAGACACTACGTTAATTCCTCAATTTCACTCATTAGTCAATCTTCTTTCATCATGGCGTTCCTTCATCAGGTTTGGTGTTGGTGCTCCATCTGCTGGTTGTAGAGGAAAATAGGCTCTTTTCTCGTGATCATAAAAGTCTACAGGTCAATAATATTCAATACAGATGATGAGCAACATGGATGAATATAGGCATTCTAGCGCAGGGCAGGGGTTCTCAAGCTTTTTGAGACTAAGGACCCCTTCAGTAAAAATAAATTCTCCAGGACCTCCAATCATTGTCCACATTTGTGCCACAATACAAAAGTATGAAATTAAAACTACGATCAAATTTGGATGAAAAGTTAATTTTTCATTTCATTTGTGTGGTTGTTTATGTCAAATGACATAGTTTATCAGAGATTGTAATTTTCAAGTAATAATCTGCTTTATCCAGTATTTTGGGGGACACCATTTTGAAAAACAATTGTTCTAATCTAGAGTGTTGTGATGTCATAGGGCCAGATAGTGTGCATGAAAATATTTTCTATTAATATCATGCGTTGTCTATATAATTACTTTTTCAATATGGTGATTCTTGTAAATGACTTTGTGCATTGCAAATAAAATATTACAAACAATGTTTTAGACATATGATGTTGTGATTTCATATGATCAGAAAAAGTAAAAGTGTCTATCATCACAGATAGAAATAACCTGATTGAAAAAACTCTGCAATGACCTTTTCAAATTATTTAGCAAAGTACAATGGCACTACAGTATAATTTATGGACCTACTAAAGTTTGTCTCACACTTGACTTCCTCAAACTCTAAATCTGTTTGTTGTGACTTATAATAATTCTATTCATACACATACGTGTATGAATGAATCTGGACTCCATCCACAGACATGTAGGTACAGGTGAGCGGGAGAAGCTCATGAGCCGATCCTTGCACAATTTGTATAAGTGTGTAAACCAATAGTGAGTGTGGTAATGATTTACAAAGCTCCTCCTTCAGCAAACAGACTGGAGACAGACACAGCAACCAGACAGACTGCAAGAATAACAAGCAACACTCAAACTTTTATGATGGAAATTCATTAAGAGCCTGATACTGAAACTGCACCATGTTCTCCGACAGTAAAAACACAGATGACTCTACAGGAGCTCCATCTATTGACTGCAAAGAAAATAACACAGGGAAAACTATCAAACCAAGCTTGTCTGATATGGTCACTATTTTGAAATGTTCAAAACGAGTCTGGATGATTTATAGAGTTGTAAACCCACTGCACTCCAAACAGGCTAGCAGAAATGGGAGATGTTCAGAGGCCTTTTAAGAGACGCCCATGGGTGTGAACAGACATTGATTGATAGTACAAAATATCATGGATAGTGAGCTTGACGATATGAAACCTTTCCTTTACATAAGCACATGAGCTCATGTGAGTATTTTCTAAAATCGAAAATTGAGAAAAAAGAAACATTGGTCACATTTACATGATGTTTTTTAATTCCGAATTAATTATTCCGAATTAATTAATTCGAAATTAAAATATTTTCCTTCAAGTTTACATGGAAATAAAAATTCGGAATAAAGGTTTACATGCTAAATCGGCTTTTATTTATTCCAATTAACATCTGGGAGTTAGGATGAGAGATGAATGGGTGCGCACATACGTCATTATGTAGTTACGTCAACCGGAAAAACAATAATTCGACTTTTGGATTGCCACGGACACAAACTTGATACTAACTTTTTTTTAGAGTTGTTCCGATGATCGTCTTTAAGCAGCAGGTGATGAAGTGGATGATGTACGTATCTGCTGCTACAGAAGAGAAAAGAAACGAGAGGGAAGAGGATGAACGGAAATGTTGGGGTTAGTTGAGAGGTTCTTGTCAGGTAAATGCAGTATAAGATGCCATTGCCAGATTATGAGCCCTCTAATAACATACTAAGATTAATATATAGATATAATTGTGTTTTCTCCCAACTTTTTCATAGAAATCCAACCTGGTGTCTATTTGTGAGCAGGGCAAGAGCACAAAGAAGCATCAGAGACCGACAGGGAGGATCTGCTGCACAAACAAATCGATATGTAATAAATTAATCATCCGCACCAAATTTCTGAGCGCAGCAGCTCACATAACGAGGAAGTGCACGTGTGAGGAGAGGACTGGCTCAATGTCAAACACAACGAAACAAGACTGTGTGAGTCAAGGTAGATTTTTGTATTGTGAGTGTTAAAACTATATATATTTCCAAGAAGCACATACAGTATTTCATCACTTGTTGTGGTAAACATACAGTACAGCAAAAATGTTATTCTATGCAGTTCTATGTCTATTGTTACTCTATATTACTCACAGCATAAAAGTCATAAAAGGAAATGAAAAAGGTTGACAAAATGCTGGCGCCAAATACAAACAAAATGTTTATATCAAATCCAATTCCAAAAAATCCCAATCAAATCTTGGGAATTTGCAAAATAACTGATTTTGAATTTGATATATTGTCCATTGTTCAATCGTTAATAATCTATCACTTGTTGAGCCCATTACAGTCACTTTGGGCCTTAGGCGGGGAAACACTGCAGTAGAGACAGAGCAAATTTACAGTGATGCCCATTTGACCTAAACATGCATGTTTTTGAAGGTAGAAGGAAACTGGAGTATCTCAAGAAAACCCACAGTAACATGCAAACTCCACCAACTCTCCAAAACCACTTTCTCCTTATTGGGAAGCCAGAGCTCTAACCACACCTGTTTGTGTCATGTTCTTGTACAAATCAAGTACAATTTGTGAGATTAACAGCACTTGCAGATTTAAGACTGGTGGATTCTTATCAAGAGCAGATGACTACGAAGCTTCTCCAGAGTCAGGAAACTTCTCAAATCTGTATTTCCTCTTTCAACTCTTCTCTAATAAACACTTTTTTTTCCTTCTTTTCCAACACCTTTTTTTTCCTCCCAATTTTCTTTCTTTTCCTATGTTCCTAACTTTTCTCTCTTTTTTTTTTCCTTTTTAGAACCTCCCTTGACAAACACCAAGACATTAACTCTTTCAAATTTTTCACACATTGAAACAAAAGAAGCTAAAGGAAGAGATGGTTACTTCAATGGTTGGTCATGGACATTCACCGTCCATATACAAAAATCAATAATGAAAGTTTATTCTCCAGGTACACCATTTTTATTTCACAATAGTCATGTCCTTTGCTTGCTGCTCTCACTAGAAGCGTGTCAAAGAGAATGTTGGTGGTCAGCATATTCTTAAAGGATGCACACATTAGCAGAAATCACAAATTAAAGTTTGCTAGCCATTAGCTAAAGCTAAAACGTTTTTAAATTTAACAATGACCTTCATCAAGGCAATAAAGTTTGCACCAGTTAACACCTTCTGAATTATTCATTTTTGTAGGCTAATGCTAAGAGCTAAAGGAAAATGCTAAAGGCATGCTCATGCTGCTTGTGATGAAGGGCCTAACCATGTATGCCATCATCTGGTTAGCTCCCTTTTCTAAAATCCTAATCTTAACCAAATTAACTAATCTTAACCCTGACCTAATCTTAACACATGCCATGATCTGGTTAGCTACCTTTCCCAAAACCCTAGTCTTCACCAAACTACCCAATCCTAACCCCACCTCTAACACATTTATGTCATAGTCTGATTAGCATACTTTTTCCAAATTCCTAATCTTAACCAAATTACCTATTTCTAACCCAGACCTAATCTTAGCTCACGTATGCCATAATCTGGTTAGCTACCTTTCCCAAAATTCTAAATTTAATCAGACTACCTAATCCTAACCCTTCCTTTAACACACATATGGATATTTTGGATAAATTACGTTTTACTATCTCTAACTTGACCCAGATTCAGGAATAAAAACAGTATGCTAGGTAAAAGATAGATTGAGCACATAGCAATAGCTATGACTAAAACGTATTCTAATTTATGTTTATGGTTAGTGTGCATTTCATGTCAACTTACAGCCAATCAGGCGCTAGGTTGTAAAAGACACACTTCTTCCTGCCCGCTTCACTGGTTTCCCCAGAAACTTTTTTAAAATTCAGCATTTTGCCCAGGGTCGGCTCTAGAATGTTTCAAAATGTCATGTGTCACAAACCTAACACTAATTTGAACCTGCATGTGAAATACTGTAAAAGAACAACATATTTGCCAAAAAGTGAAGTCTAAGGATATACTGTAAGATTCCTACATAAACAAAACCCAAATTTCTCACCTTCTTCTTCGTCTGACTGTGATAGATTCAAACCAGAGCGTTAAGTCTCAAACTTATAACATTGTGAAGATCCTAGCAAAATACGCACTCATAAAATTGCTACATTCCTTTATTTCATTCTTTTCCCATTGTGCTTCTGCTAATACATTTTAATCTCTTTTTTTCCGAAGTACTGTATTCTAGTAATATTTCTTGCTTCTGTAACTACATTCATGTATCGATTATTTGGGTTCTTCTTTAGATCTGCCCCCTGCTGTAAATATAAATATTTTAAATCCTACCAGATACACTTCAAAGTCAGGCGCTCACATTTACTCCTCTGAGACGGCGCTTGAAAGCAGCTCCGACACACAAAACGCAAAAAAACTAAAAGCTGAAAATGTAACATGGAATTGAACCAGAAATATATAGTATTTTAGGACAAACAAGATGACTGGCTAGAAGATTCCTGGTAAATAAAGAATCTCCAAAATCCTCGTTCAGTCATCCATCTGCAGCTTCTATTAACTCCTGCAAGTGTTTTGTTTTAGATGTGCAGAAATAAAGCTACTGAGCAGAACTGGTTTCCTTAACAAACAAATGGGAGTTTATCTAATCTATGCAATATCTAATTTATTTTTTTTTAGTTTGGTCATTTACTAATCTGTCTAAACAGCTAAACATGTTAGAATTGAACTGGAGAGTTGTAGAGGAAAACACAGCCACATTACAAAAGGAATACTTTATTAATTTTGTTCAATTAAGTGTATCTGGTCTGTTTCTACTGTTACGTCTAACCAGGCACCCGGACCTCTGATGACCAGAGGACTAACTGAGTAAGTATCTGTACTTTACTTAAGTATTTAAAAATCCATCAATTTTTTACTTTAACTTCTTACATTTTTAAATTTTCTTTCTTTTTCTTTTTACCTTTATTTTACCATGAAGTCCCTTGAGGTAAATCTCTTTATCGAGGGAGACCTGGCCAAGAGGCACCACTGTACAAAATCAGCGAAATAATAAAACAATGATAAACATGTAAAAAGCTCAAGAATTACATTTCTCTTACGAAACAAAAATATATTTCTCAATATATTACATGACAATTCATATATTATGACATTTTCATAATAATATATCACTATATATATTTACAATAGTATATTTTATATTGGATGTCAAATATATTTCAGTATATTAAAATACAGCAATTATTGCCATTTTTGT
This sequence comes from Mugilogobius chulae, assembly GCA_038363315.1. NCBI lineage: Eukaryota > Metazoa > Chordata > Actinopteri > Gobiiformes > Gobiidae > Mugilogobius > Mugilogobius chulae. The sequence goes on from CM076414.1 coordinate 21,542,053, forward strand.
ATATTGAATAAATACATAAATATACTCTGGAATACATTGTTTTATTTATTAAAATAATTCTCATACTATATAAGATTATATATCGTAAGAAGCATTTTAAATATATGCCATAATATAGTTTATTATATGCAATAATACATTCAAATGTATATGTGGTCATACATACATAAATATACAGTACATGTTTCAGCAGGACTTAACTCATGTCCACACAGACAAAGTGACTAAATTTAAAACCTGATTCACTGACCACTGCTCGCTCTGCAAACTCACCTGAGCTGAACTTGGAGAATCAATAAAGTCTTGTCCAGAAGAAGATGAGAGAAACCAAAGCCAACTGTCCAGATGATCTGAAGGCCTCCGTCTACAGCAGCCTGGGTTTCAGGTGGACCTGAGCAGTGCCACAGACTCATGTAAAAGTCATGCAAAAGGACACACAGCGAAATAGGAAACAGAAATGCTCAAACTCTTCAGAAATCTAACATTTCTTGTTAAAATATCATTGTTGGAATTTTGTGCAATATTCAAATTTTTTGAGACACTGAATTTTTGATTTTCACCATCTTATCTGTAATTTGAAATGAGTTTCTTTGTAAAGAAATTGAGACTTTTTTTTTTTTTTTTTGTGTGTATATTTATTTGACCTCAATGTTAAAGAGGAACACAGAACATAATGGCTTAAATGAAAAATTACACAAACTGAAACAGATTCCATATTCTTATGAAAGGAATCAAATCGAATACATTTAACTATCAAATATAACTTTATCAGAATAACAGGCCTACAAATGTGGCAAGACAAATAAAGTGCTTTATGGAAAGTAGCCTACAGATATTTAACTGTGAACACATGAACCACATGAATGTCGTTGACAGAACTGCACACAGGTGATTTTTTTTTTTTTTTTTTTTGAGCTGCACACAGATGAGGCCATTGGTCTGTGCTGCTAAAATTACAAAAGCAGCTAGCCTGTGGATGTTAGCTTAGCGCTGTGGAGTCTTCCTGTGCTAATCCCGGCTGACCTAAACCCGCCGCACGCCTGTTCAAACTTTTTCAAGCTCATTCAACAAACACTGGAGCGGAGAAAAAAAACTCGTGAGAACAAGAGATTACACATCTTTGAGAGATCGAACCTACAGACATTTGGTGAAATCTAAAAAAAACAACTAAATATATTATAAACAATATTAGTGTGGTTGAACTTAAAAATCTAAGTACAATTTCCGTTTTATGTCAATTAAACTTGTGTGTGAACTGTCTGTTATTCTCTCTACCGACTCTCTCTCTCACAACTTTCTAAAAAGGCTCAAGTGTGAACAATTAAAAGTTAATAAAGAATCGTTTTTGTAGCCTTTAAACCTGCTTGTGTACATTTTTGTATTGTTTTAGCAGAACCTTCCATTATTAACATTTCTTGACAGGTGTAAGTATCAGAGGAGCTGAATTATTTCCATCTTTATCAGACGCTGGCGCTAACAATGCTAGAATGTTCCCAGAAAAAGAACACTTGGCAAAAGAATAGAGCAGATCTGCACTGTCCACATCATAGAAGGAGACCAAACCCTGGGCATAATCCACAAAGACCCCCACAGTCTCAGGGTTGGTCTTCAGGGACAGAGTGAGAGGAGGACCAGCAAAGGCCTTGTACTGACCCTCCATCAGTGCAATGGTCCAAAGTCCTTTCTGTGGTGAAGCTATGACTTCTTCTTTTCTCTTCACTGACTCTCTGGCCACTCCTAAAACCCAGTCAGTCTTTCCTTTGACTTGTACCTGGAAGTAGAACCTGCCTGAGCAGAACTTCTGTTTCCCTAACACACAGGATGATACAGAAAATCTCTGTGGCATGTCTTGATAATTCATTTTCACGTTTTTGAATTGAACTTGTTTCTTGTCATTAGATAAAACAAGATTTACATGAGCTGTGTTAGGATCCAGAGTCACTTTGACTCCAAACTGCTGCACTCTCTTTAGCTCTGCATCAGACACCGCCTTTATCTGTGGACGAAGTGTGTTCTCCAGCTCAGAGACAGCTTCAGCCACCAGACTTTCATAAGACTGAGGAGAAACGGTCTCCTTTGTCCAGTCCTTCAGCTCCGGAGCAGGTTTCACTGAGGAGAAGGTTTGTATAAAACTAAAGTGATCCTGAGACACCAGCTCCATGTCAGCTCTTCTCTGCTGTAGGACACAGATCTCCTGCTCTAACGCCTCGATCAGCTCTGCACCTTTGTCCTCCACCTTCTTCTGATCTTCTGTGATACTCTCTTTGAACTGGTCCAGACTCCTCTGAACACAGTCCTTCAGAGCTGAGAAGACTTTAAGGCCCTCAGCCATCTCTCGATCAGCGTTCTTATTATTAACCTTCACAGAGTCCTGGATCTTCTGGATCTTCTGGCGTCTTTGTTTGACCAGTCCGTCCAGCTCAGCCTGCTGCCTCTCACACTCCTCCTTAAGAGGCATCACAGTGTGGCCATTATGATGTAAAAAGTTGCACTGCAGACAGATGAACTTCTTCTCTCTTAGACACAGCAGCTCCAGAGGCTTGTCATGCTCATGACAGATGCGCTCCTCCAGGTTGTGCACAGGGTGGATGAGATGGTGGCGTTGGAGACGAGAGGTGCTTCGGTGAGGTTCCAGGTGAGTGCGGCAGTAGGAGGCCAGACAGACCAGGCAGGACTTGAGTGCACTGAGCCTGGGTTCAGAGCACACATCACAGAGAACATCTCCTGTTTCAGCTGGCCCAGCTGACTCCTTATAGTCTGCTTCTTTTTCAGATTGTCTAAACTGGCAAACCATCTCAGACACAAAAGTGTTGGTTTTTAGCTGAGGTCTGGAGCTGAAGTCCTCCTTACAGACTGGGCACTGGTACTCCTCGCTGTGGTCCCAGTGGTGGTAGATACAGGTTTTACAGAAGCTGTGTCCACAGGAAGTGGAGACAGGGTCAGTGAAAACCTCCAAACATATGGAGCACAGGAGATGGTCCTCAGACAGGCCACAGCTGGCAGACGCCATTTCTGCAGGACAACAGAAAGATTTTACATGTTTAGGCAGCAAAAGTATTAAAAGTAAACTGAAAGTAATAGTTGTAAGAAGAGAGTCTTTTTTTTGGGGGGAGTGGCATCAGCGACTTTTATAGTCGGGGGGGTTTGAACGGATTTCAAATGCCCCTTGAAAGCTTGTGTATTGTTTAAATGCTTTTGTACATAGTATTGTCAATTTTAACTAAACTGAGAGTTTATAATTATATATTGCAGCTAAACTAAAATGGAAATAATTAACTTCTCTTCTTTAAATGTACAAAAATGCGTAATACAAGTGAGGCATGTACACATAAACCTGAAGGCTTTTCATTTGCTCCAGATTGTTAAAGTGCAATATTCTGAAAGAGTTCTCTATCCCAGAGAGTCATCACGAGACCTGCAGCAAGTTCTGGCTATTGTTTAATTTACATGGGAGGTGTGTAAAAAAGGAGCATTTGTTTTCTGAGAAAACTATCAAGGTTAGTCAGTGAGACTAGGACAAAGAGAAACACTTCTAGAATAATGTTCATTGGACTGAGGAGTGTAAAATTGATTTATCTGGACACCAAAATATATGGTATGTTTTGTGAACTTTTTAGGTAAAGAACCTCATGTCTTTTGTTAAGTATAGAGAGGGCATTGTCATGGTTTGAGGCTACTTTGGTACACCGGGATCATCTCAAGAGTTTGTTTGAGAATCATGTGTCCATCTGTCAAGTATCTAAAGCTTAAGTGGTTCTGGACCACGCAACTCAATAACCCAAAACATATCATTGATTCAACTAAAAACTGGCTAAAAACTGAGCAGTAAGGACTCAACCACAAGTAAGGTCTGGTAAAAATATGAATATCAACAGCAGCAGGAGTAGCAAAAAAATTTTATATTTATTTAGTTCACAATTTAAAATTCATTTATATTCTATCCATTAAAATACATCCCAAAAGCCCCAAACAAAAGGGGGGACTCAGACAAAACAAAAACTAGACCAAAACTAAGTAAAATTGAAAACAAAAGAACACAAATTAGTAAACTAACATAAAAAACTAATCTAAGACCCACACAATTTGAGCTTTACAGTAAAAGGTAGGCTTTTAGTTTTTAAAGAGTGCCATTATTATTATTGAAAGTGCTTTTTAGTTTTAAAAGTGCTGTGTTGTTTAAAGTGCTACTTAGTTATAAAGTGTGATTGATAAAAGTTTACTTATTTCTAATCAGGATCACCCCCAAATTTTAACTACACTGTAAATGCACAGCTACACAAATACAAAACACACTTAAACAGTTTTCAAAGCTTACACTACGCTAAAGCATAAACGTTCCTTTTAAAAGTTATAAAGAACTTTTGAGACAATATTAATCGAAACACATGATGAGACACACAAGTAGCATTTGCAGCAATGAAAAGGCTACTCTAAAAAAGACGTGCTAGCCAAAGTTTAGTTTAAATTCTGTTCCCCGGAGCGCATAGCAATACGAGGGTTGTGATCGACCCCACCACAGGCTCCTCCAGTAACACTGCGCACTAAAACATGGTGGCGATCGGTATATTTAATGAAAGAGAAAACAGCGCTTAGCTTACTTACAATAGTTAATGAGCGTGCGCCGATAATATAATAGATCCATGGCGTGCGCACCTTTTCTACATGAGGCTAATTTGACCCGGAAACAGACACGGAAATGCAGCGCACAGGTAAGCCAGATTTTTTTCTCCAACCCAATTATGCCATACACCATCACTTTGTATTGGTGGCTATGCTAGCAAAAGTTTATATTTTAAAACATTTACTTATGAGATTTGGGTAAGGTTAGGGTTAGGTTAGGTTAAGTTAAGTTAATTTGGTTAAGTTTAAGGATTTGGGAAAGGTATTACCAGGAAGCGGCATAACCATAGACATATAATTAATAAATATAATTTAATGTCTATGGGCATAACGTTAACTGCGTGGGAAAAATAAAGACGCCACAGGTAAACACGCCCCTAACGTTACCAAGGCAACCATACCATCCCGTTACAACCATAGACTGTGTATTATCCTGGAATGACAAAGCCCACTTTTTTTCAACCAACTGCTTTTAGGTCTCGCCCAAACACAGGAAATCTTTTCTGTTACGTAAACTCACAAATTAAATGAAACAATACCGTATTCTAAGCTGAAATTGAAGACAAGGTCAAAGCCAAAGGAGGAGAACATACTAGAGCCTGATGGGCTACAGTGTACAGGTATGTCTACTGACTACCCGTCTGCAGTTCTGGGAGGCCTGTGTCGTAACTTTTTCCTCGTTATTTTTATTTTTGATTTTTTAAATACCCACATATTTAACAACTGTTAGCCTACAAAACGCAGACTTTCATGGGGCATCCTAATTTTATCACGTGGCTGTACATGTAGTGGCAAAGGGATCATTTGTGGCTAAAAGTTACGTTAGCTAGGCCTACGTGTATTTTAGGTAAGCATACAATCTACCTCTTAAAATAGACAATTGTACTGACAAATTACAAAAAAAAATGTAAATATGTTTAATTTGTACTTACCGAGTGTGTAAATGTTTCTCTCTCAAATGAAATAACCCTTTCTGACGAACAGAAACTGTGCACGTGGTTAAGGTTAACTTTCGTTTCTCTTGTAACAGTCGCGTCAAGCTCCTCCCCTTTTCTGCTGAGTCAACACTGTGCAACTTGGTGAATCCAAATAAATAGCCCTATCTCTCAGTGTCTAGCTTCTAGTTTTTAATCTTTGGACTAGAGCTGCGTTGTTGGGTATACTTGTTAGGAGAAGGTGCTTTAGCTCGAAACGTCCTCACTCCTGCCCCGACCACTGGTGGGAAATAAAGGAAATCAAAGTCTTTTTCTTTTTTTCTTTTTTTTAACTACCACATTCGCAATACAGTGCATGCATCTCAATCTCCACTGGGCTGACTTTAATGACAAATTCAACATGACAGTGAACAGAAATTACACATTTGGACAGGCAACAGCTGCTGTTAAAAAAACACGAATTTCTCAGACTGAACTCTGACATGACCATGATTAGATCAGAATAAAGGCTCATTTGTGCTTCATTTTTGCAAATGCACTGTCACATTTATTTTTACTTTTCAGCTTTAATGATGTAATGATGATTTAATGACATGGCTTTGTTCTGGTGAACAACCACCAGAGGACGCTAAAAATTACTTAAAGATCTAACCCAACTGCAAGAACAAAAATAGAAAATAAAAAATAAAATGGAGGCTCCACAACTGTTTTTACATTGCATTTGTTGGAAAAGTGCCAAGAAAACAAGATGAAGAGTTTCTTTACTGCCGCACTTTAGCTTTAGTAAGTTTAGCTGTCATTCACTACTGTCCTCATGGTCAGGCATTTCTCTGGCAAAGTCATGTTAAGGAAAAAGTGCACTGTTTAGGCCAGACAAGTGTGCATATTACTGATCCAATGTATAGCATTGTTTGTACAGTAGATCAAATGAAGCATCATTTTTTGACTTGACTACTTGTGCATTCTTGTTTCGATTGAGGATTTTAAGCTCTACTCTATCTTTTATTCTTTTAGTGATCTGATTTAAGTTATTTTAACATGTCTAGACTGAATCTGTGATTTTATATGAAAATTAGACATATTTCGATGTGATGAAAGTAAAATGCTTTTAACTGTTATGTTTATGGATTTTATTGGATCCTAGTTCATGAGCAAATCAGTTTAATGACAATTGGTGCTTTTAATGCTCCATGGAAGCCCAACAACTTATCATACTATACTATTCTGTACAATCAAAAGTTAAACCAAGCCAAAATATGAGAACACCAGCATTATCCTTCAGATGCACATTCTATCTGCCCCTCCATTTCCTGTTCTGTCATTGTCCTTGGAGGTTTCTGTTCTTCTCCATCACTTTTACCAGCGTCGTCCTTGGCTCAGGCTCTGTCTTCTACTATTATCCTGCAGTTTTATCTCTTTTCACCCACGTATTTCCAGTCACACACTCACACGGACAAATGTTGGGCTTTTATTCATTTTGAGAACGTTATCTTGACCTACATTCATTTACTGAACAATAATCTTATCCTAAACTATTTATTTTAACCATGAGTATTGCATTGTCACTACAAGATTTTACTCATTTTTGTCTGCATTAAGTCCACATTATTTGACTTCAGTAACAGGAAAACAAAATCATATAAAATAACCATGTATGTGAAACAAATTTTGTTATAAAAGTGAAAGTACTTTGTACAGTCTAGGGTTGGGATGGTTCGATTTAGTTTTCAATTTAGCAGCCATGATTTTTGACTTTCTTTGATTTTGTTACTTTATCTATATTAACGTTTTTATGGCCTTAAAACACAAAATGAACCATACTAAGTTACATTTAAAACAAAACCATTGTTGTAAGTGCTCAAAACTTGTATTTTTATGAACATTTGAGCAGTAAACTGTCATGTTTAGTGAGGTCCACTCAAGAAAGCATATACTATAGACCACGACAAAACGGGGCACGTCAATAACGTATAATTAACATGATTTCCGGTCTCTTTTTGTGTAAATATGACACGCTTTGCAGCCATTTCTCTGGTGGTTGTAAAGATGTGGTATTATTTATGGATATTTTACGCAATCTTTTTCCTAATCTGAATCTACAGCAAACCCCAGTCGTACTCATTTTATTCACTTGAAGTCTATTTTAGGCTTTTTCATATTGTGCATATACGCTGCAACACAAAGACGTGATGTCGTGCTCATTCTAAGCTATTTATTTGTCCTTTGATACTGTGTTGACTCATCAGTTGTTACAACATAATAATGCACATTCAGTCAGGTTCTGGCACAAGTTCATGCTTTGTTTCTTCAGACATCACGGCAATTATTCAATTTATTTATTTATACTATGCAATAGTGTGTTAGAGGCTGCATGTGTATTTTAGTGCTTGAGCAAAACTGATCGATTCTGGCCTTTCCAACAATTTTCAAAGTTTTCGTACTCTTTTCCATCACTTATACAGTTTCTTGGGAAATTCATTCTTGTTTCATTCATTATGTTCGCAACAATAAACTGCTCACCCATGTTTTGCCTAGAAAATTAAATAAACATGTCACAGTCAGGTGAAACAAGAAAGCCTTAGCTCATTTTCACTGTTGTATATTGTACCTTGACTATCAAATTTAGCTCAAACTTATGAATCTATTGAATGGTGAGCCTTGAATCATATTGAATAGTAAAGAATTGAGATATTAGTGTTCAGAATTACATAAAATCACTCTGATCCACAAGCATTAAACAGATGTGAGAGAAGTGTGCATGGAATTTATACGAAAAGGAAAACATGTCCTTTATTGTTTTGAGGATTTTATATGAACACACAGAGACTGAAAAGCACATGTTCAATAGTTTAGCAGACATGAAAAAATACATTTAGACATAATCCAAGAACAATGAGAGAATGAGCAGTGGATTAGACAGAAGATGTTTTCAGAGAATATCGACAGACAGAAAAGGCACATTCACTTTCTACTTAAGACAAAACCAGACATTATAGAGCATGTACTATATCAGCATTTCTATTCTGTATAAACTACAAAAACAGTGTCGTGAAACAATATTATTCTACAGAATGTGATTCAGTTAATTTGAGCACGTAATCTTGTGGTTTGGATATGAAAGAATAGAATGGGGGAGATGAAGCCTATTGTAAACAACTGAGCCAGAATCAGACTGAAAAGCCTGGAGGAAAAGAAGATTTAACCTGACGAGTGAGGGACCAATCAGAATTCAGGGAAGCAGTTCAACAGATTTAATATGGAGGAGATTTGTCAGTTTTTTGTAGATTAGTTCAGTAGATTTTTTTTTTTTTCAGTCTGCTTGATCTGTTAAATGGTTCATAACACTGGCTCGTTTGTGTTTTTGTTAGCTGTTACTATTATTCCAGAATTCTTCTAAACAGAATCCTTCTTTTGGTTAAAATATTTTACTAATTTCTTCAGGCCCTGCTTATATTGAGAACTGTTGTCCGAAAACATATTTCTTACCTAATCGACCCAGATTCACGCAAAAACGATCAGTTGAGAAAAAAACAGTTTTAGCTGCAGTACATCCAGTATTAGTCCAGCTAACGCTCACAAGTGACTCTCCGCTCTGCACCATTGAAGTAAAGTAAAATTAGATATTTTATTCTTGTTCTGTTTTGCATAGGACATGGCTAGCTTACTGTCTTAATTGTAAGCTGCTCAGTTGGTACTGCAGCGAAAAATCACTTTAAAAAGGTTGGACTTTGTGACTAATCTTACCAAGTTTCAGATCATCAACTTTTTCCTGGTTCAACAGTTTTCAGTTTCACTACAAATAGCTTTTAATCTTTAGCTCAGCTCAGCTCTGCTCCTCTAGCAACTCCCGCTCTGATTGTCAGTGTGGGTCATGTGATACACGAGCCCGCGCAACTGGCGCACGGGCGTGAGAGAAAGAACAATGCGCATGTTCGGTGGACAGAGGTTAGCTGAAGCCAAGTGTAACCGGTGTAGGCCCACACGAGGTACCAGGATGGAGAAGTGTGTGGTGTATGGGTAAACTCCTCCCCTCAGTATAGGCACACAAACTGAGCTAAGGGGAGCGTACCTTTAGCTCAACGTGTTGTCGGTCGCCTGCGGAACGAAGTCCTGGTTCGATCCCATCAGGACGGTACTAACCACTATCGTCACATTGGTGCGTGACCCGGATTGTCCGAGTGGTGTGAGTTAGGGGGGGTGAGTGTAACGGTGTAGGCCCACACGAGGTACCAGGATGGAGAGTGGTGGTGGTATGGGAAACCCTCCCTCAGGTATAAGAAGCCACACAACTGAGCTAAGGGAGCGTCCCTTTAGCTCAACGTGTTTGTCGGTCGCCTGCGGAACGAAAGATCCTGGTTCGATTCCTGCTCAGGACGGTACTAACCACTATCGTCACACAAGCTAGCTAACGCTGCAATGCGCCACTAAGCGCAGCCATTAATGCAAAGCAGCGACCATCTTTCATCACCGGGGCTTGGTTGGTGGTTGGTGGGAGAAACTTGCAAACTCCACACAAAAAGTGGAACTGTGACCTTTTTGCTGTGAGGTGAGAGTGGCACACTCACACACAAACAAACATACTAAACTAGTTCAAAACTAGTTCTAAAACTAGTTCAAAGTGCGTATCTTGTTTAGTAATGATGTAACCTTTATGAGAACATAATTAATTACAATATCCCAGTTTACAGTGTAGTTTATTAGTGTTGTGCTATGTTAATTCTTTCTTTCTTTCTTTATTTATTCAGTTGTATTATTTCTGTTTTTTCTTAACAGGCGTAAGTCTAAGAGGAGCTGAATTCTTTCCATCTATATTATTCTGTGGTGCTAAAAACGCAGAATGTTCTCAGAGAAACAGCACCGAGTAAAAGAATAGATCAGATCTGCACTGTCCACATCATAGAAGGAGACCAAACCCTTGTCATAATCCACAAAGACCCCTACAGTCTCAGGGTTGGTCTTCAGGGACAGAGTGATAGGAGGTCCAGCAAAAGCTTTGTACTGACCCTCCACCAGTACAATGGTCCAAAATCCATTCTTTGGGCTAGCACTTACTTTTTCCTTTCTCTCCACAGATTCACTGACCACTCCTAAAGCCCAGGCAGTCTTTCCTTTGACCTGAACCTGAAAGTAGGACCTCCCTGAGGTGAACTTCTGCTTCCCTAACACACAGGCTGTGCTGTAAATCTCTGTGGCATGTTTATATAATTCATTTTCACATCGTTGTTTCGAACCTGTTTCTTATCATGAGACAAGACAAGAGTAACATGAACTGTGTTAGGATCTAAAGTCACATCAACTTCATACTGTTGTACTCTCTTCAACTCTGCATCAGACACCACCTTTTTCTGTATGTTCTCCAGCTCAGAGACAGCTTCAGCCACCAGACCTTCATAAGACTGAGGAGAAACTGTCTCCTTTGTCCAGTCCTTCAGCTCCAGAGCAGGTTTCACTGAGGAGAAGGTTTGTATAAAACTAAAGTGATCCTCAGACACCAGCTCCATGTCAGCTCCTCTCTGCTGTAGGACACAATCTCCTGCTCTAACGCCTCGATCAGCTCTGCAGCTTTGTCCTCCACCTTCTTTTGATCTTCTGTGATTCTCTCTTTGAACTGGTCCAGACTCTTCTGAACACAATCCTTCAGAGCTGAGAAGACTTTAAGGCCCTCAGCCATCTCTCGATCAGCGTTCTTATTATTAACCTTCACAGAGTCCTGGATCTTCTGGATCTTCTGTCGTCTTTGTTTGACCAGTCCGTCCAGCTCAGCCTGCTGCCTCTCACACTCCTCCTTCAGGGGCATCACAGTGTGGCCTTTATGCTGTGAAAAGCTGCACTGCAGACAGATGAACTTCTTCTCTGTCTGACACAGCAGCTCCAGAGGCTTGTCATGCTCATGACAGATGCGCTCCTCCAGGTTGTGCACAGGGTGGATGAGATGGTGGCGTTGGAGACGAGAGGTGCTTCGGTGAGGTTCCAGGTGAGTGTGGCAGTAGGAGGCCAGACAGACCAGGCAGGACTTGAGTGCACTGAACCTGGGTTCAGAGCACACATCACAGAGAACATCTCCTGTTTCAGCTGCAGGCCCAGCTGACTCCTTATAATCTGCTTCTTTTGAGATTGTCTGAACTGGGAAACCATCTCAGACACAAAAGTGTTGGTTTTTAGCTGAGGTCTGGAGCTGAAGTCCTCCTTACAGACTGGGCACTGGTACTCCTCGCTGTGGTCCCAGTGGTGGTAGATGCAGGTTTTACAGAAGCTGTGTCCACAGGAAGTGGAGACAGGGTCATTGAAAACCTTCAGACAGATGGAGCACAGGAGATGGTCTCCAGACAGGCCACAGCTGACAGATGCCATTTCTGTGACAGAATAACAGAAGGAAACTTAATTTGTTTAGGAGTAATGAGCATTTTATTGTGCAGAAGTATTTGTGCTGACGAAACAGTTATTGTACCAACAGTAGAAGCTGTTGTCTGACAATAGCAACTAGCAGTAAAACAATTTCACTGTGGGGTGGCTAATTCAAGACCCAGGGCTATTTTAGCTGTATGCGCTTAGGCTGCTTAACTTTGACCACAAAAGTATGATTTGTACTTACCAAATAAGTAATTCTCTTCTATAGTTCAGACATCGGGTATGTTTTCTGTAGAAACGAATCTCATGCTGCTGCTGTCCAAGGTTCACTTTTACTTCTCTTGTGTAACATTCATGTCAAGCAACTGTTCATTTCCTGGTTTAGCAACATTCCACAGTTTTGTGTTTAGACAAAGTACAGTGTGGTAAGACAACTGTTGGTGGCAGAATGAGCGTTCTCTTTCTCGTTGCTTCCCCTTTTGAGCCAAACGCACATCTGCCCTGACAGGTAATGTCTCATGCACCCCCTTCATTCATAAATCTACCTAAGCTTATGCCAGTGCTTCCTGGTACTCTGAAGGCTGTACTTCCTGCTGTAGTCAGCAAGCCTACAGTTTTAGTTGTGGTCTGCTCACGGCCGCCTCCTGTTGGACTTAGACTTGCAGGCACTTGTCTCTCCAAATTCTCCAAATTGGTTGGCTGCTTGTCATTCTTCATGTTGATTACTTTTGAAATTATTATTATTATTATTTTTTTTTTCAGGTGTCACCCATGATCAGTGGCGCAGTGTTCTGTTCTCACCAGTGTTCTGTCTCATGTTTCCTGTTTTCGTTTTGTTCCCATTTATTTGAGTGGTGCCACTTTAAGACTAAAAAAATTTTTTTTCTTGTGATACCAAAGTGTGTCACACTTAGATATTACTGTAAGCACATGTAGTTAAAAGAAGCAGTATTTGGACCCTCTGGAAATGCTAAAGGAAATACCGTAATTTCTGGATTATAAGCCGCTACGTTTTTCACGAGCTTTGAACTATGCGGCTTATAAGGCAATGTAGCAAAATTATAGATTCAGACTTACCATTAACAAGTGCGGCCTATATATGTACTTTATCATTTATCTTACTTAAATCTAGTGGGTGCGGCTTATATTCAGGTGCGCTCAATAGGGCAGAAATTACAGTACATTGTCACAATAGACAGACACACACTATTTAAATTGTTTTTCTTGAGCATTTACAGCAGGGTAAAGTATTTAATTGTGCTAGTCTTACTTAAAAAGATGTCTATACGGCAGTTTTCTTCATAGGTACCCTTTAACAGTGAGAAACAGAATCTGAAGAAAGAAAGAAGAAAATCACATGTATAATTTTTAAACAATTTTTGTATTTTCTTGTGGAAAATAAATATTTGAACTTAATGCTTTGTATTGTAACCTCAGTTAGCAAATGTTTGCGCACAGGGTAGAGGTATTCTGGCACTCTTCCTGCAGATCTGTCATGTACTGGTACTGTTACTGGGATATATGGACTTTCAACTCAAGCCACAGATTAAATGCCCCACAGAAACCCTGTTGCAACTTATCAAATGTTTTGTGCAACCGGAAAGATAAATCCATTACAAACCACCAACATTATCTTTCAGGTGCATTCTATCTGCCTGGGCACTTCCTGGTTGTCCTTGGTGGTTTCCGTTCACTTTTACCCAGCGTCCTGCCTTGTCCTTGACTCAGACTTGTCTCGTGCTATTATCCTGCAGTTTTGTCTCAGGCACACACCTACATAATGTTGGGTTTCTAAACCTTTAGAGGACATTATCTATACTTACACTCATTTCCTGGAGAAAAAAAACAATCCTTAATTATTGTCACTTGATTAAAATTCCTAGCCCTGAACTAATTTTAACCAATATCTTAACTTTATAATGAATAATAAATGTACATCAGGTTAGCTGTTTGTTTTTTTGTGACAAGTCCACATAAAACGACTCGGTCTTAGTATATCCATGTATTGAGAAGCTAAATTTAGTGATGAATCTAAAAGGGAACTTGTTCTTGTTTTACAGAAGAGTGAGCTGCTGCCATACAGCGCTTGGTGATCCATCTCCTATTGATTCTTGTTTTGTTCTATGACCGGTTGAACTTTTTTTTGCCATTTCAGTTTTTATTTCATCCATGCTCACCTAGGTAGTCCTGTCCCAGCCCTTCTATATTCCTCGCACACAGAGATAGTGCAGTCTTATGTAACCTAGTGCAGAGTCAAAGACACTCAGTTCTGCTCGACTTCACACAGACGGCTCAGAGACCACAGAAGACTGGAGTTCAAAAGAGGCATCCTTCACTAACTGTTTCACTTTAGACAAATCACATTATCCCTTCGTTAATCATATGTATTTGGTTTATTAAGATGATGGTACCCTAAGATTTTTTAATGTTGCTAACGGCTTCATAGATAGAGTGGTCATCGAAAGCCACAACCACTACCTCTGACGGGGGAATTTAACATGAACAGTGAATCAGAACAACAGCTTTACGTATTACTCACTGTTCAACAAATGTGGACATAAGGAAATATAGTGTGTCAAACATAGTGATGAAGACATGGAGATAAACAAAGTGATTCAACGGTCCAACACCACATCAACAACCTCCATTTGTACCCAGTTGGGACTCGACTTGAATTAGTTGTGCTGAAAACACACTGAATTTGCCAGAAAGCTTCTTAAACAAAGTAAAAAAATTAGATTCCCATTTCTTAACAAGATTTCCAACATGACTTTTTCTTCAGCTAACTAAAGCACATTTTCTCTTTCTTGCAATGTTTTATGAATGTAACAGCATTGTTTGAATTGATAAATTGACATAAAAAAGGCTGCTTTGTGGTATTTCCTGGTTATTTACTTGATTGGATCATTAGGCTACTGTAACTGTGAACTGACTTGACCACTGAACACACAACACTCAAAGAATTTGTTTTCTATCAGTCAAGTTTCGGCCCTGTGTACAACAACTTCCTAGAGTGATGTTTATAGGGGAAACGTAACATTAACAGTCCATAAGAACAGTTTTATCACTCACTGCTCAACAACTACAATGGCAAATGTGGATTTAAGGAGATACAGTGTGAGAAAAGGATTCAAAGACACGGAGATGAACAGTGATCCATCAGTCCAAATTTGTAAATAGGTTATATCCAACACTTCTAACGTGGTGCAAGCACACTTTCATAACTGCAAAACTTTTTAAGTACTTTTCTGAGATTACTCCACAACAACAAACTCCATTTCAACTTTGTTCTGACTCTACTAGAATCAGTTATGCCAAAAATACACTTTATTCACCAGAAAACATATTAAAAGAAGTTTCAGTTTCCCATAGAACTTTGCCTAAGACTTTCCCCCACAGCAGGTCACGCCCCAAATATGACACCATGCCGACTGTACTTTGAGGTTCAATCTCCAACCATAATCGGAATGAAGCAAAAGTTCTCAGTAAGTTGCATAGAAGAAACTGTGCCTGTTTGGATGTGATACAACAATATATCATTATTTCTGCGTCATCACCCCAGAATGCTTTTGCTATACTCTTGTAGCACCAACTCAACCTGCATCACCAAACATCAAGTTCTTCACATATCTCAAAGCTTTAGCCTGTCACTGCTTCTCCAAACGGGGCATGTGCTGACAGTTTCAGTTTGGTTCGAAACTCCGGACTTATGTAACTCCAAAACCCTGTAATCTCCCACCTCCAGATGACACAGGGAGAAAGACACTCCTTATTGTTGCTCTGTTCTCATCTCTGTGATCAAGTGTCAAGTCATGAGTCCATCCCAGTTTGGACAAAGACCTCTCTGTCAGACCTGTCATTAGATGAGAGCCACTCAACAAGAGCTATGTCTGAAATGTTCCTTATTCAACTCGTGGGCTCGCAACAAAAAGCAACACTGCGTAATTCATGAGAACCTAAAATATCTAATTTGTGGCCCACCATTATGCAAACTGTGAGAATTCAGAAACAAACTGAGAAGAAAGAATGACCCAAGATCTTGAGCAAAGTAGGTCATTACATTTGATTTCAATGTACAAGTACATACAATAAAAGTAAAGGGGGGTTTCAGGGTTCTCCCCCCAAAAATGTGAATGTATTATCATATGGAGTACGAAATCTGGTGTCCTGAGCTTAACTGACACTACAATTGTCAGTTATTGAGTCATATATCAATGTGATATTAATTCCTCTCCAAAATCAACACAGTCTCCGAAGAAAACGTAGATATAAATGTATCATGAGCACGTTTTCAGGCCTTTTTTACGTAAACATGTTATGAAAAGCCAAAATGTAAAATAACCACAAATTTTGGTTGAAGCAACGAGGCGACATTTTCTTTGGGATTAGCGGGCAAGTTTAGGCTTCAAGCTACTAAAATGAGTAAGTTTAGGGTTTACCTGTTAAATGTCGCCACGTGGCATTAACCAAAATTTGTGGTTATTTTACATTTTGGCTTTTCGGAACATATTGACGTAAAAAGGCGTGAAAACATGCTTATCATACGTTTTTGACATGTTGTAGATGTACATTTTGTTCAGAGACTGAGCTGGAATTGACAGTTGTTTAGTCCTATAAGATTTCAATGTGACATTAATTCCTCTTCAAAAGCTGAGGCTAGTTTGACTTAAGCGTTAGAATTTCAAGAACTTCAGACATAAGCCATATAAAAGTTCTTTTCACGGATTTAGCATACAAAATGAGCCTGATTCATCCCGGAATGTGTAGTAATTTCTAATATTTTGGTGATTTTAGAAGTAATATTTTAACTGGAATTTGAATAGGTTGCTACAACACCAAGTACCAATAGTAAACTTACATCAGATCTAAGCCAAGACTACATCACTGCAACAGTAGTTCTAACCCAGTGGATAAAATGTATGTCAGTAGTAAAACAATGCAATGCATGACAGTGTAATCCCTCATTCACCCAGGAGTGATCCATAGTAGAGGGTCTTCAAAGTTGTCATCTGTAGAGTGTTTCCAAAGAAAGTAATTTTCAATCTGAAAGTAATTTTCAATCCATCAGATTGAAAATGACTTTCGGATGAGAGTCGAAACGTCTTAATCTTTGGAAACACTGTACAGATGACAACTTTGAAGACTTCTACTACAGTGCAATACATGCAACAAAATTGTGTTGCATTGGAATGTTCTATTGTTCATGGTTAAACTTACTAAGAGTTTATACTTATTTGAGTAAAAAATAATGTGATCTTTGATGTTGTGATATTGGGTCAGTTTAGTTTGAATCACATCACTGCAAGAGATGAGATCTGAAATTAATTTGTGTATCAGTTGCACATTGTATCGGTCAAAGTTCTGAGAGTCCATTTTTGACATGTTTACATGTTTAGGGAGAGTCTCTGGTGTGTTGTCCCTGAGTGTAGTGGCCCTAAACAACAGCCTGGTTTGGTGATGCCACGGACTAACCAGAGCTAAACATTGTGTGAAAATGGGATAAATTTTTTTTTTACTTTTCTCCGAGAAATATTGAATGATCATTATTTTGAAAACAGTTAATCACTCAGCCCCCCGAACTGACTAAATACAGAGTTATCTGTCACAGACAACAATGCAACATCCTGAAGACTTCACTCATTAGACCACACCACCCACTCCATTCTTCTGCATTGAGACTGTTCATGTCCAGTCTCTTATTCAGCCAACAATGACCCATTCACACACTGTTCTGTTTCTGTCACATGCACGTGCTTTGTCAGATGTGAGTTTGATCACATCATTCAACCTATTTGAGAACATTACCAGATGAGAAATGGTTTCTCTGAATATAACCCAGACACACACATACTGGTTTAATGGACTTACATGTGTTAAAATCATCAGAACAAATGTGTAAAAAGTATTTACGTGGTGCTGTTAAACAAGGCAGCTGAAAAGAAAGTGTCATTGATTTAAAAGAGCAAAAAAACAATAGCAGATTTCAGTTTGGAATTTGAGATCTTGTTCAAAAAAGGAAGATGGCAGGATTACAGAGTATGGTTTATATGAACTTATCTATTTCAATCATGCATGGCCCACACCTCATTTTAGTTTGTGTGCCAGTCTGGATCAGGGTAGAAAACTGTCTCTGTCTCACCAGAGAAGCTCAGCAGTGCATGAGAAAAGCCCCAGTTTGGAGTGTGGGGGTACCTCAGGGCACTGTTCTTGGACTCTTTCTTTTCACCCACTACACCAGGGTTATTCAACTACGTTATTTTCCTGAGAGACAGATTTATCAGAGGGCCATGGCATTTGGACCGAAGATGTCAGCAGTTCTGACAAAACTTGGAGTTGTGCAAAAAATGCAGAATGTAAAACAGTGCATATAGAATTTTTATTGTGCATAGAATTAACAAATTCAACAGATAGCCAGTACAAGCCAAGTCTAACAGAAGCAGAACTACACAGCAATAAAAAAACAAAAACAAGTCAGATTAAGTATAATCAAATTTATTCAAAATAAAAAATTAGCATTTTAACAAATTTGAAGATTGGTAAGGTCGTTTGGGTTAGGGTTAGGCCTAAAGTTGAATAGGCCTGCTCCACACTATAAACTTCAGACACAACTCTGACAGAAGTTCTCTGATCATCTGCCAGACGACAACGCAAAGCACGGACACTGACTCTCGACTTTGTAGACTGGTGTCAACAGAACCACTACTATGTTGGGAATTACCTTAAGTTACGTGGTGACACCGGTGGCACAGCGGTTAGCGCTCTGCCTCATAGCAAGAAGGCCTCTGGGTTGCGGTCTGCGGGCTAGATAAACTGCTGAACGAATGAACATCTTTGGTGACTATGTACCCTTGAGAACAACACCAAATGAAAAATGAACAAACAAAGAATTATAAAAAACTGTGTAGTTTGAAAAAGTGTTACAGAAAAAGTCTGCTGAACATGCCATGCCATACATCTTTGTTCTTTCAGACATATATTTCCTGTATAAACCCTTCATCACATGTGAACCAGGTGCAGACGTGTGAGCAGGAACCAGACACATCTTTAAACTCAAAGCTATACGTACAACCCACTCTTTATCACACCTCATTCTCTTTCACTACTTCATCAGATTTCCAGATTCTACTACACTCTTTGATCTTAATCTAACGTGGGCAATGTCTGAAGTTTTTTTTTTTGTTTTGTGGTGTTGGAGTTGCAACTTGTCTCTTGACTGTTCTGTCTTAAACCACATTATCCAGAATCCTTGGGCTGGTGGTGCTTGACGAAAGCCTTCAGCGAGCCGTCTGTCTCCTTTTATTCCACTTCAGTTCTGAGGTTTTCCCATGATGCTTTGCTGTAGAACTGCTGAGTCAGAGAACACTTCACCCTCAAGTCACCTCCACACTAACTAAGCCATACTCAATGGAGTCACTTGAGAGTTCTCTTAGTTTAGATCTGATTCATTCATGTAGCTTATCATTTTTATTTTACTATAAATTTCACTTTTGTTATTTTAACATCTTGTTATCTTGATGTAAAGATCTGTTATGCAAATTGACAATTAAGAACTTTCCTCTTAACCTTCCAATGCTGTTTTAGAAAGATATACAGTACATGCATAAGTACTGGACAAAAGCCCACCAGTTACCATTATTGTAGAATAATTGATAAATACAAGTTTCTTAACTGGGAAACACAATCATATATTCTGATCTAATATTAATGTACAAGATTTTTAATGAACTCGCTCCACCTCCTTTAAAAGAGTTTGTAAAAAGAAATTCAAACCGGACAACAAGAGCAGCATCTAGAGGCGATTCTTTGGTGCCATTTAGAAAAAGTGCTTTTGGACAACTGTCTTTTGCTTTTCGAGCAAGTCAGGCCTGGAACACCGTTCCTTCTCACATTAGAGAACTGCCCACACTACCAGCATTCTAAGGCCTAAACCAGGCTCTAAAAACATGGTTGTTGGAAGGTCAAACCTGTAATCACACGTAATAGGATGATGACTTGTGTGTATATTGTATATTTATTTTTAAACTCTGTAACTAACTTCTCATTAACTACTTATGAACTGTCCTTTTAATCTGCATGTGCAGTGAATGTGTGAGGCCTTGTGTGACTGTTGATGTCTCTTTTCTGTCCTATAGATGTTCTTGACATCAACCTGCCGAGGGACTGAAGATGGAAATTAGCCACGTTGGATATATTCTCTACATATTTACATGCAAATGTTCATTAATATGTGTTGTCCCTTTATAAATAAAGAAATAAGAAATAAATGAGTTTTCTTTATACTTCAGTGCACAAGCTGTAGCAGTGCCTTCTGTCCAGAAGATCTGTTGCTGTAAAAGATGATCCACATTCTAATCCAAAAAGGCTGCTGCTTGTTTGGTAAATTGCAGCTCTGCACATGAAAAGAAAGTCCAAAACTCAGCAAGGATCGATATCGCAATTTAAAAGATCCAATATACAGTATATGTAACTACTGTATAACAGGAACAAAAGCAATCTTTTTTAAACAAAATGTATTTAGATGTAATTCACAATTAAAAATTTCAATATCATAATAAACTAATGTAATTTTCATGCTATTATACTGTTATTTTCAATATCATAGGATGATTTTATTGTAAAAATGAGTTGCAGGAGTATTGACTTCTTCCCCCTTTTACCTAAAGAACATGTTTGTTTTCTTCTTCAGTTGTTCTTGTTTTTTATTTATTTGATGTATTCATATTTTATGGGTTGTCATGTTCAAAATGGAGTAATTGCTTAAATTTTTTTTTTTCTCATCAAACTCACTGTACACTCATGTCAGATGGATGTGTTGAATTCCTCCACATTATCCATCTGGAACTTCCCCACTGAAAACATTTTGGAGAGGATGGAACGTTTGCTAAATACTTCAAGCTGATTGAATGTGCCAGCCAACATTAACCAACATGGATATTCTTTCAAAAAGGATCATTAGCAGCAGAATCATGAACGGGAGCTGCCATCTTGGTTTTGCTTGATTCAGGCGCTACTACTGACATTGCTAACAAGCCCCTCAACCCTCCCTGCTGCACTGTGATTCGTTTGTTAAACCAGTGAAACCAATCTGAACATGGAATCTCGAGTTTGTGAATTTCGAATCATTTCTTGGTGTGCTTATAAACTTTTGATTGTCTTACTAACTTGTAAACTCCCCATTAAGTCACTCTCTCCAATAACACTGGAAAAAAACATTTATATATATATTTTTTTTAAAGGGGCAGCTACTGTAACATCCTCCCTAAATGTCAGACTTTTCATGTGTGAAATTGAAACTGAAACAGTGTGTTTTCACCTGGCCTTCCACACACACCTTAAGTTAGTCCCTAGTGCATAAAGGAGAAGGGGAAGGAGAGAATTGGGGTTAAATGTGAGGTTCCATATTTCCACAGAGCAGTCCACATTACTCACTGTCCACACTGTGCTGAGCCGATCTGATCCAGGCCACTGCCCCTGCCTGTGCTTCTGCTGACTCGGAGCGAATGGGAACGCCCAAACTCCCGGACAAATGGAGGAAAAGTATCAATTTCATCCTCTACTGTACGTGAGGAGGAGGAAGAGAAGGAGAACTTGGAAGGTAATATTCACGGATTCACCAATCAAAAAACCACAAATGTATGCAAGTATGTGTTTAGAGGACAAACTGATCCTGATTTATTTTACTGTAAATAAGAGGATTGCACACTTGTTTTTACCTTAACGTCTCCTGAAGCTTAATAGTTAGTTTATATGAGGACACACTTTCAAAAACTACAGCTTGTCTTTTAGGGAAATCAACATGTCAGTAAAAATATGAATACAAAAAATGTATATAAAGTCTTTGCTGTGAACAGATTTCCTGCAGAATAGTCTCTAATTAGTGTCCACCTGCTTGCCAAAGACTGATCCATTAGATCTCAGATCTCAGAGGCTAAGCAAGTTAGGCCTGGTTAGTACTTGGATGGGAGACCGCTGGAACACCAGGTACCACGGTGGACGACAAGAGTAGAGATTGTCGTCGTTGTATTCTTGGGCAAGAAAGACACTTAACCCACACTGCCTCAGTGTCTGCGTATACACTGGGTGAGTGGATGCTAGATTGTAAAGTAAAAAAAGAGCTATGTAAATAGACAATTTTTGAATTTATTTAGTTAAAGTGAATCATTTTGAGTCTCTGCCAATAACTAAAATTGTATGAATTTTACAACATGCAACGTGTTTAATGGATGATGATGCATTGTAAAAGGTGTAATAAAACACACAGTCTTATGTTTTCTCTGTCGGAGTTAGAGCTTCATCTATTACTGCAAAGGAAATTACATTCGAGCTTGTATGAAATGCCAATGTTGCAAAAATGAGCTTGAAGTGCAAAAGATCAGAGATCTACTCTAACATCACTGAGCGGGGAAGTTCAGAAAATGTTTTCTGAAGCTCAGAGGAGAAAAAATAAAGCAAAAACAAGGAAAAAATTATTTGACATTTCACGTCACTTGAATTAGACTTCTAGAATTCATAAAAGTATCTTTACTTCTACTTATTTGCCTTGAATATTAACATAGTAATGATATACTACAGACTTTTTGTGTATTCATACAAATTGACCCACATGTTACACTTTGATTAAATTAAAATTTAACATGGAACAATGTCATTTATTTTGAAATTCTCCTGACCGTTGCACCTCTCCGAGCTCCAGATAACATCTCCGCTCGGTCAAGGTTAAAAATGCATTTCTTAATATTCCACGTCATCTCAGATTAAAGCAGTCAGACATGTCTGAATGCACAGATATTAATAATTCATGTTCCTGGTACAGCAGATACAGGAAGTAAAAGTGATTCAGAGAAGGGCAGAGGGCTGAGGAACAGAAAATGACTTCCTCTGCTTCGTTATCTGGGGTCAGAAGTCAAATGAAGAGGCTTGGAGGAAAAATGGCCACAGCTGAAAAGAGCTTTGTGTTTGAACAGAGAGGATTAGAGAAATGATTTATGATTCAGAGAGAAGATGTTAGAGGTTAGAGAGTGAAGGTGAAAGCAGCAGGACAAAGTCAGAACGTTTCTGATTAGTCAGACTTAAGTCTGTCGGTTTAGACCAGGAGAAATGGGCTGGGTGCATTTTAAATGTAAGAAACTAAAGTCTGTTTGCCCCAGCACAAAGAAAACTCTATTCTGGTTAAAAGTAGTTTACAGGACCTGGCTATTCAGGCAAAACTGAAAGTGTGCTTTCAGCATTTGTGTTGTTAGCTTTCCTTGAAGAACTAAGCTCCTCTGAAACTCATCACATTTAACAGGACGACTGCAATTAAGAAAATATTTGGTTTGATAATTCCGTTGAATAAATTTACCTCTGTTCAAATGGAACACTGTAATATCAAAGGCTGGTTATAAACATGAACAATTTCATATTAGGATATGACTTCAGCCCTCACATATACATACATCAAACTTACATTCTGCATGACAAGGTTTTGATGCTTTGTGCCAAAATCATTTTTCACAACTGATTTTCTGACAGACTTATTGACTTTGTTAGTCAAAAAATATATTTTGAATTGTCTTACCTTTTCTTAGCACCATCGCCAGATCTTCAGCTAGATTTAGTTTTTTAGACTAGTTTAGTTTAGAATACTGCAACAGGAGACTTTACCTGTGATGCAAGTGTGAGAGAATGTGCTCTCCACACAGAAAATCCCGGGACATAAAGTGGGAGTGCTAACCACTCTGCCACCATGATGTCCAGGCTCTGTAGTTTTGCACATACTCAGTCTTTTTTAAAGGACAAATATAATGCATTTTTGTGTCGTTTCTTTCTTCAAACATGCTCTTGACTACCCTTACTTTGTAATCTCATGCACCAGAGCCAATAAAACAAGTGTAGTAAAGAACACATGACAGTCATGTGTTTCCTACATCAGGAAGTGAGTTAGAGCTCTACTCTACTTTACTCTACTGACTGAATAGGAAATTTCACAGCATAAACAATCCATCAATCAAGCCTGATGTGCTAATGCTGCAGAAATGCTCACAACTAGTCTATATAATTTATCTACCTATGACATCACAGATCAGAGACATTCAGATTGGTGTTTAGAGAGGAACGAAAGATAACTCACAGACAAAACTTCAGCAGTGTTTTTGATGAGGAAGCACTTTTAGTCTAGAAGTAAAATTGTCTATTTTGCATAATCTGCCCCCTCTAATCCAGACCTTGTTTACTGTCAGCTAAATCAGTGCTTGAGTGTGAATGAATCATTTTCATTAAAATTTGAGATTGTCACATTAGTGCACTCGGCTTATAGAACATGAATATAAGAGTAGAAGACATGTTGATAAGTTTCAGTCCATTAGAGTGACGCAGAGCTGAGCTGGCTGAAGACTGACTGAAGACTGACCCATATTCAACATACATGAGCAGCACAACCTCCACAGTCTGGCTCTAAGCAGGCACTCCACAGTTTCAAAAATGTGTTATAAACTGTCTTTACATGTCTCAAAGCTACAAACTTAGAAGGCAACATAAAGTGGTTTGCTCAAATACACAACAAAAGCAGTTGTTGAGGATGTTTAGGTTCAACTTTTGCCGCTTTTGTGTCTTCCAAATGTCAGTGTTTTGTGCATCACAGAAAAGGAGAGAAATTCCAGTTGCAGTTTGGCCTTCAGTCTTTTGTCTGTGTTGTGAGTTTGGATTGTGTCCTGTGAATGATTCGAGCCAAACCCACTAAATCCACTGGTCATTCAGTCTCTTTATATCAGCTGACTTTACTGGACTGTGTGACGCAGTGGGCTTCCATGACATTTCTGATCTGTCCACATGAACACAGAGACCAGGACACATCTGTAAAGTCAATCATACATTTGATTAAGTTTTCATTCTGCCCTCATAAACATTTTCAACTGGAGTTTCATTTAGCTCACACCTGATGGCATTGGGGTGCAGAACAACACTGTAAACAGTGTAAGTGCATCTACCAAGATATCATACTTTGCATTAAAATGTACACGCTCACTTTAGATGAATTTTGATTTATCAGCCAAACAGAGCAAAGTTAGAAACTGGAAACTTAAAATTAACGTGAACAAACACTAGCTAGTCAGACTAAAACCAAACCAATAACTTGCTCAGAGAAGCAGAGCTCTCTCCTTAACTCTGATGTGGAGTAGAGAAGAATCAGAACTGATTAAGCACAAGCCAACCAGGAAGTGCCGGTAGCAAGTGTATGAATCTGAATAAACAACTGTGTTTGCCATTCAAGTGGTCTTGGCCAAGAGAAGCAAGTTTGTTGGAAGAAGACCAAAGTAGCACTCTCTGTCCTGTTGTCTTTACCAAATGAAGGTCTGTGCTGCTGTAGTGTCTCTGCATGAGAGCTGCTCCAGTCAAAAAAATCTGTCTGGAGTGTAAGCAGCATAACCTCACTGAGAGCCTCATTTATCAACCCAGGTGCTAAATGTAGAGGTTTTGCACTGACATCATTTTATTAAAAAAAAAAGGTCCTTAACTTTCTGACTGAGGCCAACTTGTGGGCAACACAATAAAGAAAATGTACTTTTTTGACACATTTTCATCCCGGGAGTTTTTGTTTGCACAAAAAAAAGTTTTTATTTGGCAAAATGCAAGTTAAAATAATTTTCTGTTGTCGTGGGAACATTGTAGTGCTTCACTAACTTGTTATTGACATTGTAATTGCTGAACTACAATTTATACCCTCATCAAAAATATTTTTTTAGAGGAAAAATTGTATTACTTCAACTGTGTGTGATTCCAAAGTCTGTAATGAATGTGAGAGAGGCTAGAGTCTTGCTGCCATTGTTAATCAGCTTTTACATGTCTGTTACAACCCCAGTGTTCTGCAGAGCTGTTGTGGGTTGAATGATTTCTCACATAGTTATTTTAGTTTATTTTTGAGTTCTTACAAGAGAAATGTCATCTGTCATTGACTCTCATGCATTTCTTGCCACTCAGACACCTAACATTTAGAATGTTGTAATGCATAACCTCTATATACCTTAAAAAAATGCATTTGTGTGTGTTTAATACTCAGTATTGGAAGAAACAGAGGAGCACCTCACACATACACTTAAAAAAAACTTGCCCCTCATTAGATCTTGTCTCTACAGACTCTTTAACATTTATATTACAACAAAGATTAACTTGCTAAAGTCTCCACATGATGGAACAGTTTGCTAACAATCTAAATAAACCAGTGCAGGATCCGATCAGCTCTGTCACAAACACTTGTAATGGTACAAAACGAAGCAAGTTTAGTCTGTCAGAATAAAACCTCGAAAATCAATCGTGGTTCAAGGAGGTCACATGATCAAAGCTTTAGTTTTGGAAAAATAAAATTATATGTGAACAAAAAAGGTTTTAGAAACATACTTGTTACCGCCAGAAATACAACAGTAGCTGTATTTAGTTGACTTGTTTTTTTTGGATTTGATTTCTCCTGGATGCCTCGAAATCTTCACAACTTAATTCCACCGAGGGGAAACATTACATTAACACCTCACCCTTATCTGGTCCTATGGCATTTGAGGCTTTTATAGACTTTATCCCAGAAGTCACATTGAATCCAAAGAAGAAAAAACACCCATTTGAACCACTGAACTATGAGTGAACACAAAAAACATCACACACATTCATCCAAAAGCGTTGCCAGTTTTGCCAGTTTCTCTCTCACAACCTCTTGAATGTGAACTTGAACTCACTATTCATTCCAGCTCCGCTGGGCTGTAGTATATTTGGAGTATTTAGTCTGTTCTTTAGCTGCGTTTTGACCCTGAACGCGGCTCAGTGTAGCTCCTTTCAGCCCCGTCACTGCTTTCTCTGCTCTCGTTCTGCTCCAGGTCACCTCTGAGCCAAACTTTTTCTCTTTCAAACGGCGCTGAAAAGAGCTGAAAGAGCAGCGAGTTTGTAAAGAGGTAGAAGTGAAGCGAACAGAGGACAATGGGGCGAATCACAGCAGCTGCACCGCTCTGTCAGGCGTTATGGACTTATGAAAGGTTAATAAATGGCTCCGATACAAGAGCCAGATTAAACTGCATTCAGACTGTTACTTCCTTTGAGAGGTACAGGGAAAGTTGACAAGCAGCAGCAAAAGATTAGTGACTGGACTGAGGGCTTTTTCCATCACAACTACAGAGAAAAGTTGAACATTTGCAAAGCTGCAACTGCAACTACAGAACACTGACATAAAGAAGGATGTCTTGATGTGGTCGATGGGTTTGGACAGGTTTTGGAGCAGATAAGCACTGTCTGAGAGGGTTCCTACTGTCATAAAAGAACCATGACCAGTGTAAGAAACCATAACTCTTCGCCAAACACATATGAACTTTTTGTGTTAGGGTGAATTCACAATACACTTTGATTCTGATCAGGATTCGTTTTATGGATAGTTCGGTTGGATTGGGTAATTGTGAAGCACAAACAAATTCTGATCTGGTCCAAAATGTCAAAATCCGGTTCGTTTGGAGAGGTCAGTCCTGGCTCGGTGAATGAGCCCTGGAGCGGTTTGTTTGTTTTGAGAATGCAAACGGGCGAGAATGGAACAAAACCAGGAAGTGAACACTGACGTGATGCAGATCCACGCTAAGATGCACCTGAGGCTCAGAATCAAAACAAACAGCATAAAATAAATGCAAAACAATAATGAGAGAAATAATATGCAACACATGGAAGGAAGTTTTCTCCTGTTATTTATAAAAATAACAAAGTTATACATTTACAGTATGCTCTAATATATGAACTTTTTGTTATGTTTTACTCTCTAGGCAATGCCCAGTCCTCCTCTCTCATCTTCTGAAGTGAAAGTCTATGTTGTCCTCACGCCGACACTTCATCTGACTGTCACTGAGAGAAGTTGTGAGAAAGATCCATAAAAACAAAAATCTAAAGTCCAGCAGATGTAGCCATAGCCGCTGTTAGCCATGAAAGCTGGGTGTCTTCTTTGCTGCTGGCGTAATGTGTTTCTGTCTCTACAGCGCTGGTTCGATTGGCAAAAGTGTATTGTAAATACACTTTACAATACACAGAACTGGACTAGTAGAGAAAGAGACCATGTTGCAACTTCAGTTCCTAATCAAGCCGAGTCCGATTCTGTTTGTATTGTGAATGCAGTCTTAGTGTCATTTTAAGAAACTATGTCCCCACTTTCTGAAGCTGTTCTGTTTTTTTTTGTTGAAATGTATCAGTTTTGTCAAATGGGTTTTCTACAACAAAGTAATGACAAAACATCAAATTCTATCTGAGAATTCTGTTTATAACTGCTTTGATCACATTAACATTACCTGGAGGTAGAAAATAGAATACAGCAAGGAAACTTTGAGCTCTTAATTGAGACTTTCCTGTGGTTCAAAGAGCAGAGTAACAGCTGTGCCTCAAGTCTTTGATGGAAAATGCCTGAGGAGTGTTGAAAACATCAACGACTTGTGCTGATGTTTGAGAAGACCAACCAGCTTGTAACAGTGTCACACATTTTATTTCATCAGGCCACCAACATAGTCATCACATCCATGTGTTTTCACACTAATAGGTCCTCCTTAATAAGCTGCAAAAATAGATAAAAAAAAAAAAAAAAAACCAAGAAAAAAAATAGATTAACATGTTTGATGCCTATTGCATGGCTCAAAGTAGGTAAAAAAGAGTCTTATAGTCCGAAAGTATCTGAATGTGACGCCCATCTACATGAGTTATCGAGTGCAGGTCTTACAGAACTTGAGTTGTGTGCCCTGTTACACTCGAGAACCCTGCTTTTGAAATCTGTGTGGCTTTGGTCAAAGACACATCACGGTGCATGGAGTTCTCACCAACAGTCTCCATTCCAATAATCTGGTCTCAGTGTGAGTGGCCACCACACCCAGACGATCGGTTCTGGATCTGGATTGATGGGATCTGGATCTGTTCTGGATCTGATGAGGCATTGTGAACCTGGTCTAACACAATCCTTGAAATTATTTAAGAAAAATTGTTTAGGATCTGATGAAATTAAATCCGTTTTCCTGCTAATTCAAGGCGGTTAAGAAAATCTACCTGCAATATGTTTGAGTTGTTCCCAACACACCCACGTCTCAAAGTTGCATTTGCCAAGTTGAATAATCTTCATTCACTGGGATGAACCGCCATATAGAGATCCTGGCACATCGGTGCGTGTGCATCACCCGTACGATAAACAAATATTCCTCTATATTGTGAATTGCAACTTTTCAAAGAGCAGTGAAATGTAAAGGGCCGACTAAGATGTCTTAGGTTATTTAGTCTATGTAGGTGTATTTAGTTTCTCAGTAACTACTAGATGTCATTTTGGGAGAAGATGTTGCATGTTGAGGTATACTTCATTGTCTCCACAGAAGAAATCGTCAAAACCTCTGAAGCGTTTTGTGCCTTGGATCTTCTCCATCTCCATATTTCCTGGTGTAGGCTTGGACAGGCTAGCTTCAGAACTTTTGTATGTCTATAGATCGACATACAAAAGTTGGGCAGATTGGGCTTTCTGGTAGAGGTCATACATCTATGGATATCTTTGCCTCCCAAATGTTTCTAAAGTAAGTATGGCTGCAAATGAATTACACACACACACAAAAAATAAATGGAAAGTAACTATTTTTCCAGTTCCAAAGCAAAACTCTTGCAGTATGTGGTGTTAACATCAGTATTCTGTACAGAAGACACTGGATTTGTCTGAACCTGTCTCTGACCTACAGTGACTCATCCATCCCTGTAAACTTTCATCACTGTCACAAACATAAATCTCACTGTGACGTGTGTCAAACTGGACCTGATTTATCATTTACAGCCGGCCTTTTAAACAAATCAGCTGCAGTAGGAAAAGAAGTGTGACCACCAGAGACTTAAGGTGTGAAAGTAAATGGAAAGGCCACACAAGAGCTCGCTACAATCACAATAATGCACCACAGGGTCCAAAAGTATCCGTTTAATCATTAGATTCATGGTGTTTTTTAAGTCTCACGAGTCAATCATAAGATATACTGTATACTGTATCTAGATTATTTTTCAACATTACACAACATTGTTCTGTCCATTTTTATAGCTGTTTAATAGGATGAAGTGTGGTGTCAACCAGCCACTTAAATAGAACTAGAACGAGTTTGTGAAGAAAAGTTTGGAAATATGTTGAAAATACCTCAAAGTAGAGCAGACTTTAAAAGTGATGACATCACAGGGAGAAACACTTTTTTCTATTTTCTCACTAGAAACAAATTTCTTTGACCAAAAAAACAACATTTAACAACATGAGTGTGTTCTAATATATTCTATTTTTCAAGTTTAAAAAAAACTGCTAGACTAGGGGAGTAGTTTTGCACCAGTTTGAATGGCTAAACTGGGAAGAAATTTGCAAAATGTTAAGTAAAATCTTAAATATAGTAATCTTATCTGTCTTAAATAAGTTTGTTAACTTCATAGGCACTTCAACTTCACCAAAGTCACACTTCAAAATTACACACCTGAATATGGCATGTTCTGACATTCAGACATTTGTGTTGCAGTATAGCTCTACATCTGGATTGTTATTTGACCTGGAGAAGGCCTCCTTCTGTATGTTTACATAGAAAAACAGATTTTATTTTTTGGCGCAAAAAACAAATTTTTTTTCATACAAAATGTTCCAAAGTATAGTTTTAACTTTCTGTTTCAACTGAATAGTGTAGTTGATTCATCAAAAGATCCACAGTGCATCTTCAAATACCAGACAATAATAACCATAAACACATTTAACTGTTTTGTAACATTTGTTACAAATACTGTTGCATTCAGGGACATACATATTTGTGTTCAGTCAGTGATATCACTTTAATTAAGAAAAAACGATCTTGGGACTGAGATAAGCTTGTGTTAATTAAACTGAGATTGCAATCAAACAACAAGTTACAAATTCATTTATAAGTTTTGCCCTAAGCACAGCAAATGTGAGTGAAAACCATTTTAATTTTGCATAAATGTTTACTTCGAGTATGTTGGTTACACTTGAAGATGCCACAGACTCATTTGTCATCAACAATCTAAAGGTAACTATGACAAGTTCAAACCTGATCCTTTAGTTTTCCGACGTCCCAAGGCCACATGCTTAAGTAAACAGTAGGATACATACGCGTATAGATGATATGATTGATGATCTTGTGGCGGCTCGTCTTTGTTCATCTGCAGATCATGTGTCTTGGATTTGGGCCAAGTGTCAATCACCTCACAGATTCTCACTGTGGCGTTAGTGGATTCATAAAGTCATGGCCCGAGGAGGAGAAACCTGAGAGAAGAGAGAAAGAATTAACTCAAACGATTATTTTACACCCAAACCAGGGCAAACGTCAGTCTGCAGAAGACTCTGAGGTGAATGGTTTTAGTGAGGGAATGTATGTCAAGAGGTAAAAGGTGATTTTCATTTAAAAATACAGTTTTGTAAACATGAAAACTTGAACCAAATGGATATCTCTCTGAAATATTTTGTATAACTGCTGGTACAAAGTTAAAATTGGAATCTTCAAAAAAACAAACAAAACAAAACAACAAAAAACGGAGAAACTGGTGTCGAGAGCCTGGAATCATGTGGAGCAGAAGTGCTACTTTGACGATTAAAGAGTTAACTTTACACTTTTCTTTACAGGTAATTAGTTGCTGTCAATTAGCTTTTATGTAGTCCTGCGTAAGATAATGTAGCTAACTAACTCTTTCCTAGCCAATGATGTCAATTTCCATCGTTCACTTTTTACTCTATGCGGTGATGTCGGGCTCTCTGATGCACTGCTAACCTTGTCTACGGTTGAATACATGGTGCAGTTTGACGGATTCACCAACAGATGGTGCAATTGAGTGAGCACTTGGACTCAGAGGAGTTTACATAGCTAGTAAATACATACATTTCATTACACAGCGCAGTTGGCTCTGTTTATGTGATCTGGCTGCTTCAAACAGATTACAGGCAAAAATCTTGGACCAGAACATTGTTGAGTAAGTTTAAGCAGATATTTGACCTTTAAAATGACAAATAAACACCCTACCGAACTAGGACTCTGAGGAGAACGGCACATGGCAAGTCTAGAAACTTCCTCTACTGTTTTTCTTCATGTTTGAGGATAATTAATCTATTCCAGGTGAAAAAGAGGCTGAATCCATGTAATCTGCATCAGAAAGTATAGAAAACTACTGTGCTGTAAACCTCATATTATTTTTTATCTAAAGACATTATTTCAGTGTATTTTTCTTTCACCAAAAAGTAGGACAGAGGAAAACAACACTGACATGAATTTGTATAGAAAAAGGATGTTATCTCAATCTTATTCCTTTTTTTTTATTTTTATTTTTTTTTGGTACCAGCATTTAACATCTTAACTTAAAATAAATTTTTTCAGATTTAATTAAAGACGTCACTACTTCATGTAATCCATTCACCCAGTTTTGGCCATGTGTCAAATTTTATAACAAAGACATGACTTTAAAGTATGACAAACAATCACCTGTGTACTATGCAACTAATTCATAACTGGGGAAAAAAGAGAAAACATTACAACTGTTCTAAAGACTTGTGAGTAATACCAAATTGCCAAAGAGAGTGTGGGGCCCCTCTGAGCAGGTGAAGCACACACAAGTAAAAATGACAAGCTGCAGGTCGAGACAGGTCTGAGAAAGAAAGAGTAGAACCATCACAACGTCATGGCAACGACACTGTCTTTGAGTTACTGAAACATATTCAACAAAAACATTAACCTGGCTGGCGTTGAATATTCCTACCCTATTCAAACTCCACTAAAAATGGACTTATGTAACAAATGTATTGTATTTATGGACTAACAATCATCATACAACAAGTTTAATTTAATTTGGACAAGCATATTAAACATTAAAACTGAATTACTCAGCTCAAACTAAAGAAAGCTGCTAACAGTAGCATCTTTACCGCAAACAGTTGTTGGTAGCAAGTGTTTTCTTCATAATCTTGTCTCAACGGTGCATTATGTATGTCTTTCCGACTTGCAATGCGTTGTTGTCTATATTGACCACATCTTTACTCAGTTCTTTTCTAAATACATTTTTATTTGTAAAGCAGAGACGGCTCACACCTGCAGGTCCAACAATCTACGTAAAAGACTCTTCTGCTGCAAGGGTGGACGACTACAAAAAACACACACCTTCCATTGATCTTAGCCGTTTTAAAAGCACTTCATTTTCTCTGTTTGGAGTTAAACAGTACAGCAGGTCAAAGGTCGAAAGGTCAAGTAGAGAGGAGGCGGAGTCACATGTGCAGGGCTTGTGCGTTGCTTCGGGCTCAGACATCACTTTTCAATGGTTTAACTTGAAAAAACAAAAGAAAAAAATAGACCTCTAAAAGGTTTTAAGAGAGTGATATTTTTGCTTTTGTTTACGGTAGCTCTGTGTAGCTGTTAGCAACATTAGCATGTGGCAGCAGCTGATTTTTTTTCCCCAAGTTATGCTACATCACGTTACATTCATGGATGTATTTATTATATTATCTGGATTGGCCTCCGCCCCCTCTTTCCCGGTGCGAGTGGCGATATGGCCGCTCCGCGGTACTGCAGCGGTTGGGCCCAAGAAAAATTTCCCCATAGACCGTCAATGCATTTTTCCGGCACTTCAAACTGTCCGTGCTCCGTGGACATGGCACCTACAGCTTTAACTAAGGTCTCATTTTGAAGGTATTTCTCTCTAGTTTCACAACATAAATTTTCCAATTTGTTCGATGCCCCAAACGCTTAAACGGTGTTTAGCCTAGCTTACCGCTCCCCCGCTCCTCCGCCGCTCCCCCCTGCTCAGCTGATTGGTAAGAACTGATCACGCTGTCAGCTTTCTGATGTCACGGTAGTAGGAGGCGCTAGCCCGTATTCAGGAAATAACGCGGATGAAAAAATATTTTTCGGCGTCAATGCGCCACTGAGCAGAAGCCATTGAAAACAACGGGCCGCCATCTTGGGCTCATCTTCCAGTTCTAATTATACTTCCATGGTTACATTAGTGGCTGCTAGCTTATTGGCTATAGCTGTAATGTCCTAAAGTATTTACCTCCGAAATATGGGCTTAGGTTAATTGGCAAAGGTATGCTAACCAGGTCGTGACGTCACTGAGATGAGGAAAAAAGATAACGCTCTAAATTTTGTCATTTAGATTTTGTCCATGTTTCAATTTTGAGTAGGCAGGAGTGAATTTTGTGTCATGTCACTAATGGAGTTGTGCATGACTACAATAAATGAGGAGCCAGTTGCTAAAATGATTAGAAGCTGTTGGGTGCAGGAGTGGTGACAGTTTGTTCAGATCAGGTCACACACAGACAGTGATGGCTCACAGAGGAGCTTCTGGAGAAGACATATTTGTCTTTGAAGTTTGTCTGATGGTTATTACAGGCAGAAGAGAAGAGTTTGATCTCTCTCAACTGTGCATGTCCCAGCTAACTGGGAGCTAACCTTTGAAATGTCTGTTGGAGAAATAAATGACCAATCACCAAACAGCTAAATGTAACAATTCTTTATGGCACCTGACTCTTTTCAAGTTTCTATGCTTCAGACTTACCTGAGAACTGTGCTAACCCTCGCAGCTCGCTTCTTTAGATCCAACAAGTATAGACCACATACCAGCAGTACCAGAAGCCTAGTGAACTTTACTCAAACTACTCGTGTTTGGCTAAAAGGCATTTGTAGCATTTACAAAGGTATTCTTTTCTATGTTGAGAAAAAGTTTTGGAGATTTTTAATTCTCAAAGTTCCTAAACGTTAGTTTTGTAAGCTTTAAGCTAGTGCCCAGAGGGAACCACCCATACACAGGGAGAAACATGCAAACTCCACACAGAAAGGTCCAGGCCGTGAGGGAGTTGAACCAGTGACCTTCTTGCTTTGAGGCCAGAGCGCTATCCGTTCTGCCATCGTGCCACCAAGAGCTCATAACTTTAACTAAAGGTGGAGGCCCTCCACCAGAAAAGTGTCCCTGTGTATTGACCCTATTTTGTCCCGCCCACTTGGCTTGGAAATGCACTTCCTGTTTAGCTCTGTTAAGGCAGCTAACGTGTTTGTTTGTCTGTCTTGTGGGGCAATTTTAATTAAATATAATGACAGTTTAAATAAACCCATCGACTGAAATCTACTGGCTAAATGCAGCTAAACAGGAAGTGCTCGTCCTAGAAAAGTAGGCGGGACAAAATAGGGTCAATAGGAAAGCATTTACAAATTTAATATTTTTTTTCCAAAATAGTTTGATTGGCATTATTTGAGTAGAGGTGGTGTTTCATAAAAAAATGTCAACCCAAAAAGAGTGCTATGGCTCCAAAATGTTGCGAAACACTGACATATGGAGGATTCAGAGTGCCACAATGGAGCTCAACAGTGACCGCCCACTTGCTGGTTCCAAAATGTCGGACCCCATGTTAAATTGCCATAGGGGATTCAATAAAAAATGATATTAAAAGTTTGGAAACATCCTCGGGCAAAGCAGCTATGTGGTGAGTCAGGAGCATAAGACCTACATTTTTGTTTAAAAAATGTTTTTTCAGCTTTATAAACTACAAAGTTATTACAACATTTTGCTGAATTTTAAGTTATACTATAGTAGTATAGTTGAGCCATTAAAATTTGGCTTTAAAAAAATTTAATGACTTGCCATGACTTGATGCCAAGGTGATGACTTGACTTGACTTACTTGACCCTGATGACCCGCTGACTTGGACTTATTTGTGACTTGGACGTGATGACTTGTGACCTACTTGTGACTTGCATCTAAGTGACTTACTCCCACCTCCGAGTTCTAGATGTGCTTTTTAGACTGAAAACAACCGCACTGTAGATCTGAGTTAGCACATAGCTGGTTAGCCCGCGATATGTCTTTAAACTCTTAATATTTGAATTTTTCGAAAAGCCTATGGCACTATAACATGGCATAGGCTCTGAATGTTTGTACTTGTGAAAATTCAATTTACCATTGGAAGATGCACATAAGAAAAAAAAAAAAAAGTCCCAATCTTCCCTTATTTCTTAACACAATCCACAGATTCACTCTAATTCACTTCCTGTCCACGGTTTCAAAGCTACAGGTCCAAACAAACAAAGAGTGTAGCCGCTGCTCCCTCATGAAGCTAACACAAGTCCTCACAGGCCCAACACGAGCCTGCTGCTTCCACAACACAAATGTATCTCGAACTACTTCCCCTTAGTTACACATCGAGCTGGACAGGAGCCAAAGAACAGACCAGGAGCGCTGCCAAAAACGGTTTTACACTTTTACTCACAAACATGGACGAGGCAGGTGTCAAGGAAATATCTCATCCAAGTTCAGACAAGTGCAGATGGGATAATATAGTGTCACAAGTTGTGTGTTTCCATCTGATAAGTCAGTGGTTCCCAACTTTTTTCAGTCGCAACCACTTAAATAACAACTGTAGCCATTCGCGACCCCCAAACACAAAATGTAGGCTACCTGCAAAGTGATAAAGTAGTCTGTAGTCTTATGTTTGATTTGAACCTTGTTTAAGATCTTAATCTTAATCAGTTATTCCCTCATGGACGTCTTGACCCTCAGGTTGAGAACCACAAAAGTCACACTGGTATTGATGAGAAAAGCCAATGTCATAGTCATAATCCATACACTAACATTACAATCTGCTTATTTATTATTTATTTCTGTTGTTTTTTGTGTTTTTTTTTTCGATTTCTGAGGCCAATTTTCCTATTTTACTTTTTAAAAAACATAGCTGAGATGAGATAGTCTATCCAAAAAAGCAAAAGTTCAATCTAAACTATTATTGTGTCCCATTGTTTAATGAATACAACATGTTCATGCACATTACAGAACATTTTAAATAGTAATTAAAGAAAGTGCGTCTTTTTTAAAACACAGCAAAATGGAGATTTCTATCCAAAACTAACTTGGAGCTGAGCTGAACTGTGAGTGCAGCTCTACTGTGCAGACGACTGACCAAAATAAGGCCAACGGTCGATGTGGCAGATATGCAAAAAATCCAAATATTAGGCTCAAAATATTGGCCATGTCATCCTAAACAATAAAAGTACTTCCCTAAATGTAAAATGGTGGTTAGAGCTTTGGCTTCTCAATAAAAAGGCTGTGGGTTTGACTCCTGAGATGAGCCAAGTCAACATCTCACGATCTCTCTGGGGGAGTTTGCATGTTCTCCCTGTGTTATTGGGTTCTCTCCAGGTTTGGCTTGCTTGGGCATCATTGCAGAATTCCGATCGTGAATGAAAGAATGATTGTTTGTCTTTAACCCTGGGACGAGTTGGTCACAGCATCTAAGGCCCAAAGTCACTGGGATAGGCTGTAGTCACTCGCGACCCGGCCAGAAAATGAATACATGAAAACTACATAAAACATGAATAATTATTATAGATATTATACAGATCATAATGTATATTTAAACATTATTGAAAACCACAGCCTTAGTCAATACAAAATGAATAAATAAGCATGCTTCGATTCTCCTTGAGACCACAACACTTTACAAACATGTCCTTCTTCCTTCCTGCTTCTCCTCTTCATCACTGACTCTTTTCCCACCAACTCTCCACCTCAGTGCACTCACAAGGACACTTGGCTCATTATGGGACAAACAGAACAGAGGGCTATTATGGGATGGAGGTTGAAAAAAACAGCCAATCCGTTTAAATCAAGCCTGTTATAATAATCAGACAGCTCCTAATCCGCTGAAGTGGATTAATCCCAGCTAAGAGCAGTTCTTTTTTTTTTTTTTTCAGGATTTTGAGTCCTGAGTTTGTTCACCCCAAATACTGCGTTCTCATTGGATCACACCACTTTTTGGATGATGCTGACCTTCATTGTCATTGGTCAGTTCAGGGACATGTGATCAGATATGAGCTTGTTATCAAACGGAATGATTCAGAGTAGAATTTTGGCGTTGACGAAACGGATAAAGGTTCTGGCTCTATTCCAGAGATTTTACACTGCTAATGTTAAACTAATATACATAAACTCATGGAGATGTTATACGGCATGATACACAAATGGTAACAAATAAGTAAAAGGTACAAACACAATATACACACACTTTTTCTGTTGGTTCTGGTCCATGATATTTGTATGTGTTATAAGAACCAAATAATAAAGTGTTTCTTAATAATGTAAACTAACCTAAATAATACATTTTAAACTTTCTACATCAGTCACATGTTTTGCTCACTTACCTAATTCATTCTGAGCCTCCGAACTGTTCACAACAAAGTGTCTTAAGCTTTTTTCACTGCTGTTAGGAAAGATGCTAATGGCATGCTAATTATAGTTAGCCACAAGGCTAACAATAACAGACAAACTAAGCAGTAATGAGTGAACAAATGGGACATTATTAGGTGGAGACAAGACAGTGCGCACCCATTTTCACTTGAATAAACACGATGACAAGATATCTGTGTCAGAGGAAATTAATTTAAGTTTTTTATTGTTAAAATTAGAGTAGGCTATTTAAAGGGGACCTATGCAAATCTACTTTTCTGAGTTTTTAACTGTGTTACAGCAGTGTTCTCTCATCACTCATTACCCAAAAGTTGTATTTGGACGTTTGAGTAATCTTGTATTGTTCTGCAGCTGATGCTACAGTGCTCAGAAAATCCCTGTCTTCACCTACCACCTATCCTCACCTACTTGTCTGTATTTAATTGCGATCACTCAAAATATCACATTCCATGTAATTCCAACAACAAAAAACAGTCATTTAAAATTGTGAACAGGAACATTTGTGTGTTTCAAAATGAATTATATATATATATATATATATATATATATATATATATATATATATATATATATATATATATATATAGAGAGAGAGAGAGAGAGAGAGAGAGAGAGAGAGAGAGAGAGAGCCGTGGACAACATTTTGGGAATCATTGCATTAATAAATAGCCAAGTGCACATACTGAGCTGACCTCTGTTCTTACACTCATACAAAATATTGTGCTGTTGATGTTTAAGTGATGGATCACAGTCGAGGAATGTGCTGAAGGTAGAACAGCTGTTTCACCTGTTATGTCAAAACACTAAAGAAAACAGCTGGATGTTCACAGGTAAAAGCTTTATGAATGTCTTTTTTACTCTGCACAAAGGTGAGCATGAGGAGCAGTACACACACAAAAATATATTAATATTGCATATGAATAAGATCTCATTGGCCATACCTGAAGCTTATCATTATTAAAAATTATTTTGAATTGATTTGGGATCAGTATTTCCCTAAATCTCCATGTCATTGAAGAAAAAGTGAATATTTTTGCACAAAAATCTTACAAAATATGACTGTGCTTGTACTCTGTTGATAGAGGTGAAGTCATGAATACACAGTGAGTCCACAGACGTAGCATTAACCTTGAGCTAAAGCATACTCACATTTATACCACTCATTGCTCTCACATGTAACTATGACAAACCACATCCTAAGCTTGAGTCTCCTGCAGTGGGACAGAGGAGGGACATTGTGCTGATGGATGAAGTCGGTTATACAGGCTGATTGTACTGAATTGTAGCACAAATGGCACATCCACAGTTTGTCCTTGGATTCTCACATTAGATCAGGAGAAAATAGAATACAATACAGTTTTTCATGCATGACAAAATAATATTGTCACAGGATTAATTTTATGATGCAATATTTCTTGTTGTGTGACGTAGCAAATGATTATGGTCTTGGTAGTTTCTTATGTTGTTACTGCAACAAAACAATGAATGTAAATAAAGGGGTTTGTAATTTGATATATTGTGATAAATATGACACATGTGACGCTTTAAAAAGTGATTGACGACACGCTGAACAAACACAATGATTGTATCTCGCTGTGTGACTCAGTGTGCTAACAGGTTTGATACGAGCAATCCAAAGAGCTTCTACCATGTTTCTAAAAAGCCTACAGCAAGATGAAAGCATTGAAATTCAGCAATTAGGAAAAAGCATTTGGTTCTGCCAGTCAGTCAGCGACCACGTTCATATTTTTACATCACATGTAAGTTGGGAACCATATAGAGACCAATTTACTATTAGCAAACAAAGATGGCTGCGTGCGCCAACTGGTGTCCTGAGTAGCAGTCCCAGGCTTTTCAAACTACGCAGGTGCGTTATCATTTAAAAATCGCAAAACTCTCTTTAAAAACGAATGGCAAGCGACTCCAGATCTACAGTATGTACAGTTAGCTACTGAAGATACTGAAGCATGACGTTAGTAAGTGTCCGATAATCAACAGTTTGATATTTATTTATATTTGATGGAAAAAACTTGCGTGCACAAAAGGAAAGCTTTGAGCAGACAAATCCCTTGATGAGTTTGACTATGCGGAAAAGCACAGGAGGTGAGTTTGCATGACATTGCTTAAGATTTTTTTGTAAATTGTGTTTATTAATTATCAACAAAGTGGAGAACTAGACTCCCAGTAAAGTACACGTGTGTGGCTTTATTTTGTGCTGATTTCTACCAAAGCTTATTGTATGAAAGACTGATAGTGATCCCTCGTCATTCCTATAGCAGTTAGCAGCTAATTAGCCCACAGAATCACAAGTTAAAAAGAGTGTAGACTGGTTCAAACCCACAGAACACATTGGAATGACGTAAGCTTTGAGCAGGTCTATACTGTGAGAACTGAATCAGTGGACTGGTCTGAAATTGTAAATGACAATGTTTACCAAAGCTCATCATGCTAATGCTCATGCTAATTGACGCACGACAAAATGGTGCCACAGACTATATAGCACCAAGCTAGCCAGCCAGCCCAGTACACAGATCCTGCAGAAAACTACAAATGAGAACTAAAAGGCATCAGAGCTAAACCAACGCTAATACAGTATCTCAGTGATTTCCATATACTCCCCTGTTCCCTCTCGCTCTTGTCATCTAAACGTCTTTGAGAGTCGGGTCCCTGATGGTGGAGGAGACGCTGGATTAGAATACTCTCCAGTTTGGCTTAATCCTGGTTTGAACGTGACTTTAATCTCTGTGTGAGAAGTGACAGAGGAGCTTCTGCAGAATCCCAATACTGACGATGGCTCACACTCCTCAGGATGATGGATGGCTCTGCAAAGATCTTCCTCTAATCAGAAGGTTGTGGATGATTGATGTATTGTAACTGCAAACGGTTGATGTTAGCATTTATTATTGTGTCAGTCTGGGTTGGTGGTCAGAAGCATGTGTAAATATCTGGTTTAACATTTTAATTTTCTTCTTTTTTATGATTAAGTTTTATTTAGCTGTTCTGTGCTGCAATTTGGAAACTCATTTATGTTCTATACAGAAAAAGTTAGATTGAATAAAGGTACACTTTGTAGCTTTTCCAGTGACACCTGCTTTCCTTGTTGAGATTAAAGTGTAGGCTTATGACTTTAACTTATTTATTTACTTAACAGGAACAATGCACATTAATAAACAATCAGTTTGCTGGAATGTTCACTGTACGGCATTAAATCGATCAATATCTAATATACATTAACATTCTGTAAACTGGTTCACTGCTCCACCGATCTCACTTGGCTCTCCAGATAGATATTGATATACAGTCTATGTGATATAGAGATGATTTTTTCTAGGCATACAGAAATGATGTTTCCATGGAAACACTGTGACAAATCTTCCACCAGATATAACTCAAAGCAATAGGAGGCGCTCTACAACAAACACAAGAAACAAAAACTATTTTCCACGTTGGGAGGTGGTCCCAGGCCACAACTGCAGAGCACACAGCTGAGTTCTGCTACAGTTGAACTACATAAAGAAAAGAGAAAACGACAGCGTCTGATGGAGAAGGACAAAGAGCATCTGTCATGAGCATCATTAGAACTAGTCCAACACAGAAGAGAGTGGAGACAGACACAAA
This sequence comes from Mugilogobius chulae, assembly GCA_038363315.1. Lineage (NCBI taxonomy): Eukaryota > Metazoa > Chordata > Actinopteri > Gobiiformes > Gobiidae > Mugilogobius > Mugilogobius chulae. The sequence goes on from CM076414.1 coordinate 21,583,776, forward strand.
ACAGAGAACTGCCCAACAGTCATGGCAACAATCTAATAAAATCGCATAGTAATAAATAATACTAATAATAATACAATGTATCCTTAACAGATACAAGCAATGTTTTTGAGCATGTTATGACAGTGTTCCATAATGAAAAACATACCTGTTAAGCTTCATTCACATTCCTGCCCATATCTTCTTAGCTTTAGAAAGCACTCAACTGAGGTCAAATTGTTTGTTTATCTCCCTTGTGAAATTCTGTCAGCTATCAGTAGATGGAGCTCTAACTCAAATTCAAACGTGGGAAACACTATGAAGTCATGTATGTTAATAATAGACTCTTTATTATTGTCAGAAACATGTCTTCGAACACCAGAAGCATGAGTGTGGTCCATTGTTGGCAGTGAGAGGATGTATAAATATAATCTGACACATGAACAGGTTTCTTTGGCTCAGGATCACATCCAGGCCTTTTGAAGAACAAACTCCAGTCTATTAGACTGTCATGTTCACACTCGCTCACTTTGATTCATCACCAAACCACACACATTTACACAGCACTCTCACTGCTGGCACTCACACAGATTATATGTTTGATAAGGTTTAATTAAGATAATACCAGTCAAATATTGTGACCACAAACAGTTTGCAAAGCTTACAATTTTGAAAATATAGGTGAAGTACATGTAAGGAAAAAAACTACAGTCATATTCATAGCACAAATCCATGGCTTATTTGGATATGCAGACCTGTAATGTCAAGGCCAATGAAAATAACACAGATTGGCTATTGAATAACAATTCAGTGTCTTCTTATGCAAAAAAACAAACACATCTCTATTACATGGTGGCGCAGCGGTTAACGCTCTGGCCTCAGAGCAAGAAGGTCAAGAAGGTCCTGGGTTCGACTCCCGGGCCCTTTCTATGTGGAGTTTGTATGTTCTCCCGTGTCTGCGTAGGTTTCCTCCGGGTACTCCGGTTTCCTCCTACAACTAAAAACATGTCCAATGTGCCTCCCCTCTCCCCTCCCCAGGACTACAGATTGTATCAGATTCTAGCTGTAAGTGAATAAGTGAAATAAGTGAATATTGCTACAACTTAAGAAGCATTATTCGTTAAGTTGTAGTGAATAACTACAACTTAAGTAGTGAATACTCAAGTTGTAGTTAACTACTTAAGCTGTTTAAGTTGTAGTTAAAACATGTAGTTAACTACAACTTAAGTACAACTTAAATACTTAAGTTGTAGTTAAGAATAGATGCATCTTTTCTAGATGCTCTATTCTAGAATTCTTACCTACATGTAGAATGCATCTATTCTTATTCTTGATTGTAGTTAAGAATAGATGCATCTACTATAGACATGACTCCTGTTGGTTCCCACTGCTCTTATCGCTCATCTGTGTTTGGGGTTTCACATGTGCTGCTCTTTCTTCCTGTCAGCAGTCAACCCTGACCTAAAGAGTTTACTATTTACACTTGTGCTGTTGGCATCTGATAGGATAAAGCAGGTGAGAAACATGCAGGTCCTTCAACACCACCATCGGGCAGAGCTAAATACTCTGTGATAAAGTCAGAGAAACTATAGGACATAATGGATGTGTTCTGAGTGTGGGAAGAGGAAGTACTACAGGTGATATCATTTAAGCAGCGAGATATAGGACCATGGGGGTGGAAACATAAGACCTGTTGTGAACCTTTCCCACCAGGCTTTCCTACCTGAGCGGAGCAAGGAATAATGCTGAAACATGGACTGGAATGAGATAAGGCTTAGCAAGGATTTACCACATCTGGGTATGAAGGTAACACTGCATATTTTAATAGATCCTTTAGTAATAACAAGTTATTAAAACAAGTTAAATGGTCTCTAAACTACACAATGTTTGGTTAAGTTTCTTGTCGACGGACACAACAAAAATATGCACGGATACTGATGTGTTCAGAGTTCACCTGGACCTGACTGTGATGTGTCTCAGAGTTCACCTGGACCTGACTGTGATGCTCCAGAGTTCACCTGGACCTGACTGTGACGTGTCTTCAGAGTTCACCTGGACCTGACTGTGATGCTCCAGAGTTCACCTGGACCTGACTGTGACGTGTCTCAGAGTTCACCTGGACCTGACTGTGATGCTCCAGAGTTCACCTGGACCTGACTGTGACGTGTCTCCAGAGTTCACCTGGCCCGACTGACTGACTGTGATCTCCAGAGTTCACCTGGACCTGACTGTGATGTGTCTTCAGAGTTCACCTGGACCTGACTGTGATGCTCCAGAGTTCACCTGGACCTGACTGTGACGTGTCTCCAGAGTTCACCTGCTCACCTGGACCTGACTGTGATGTGTCTCCAGAGTTCACCTGGACCTGACTGTGATGCTCCAGAGTTCACCTGGACCTGACTGTGACGTGTCTCCAGAGTTCACCTGGCCAGCACTGACTGACGTGTCTCCAGAGTTCACCTGGACCTGACTGTGACGTGTCTCCAGAGTTCACCTGGCTGACTGGACCTGACTGTGATGCTCCAGATTTCACCTGGACCTGACTGTGATGTGTCTCCAGAGTTCAGTTGCTTCAACTCACTTGACTCTATAAGAAAACATATTAATTTTGCATTAAATCGACAAGGTTATACAACAGTCAAAATGTATGGCTTTATATATACTTTAAAACTACAACATAGAAACCACCACATGCTGCTCATACGATGAATCTTCTGGCTGATTTCAGTGTGTTATTCCATAGAGCTGTGACATGTAACAGGAGAAATGAGATGGAGCAGAGAATGAGCCTATTCACTTAACCTCAATGTCTTCTCTGGATTTACAACCTTTTTCCCGGATCTCATTTAGGCAGTGTCTTTTAATTTTGCAATTTTTTTACAATGAATCTTCACAGACCGTATTCCTGTTGCTCCCTTTTAGACTTCTAAATGTATGTATTTCAATGTTCATTACTAAAAATATTAAATTGACTGGTTTCATCAAAGACTGACCTTTATTTGTCTTTATGCGAGTATAAAAGATACAATTCATGAAGGGAACTGAAAAATTGTGAGAATTTATACTGATTTTTTTTTTTTCCTATTGCGTGGTCTTTGTTCACATTTATCTCATCTGACACACATATAAGTCTATAAATGTCTCAAATTTCACCTAAATATTCACCTGCAGCTCTGTTTTTCACTGCCTCGCTTGAGCTTGAGTCAGAGTGAATGACTTTGGGCTTGAGGCGGTAAAAATCTGCCTACTATGACTCCATTTGTCTATCATCAGTGTGAGGATCATTCACGAGCACAGCTGGAGGTAGTAAATGTATTGGAAAATCAGATAAATCATACATTTAGTTTCCAGGAAGTGAGAGACGAGAAAGACAAATTGAAGTGTTAAAATGTTTGGTTTTGAGCAAATTTAAAAAATATGTAGACAGATTGAAACAGGAAGTGCATTTTTTTACGGTAAACAAAAGTGGGAAGGTGGAATCAGGTCAATAACAGAACTAAAGATTCAAAAATAATCCTGTCCGACTGCGATAGTGCCGTTATGTGACCTTTGTACAGGTCCAGCTGCCTGCGGAGGACCAGCAGTGATGGATGGAACAGCAGACGGACTAGAATTGAAGGACAAATGTGTGGTTACATCACTTCACTGCACAGGAAATAAATCAACGAAGTCTGTCCAAGCAGAACTGTAGCTTTTCAACAGAAGGTGGTACTGTACGTCACCTGTTTGTCTAAATGAAAATGTTGCTGCTTTGTTTAATAGATTATGTTCAATTGGAAGTGTCTTGAAAAGCATGCATTCTTACTATGTATTTAGAATGTGCATTTCATTTCAGGTCATTTCTATAGGTTTTCACCACATCAGTCTTAAATCAAATATACAGAAGATCAGACTGTGAACAGTGGATGTCTTTGAAAACGTGTTAAAGGCTTTACAGATCAGATAAATATTTTTATTAAACCACACTTGTGTGTTCATAAAGAGAACTGTTTGTGTCTACATGCTAACACACAGGAAATAGTATAGAAGTTAGCTATTTTGAATACAAACGAGCCAACTGTTCCATGCACAGAGCCTTACATTAACATCTCTCCACTCCACAGATCTGACTTGACCAGGTAGCAATGCCTGCTTATTTTCAAGGGAGATATTTGAATTGTGTTTAATATTAAACACTAAAGGCAAAGCAATAAGAAACCCACAACAAAAATTATTGAAGTGCATTTTTTTAAATTATGTAATTACAAGTGTTAAACATGATTTTGCAATCCAACAAACTTATACAGAGGTACGTTTCACTTTTTCACCACAATGTGTGTTGAAGCACTTTTCACAGCTTTTTCCATATTTTATTTGGTATTAATTGTACTTAAATGGCAGAACTGTTGTAAACATTATCAAGACTGACACTCAGATTTACGAGTTGCACAAACAGATGCAAAATTGGCTGTACAATGGCCATCATTCCATTTCTTTTCTGCACCCCAGAAGGTGACTGCACAGTTTTCATTTCCCTCCCAGTTGTCTGGCTGCCCGACACTCCACTGGCTAAAAGTCAATGGATAACCGTCAGACCACATCCATGCTCCTTCCTTGTGGACGTCACTGATCCAATCCAGTTCGTTCTTGACTGTGATCAAAATTCTTAATTAAAGTCTTGACAAAGTTGTCTTCTTCCAGGCTGTGGATGGACACTAGGTTGGCATTTTGAGACCGACAGAAGATCTCTGCATCAGCCCAGGTCGCAGTAGTGCCACATATTTATAACAGCGGTTGTTGAAGCTGAACCAGTACATGGGGCAGCTTCCTTGCACAAGCGTCACTGGAGAGGCATTAGGAGAGGCCAGACTCAGGGACACTCCCAGGAGCAGCAGAGACACAACGGACAACTGCATGGTGTTCATCTCAAAGCAGAATGGTCATTCATGAGATGCAGTGAGAGGTGTTTTATACACCATGCATGCAGCAGACTTTGACCTTAACTGGGCCAAAACGGGCAATGGTTGTTGGCAACAAAACCACATTATTCCAGTAAAGCACAAGGACTCTGACCCAGAATAAGATACCAAGATAACCGATTGATCAAAAGTCCTTTTTACAATATACAAGATAACAGCCAGAATCTTCAAAGCATCATGTGTATGTTCAACATTACCAATAAAATAGCAGAGAAATAATAATATCTCATAGACAGCAAAGCACTTAGTCCAAACCAGGTGGGACCCTGAGTGAGCTCATCATTCTGAATCAACTTGAGGTTAATTGGGACTTAGATTCTTGACCCAAATACAGAAAAATGTGGATTCAATACATTATGTTGTGCTTGTATAATTATTGTACTATTATTACCCTTTATTATTATTATTCAAGCCATTCCAACCAATATTATTGCCCAAGATAAAAGTGCATAGAGTGGTAGAGTAAATGTAATGTAGGGCTTTAATAGTGTTTTGTTGTGGAGCAGTGGCCCATAACTGAAGCCCGCAGCTGGAAGTGTGTCTTTTCTCTTACTCCGAGTGCAGTACTTCAGCTTTTGTCTTTAATGTGGTTGTAGAAAATAAGTGAGACAAAAAGAAGATTGCAATAGGAGATAATGGCCCCTTAAGTCATACAGGAAACTTACATTTGAGAAATATTCAACCAGATGTGTGTAGGAGTGACTCTGACTCATGTTTATCTGGAAACTAGTAACACACATACAAAGGTTATAATCTGCCGTGAGGCTTATTGACTTTTTATTGACTCCTATTTATTTTGATGGTGGCCTAAATACAGGATGGTAAGCAGGAATAGGTGTAGGTGAAAACAGGCGTTTTCAGAATGCCACATAGTGAATACAGGACAATACACGTTTACTCATACATACAAAAATCAATTAAAATCATGTTTGGAAGTTTATGCTAAGGGAAAACCAATAGTATGGCAAAAAGCTTAGCGTGATACTTTTCTGGTGAAGGGTCTGCCATGCTTGTCTCCGTGTAGATACAATAGGACCTAAAGTATCTACTGTATAACGAGACAAGCATGGCAGACTCTTTTACCAATAGTAGGTTAAATGAATATTGCTTATTTTTATGTAATACAAAAAGAGAATGGGTCTAATGAAAATGATCAGACTGACAATGAAAACCTACAAAGTTATAGAGGATTTTTTGTTTATTAACAGGAGCGATGTGTGTGCATCCAGTCTGCAGAAAGAGCCGCCGCTCATTGACACAAGTTGTGGAAACAAGTCGAGCCAGCACCGTTGTCAGCTAACTACAAGAGTTTGTCATAAGTTATGCTTCAAAATAAATATTTGTGAATGAAATGTGTGAATAAATTAGTGAATGCAATTACATTCAGTTAATGTTACATTGAGGTGAGTGAAAAAATGGTGAGAAAAACATTGTCTCAATCTTCGGGAGCCAGACGTGTGTCAGACCGATTCATATCTGATCAAAACAACTAACTCTTGTCCTATTTTGTTGTTTTATTCAAACAAGTTTCCCCAGACGGACAGCGGTTCTTTCAGCATGGAGCATGAGTATTTTTCTCAGCACAGGGCATGTTTAAAGACCTGTCAGCGAAAATCCGATTACTAAATTACCTTGTTGTTGTATGTTATATGTTCCTTGTTCAAACGATTTGTCATTTCTGATGGTCCTCTTATTCAGATTGAATGCTCTTTGTTGTTGCAGTGATTGTTCTGAAAATATTCTTGCCAAATCATGATAACTTTGTGATAAGATTTATTTTTGACATTTCATCCAGCCTGCAGGCGGTGCTTTAACACTAAAAATATGAAGTGAACCTACCGGAGAAGTAAAGCCCATGTACCAAGGACACACAGGTGATTGAGCTGAGCGCGACAGCACAAGGTAATGAGGCAAAGGCTATTAGAACAGCTGCAGAGACAGGACAAGAATGTAGATGTGCAACAATCAGGGAGAGAATTACCAATCACATCAGTCTGCTCCAGCACATTTCAAGCTTTTCTCATTCATTATTTTCTTAGGTTTCACATGAGGTATTTTTATTACGTTTTTGAAGAGATTTAGTCTAAACACTTAAAGCTGAGGTACCAGGACACTTTGTCTTTTTCCCTAAGAATTGTAAAGTAAATACAACACTTTGTGATGTTTGAATCGAAAAATAAAGCAGTTTATTTCTCCTCGATAGAAGCATTCAGATTGGCTGTGGTTCACAGTTCACTCTGGATTCACTTTGTTGTTTGTAAAAAACTATTCTTGAGGCATAATATCAGCACAAAATGGATATATATGAACATATGCCATGTGTAGAATCGGAAACAATAATAAGTCTTGTTTTGCAGTGAGATAATCAGGTATCCTATAGCTTTAAAGTTTTAAAATTTGATGAAGTTTTTTCTGTATTTGGGGAGGGTTAGGAATCAGGAGAGGCCAGACTCAGGGACATTGCCAGGAGCACATGAGACACAACGGACTACTGCATGGTGTTCATCTCAAAGCAGAATGATCACTTACAAGCAGTGAGAGGTGTTTTATACACCATGCATGCAGCAGACTTTGACCTTAACTGGGCCAAAACGGGCAATGTTTGTTGGCAACAAAACCACATTATTCCAGTAAAACACAAGGACTCTGACCCAGACTAAGATACCAAGGTTACAATTCGTTCAGTAGTCCTTTTTAAGATAACAGCCAGAATCACCATAGCATCATGTGGGTGCTTTCAATGTTACTAATAAAATGGCAAAGAAATAATAATAATACTCCAAAGCCACAACTGACACATAATAAACAACTTTTCTAATGTTCACATAATCTGCAAAAAATATATAAATAAAAATCTCCAACAGTACTGTCACTCCAGTGTCCAAACTCAAATTCAACTCATACTGCAGTGTTCAAAGTTCAAACATAATTGTCAGACAAAAATCAGATTTTCCCAGTTTTCTAGACCACATGAAAGCAGCGTAATGGCAGTTAGGTCATTTCCTTGTGTGATCTGACTGTTATTTCCCCAATATGAATCATCTGGAGAATGTGAGTCAATCATGCTAGTTTTAGCTGGTTGTTTGTGTGACTGTATTTTCAGTAATTACTTGCCAAAAAAAAAAAAAAAACATTCTTTGTCTAATTGGAGCCTTATAGTGCCAAACATAAGTCTGTTAAGAAAGTTTCATAAAAATTTGATTTTGATGGACATGACAAATCCCGTACTATTCCCAAACTGAGACTTACTAAAAACACATAACTTATACTGAAGTCACATGACTTTTTTTGCTCTGATCTGTTTGTTTAACTCTGGTACATGTTTAGTCCTGACTCTGGTCCATGTTAAGTCCTGACTCTGGTCCATGTTAAGTCCTGACTCTGGTCCATGTTTAGTCCTGACTCTGGTCCATGTTTAGTCCTGACTCTGGTCCATGTTTAGTCCTGACTCTGGTCCACGTTTAGTCCTGACTCTGGTCCATGTTTAGTCCTGACTCTGGTCCATGTTAGTCCTGACTCTGGTCCACGTTTAGTCCTGACTCTGGTCCACGTTTAGTCCTGACTCTGGTCCATGTTTAGTCCTGACACTGGCCTTTCTGTGGCTCTTCCAGTCTTTCGATACCTCTGATGACACTCTGTGACACTCCAAGCTCAGTGGCCACGTCCGTCTGAGAACGTCAGGGACTGTTGACCCATTGTTAGGTGTCGTCTTGGTCTCATGATGTCAAAATGTGAACAGCATGATGAGGACGACTGTTTAAACACCAACTCTAATTGAACCAGGACATTTATTGGTAAATTCAAGGATCACACACCTGCTGTGATTTTTGTTGTTAAGCTTCTTGTTAGAAAACAGCAACTTGTGCAAAATTACTGAAACTTTTTAGCAGTTGGATATGTGCATTCAAAAGCTTAGAGAAGGTCACATTAAGTTGACCTGTAGAGATTTGAATGCATTTTAGGTTTGTCATGAAATTTAACCCAAAAGGTGAATATCCCTAACTTTTTATGAGTAGTGTGTATATATATATAAATGGGATACAGTTTGTAAAACAATTCTTTTGAGTAGTAGGTATTAGACTACATTCATTTAGTTTTCCTTTACGTCACAGTTTTAGTGTCTTTTATTTTGAAAGACAAAGTGAATACATCTCCAAACACATTGGCTTTAAAAGAATCCAAAACTGTGACTAAAATTTGTTTTTTGCAAATGGACTGTTTGACTAACCTGGCTCACGCCAGATGGATATGTGTTGTGTTGTCCTATCTGAGTTCTCACTATATCCATCTGGGACTTTACTCGCTGAAAGCGTTCGAGAAAAGGCGGGGCGTTTAGTGAAATACTTCGAGCTGATTGGGTGTGGGGCCTACCTTATTTGAGCTAGCCAATCACAGCAACAACTCGTAATGGTGTATCCAATGTCCGCGTGAGATAGAACAAGTACATGTCACACATACTGCTCTTCTATCAAAAAGAAATTACTCCGTATTTCTGCTGAAACCGCATCAAAAGCAGCAGAAACACGAACATCCACGGGAGCCGCCGTCTTTGTTTAGCTTGAATCAGACTCGGCTGCGGCACCGGGGAGCTAATGGCCCGTGTTAGCCCGCCCTGCTACAATGTGATTGGTTCAAAACCACACTGCTGTGATGTGATTGGGCTGGTCATCGCTTGGTTCGGACTCTCAAACCAATCGAGCCGGACGAAGGCCAGATGATTTATCTAGTGTTTGTGAATTCACAAATACCGCGAGATAAACCATCTGGCTGGCCAGGTTACTGTTTGACCATCCCTCAACAAATCACACTAGACTGAAAAGTATCACACTCACGCCTTTTAAAGCAGGTATAGAACTCTATTTAAAAGGTTTTCATTAATTTGACGAACAACAGAGCCGAAAAACAGCCGTTAACAAATCTGAGGATGTTTCTCATTTTTGGTGTATGCTTATGTTAGAGAGATTTGCAGATACATTGTGGACATTTGAGCTGCTAATTGCAAAAGGGTAATTTCGCTGCACCAAATATTGCTTTCAAAACCACCACACACTGTAGTTGCATTTTTGAACTCTGTCTGAGGCAAAGTCTTTGGTGTGGAGAATGCCCACTCAGCGTTAAAACCTTCTCTGTTTCATTGATGTTTGGGCCGGGCGAGCTCCTGCTGGGTCTCAGAGCAGCGGATGAGGGGAAAAGTTTGTGATGGTCCTGCTTTTGTCCTGACTCAGCGCTTCCACAGTGAGTCCGATCAAAGAGCAGAGAGAAGAGTAAGATCTGAATAATCATGAGATGAGCCGAGGTCGTGGATGCAATACATAAACACACTGTACTGAGGGTCCAGCAGGAGGATGTACAAGTCTGTTAGCACGACTGACTCACAGCAACAAGGTCCTGCACCAGCCACTTTAGATTTAATATTCGTAAACATTTGGTGATGGTGTCGTACATGAACGCAATGCAATAAATTAACCACTTTAATGTCACTGCCAATGAGTTATTCAAGAGACTACTAGAGAGTATATCCATGGTAACCTATAGCAACAAATGTCCAGTTCCAGGAGCAATGTTGTGTTGGAAGATTGTCAGAGAAACATAGACGACGGAATGATAATAATAGAAAAAAAATTAAGCTAAGAGAACAATAAAAATAGTGAAAAATATAAAAATATAAAGGCACGCATAAATATGTTTCATTATCAAGGACCACTGCCATTTACCATATAAGTATACATATTCTTTATCGAAGAGTTTTTCAAAATTTCTCACTATATCAGTTAAAAATATTCTGGAGCACATCCCAAACAAACATATTATCAGTGCTTTTCACAATGTTTTATCTCTTAGATGGGAGACTGCAAAATGATTTTCATCCAAGTAAATAATATATACTGTATCTGTATTTCTGTAAAAATGCAAAACGGATTTAGGTTTGTTCACTGGGAAAAAATGGTAATTTAATAATTTGCAAATGTTCATGTTGTCTAGCTTTTAATATGTATAGTGACTGATTTGCACTCTAATTAATTTGGCTTCATATTTGAATCTGACATTTTTCACACTGGTGAAAATCAAGGCTATTCTTGAATGAGATACTAATACTGAAATTCCATGGAATCAAATGAACGATGGTGATGAGACTCAATGTGGGGGTTCCATCTCAGCTACTGGTCCCTCTTTTAACTGGATAATAATAATAAGAATTTTTGTATTTATTTAACCTTTATTTAAACAGAAAAGTCCCACTGAGATTAGGTGATCTCTTTTTCAAGGGAGTCTTGTCCAAGAAGCTCCAACAACACAATCCCTCTTCATTTAAAAAAGTAAAATAAAAGCAACAGATTTTAAATAACAAATGATTATTGTTGGAAAGTGGCTATGGGACAGTTTTGAACCACACACGCGTCACTTTGAGTGTTAAATCTTTTGAAAAATATGAAGTAAATACAGACAAGTGGGAGGGGATAGGTGGTAGGTGAGAACGGGGATTTTCTGAGCACTTGAGCTCCAGCTGCAGAACAAAACAAGATTACTCAAACATGAATGAATCAATTCAAATATAACTTTGAGTAAACTATGATGAAGAAAGGTCATTATAACAAGGTTAAAAACGTAGAAAAGTGAATATGACATAACAGGTCTCCTTTAAAGTAAACTCTATAGTTAAAATAGTTACAGGTTAGTGATTGCATTTCCAGGTTTTTCAGAAGAGAGTCAAAATGAAACATATAGGCAAGAGTTAGGAGTTTAAAAACTCTCTGTAAAGAATTCCAATCTGTGGGAGCACAAAACTGGAAAGACACTTTTCCCTTTTCTGTTCTGACATTGGGAACAATCAGTGTGTAGCCATCCTGAAAATGCAATTGATGATGTTCATCAGGCCTACGCTGAAGATACACACTCAGGTATGAAGGAAGTATATCGACAAGTCCTTTGTTTACCAGTGTGTGAGCTGCTGTGTAGCTAGAGCAAGACGTCCAACACGAGAGTACAGGTCACAGTGATGGGTCTGTGCACCACAGTTTGGTATAAAGAAGGCTTCCGGTGACGGTAATGGTCTGGGGAACGCCCGAGCGTGGTCCCACCCACTGAACTCAGTTAACATTGTGGAGAGGTGCCTTTTTTGCTTTACCCAGAGGAACTTCCAGATACGAATATGAACAGCAATACATAATATATTACTAATCAGTGCGATATTCTTTAATGAGTCTTCAAAAAGTCAAGTTGAACATATAGAAATGCCCTTTACTAACTACTAAAACTAAAAATGTCTTAAAAACAAAAATAGTAGGCTATATTCTAAAAGCCTAAACTGAGTTTCAGTCGGCCATTTGTAAAAGTTCAAATGAAAAATAAAAGTTTGGGATTGTAAGATCATTAATTATTACCAAAATAGGTCTGAATAACACTGACACCAACAGCAGCTTTGTCTGAAACAAAGAGGATACATTGTCCCATGACTAGTAGAGAGGAAAACCTTTAAAATTCTCCCACGTGCAGCATGAAGGTGTGTGTCTTGTTTTGATCAGAAGTCATTTCCTGACATGACGTTTTGGGCAGCTCCACTTCCTCTCCTCTCTCTCTCTCTCTCTTCCTGTGTGTTGTTCTTTGCACATGGACATCATCCCTCTGCGTGTTTACAAAGACTAATTCAGCAGGAAGTGTTCTGATCCTGAGGGTTTAACAGTGCGGGCTTTGGACCAGTCAGCGACTCTCCCAACCTGACCTGTGACCTTTTTCCCATCAACAACAACCATGTGTCTGTCTGTCCATCTACCGTCACAAACATGAATCAAAGAAACTGAACTTTTTATGAACAGTTGTTGCTTAAAAGGTTAAAGAATGACTGAATAAGAAATTACAATTCAGACTGACTGGATGATTACATTTCAGACCCTCTGTGGCTTATGTGAAATATAAAAATTATATTTTTGGGTTGAAATGCATGTGCTTTTGCAGGACTAGTCAACTTTGCTTTTCTAAGGGGTAGAGACTTCTGGGTCGGAGGTTTTATTTTGATTCACACAAATATTTTTAACATTAGATCTGTTTTAACATTGTAAACTACTGCAGTAGTTCTCGAGACTTTTTTTTAAAGTCTTGCTCATTTCTTAGACTCTAGCACATTTTAACTGGTGGTTTCAAGGTTGCTTGGACTCGGTCTTGTCTTCTACTCCATGTCTGACATCGAGGCCACATTTTATTACCACCATGTTCTGCTAAAGCAAAGTAAAGTAAAATTACATTTTAAATCAAATACAATTTTAACAATAAACTACTGCTGTATTAGATTTTGGTGGGAGAAAAAAAAAAGATTTTTGGATCTAGAAACAAGAACTACAAGCAGGAGTGTCGGACTAGGGGGAGTAAATGGAGCTAGTTTCCCCGGGGTCCAGGGCAGAAAGGGCCCCCAAAAGCAGGTCATTTTTGCTTGTCACCTATAAAATGTAGCAAATGGACTTTGGCTAAAGAAAATAGCTGAGCAAAGAGAAATATTGATATATTATTAAATATATATATACAGTATATATAGCAGTTAAGGATTAAAATATTATAAGTAAGAGGTTTCACAGATTTAAGTGCACAAGTAGCCAGGGTTTGACACAAAATGATCAGTATAATAAATATGCATAGTCACAGGGTTTTGTCAAATTCTCAATCCAGCAACATTATGATGTGTCCGAAATGTTACAAGGGTTTTCTAAGTATATTTTTAGCGTATTTTAGACAAGTTTATAGTTTAAAACAAGTGTGTGTTTACAGCACTTTCCATTATAATCTTGCGGTCAGTTATGGCGATAAAAATCTTCAATTTGATCTGCTGAAGCTTGCAAAACCCTAATGGCAACAACTAGAAAATATGTGAGGAAAGTAGATTTTGAATAAATATATACATTTTCTAGAAGGAAATAAAACCCAAATTAATTGAAAAATAACTAGAGCAAATTAAATAATTAAAACACAAGATTATGTATTAGGGGCCCATCAACAAAGTTTGAACCCAGGGCCAGAATTTGTTGCTACGTCCCTGACTACAAGAATAGATACTAAGAATTGTTTAAGAATCTAACAAGAATCAAACCAATAACAAGACCATATACATTTTTATTGTTGATGTAAGATGAGTCGAGGCTGGATTTATTGTTGGAGAACCTGATATGGCTTTATGTTGAAGATCACTGAGGTATCAACATCAGTTATGAGGATCTTCAGTATCTAACCTTTTTTTTTCTTTAAATTAAAACATCCTCAGAATCCCCTTGCAGACACTGTAGGCTTTTGAATAGTCTCACCACTCCTTTAGTTGTGAGCCTGCCCCCGTGAATGTTAACTTTCTCTTTTGTAAAATTCCCCGTTTTCCTTGTTTCATCAGTTCCAGATTGTGACGTGTGGGCAGAGAGAAAAGCCCCAGTGTGATGTAAAGCCTCTTTGTGTCTCACTTTGGTGCATTGTCCTCCTACAGGCTCCAGTGTCGTCTCCCAGACTGTCCAACAGACTTCATCTGAACAGCCCACCTGAAAGACTAGATCCACTGACAGAGAGGAAACCTAGCCTATTCACACAGATCTTTGGAGACCATTTAATTGAAAATGTGAAATCATTTTCTACGATTAGCTGATATTAGATTTAATTGCAATTTATATTTAGTATAGTTATTTTGAATGTTTAGAAATATCAGTTATGTTTTTATCATAACACACATTGCTACTGTGTCGCCATAACATTGTATCTAAAGGACAAATACTGTATGTTCTATTCAAGGGCTGCAACAAGTTAATCGATTAATCACAACTAATCAGTTATTGAAATAATCATCAACTATTTTAATAACTGAACAATCCTTAGCTGGTCTTTATTTAGGTTTCAAAACACGTCATGTACTGTGAAAACTTCAGATTGTATAAAATTGATGATGATGAGCCATGAAAATAATGTTTCTTTATTGTTTTTGTGATGTAAACACTAGTTTCTACATCTCCAAAATGTTTAACAGCAAAAATACAGACTTAAATAAGCTGATATTAAAAGAACGCCTGAATTAGGTCAGATCTATTTTCTTTTAAGCATAATTTGACTTTCTTTTTGCAAGCAAGTTTTATTCTTATTTGAACTGTCTGTTTTCCATCTTCTACTGATATCTTAAAACAGTTAAAACCCACTCAAAACAAGGTTCAAATTTCAAGCACCTATTATCTTATTCAGACGGTATTTTTTTCTAGTGCAAGAGCTTAGATTTGGAGAAAAATTTGTTGTAAGTGACTCTTAACTAATTGATTAATCGAAAGAATTGTCCAACTAATCGATTCGAAAATAATCTATACTTGCAGCCCTAACGTATTCCTTGCATTGTTTCCTGTCTTTGTGCATTAGAACTTCAGTCATATGGATTTATCAGAATCTCCTATTAAACAAACGAAGGAAACATATGCTGTATTGACCTCTAAAAGTTTATGGACAGAGAACTTGCATAATTGTATTTTTAGCCTACTTTAATAAGTTCTGTATTATTCAATTAGCAAAAAGAGCAGAACAATAGTTGCTAAAAAGGTGACAGCCCAAAATCAGAGCTGAATGTGACTGTTGTGACCACACTAAGATTCAAAAGGATAGAGAGTGGATGAAGAGTGCCATCTGCTGGGCATTTATAATAGGGCTGGGCATTGTAAATGTAAATGCAAAATTAAATAAAATGTAACGATGCAAAAATAAATGTAGTTCTACATAATTTAAAACTTGAGTGAATTTTTCTTTAAGTAAAATGAGACTTGTTCTGTTGGCAATCAGATTCAAACCATTGAAAATCTACTCAAAACATGTCAAATGCCACTACTTCTAGGCACACATAGTCCTTAGTTTTTATTTAAGATAAAATATTTGTCAAAATAATCACAAAACTGCCGCAATCTCTCTCTTTTTACCTCATTATAAACCAGTTTTCCTGTATTTTAAAGTTTAAAGTTCTTTAAAGTCTGGTAGAACATACATTCAGACTTGCCTTGTCTAATGGAAAGTACAGCATCACTCATTTTATTTACTTGTAAATGAGCTCTTTTGTAGCATGTTTTTACTAAACGATATACTCGATAATACATTTTTGCATAACTTCAAAACAACATTCACGATATTATCTAAAATTCGATATATTGCCCAGCTCTAATTTACAAGTGTTCTCTTATCGTCTATTTTCATAAATCGTATTTGAATTGATTCCTGCATGTTTGAGTCATCTTGTATTGTCCTGCAGCTGATGCTCAAAGCGCTCAGAAATCCCTGTTTTCACCTACCACTTATCTCTGCCCACTTGTCTGTATTTACTGGTGTTTACTCAAACACAAAAAATCTGATTCTAAGCAAAACATGTATAGTTCAAATTGTAGAGTAGCCACTTTCTAACTATATAAACAAGTAGTTAAAAGTCATTGCTTGTTACAATTAAAATTTTCAAAAGGTGAAGCTTAGCAGTTGGAAGTTAATGAACCTGATTATCTACAGTTTTTTTTTTTTCTAAATGTATAGAAAAAAGCACAAAAAGTTTTCTTTGACGCTTGAGCAAATTTGATTAATAAAACTAAACGATTGCATGGTTTTCATATTTTCAAAAGTATTTTTATTTTTCAACCTCAATTATAAAAGTAAATTGTTTACAAACAATTTAAAATACAGATGATTTTGGGCTCATGGAGGGAAAGCTGAAACAGTGCTAATGCTGGTGATGTATTTCAGACGTTTTGGCTCAAACTCAAACCTGAATCTTTCCTTTTTGATCATTCTTCAGGCCAGTTTAGCTCCACTCGGAGAAAATGTGTCAAAGATGTTCTTGCAGCCAGAGGACAGTGTTGAGGAAGCAGTCTGTTTGAGTGTCCACACGAGACAGAGAGTGGCCGTCTTCAGGGAACCACAGCAGTCTGCAAAGATAGGCACTATGACATCATGCAATAAGGACTAAACCTACCAAACATCTGGAGATTATTGAACAGGTTTTAAAAGTCCTATATTACACATTAAGTTGACTTTTGCATGTTCTTACCAGAGCAGTTTACTTTCCCACATTTAACTGTTTACATACCGTAATTTCTGCCCTATTGAGCGCACCTGAATATAAGCCGCACCCACTAGATTTAAGTAAGAAAAATTATAAAGTACATATATAGACCGCACTTTTTAATAGTAAGTCTATGAGAATCTGTAATTTTGCTGCATTGCCTTATAAGCTGCAGTGTTCAAAGTTTCTGAAAAAAGTAGCGGCTTATAGGCCAGAAAGTACGGTAGTCTACAGTTTTCCAATTAATGCAACTTAAAACAAACATGTATTTATTTTGAGGCAGTCAACTGATTTTGTAATTGAATAAAGAACTGGTCTATTTATAGGGTCCAAACCATGTCATGAGCTGATAAAAGAGGTTTTATAACTCAGATAAACAACAGTGACAAATTTAGCAAAAACTCTTATACGCGTGATGTTTGCGTTCTAAACAACTTGATTGCCCAACTAATCTATTAGCAAAATAATTGTTAGTTGCAGCCCTAATTTATTCAAAGTATGCGTGACAGGTTTTTATAATTTTCAAATATTAACCTAATTCAGTAGATTAATAGTAAATTTAGATAGACATGATGAAACAAGTTTGCGAACAGAAACACAAGAAAGATTGATACAATTATATGATTCTGTGAACATAAACTTTACAAAATAAGTGTGTTCTAGTATTTTTTTATTTCTCAGGTAAAATGGTTTGTTACATTGCCGTTTTGGCCCAATTTATGGCATGATTGCTAGGCTATTCATAGCGTGATGTAGGGCTGGGCAATATCGTGATAAAAATCGAATTGTGAGCTCATCTTTGTGACAATCTGCTTTTTTCATGAAATCGTCATATCGTGCATTCCCACAATCTTTTTCAAAGTTTCTTATACATTTTGAAGGTTGTGGTTTTTTTGGGGCTGCACATTCAAGTCATAAAAGTGGTGAATTTTTCCATGTTGCAAGTTTGATTTACAAAAATATATCCATTATGACTGAAACGTGGATTCTTAGCATATTTTCTTGATTAAAATATGCCAAAATCATTAAGAAGCAACACACAACGCTGAAATTAATCTTTTTTTTTTTAACTTTTTATTGAAGGGCTGAGGTTGCTTGTTTTGGGATTTATTTTCAAAGGCCTGATCACTTGTTTCACTCTGAAAATCTGGCAACAAGACAGACTTTGACAGCTGGATTTAGGAATTGAAAAGTAGGTACTAGATTGTACCTCAAAGGCAAAAAAAAAAATTAAAAATAGACATTAATCGTGATAAAATCGAAATCGTGATCTGATTCCAAGAAAATTGTGATACCTTTTTTTTTTGCCATATCGCCCAGCACTAGCGTGATGTACAACATTTTTGATTTTAAAAGATGACTAAACTGCAATGAAATTTGAAAAATGATTAATGAAATCTTAAATATTAAGATTTTAGTTTTATTTTGGTCAAATGAGTAGTTCAACCAGTTGTAGGCACTTTAAGTATATAAGAGTATATTGTATGTAAAATCTAGTAGTAGCTTTCAGAAAAGGAACCATTTGATTAAAACTAAAAAAACAAACATTAAAAAAGTTTAACAAACTCACACACTGTTCTACCAAGCCTCACAGTATTTCAAAGCAGACTGACTTCAAACTTCTAAAAGCCTTTATTACCTGACTGTTTTTCCCCGGCTCTTCAGAGTTCTGTACAGCTCCAGGCCCTGGTGAGGAGACACTCTGCGGTCTTTGGCCCCCAGCATCAGCAGCAGGGCACACTTCATCTACACACATGTACAAACACTTTCACGTTCACTTTCATATTGTTCGGTGTTAGTCAGTTAGTTAATTCACTTGAAGTTGATGCCAAACAACTCAATTTTAGTTTTATCTGATTATAACACATTCTGCCATGTTTTCCTGAGAGTCCTTTAAACAGCATACTTAAAAAAAAAAAGCATTAAAAAATAATTACGCCTTTGGAAGTATTGGAAATCACAAAATGTCAAGGGATGAAATACTTATTACTTTTCCTGATACATCACCTGGTTTTATTTCACTTTGTTTGCTCCACAGTAGGAGGGGACTTGTTTACCAATCGCTGCTTTTTTAATACTTTTGTAGTCCAGGAAGTAGAGAAAAACATGTGTAATTTCTGAGGTAAACTTACCAACTAAAAGGGAAGATATCACATTCTAAGGTAATATTTGAAACAAGGTCAAAAGAAGAGTCTGCTAACTCAACGCAGATTGGTTCTGGCAACACACTGCTTTGCTGCTGTTCACTGATTGGACGATTGTACTTCCTTTTTAGGGATCACACTGCTGTTTTTACCCTCAGCCCATCCTTTCATCCTCTCCTAATGCTTTTGCAGGAGAAATCAGAATGTGGCTTGAGTTTAGGGAGTTAGCTTCACCATCACCAGACCCTGACCTTAGGCGCGTGTGTGATGGGAGACCTCTGCAACATGGTGGCCAGAGCTTCAGCTGTGGGAATCTGCTCGTAGGAGAAATCCAAACCGACGCTGCTGTATCGCCTAGAAAAAGAAAAATGTATTTCCAGTAAAATATAATTTCTCTATATCCAGTGTATATTACCAGTCGATGATGTCGCTGGTGCCCAGGAGAGTGGCAGCGTTCACCACAGGGTTTCTCACCGCGCACGCTCTGTAAACATCTGGGAACTGACCAATCAGGTGACAGGACAGAAACCCGCCGTGTGAACCGCCGAAAACTGCCAGTCGCTCGGGGTCAAGGGTCGGGTCAGTTTGGAGGGCAAACTGAACGGCTCTCTGGTAATAAGAGTATGCCATTTAAATAATCAGTTTTAACTGTTTATGTATTCAATTACGCTGATATTTAAATTTTTCTTTGATGGCAAATGTGACCAGAACAAAACGTACTTGGACATCTCTAACATCTTGCTGTCCAATGTGTCCAATCAGAGACAATATGCTGTCCTGTCCAAATCCTGTGGACCCTCTGTAGTTCACTGCAAGAAAAGAACATGATTATTGACTGTCTGATTGAAATATAACACATTTTAACAAGTAATTTGAGTGTTGCAGTGTATTATTATTTGTCAATTTGTAGCTCCTTCTGTAAAATTTTTTTGTTTTCAATATGGTTGCTATGTCATATTTACTGGACAAAAGACAGGGTTTCTGCAGGGATTGAGAGGTCTAATCTAGACTTTAAGACCACAAAACATACAAATTAAAACCTAGTTGTGAGTTATGACCATGGTTCATTATGTTTTACTAAAAGATCAGTCTAAGTATGAAGCCAAAAACAAACAAAACTAGACCATTTTTATCAATATCGGAAACTGTACATAGTATGTGCTTGTAATTGTATGGTTGTTTTACTCTTACCCATTAAAACAGCCAGTCCCAGCTGAACCAGACCTGCTGTGGTGATGTTCCACTCGGCGGGGAACTGAGAGTGAGGGCCTCCTGTTCAAAACATCGTCAGATCGACATTAAGGAACAAAGTAGTGGTTAATGACTGTGTTAATACTTTTATAGACGGTTACCATGAATGAAGACAACCAGAGGTAGTTTGGTTTTGCCCTGAGTGGATGGTTTCACCAAAATCGCACCAAAGTCTAGACCAGCTGTAAAAATGGACCAGAGAAATAAGAAACAGCTTTAGAAAGTGACGAAAGAAAGTTAGTAAAATATAATTACTGTATTTGGCATTGTCCTCGTCAGGTGAGGTCGGACATCCATCACAGTCCAGGGGAAGTCGAACGTGCTCAGAGGAGGCTGCAGAGTTTCCAAGAGACTATGTGACCATCTGGAGGCAGGAATCCTACTCTCTGTTAGTGACAACAGACAATCCAAGCATTTAACTCCAGTTCTGGACAGGCTAGCAAGAATTAGTGAATGTGCAGAGACTAATCAACAATATTTTACTAGAATAATTTCATATTTCACAGAGAACTGTAATGAAGTTTTAATGTGAGGTTTTTAGTATTCATCCTTTAAACTACCGTATGTTGTACATTATTGCTTCAGGATTATACCAATAGAAAATAAATAAATCTAAACTAAATGTGCAGTGAGTAGTACCAGTGTGGGCGGAGTGTTAGGGCTGGAGCAGCAGACCACCAGCAGGTCTCTGTGGATGGTCAGGAGCTTCCAGGAGCCAAACACCCTCAGACCAGCCGACATATCTGTGGATCAACAAATGAAGATTCTGCATAAACCTGTAAGCAAACCCAGTGCACAGTTCATACAGGTAGTTGTATGCAGTTTATTCTCTGCTTACACGTGTATAGCTACAGTAATTACTTGTTACCACTGGTCGAATGTTGACTAAAACATCAGTTGGAGCATAGTTATATCCAAGTACTTTAACTTTGTGTGGTGTTTAGCTTCTGTCACAAACTGAACAGTGATTAGGAGAGATGTAAAAACACTTTTTTGTATCTCAACTAATAATTGAGGTTTATTAGGTGTAAAGTACTCTAACAAGAGTATTCTCACTGCCTGACAAACTTGACGGTTAGTCAAGTACATCCAAAATGCTTATAAAATCAAATCGCAATATTAAAAATAAAGTTTTAATTATTTGTTAATGTTTCAAAAATAGAGCTATGATTTAAACATGTGCAGGCAAAATATTTTTTGCGAGAATGTTTTAACCTAGATTACATATAAAGGCTATCTTGTCCTTTTGTTCACAATGAAATTATTTATCCAAGTCGATAATCCAGTCAGGAAGCTGACTAAACTCTTTGCTGTAGGGACCAAATTGTATGGCTAAAAGCAAAAAAGAGCAGCAAATGGCAGTGGAGTAGAAGCACATACTACATAACCCAGGGGTCCTAACTTGCGGCCTGGAAACCAAATGCGACTCTCAGGATAATTTTATCCAACCCCAGGGATAATTTCTGATTAGTACTGATAGTAGCCCCTCAATAATTAATGAAGATTAATGATTTAATCACTTTTAGAGTACCATTAGAGCCCGAATGCACCTAAAATGCACTGAAATACAACAGACTGCATATAGTTTGTCCAAAAATGTTCCTGGGGAGGACAGTCAGGCCATAGTTACCCACTTCTATTTACCTTTTTAAATTGACATGGGGAACCGTACAGTAAATATATAAAACATTTACAACTGACTTTGCATTAGGTTTTATAGAGCCTAATAACCACTTTTAATGTAGAATATATCATAATCAGTCCTATATTTAAAAATGCGGTCTTTCACCAGCTGTAAATTTGAACATTTCCAATTGAGCTTGAGATCCCTGTCATCAACAGTCATAGACATTTTTGGAAGCTTGAATGAGGAAGTGTTGCATGATTGGTATGCTTCTTTGCTACTTTACAATGCTAAGAATAGTACCTTTATTTTGCAATGGCTCCTGCTCATGATTGAGATGAGGAGGCGGAGGAAGAGGAGGTTCAGGTAAAACAGAAAGTGATGAGACAAGGAGAGGAGGAGAGAGCGGAGAGAGAGGAAGAGGAGAGGGAGGGGAAGGAAAGAAGGAGCTAGGAGGGAAGGGAAGTGAGTTAGGAGACGGAGGAGGAGGGAAGGACGTGAGGCTAAGGGACGAAGACAGAGAGGACGAAGGGGTAGGAGAAGAGAGAGGAAATAAGGAGTTAGGAGGAGACAGAGGAGCTAAGGAAGGAGGCTTACTATCAGACAGACAGGAGATATTCTGGGTTCGCCTGTCCACGACAAAGATGTCCTAGAGGAACAAAGGTTAACAGACAGTTACTGTCACGCTGATCGGCGAATTGAAAATTACTATTAATTTTGGTGAATGTAATGCTAAAGTAAATAAAATGTATTAAACGTATTTCACCTAATTTAAAATGCATTTTTGGTTTAAAAAACGTACCTAATTTCATTTATTGTAATGTGCTGATTTAAAATACAGTTTAAAATCTTGGTTAAAACTAAAGTTAAGACTTGTGTTAAAATTTGTATTTTGGTAAAAGCATTTGTTAAAAATGTTAAAACTTAAGTTAATTTGTATACAAGCTAAAAGAAGGGTAAAACTATTTAAAAACACGTATTAAAAACAAGAATAATTACATGTAAAAAAAATCAAAAACAAATTTTATTTATTAAAACTTTTCAAGTGTAACCTAAGAGTTTTGATTTACTTAACACTCACCTGGTTAACTTATGTTTAATAATTATTATACTTACTCTTTGGTTTAACCTGCAAATTTATATTTGTTTATTTATGTGTTTTGTAAACTTATTGTTTAATTTATTTCTATCTGTTCTGGTTGTTTAAAGGTTTTTCACCTGCTGCTGCTTCAACTGGTCAATAAAGAAAATAGTTGAAAGAGTGAAATCCTGTGTCCAAGTCCTGTGTCCCTTTGCAAGTGTGGGAGATGCACGCAATTTAAAAGTACACTTGACAGTTACAAATGTGTTTATAGCAACTGTTGCCATGAAAAAATAGAATGCATAAGTTGTTCATTTAGTTTATAATGATACAAGAATTATAAACAACAAATGTAATTTAATTTAATGAGAATAAATGTTTAATGAGATTAAATATAGCAACCCTACAAAATCAAAGATAAAACATCATACTTAGATTTAGAGATTAAACTGGACATTTCCATTAATGGTACAGTTAATAAGGGGACACACTAGATAGAACATTGCTCCAGGCTTTTCTCTCTTTGTCTCTTGCAGAAAAGGTCCTACACACTTCTTCTCTTTGATTTTGCTTTGTCTCCTCTTTTTTCCATTCTTCAAAATTTTGATGGTCCAAAATATTAAAATGTACATTGAATCAATCATATTTTTGGCTCACTTTCTCAACTGGCAGCATTTATTTACCTGTTGTTATGGTGATAGCCACAGAGCAGTGATTTGGAATGTGATTTGGCTGTTGCCTGAACTACCTGTGCGTTATGCATTCTTAACGCACGGCAGTTAGCATTGGCATTCTCAATGACCGTGGTATAAAAATTCTTAAGGCACATGTTTGGAAAACTGGGCTCTATAACACACTACCATTCTACTAAATTTAAATATTTAATACCAACATTTAAGTACCAACATTGAGTGTCAACATTTGCCCTAAAAATTAGGACTTTGCTAACAATATGTTGATAGATGTAACTTGATTTGTCAGTGCAGTACCTTCCAGTTCTTGTGAGCGCTGCTGAAGACTATTCTCTGACTGTCCTCAGACCAACAGCAGGAGGGCAGTGACTCGTACACACCTGCAAATCCACCTGCAATGGAGTCAGGAAATATGCTGGCTTTTAAAAGTAGAGGTCCTACAATGTCATTTTATTTGTGTTCATATTTCAGTTTTTTTTTTTTTTTCTGATTTCATTTTTTTTTTTTTTCTTCTTAGTTTATTCTTATATATACGTGATCTCCATTTCATTTTTTCTACTCTTTCGAAATGATTCAAGTTAAACTAAATGTATGCAAAATGGAAACATGTGAAACCGACCAGTGTCTTCTCCATTCTGTGCTCTGTGGACGATGTCAATAAGGGTGGAGATTTTATTGCTCTTGATGTCCAACTGTAACAAACACAATCAGACATTTATTTAAATATGACATTGTTAATCATGAATATGATAGAACATAGGCAAATACCATTTGCATCTTGAGGCACTGAGCGTGAGGCCCAAATACTTTTCCCTGAAGGAAGACTAAAGCAGATCCATCTGGACTGAGGCGAGGACTCAACACGGACACATTCTCCTCTGACAAACGCTCTGGAGAAAACCAAGAATGTTGGTTTTAAATTACTTAAGAGGATAGTAAAAAAGATACTTAAGAGATAGTAAAAAAGATACGCACAATTTAAAACTACCATGAAAAGGGAAATAGATTTAGCCCACACTTTATATAGATTATTTTGATTACAAGTTAATTCTCACCATAGTGTCCTGCCAAATCAATCTGAAACAGTGCAGACCTACACATTGACAAACAGAAAAGAGGATTAATGGTAAATACAAAACTCTACAAGGCTTTTGTTTACCTGCGGTTGGAGCAGAACTTGAGTCCGAGTCTGTAGGGCTCATGATACCAGCCAACAAAGAAAATACTTTCACCATCCAAAGACCACACTGCCTGCACAGAAAGGTTAAAGAAATAATTACATTTTATTATTTACATGATCACACAAGTTTCATTTTCTTTTCAGATGAAATGAAAAGAATATAAATGTTTAGCTCAATAGAATTTCTTTGTTTTTTGGTAGCTAGCAGAGATACAGCTAATGCAATCTTGTATTAAAACAGCAGACATCATATCATTAGGTAACTGTGTAACAGCCTGTGAAAATATGTATCAGTAATGTGAATGTCATTCACTGTGTAACTAACAACTGTTTAAAGCTGATCCTAGATCAGCAGTGGTATAGGCATTCCTGGTATGCAAGGATTTCACAGGAATGTTCTTACATTTTAAAAGGTCAATTTAACCCTTAAACTACTCTTTTGTCTAAAAGGCCTGGTGCTTCCTTAACATCTTACACATTGTACTATCCTATATCTACATTCTCTGAACAGCCTGTTATATAGTACTTATATATAGACAAGTACAATAAATAATGTTCAGTGTAATGTCCACATGGTGAACGTACCTGTCCAGGGGAGACATCAGCTGGAGCTTCAAGGACGGTGAGACAGCCTGTCCTCAGGTCCACACAGCTCAGGACAGGGACACTCTTATTGGACAGTGCCTCTCCCCAGTCCTCACGATACACACTACGGTCCTGAAAACAGACAAAACACTTTCACTACAGACGTCAGAGCAATAGAAATTTACAGCTCTACGTATTTTTACACACTGCAATTCACCACCTTCACATTTCCTGAAGCGTTTGGTGAGTCTATTTTTTTCTCAGCAATGTACAAGAGTTTGTTTTCACATCGCGACCAGGACAAGCAGCCAAAGTGTGCTAGAAATATACAACAAAAGTATTAAACAGTATTGCATTGACATTATACATTTGAGTTAGCTTGGACCCCAGTATAAAAACCCAAATATTTGTCTCATCTCACTGTCATCATAGACTCGTCCGTGTTTGCTTAGAGCTGTGAGGTTAAGGCACTTTCTCAGGCCACGTTCATCCCAAACCTGGAACAAAACAAACTAAGAGATGTAGCTGTTTCCTTATTATTTTTCTTAAACATGTTTTTTTCTACCTCGAGAAGCTGATGTCCACTTGTTTCTTTGATAACTGCTCTGAGGCCTTGGACTGGAGAGAATGAACTGAGACATCTGGGGAAAAAAAGACATGATATTAATAATATTTACATTTATCTAAAGGTTATGAAGTTATCTTATCTAAGGACACAATTTACATTCTAAGTAGTGACTATTTTGGTGAGGGTGTTTCAAATATGTCCTTTACCCTGATATCTGCAACAAAATATATTTGTATTCTGAAAATCAAATCGGTTTTCAGTACCTTGATTGTTAGTCTATCTGTGACCTAAAGTGTATTTCGATAATGTTTAATTTCATGTGTGTTCGTGTGTGTGTTTAGATCTCTAGTTTGCATTTGAGCTGTTGACACTTACTCTGCGTTTTGAGGAACAGCCGGTCCTGGGGGAAGGGCAGACTGGATTTTTTGGTTTTCTTCTATGAGCAAAATCCATCTCTGACACAAACTGAGCCTGGAGCCTCGAACAAGCTCAGTCTGAGTCCACTCTGAACAGCATACCAGAGAAATCAATCAATCAGTCAAACAACTAAAGTGCACTTAAAAGGTTAGACGACATTTTTCAGTAAAACACAGTGAGCACACTAAACAGTTGTCCTTGTTTTCACCCAGTTTGGCTGTTTTGATGAGGTTTATAATTGTGTTTTGTCCAACAAATATGACATATGTAGAGAGAATTTCACAATTGTTACCTAGCAACACATTGCAAATGTATAGCATAATCTATATAAATGATACAAAATGACATATAATAATATTTTGTAACACTTTAATTGAGATAAATGATTGCTTGAACTCTGAGGAAATGATTTGATGACAAGTGGAGGAATTCTGTTTTCCAACTCATAATACTTTCTGAAATTTTTAATCTTTACGTGTTAATTTCTACAAAATTTGCAATTTAATTGCTGCAAAACTATGATAAATATTTACTACAAGGACTAACAAATCAAACTAAGTCAATTTTAGAAAAATGTTATCATTTATTTTGACTTTAAGAAGTGCCCTGCTATTTCTTAAAGAGCTGGGGGAATTATTAATTCATTCATTTATTTATTTATTAAATGTGTGTGTTTGGGTGAGGGAGTGGGTCTGACCTACACAGCTCTTCATCTTTTATCAAATTCAAATTTGTATGAAAAAGTCATGTAAGTCACAGTATGATTCTTTGGGATGAGAGGTGCTTTGTCATGGAGGTGAACTTGTTTTATTTTCATATACTGTATATTTATATCTGGAAAAATCAGTTCTAAAACTGTAAATGTAGCCAAAATCTCCAAGCATGTGAAACTAGTGACCTGCCAGAGGGTTTGTGAGATGAGTTAGAAAAGTTAGAATTTGTATCAAACAAAAGAAATGATTTCATGTGTTTTGACAAAGTCCAAAAACCCAAGCAGCACTTGAATGCAGATGAGAAGGTTGAAATGTGTTCTGTGCATTTCTCACCCGTGTTGACGTCGTAGAGCGTCTGTCCGTTCAGCTTCTGCTCTTTGACGTGCGCTCGAACCGGGACCGCAAGTGCGCACAGGTCCGAGTACAGTCCCGTGATCCTCGTGGGGTCCATCACGCACACTTGCACGCTTTCACGCACACACAAATGTTAGTATTTACTAGCAGACTGCAGCTCGGATTACGACTGCTGCAGCAAGAAAAACAGGGCGCCTGATAAGAATCTCCTTGTGACTGCATGAGCTTCTTCAAAAACAAAGTTAAAATGTCGCAGTGTAACACTTTCCATTCACACGAGTCTATTTTTAAAGTGAACTGCTTCTTTAAAGTTGAGCAAAAGCGTCTGAAGTGTGGCCGAAGGTGCGAGCTCGTCCATGTTGGATAGACCGTACCACTGCAGCTTCTAAAAAGGGGTGTGGTTTTACCAAAAGGACGCTAGATGGGGGTGTTTAACCACATGCTTCCGAGTACTCTGTTTTATTGTGTTTTTTTTCTACTCCGGAGCCGATCTATTTCTATTACAAAGCGTTTTACTTCTGATCAGGATTCACGCAATACGGTTCAGAGCTCCAGTGGCGCAATCGGTCAGCGCGCGGTACTTATAAGACAGTCACCTGCAGAGTGATGCCGAGGTTGTGAGTTCGAGCCTCACCTGGAGCACGACTTATTAACATTATAGCTTACGTACTTATTGAGTTCTGGATCTATTATGATTGAGTGTCAAAGCAAGAGAAAAGTGACTTATAGGAAGTATGTAATCGTAAAAAGCTGAATTAAATACGTTGAGCAAAGGACTATGTCAATATTAACTGATTTATAACTTGTGCAAATAAAATGAATGTTCAGAGGTTTTAGGACTAAAAAAGAAAATCATATTCAGCCATGCATATGAAGTGCTGGACCATATTGACAAAAATAAATATTATTTATTTTATTTTTAAGACAAACTGAAATTCACTTTTTAAATTTAAACATACCTATATTTGAATTGTGAAACTTAAATATTAAAGTTTTCACTTCTTTATTGTAACCCGTTTTTACTGCAGCACATATTACATTTTGATTTTCAATAATTGTCCATTATAAAAACTGATGCCAATTGTGAACTTAACTCATATAGGAGAAGCCTAAATGTTTCTTCAAGAAATGATATTGGTGTACGTAAATTATTAGCGTAATATCCACCTCCTCTGTGTGTAAAGACAGGCTCATGAATTGGCTTAATTAAAAGTTACATACACATATAAAAAATAAATTATTAGACAAGAAAAATTCAGAGGACACAGCATGCACTATCACACCTTCTGTTTCCCCGTCCAAAATAAGATTAAAAAATAAATAAAGCATGTCTAAAATAAGTCAGCTCAGACTATGTAGAACAGGTGTAATTCATTTTTTATTGATTCAAGTTGCACACATTTCCACATAGGCCTGTCCTTCTGTAAACCGGACAGACCGAGTAAACAGCACCACAGCACCGCCCCATATCTTAATAAATTAGGAGTAAAACACACTTCTCTCCAGAAACAATGTTTAAAACTGATATCTTTTGTCGGAAATTCATCCGAGTACAAAGAATATAGCTTCTTAACCCCATTGGAAGTCTCCTATAGATATAATTTATTTTAAAAAGTTAAATAAACTTTCACATCACACTTCATTTTTGGCAGGTTGACACATGGCTCTGGTCTGAGATAGTGAACTAGAGTAATGTACAAACAAAAAAACAGATCCAAGAATGAAATAACTGGAGCAGTAATTCTCGAATAGTTCATCAGGGAGTCAGAAAAATGTTATAAATTGACATAATAACTACTTTTAAAACCCAATACTTCCTTATGTTTACTTCAGTGTAGTAAAGAGTCTAGAAATACAGATACATTTGCCTAACTAAATCATTTGGGCCCTGAAACTTGAGAAAAACTGCTCTAAATAATAAATGAGAAGACATGATAAGTGCGATATGAAAAGGCAATGACTGAGAGAACAGTAGCAGCAGTTGTAAATATTGTAGAAATAGTGTTTAGACTATACATTCCCAGATAAAAATGCAAGTTACATGATACTGGTAGAACTGTGAAGGCACTGTAATACCAACTTTAGCCTTGAGGGGTCAGTAAAGGAACATTATTTTCTGTTATCAAATATAAAGGTTTTTTTTATATATATAGATCTATAATTCTGTCAACTAAAGTAGGATTTATCCAGGCATTGAATTTATATAAAGATGTGGTTTCTTATTTGAAATGCTAAAACTTTACAGTGAAAAGGTCTGGACGTTGCCATAGAAACAGCGCCATATTATGCTGCGTTCATGTGGTCTCGGGTGCTCTTGTTTCCGAGATGAGAGATAAGGTTCTAACTAGTTTGCATTCATGTGCTTTTTACTTCGGAAAATTGGGATGTTGTTAAGCATAATAAATTATTAAATGACAGCACTTTTAACAGAGGTTAATAGAAATAACAGTGAGATCTGATGCTAGCTGTCAAAACTAACGTTTAAGGTTGTTAGTATTTATTTTCTAACTGATTTTCATCAGTCTCCATGTGTCAGTGATGTCAGGTGCAGAGCTCGGGCAGCTCCGTGTGTCCCGAGTTACCGAGCAGTTGTACCGAGATGTTTGAGCGTTCATGTGCATTTTTCAACTTGGAACAAAATTTTCCCGAGTTCCCGAGGACCACATGAACGCGGCATTAGTTGGGACTGAAAACCTGAGCGTGAAAGTGTGATTTTGTTAAAACCTTGGTCCATGTCGTGGTTGGGTTTTTTTGAAGGCATTGTGTGAAGTCTGGCTAAGGCGTGATTCCAGAGAGAAACTGGACTGAAGCGTAAAAGCCATGTTGGATAGAGACAGAGACAAAGAGAGTCCGAGTTTGGAGGCTTAAGTTCCTTCTTGACTGTTTTCCTATAGAGTATAAGTGGTCGTGTTCGAAGGTCACATGACATCGGCGCGTTTGTCCCTCGATTTGTTCCTCAGTTTCGTCCGGGCTTTGAAGGCAGCAGCGTTGAACAAATGCTAGAGGAAAGGGAAAATAAAGAAATTATGCATGTAGAAATAGTTAACAAGCAGCACTATAAAAAAAGCACCTGGTTATTGTATTTACCTTCTCAAAACGAGAAATCTTGTTGTTTCTGACAGTGGGGTCTAAAATGAGAGGAGCTCCCAGGCCAAAGATGTCCCTCAGGAGTGGGTTGAACTGAGAAATAAAATAAGACATGTTTTCAATTAAGCATGCATTAATCAAGATATAAGGCATAAAGTATAATGGTACAACAATTCATTATCTAATCTAGACTAAACATTATATTTACTCTTGATATTTCAAACATAAAAGACATAAATAAATACAAACATAGATACAAACAGTAATTAAATAGAAATCATAATAAATATTAAAAAGAATACTTCCACTGTTTCTTTATGTCAATATTTATCAACAAATTAAAAAAAAAAAAAGTTTTTAATTGCTTGGTACAATGAGTTATAAAACTGACTGGAGACTGTTGCCATGACAACCAGTGTGTTGGCAAGTTTAAGGTTAGAAAAACTAAAAAAAAAGTTGAACAATTTTCCAATTAATACTTTGATAATTTGACCTTTTCATTGGTGTGCTAATTGATATTTATGTTTTATCAAACTATGTGAAACAATCTTGAGAAACATGTTAATTTGATTTTAGATAATATACAATGATTAATGATTGTGTCCATAAAGTGTAATAACACACAAATGCATTTGATTTTGTAATTTTCTTTCCCAGACAATCACCTTAATCTACGCTTTTGAATCTAGGTATTCATTTGTTTTGTTTTAATGCTGTTTTCAAAGAATTCTGCTGCTCCATTGACAAGAGAAGTTATCCTTTCTCTAATGATTAGAGGTTAGACATTATTTGCCTGTTCTGACCTGTAGATGGTGCCTGACTCCAGACACCAGTATTTCTTTAAAGGCATCATAGATTCTTCTTCTCATCCAGCTGTCGATGTAAACACTTTCCACACCAAACGGATCTTCTCCTCGGAAAATTCCTCGTTCTACAGAAGCAAGACCAAAAGCAGGTAAAACAACTGACCACTTTTACCCATCGTCAGCGTGAAGAAGAAATAAATGTACTCTAAATAGTGCAGTACTTCTCGGAATATGGACCGCTGTTTCCGCCGGTCGTTTTTGGCTCTGTGCTTGTTCCCGTCGGTGGCTAAACTTTTCAAGGATTCGCATAAACTGTCACTATCTTCTACCTCAAACTCCTGCAAAAAAAAAGACAAAACGTGTAAAACGACTTCCTGGTCCAGCGCAGAACTTTTATGCAATATTCTGAGTTTTTGTACCTCATCAATGTCTCGTCCGAGCTCAACCAAGAGTGCGATTGTTTCTCCTACTGCGATCCTGTAGTTTACGTCTGGGCTTTGAAGGCAGCACTGCAGTTTGGGGATGTGGCTTTGGAAAGACAAAACAACAAGCTCATTATAGTTTGTTTTGTTTAATGGCTATGTGCTGAATGTTTCCTAAACTCACATATCCAGTAGTGAGTTGATTTTGGAGGCTGGGCACAGCGTTAGCAGCAGAGCCCAGGCCTGTAGAGCCGCCGTGTGCACAGCTGGAGCCCCAGGTTTCACAGTGGGCAGGTTTCCCTCTCTGTTAGGATAGGACGCCATGAAGACTCCTTCCAGAAGGGACAGAGTCTGGATCAGGTCCTGGGGAGATCACAGTTAGATTTGAGTAAATGGATTAAAATGACTGTGTATCATGAAATAAGAGTTTTAAACCACTACCTCTCCATCTTCAGCAGCAGAAACATAGCAGCACATCCCCAAAGCTCTGGCACACTGGAACACATAACATTGAGTACTATAGATTTTAAAAGATATTTTTACACAAAAGGTTTTTATGTTGCACTCACACTTTGCCTGGCGCTGAGGCTGGCTCCTGTATCAATAAGAATACTGGTAAGAACAGGTCTGAGGATTTTAAAGCCCTCCTCGGCCTCGTCTCCTCCTCCCAGCTGGATGCACAACAGAGAGAACAGTGTGGCTGCTGCTGCCTGCTCCTCAGCGCCTCCTGGACAAAAGTTTCAAAACCAAAGTTACCTTTTGGAATGACTACCAAACAAATGTTTTTTATCCTGAAATTACACCTTTTATGCAAAGATCATCAAACGTGTTTTTGTTGGTTTAACATACACCTAGCAAGACCTATAAATGTTTAGTAAATTTATTTATTTTATCAGACAGAGAACCTGAAGCCTTAACCTCACTCTGAGTTCCACACAACTTTAGGATGAAATATAGACTTTGGATATCAAAATTTAAGACCACGTGCACATTTTAAAAAAGTTTAGTTTTGTGACAAGAAAAAAATATCTAAGGAAAAAAAATGATAAATTACAGTATAATAATACAAGTAAAAGAGAGAGATTATCTTTTGTTGTATTGACCTTTCTTGAGACTCCTCTCGAGGCAGTCGCTCACAGTGAGTCTTCGCTCAGTTAAAAACTCGTACAATAATCTGGAGGAGAAGGCAAGTCTTAGGGACTCCAGGGCGGCCAGGCGGGTTTTAGCACTGCACACAAAAACATGTATTAAATATAAATACTTTAAATACAAACATGTTCACAAAACTCCCTTTATGCACACTCACCTTTTGTCCATTAGGTTGTCTATGCACTGTTTGAGTTTGTCTTCAGTCTCCTCCTGAGCAGTTTGTTCATCGACTGTCTCATTTCCTGATCATTAAAAACATGTCATTAAAATCAAAGCATGATTTGATGCTTTAATAAGAGGCTAAGCGGCGTCTAAACCTGTGGCTCTTCTATGACCGAAGCCCCTTCACTGGCGCTGCTGTAGTGGCTCAGGATGTCAGACGTCAACTCATCATCACTGGAGTCGCCTTTCACTCCGTTCTTTAGCCCTGGAACAAACACATTTACAGATTGTCTTAAAAGAAAATCTAACCAAAGAGTTTATGTGAGAACAAAAATGTCAAAGTCAAACTGTTAGAGCTGTGAAAGCTTTGAACAAAAGGTGATATAATAAGTAGCATTATTATTATAAAGATATGCAAAAGATATGCAAAAATATTAAGTATATCGTTTAGAAGAAAAAAGAGAATAGTATTTTCTAGTAAGGGTATAAAAGTCATTTGTGATTAGTTTACTGACATTTCAACATTTATGTAACTATTATTACATTTATCTATCTACTAATTCAAACATAAGCAATATGCTAAAAGTGCTTAAATGAAGTCGTCATTATCATTATTTATTACTGACTGTGAAGTAAAATTTAACGCCGTTAAAAACTATATTGAATCAGTCTGACAAAAATATGTTCAAAGTACATTATTATTTAGTTACTTTTTAGTAACTAATGGAAATCCAGAAAAAATAAATGACTTTCTGACTGTGAGATTTGTCATGAAAACAAGAAAGTTTTTTCCTTATTTCAAGTAGGAAATGCTTGTCAAACTAGATATTTTATGCTCGTTTCATTGAAAATCATAGTATAAAACATTACAAAATAAAGAACAAAATCACTAATGTAGCATTTATGAACATGTTGTCTTTTCTCTTTTTATTGGACTGACTTTATATCGTTTGAATATTTATCGATAGAAGAAAAATCGGAAATAATCATTTTTGTCAATATATTTTGTCATTATCGCAATATTGTCATTCATCATCTACATTAAACTTTCATTGCAACTTTTGTGTTAAATCTAAACATTTAGACAAAACAAAAATGTTTTCACTTTGGTAAAATTCTTATAATCAAAGACAAAATTTAACTAATGTGAACCTCTGTATTGTACATCGTAATGCGACAGGTGTGTATTGTATTGACCTGGTAAGCATCAACCAATCAATATTTGCAGTACATCTAATTAAAAGCATAGCCAGGACTGATATCATCCACAGAACAGATACAGTATTAGTATATTATATAGTCCATCACTACCTACAGTACATTAGTCATCTCGCAGCAGCGTCACAAAAACAACTCAATAATGACAGCGATGTTCAGAACAAGGCCTCTGACTCACGTTTTCCACTGTGCGTGCTATTATCACACACTGCACCAAGGGACGTTATTGTCCATTTGCTACTGTTCTTTTGTTAATGACACCATCAGAACAATAGCAACAGTCTCATCCCATTAGCCACATCGGTGAAAGATAACGGCCTGTGTTGCATAGTCCACATCATTTTGGAATACTTCAACACAAGAACTATCAAGTATTTCTCTACCACAAGCTAAAAATAAAGTACAAAGATAGAATATGTATAAAGGGATAATTCAGTTTATCAGATTTTTTTTTTTTTTTTTTTTTTACAATGTCCACCAAAGCGTAAGACTAAATACTGTGATAATGTTGCTCTGTTTGTTGAATAGCGGTTTGTTCTGGACCAAACAGTCAAAGCGGTCAGTCTGGGTCAAACATAGGTCACCACTGGTCATAGTGTGAATGTCCGATCGTCTAAAGTCTTACTGAAGCCAATAACTGTTTAATAGTGTGTCAATCTAATCTCGGAAATGTAAAACTGAGAGCTCACCCAACACTTGTAAATGTGCTTGTAATCCCTGTGTTAACTTTTCTGGTAGATGGTCTCAAATTTTTATTTATTTTTTGTTTCCCTAAAGGAATTTGATTTTTAATTTATTTTAATTAAATAATGCCACCGGTTTAGTTAACTTTTTAGCATGTATTTTTAAGTTTGCATTGTTGAGTGTATTTTTCATAGTCAACAACCCTATTTACCAGGACAGCATAAAATGCTGGTGTTAAAAATGTATTCTAAATTGATTCATTGTAACTATCAGTTGATAAGATAAGCAAGCATCAATGCTAAAGTTATTTCCTGAACAGGTTTAGAAGTGGAACTAAAATAAGGCTCAGGAAGTGACAAAGGTTACAGTGGAAATTATGGCAAATCTGCCAAGTTTCTTGTCAGGCTTGCAGAACCTCTATAGGAATACATTATAAAAAACAATATAAAAAAGTAAACAAAACAGTCAAGGAAAGAACCCAATACTAGTAAGTTTATTACTCTGTAGTGTCAAAATATGTTTTAATGAAAGGTGGGGTAGGTGATTTTCACACTGCAAACACATTTAGGTTTTAAACCTGACACCTTCAACACATTGTTAATATCATTAAGTTTTGGTTGCAATTTTGACTTAAAACAAGTTTTTCTCTTTTAAAGTTGTATGGAGGATTTTCAATAATTGTTTGTTGACAGTCTTGTCAAAAACAGCTGCATAATTTAACAGCCTTGTCTAATGTAAACAAAAAAAGAATTATAAAAATATATAAACTGGGACATGATGAGCCAGTAAAACGTTGACCAATAGATAAGAGACCTCGTTATCTATTGTCTGTTAACCTTCAAGCAAATCCTCAGTGTTCCTCAGTAACTCATTGCCAGTTGCAGTGAAGGGTGTGGCCCTGGAGAGAAACACATGTGCATCGTTGAAAAACACAAACAGTGGATTTGAAAAATCCTCCATACAACCTTTAAAGTGAAACTGGAGAGGACCTCCCAAGCTAAGCCAATCAGATTGCTGCATTCTGCTCCTGATTAGAACTAAAATTCTTTATTTTTCGATTCACAGATTACATTGTGGGCTGCATTTACCATATACTTTTTGGCGGAAAACACAAAGTTTACTTATTTACAACTAAAAAAGTTAGCTACCCCAACTTTAATGCTATTTTTGTTATTTAGCATTTTAAGCTCTCCATGGGTTTAGTATCAGACCAACTGAACATTCTACTGATCTGTGATGCAAGCCTTGTGGTGACATGAACAATACATATTTTGTATTGAAAATCAATTTAAAATGTCTGTAGCTTTTATATTAAAATATATATTATCCCTTTTTAATTTTTCATGCTATTGAAATCATTAGAGAGGCTATTCCAAAATAGTTTTTGGAATTTTAGCAGCGTAACAACCATGGAGGTGCAATCACCAGGGTAACTGTGGCCTAAAGCATGTATTGTTTACTCTGTAAGCAGAAACACTTCTCCAGAGACCTGACCTGTAACTTGGCCTAGGGTCATCACATGCTTACCATAGCTTCTCTATGAGGACAAGCAAGTGCCTGTGCCTCCTCCACACTGAGAAGTCACTTTGTACTTTTTAGAGAGAACAATAAAGAACTAAACGCGATAAAGAATGCAAGCCAACATCAAAGAGAAAACATGGTTAAAATACAGTTTCTCTAAGACTTTAAATGGCCTGTTCAAACTGATGTCAATTGGTAAATAACACTGAGCAGCACAGATTGGTCTTTTCCATTGAATCTTCCACACTTCCCACACAGAGCAGTGGCAGCTGAGTCTAACCCACTCACATATGACATCAGTGTGCACCAGTACACAGCACACTTGGTACAAGTCTGCCTTTAGAGCTCAGGAAAGACCACCAAGCTCAAAACAGCAAGACAAGCCCAATGTTTAGACAGAAATACATCTGCAAAAACAATGCTAAACAGTAAAAGAGCTGAGAAACAACTTGAAACAACCTGCTGTGTCACTACATGTGCATATAATAATGACATGACTAAACTTAAAACCATGTGCAGTAAAACACCCAACATCTAAAGAGATACATTTGCAAAAACTATCTCAGAAAGTAAACAAAATGTTATTTTTCTGAGTTCTGAGGCATCAGCTGCAGGGCAACACTAGATTACTTGAATCTCGCCAAATACAATTGTGAATAATCACATTCTGATACTCTTGTGTTAGATACAATTGCCATCGGTGACGCTGCAGCTTATGAGGGCAAGAGTTTTTTTTTCTTTCTTTATAGAGATTTGAGCCACCTTTCTGGAAATGGTTCTATAGAGGTTATGCACTGATATAATTTTATTTGAAAAATCCTGCTAAACATTCTGACTACGTGGCAAACTTGTGAGCAACACAATGGAGAAAATGTACCTTTTTTTTATTTTTACAGACTAATTTTCATCCCAGGAGTTTTTGCTTTACACACATTTTTTTTTATGCAGCGAAATGTAAACTAACAATCATTTTCTGTTGTCGTGGCAATAATGTAGTGCTTCACTAACTTGTTTACCAACAGCTCTAGGAGATTTATAATATTTTAACTGCACGTCTGCAATTTGTAGCCTCATCAAAAAGACTCAAGAACATCTTTTTAGGAAGAAAAAGGTAATTACTTCAACTGTGTGTGATTCCAAAGTCTGTGATAAATGTGAGAGAGGCTAAAGTCTTTCTGTTTATCTGCTTTTCTGCCACTGTTAATCTGTTACTTTGCTTTTACATGTCAGTTACAAACCCATTGTTCTGATGAGTTGTTGTGGGTTGATTTTCCTCTCACATAAAGCTTCTTATTTCAACTTCATTTTGAGCTCTTACAGGACAAAATGTCATTTGTATCCATTGATTCTCATACATTTTTTCCACTCAGACCTCACATTTAGAATGCTCTGATGTCACCTGCATAACTTGTAGTGTCAGAAGTCGTAAAAATGCTAGAATTTAAAATTTAAAAACCTCCATTGTTTAAAAAGGCCTAAATAACAATTCTATTCCACAATCACAAGCTTTATAAAAACATGGTCGTTTTTTTAAAGGCATAAGATACAAAAAAGCTATTAGATCAGTGATTTAGTAACTTCTACTCAATAAATGTTCACATGCTGCAGTGAAATGTGCCAGGCTTCAGCCACATTAGTTGAAATTAGGTGACAAAAATGTGTGCGTGGTTTCTGGGTCCAAGTGAAAACCTGGTGATTCTGGGTTTACCTTTACAAAGCTGTAGTTGGAGCACCTCCTGACGAAGACAGCCTGAAATTGTGAATGAATGAACCAGAGAAAAGGGGGAGTATCAGAGAGAGAGAAAGAGTGAAGAAAACCAAAGCGACGGATACAGGCAGAAAAGAATGGAATGATTGATAAAGAGAGAAATTATTGTTACAATATTGCTTTTAAAAAAAAAAAATACAGCCACAAATGACTATAAAGGAAATGCAAAAATGTCACTAGATATATTTGCAAAACCATTACAAAAACTTTACAAAAAACTGGTATATTTAGCAACTTAAACTCTCCATTGAGCTAACTGAATATTTATGATGTCGTGACAATCCTGAGTGCCCAAGGGGAAAACTGAAGGTCCTTTCATGAAATGATTTACAAGACTTTTAGAATAGTTATCTAATAGAAATGCTGATGCGATGGGAATTTAAACAGATGTTTGAAGTGGGTAGGATTGGAGCTTATTTGGAGTAATATGAACTAATAACCATAGTAACATAGTAATTATGTTTAGGTGATAAAAATCTTATTGTGTTTAAAGCTTTGTGACAATATGGCTATTTTCTTTGGTAAATCTATTATGTCAAGAACAGGTATAGTTATGAAACTCAGAAAGGCCCTGCCCGGTGAGAAAGCCGTTTTGCATAAACGTCAGAAGAAGCAGATACTTTGGCCCCCTTCAAGGGACTATAAAATATTAGGTTTGCAACTTGCATAATTTAAATAAAATGAAAATTGCAATGAACTTGTGACGTGCCCACCATACGAGGTTACCTTTAAAGCTGCACACAAACAAAAAAAGCTTTCTAAAGAGCAATGGGTCTACAGTCAATACATATGTGTCAACAATGACAACAATCTAAGTATTTGTTTGCAGACATCGCAGAAGGTCTCAACTGGTTTAAAACTATTCTATCATTGCAATAAACACTGGGTTTATTTATTGTAAACTTTGAAACTATTTTTCTTTTCATGTCATTGATCCTTTCATGACGAGTAAACAATTGAAGATGAGGATGATTACATCAAACAAATAATAGTGGGCATTAGAGGCCTGTCACAGAAACCTGGTAGCCTAATGACCTTCTTGATTAATGAAAAGATATTTTTACATTGTATTTACTCTAATTAATATCTAATCCGTTCATGGGGCTTTGAGCTATCAAAGGTTTATCATTTTGTTAAGATTTGTTTAATCCTTCTAATCGTGTTGTTAAAATACTTCATTTACGACTGAGTTCATCTTCTAATCATTGTATATCATTTAATAACTCATTATAAATGGTTACATGCATTATTAACAATGCTAATAAATGAGATTACTTTGAAATACCATTGAAAAAATATAATATTAAGTTTAAACAAATTAAATGTCAAACGCAGAGGATATGCATAAATTACAGCAATTTAAACGAGGTAAATTGTAAACTGAGATGATGAAGTCTTTGAAGTCCTAGTCAATCCTATTTGAGGAGATTTGAGATGGCCCTAAAACTTCACAACAAAGGCATTTGTTGTTGTGAAGGTGGAATTGTTGTGAAGGCAGAAATGTGATTCATTTCTGCGTGGTTCCCTCCCTCCAAATAAGGAAACTCCATTCATTATTAGACAATAACCACAGCTAAAGAAGAACAGCAAAGATACAAGACCTAATTTACATGGGTCAGTGAACTAAACACATGACAGCTTGATATTCTTGTAGTTTAATTCTTTCTGGCCTAGAGCTTTAACGCTAAATTAAATGCACGGAGAGCCGTGCGTAAAAGGACTCTTCCATGATCCACGTGTGCGCACCGTGCCCTCCCCCACCGAAAAACGTGAGCAGCACACGGCCCGGGATTAGGCCATGTGGTCTCCTGTCAAAACCACTAGGCTACTTCACAATAACTCCAAAAAACCTGTTAACATGTCTGCTTGCCTCCAGTTCAGGCCGCGTATAAACCAAGTGGTGTTGCGCGGGGTTAGGTCAGGTTCAGGCACGACCTCTTTGCTAAAAATAACCCAACTTCCATATTTAACCCAACAATCCTTGACTTCCAACCTAGCAGCTGAAATAATGCAAATGTAAGCGGCGTATTTTACCTAATACCTGAAGTGTAAAATAAAAGGTATGGCGTAAAACTTAACCAAAAATCAAAAATATGGCGCAACCAGAAATTAAGTTAAATGTTTTGTAAAACGCCATTGGTCTGCATGTTTTCCATTGTGAACTCTTCATGCATTATTCTGAGCTCAAAGGTGCAGTTTTAGCTCTGAGTTAACTGGACAATGTTATTTTTAGACTGAAATATGCTTACCAGGCTTCCCCGAACCACGTTTGCCCTTTTTACTCCGCGGCATCTTGTCACTTGTGCAGGCAGGTTATTCAAATATACACCGTTTTAGTGGTCTTTTTAGTCCTTTTAGGGTTGACAGCTCCAAAGAACGTGACAGCAACGGCTAACAGCTTGGTCTCCGTGATTTTAACACAGAATTGCCCGACAAAATGAATAAGTCTGCGCAAATCCACGCGTGTCCAGGCTTTAGCGCGGACAGTGGCTAGCGCACTGCTAACTCCGAAACTCCTCTTCAACACTCCTGGTGTAGTCTACTCAAAATGTAGACTTCCTGTTCAGGTTAAGCTGGTAAATTCCTCAGTTACAAAGCGGTGTTATCTGTGGTTGTCCCCGGGAAGTCTGTGTCGCATTCCAGGCTGAGATAAAGAGTTTTTTCGGCTGTGTTTTGGACCGAGTTTGGAACACGCTGCTGTCTCGGAGCGCACCATTTTCCTCCGGTCACAACACGCTTCTTCGTTTATTTTTGAAAAGCTTTGATGAACCAACCTTTGGACTGAGTTTGGCGCCACCTAGTGTGATGAACCGAGTAGTCTGACAACAGCAGTCCTACAAGAACGTTTTGCATTGACACTAATTTAATGTAATGACTTTTATTTAATCATTTTGAATAACTCAAGATGGATTGTTTTAGTGCATTTTTTAAATAAGAAAATAGGCTTACATAGGGAAAACACAAACAAACAAGCAAACCAGCTCTTAAAAATCTACTTTTACATTTATTGAAACGGTTACAAATTAGGAATAGGAAACTATGTTACAACATCATTTGTACCATTCAAATACCTTTTTTTTATCAAAACTATTTGAAATTTTAATTAATATAATTATATTTCAATTTTGTTAATAACTAGAAAGTTTTTTTTTTGTTAGTGCAAGTTTTGCAAGTTTTCTCATGATAGACTGTATAGGTCCATGTTTAAAATACATTTTTACTTGAGAAATATAAATATTGGAATTAATTCACAGTAGTCAATACATTTGTTCGACAAAATATGATTTTGTTGCTGGTGGTCTTTAAACATTTGGAATGACAGTGTTTTGGTCTCTTTGAAAACCTGAGGTCTGTTTCACCTATGACGATAAAGCAGAGCTAAAATCTATAATAAAAAATAGGTCATTGTTCTTGTGTTAGAGAAAGTCCAATCTAAAAATCAGGATTTTGTGCTCCCATACAGTGGTTAACATCATAAGTGCTGAACGCAAATGTAGACATCTTTGAATACATTTGTGAACATTTCCTCAGTTCAACCGGTGTAGTAGTTTGTAGGCACAAAGGGCATTTGCTAATTGTAGCTGGTACCGCTTTCTTCCGGACCTCCACCTGGATCTGGGTCCCGTTTTTAGAGAAGGCTGTGTCCACGTAACCCATGGCAACATTCTTTTTCAGGCAGGGAGAAGGGGCAGCCACTTGTCACCTCACCTGGAAGATTATAGATAATTAGTGTGGAAGATTGAATTTTAAATAGTTGTTCTCTTCAACAGTCACAGTAATCTTATCTGCCAACCACTGAGCTCATATCCTCAAATAAAACACCACAGACTTGTGCCATTACCTATGACTTTCCCGTCAGTGCTGAGTATAGGCGTGTGCTGTCGGACTGGAGGACCAGTAGAGACCAAACCCACTCTCTTCCTCTGAGGCTTGTTCTTAATCTGAGGAACAATGATGTCTGCTCCAGGAAAGTCTCTGGTCTGACGGCGCCGCTTTCCTACAGTGAACAAGAGAAAGTAGTGAGGCTAAAACAAAGATCCAGAAGTGAGGCTGAAAAGTGAATTAGATTTTTCAGAAACAGGAAGTTGCTAAAAGGTTGTATTGTATGTGCTTAGTTTTGATACTTTATAATGCCTTGGTGTCGACTGCATAATCTGCTTTTACAATTGTAATTTTACAATCCATGATTTAACATTTGCAACATTACTTTTATCTTCTCATCATTCTCCATAAGCTTTCTCTGAGTTGTATTTTTGTTTGTCATAATTGAGGTGGGGGCGCTCTGAAAATCTGTGTTTCTGTTCAAAAAATCCTTATGTAAAACTATAGGACAAATATTAAAATCTACAGTTTGTTAGAGATAAATGCTACAATCAGGAAGCAATGTTTTTAATGAGACATTTTGAAGTTTCTGAGAATAAAAGGAGAAATCTACACATGTAAAATCAACATTACTCCAGACGAGAGCTCCCTCCATTGGTCATGTCATGTCATTGTTATTACCAATGGTCCAAACCAGCGTTGCCTCCACAGGTGTGGTGGTCTCATCGATGTCGTTGCCATAGAGACAAAGTCCTGCCTCCAGTCGCAGACTGTCTCTGGATCCAAGCCCGGCTAACTTCACCTCAGGGTTGGACAGCAGTCTCTCTGTGAGCTCCACCACACGAGAACTGGGAACTGAGATCTACAACAGAACAGAAGTGTGTGGAAGAGAAACATAGTTACAGCTCACTTCTTTAATAATGTGTAAGATTTTTCAATTCTAGTACTTTTTTTTAGTTCCAGTCCTGATTTTAGTGCTTCACACAGAGCAGAACTATGGACTGGGGCTACAACTACTATACTACTTTTTTGCTCTTCTCGGCGCAGGTACTTTCCAGACTTTTTTGGTAACACAAGCACATTTACAATATTATCTTTGTTTGGAAAATTTAGTATACTGTATATTCTAACAATTAGACAAACTTCTCTCAACCTCGAGAAGAAAAAAATGCTTAAAATAAACTTGTAAACAGTAACTATTATTAAAAATAACAGTGAATAATTGTGTGTTATTGTTAATTTCAGTGATGTTTTATGTTTTGTACACAACTGTTGTTTTCCTAAGACAATTGAATGACTTATTTAAATGTTCCAAACTATACAGATGTTAATGCTAAGGCCAGTTAGACCCACTTTCACAAACTGTTGCTGTGTGAACACAAACATGGGGAGAGGGCAGTTCCTCTGACAAACAGGCTAAAGGAATGGAGATAGTTCTTGTACTTCATGTAAAAATCTTATTGTAACACAATAGTACAAGCAGTTAGAGTGCTTACCTCCACTCCGTCCTCCCCGTGTACCACAGCGGGTGACTCTACAGGGCACTCCAAATGCAGAGGTGAGGACTGAGAACATGAACGGAAGTTTCTTTAAGTCTTCCTTCATTCCCTCTTGAAGCACACGGCTCATCGATGGACCTGGGCACACAACAACAGTTTAAGATGATACAACAACACACTTTAAAACCTTTAGAATGAACGTTTCAGACCTTGTACAGCTATG
Source organism: Mugilogobius chulae (assembly GCA_038363315.1). NCBI lineage: Eukaryota > Metazoa > Chordata > Actinopteri > Gobiiformes > Gobiidae > Mugilogobius > Mugilogobius chulae. The sequence continues at coordinate 21,627,717 of CM076414.1, forward strand.
AGTGCATCATCTAAAAACTCTAGATCAACATCGAAACCTGCAGCTTTGAACTCTGACAGCTTGGCCTGAAAGACAAATTATTATTTAAAAAGTTATTTCACTTCCTTAGTGTCACATGTAACACATATGACTCTACCTTCATGTGAGCAGAGTCTTTGTCGGCGCAGCCTGCATTCGACACCACATACAGGTAAGTCTGGTCTGTTTTAGTCACTATCAGATCGTCCATAATCCCTCCTTCATCATTAGTGAAGAGAGACAGAGTTCCCTGAAAGAAGCAAAGTTTAAATTCACTGAAACATGAACTTATAATACACTTCCGTTGTAGATTGTGACAGACCTGGTTGTCTTTGAGCTCAGCGATGTCTGCCACGACCAGAGACTCCATGAACTTTACTCTGTCTTTGCCATAAACTTTGGTCTGCACAAAAAACAATAAAGCTTTCATAAAGTTTTCATGACAAGGTTTTCTATTTAATGGAACAAAATCTTAAACAAGCAGAACTATGGTCACAGCCTTCATTATTTTGATCACATGACTCAAAATAAATTATATTTATATTCAATACATTTTGGCAGGAAATTTGTTCAAGGCAAGTCTGTGGAAAGGGAAGCACTCACCACTTACAGTAAAATTGTATGTAATGCTTGATAAAAAACACCTATTATTAAAGGTTTGGTTTTATTTGGATTTTGATTAGATTTTATATTTATTTTTTTATCTTATCAAATTTGCAAAAAGGCAGAATATTTCAAAAACACTTATATAATTGATAGAAATGTGACCCTGGAAATTTGAGAAATATAAAAAAAAAACATTTAAGAAGAATATGACTGTGAAAGCACAAATATCCAATTTTCATACATTCTTGTTGCTTTGCATCTGCACATTACTCCCTATAAAGACACAACTTTCAGAAGTGTTTCTGTCAATTCCACAATGTCAATTTTGATTCCTGATGGAGTGATTTTCAACCAGTGTGCCTTGAGATGTTGCCAGGTGTGCCTTGATGAAATCATCAATTTTCATTCTATGAAATAATTAACAATTTTAAGTGACTTAACTTCTTTTTTTAATCAAAGAATGCAAGCAAACCAATCACGGTATAACAGTTTAAAGAACATTTGCTTACGGCCAATATTTACAACATCAAATCAGTGTTGCCAGATTTTCAGAAGTGACCAAGCCTTTGTGGGGCAAAAAACTAAAACAAATGAGCCCAAATCTACAAAATGTGAATAAAATATTCACTTATTGTTTCCTAAAAATTGCCTATTTGGTCATATTTGTGCCAGGGAAAATTTTCAACAGAAAAAGTGTGCCATGATTCAAAAACACTGTCCTAATGATTCCTAAGACACATTTTCTAGCTTTGAAAATTCACAATATATTAAATAATCATTTTATTTACTGCTTTGAAGCTGGGTTAAATAAAAATTTTTGTTGTAAATAAGTAAACTGTCTTTTTTTGCCAAAAACAGTACATAACTGCAGCACACTTTATGACAAAATCAGACTACTGTATGGCTGATTTGGGCTGTGCTTGAGTGGTCCCCTCCAGTTTCACTTTGCGGTCTAAAAAGATTGGATTGCAGCCAAAAATGAATGCACAAGGATGACACAATAAAAAAAACCTACTTCTGGTTTTGTGTTGTGTTCTTAATTAGTTGTAACACATCTGTGACTTTTACCTGGAGCATGTGGCTTACGTCGAAGAGTGAACAGTGCTGTCTGGTGTGCATGTGCGAGCTGATGTGACTGTCTGTGTACTGTACAGGCATGCTCCAGCCTGCAAACTCCACCATCTTTCCCCCGCTGGCCCGGTGGAACTCAAACAGAGGGGTCTTCTTCAGCGCCACCTGGAGGAAACAAGCCACCGCAGGTTTAGAAGAGCAGACAGGAATATCAAAGGATGAACACACTTTAGCAGTAGGAGTGACTATAGTAATATCTAAAGTGTTCAAAATGTAGCTTCACCTCTTCTAGCTCTGGTTCTAACAAGTACCCACATTAGATTGTGCTTAAACTGTCTCTGAAGTCCTAAAATCAGATAATCAGATTGTTGGGCACTACTACCCACAGTTTTGGAAGTACATTTTTGTTGTTTTTTATTTTTTCATAGACTAACATCACTTCCTCATCAAAAACAAGTTGAAGTTCTGCCTGAGAGATCATATTCTCTCCACTGTGAGCCTTATCTGCTGCGTTTTTAACTCCTCAAGTCATCCAGACTCATTTTGAGCATTTCTGCAACATTAGCATATCTGATTTGATTATTTTCTCTGTGTAATTCTGTTGTAACCAGTATCAGGAGCTCTAACTCAACTCAGAGCTGAGTTCAGAGAAAAACTTTATTGTTTTTGTTTTTAATACATAAAAAGTAAAGCAAGGCTACTTAACAGAACGTTTAAAAGACAAGAAAAGTGCACGTGCCCTTTTGTCTTTTTATGTTTTTGGATTTAAAGGATGACAGCCTCCAGTGCCAGACTTAGGGCATAGCGATCTGGAGATTAATAATTTAATTGAATATCGATCAACATCATTTTCAATTTGATATTAACATTTTCAAAAAAGAAAAAAAAAGCTTATAAGATGTTCCATTTAAGAAATGATTACTTTTTTATATTTCAATATTCTGCCCCAAAGTTTGACTTCCAAACATCATGCTTTTACTGACAGGTTTAGTTGTAAATGTTATGATTAACGATTCAACATGACTGGATTTCAATCCTTCGATTTTCGATCCATTTCCCAGCCTCAGATGGGCAGAAGCTGGATCTGACTTACGTTATTCACCTTATTTTACCCCGCCCACTTTTCTTGACAGTACACTTCCTGTTTAGCTGCAATTAACCTAAACTATCTATTTATTATCTAATTATCTACCTATATTAACATAGACAGTGATTTTATTTTGTAGTTATTTCTATATTAGATTGCCCTACAAGACACACAAGTTAGCATGTTAGCTACCTTAACAGTGCTAAACAAGAAGTGCACTGCCAAGAAAAGTAGGCGTGGCAGAATAAGGTGAATAGGGGATGTCTTTATGAACATTTGTTAGCTCTTAGCTAGTTAGCCTTTGTTGTGTTTATGAAATGTTTCCAAAAGTCTATGAGACTAACGAAAGGGAAATTTACGTATAAAGGCTTACTTTTAAAGGAACATTACAAACAATGTATTTAAGAAACAAAAAGGGAAACTGTATAGTGCTGATGATGACTATAGTGACAGTGCACATTGCATCTGTCTGTTTGTTTTTTCATTCATACGAAATGTTTGATGTTGTGTTAGCTATTAATAGTTATTTATTACTCATCTAATTGAAATAACTGAGATAACAATGCTGAGCATATCAGTGACTGTAGTAAATCAGTGAATGTCACACTATCTGAGCCATGAACTGTTCTTTCAGCTCAACTTTGACCTTTGAACCTGACAGAGAGGGGCTTATCGCAAGAATAAAAGGCTCAGTTGCAGTGCATCATGGGATATATTACAAGTTCAAAGTCAGCATTTAGTAAGAGACCACAGCTCAAGGAGAAAACAACACAAAAGTCTATTTACGACACGTTTTAAAAGAATACAAATGTGATACTTCAACAAAATCACAAGTCATCTAACTGATTATTGTGTGTCAGTGTAGTAAAATACTTATTATAGCATGCATAAGGTAAAAGCTAAAAGACATTAAAGAACAAATTATTCAACTTTACAAATGAATTTAGAATATTGCAACAAAAATTATTCTTAGCGCTTAGTTCTTAGTGTGTTCATGTAAATAGACAGTTGTTTGTTCAATCATCTCATGCACTTCATTTGTTTAATTCTTTTCATTTAAGGTGCAAAGATACTCTCCCTTTTCTCTAAGCAAACAATTGATTAAATAATTGTGATAAAAGAAAGCTCACAATAATAAAATAATAACAACATGATTTTTTTTTCCATAACTGAGCATCTCTAACGTCACGTTTTTCATTAAATCAATGAAGCAGAAGACAGCCAGATGTTGAACTCCTGCAATGTTTTTAAAGGTACACCGTCGAAAAAAAAAAAAGACTTGCATGTTTTTATGTTGGGCTCTTTTTCTAGGCCTCCCCAAAATCAACTCTTCCATGTCCCGAAGGAGGACCCAATCCTGCTTGTTTCAATAGAAATCTTGTTCTTATAGCTATACTGTTCTGTAACATTGCATACACATAGTGTTGTTTTATCTACACATAGTATTGTTTTATCTACACATAGTATTGTTTATCTACACATAGTATTGTTTTACCTACACATAGTATTGTTTTATCTACACATAGTATTGTTTTATCTACACATAGTATTGTTTTATTACACATAGTATTGTTTATCTACACATAGTATTTTTTATCTACACATAGTATTATTTTATCTACACATAGTTTTATCTACATAGTTTTTTTATCTACCATAGTATTTTTATCACATAGTATTTTTTATCTAACATAGTATTTTTTATCTACACATAGTATTGTTTTATCTACACATAGTATTGTTTTATCTACACATAGTATTGTTTTATTACACATAGTATTGTTTACCTACACATAGTATTGTTTTATCAACACATAGTATTGATTTATCTACACATAGTATTGTTTATCTACACATAGTATTGTTTTATCTACACATAGTATTGATTTATCTACACATAGTATTGTTTTATCTACACATAGTATTGTTTTATCTACACATAGTATTGTTTTATCTACACATAGTATTGTTTTATCTACACATAGTATTTTTTATATCTACACATAGTATTGTTTTATCTACTCATAGTATTGTTTTATCTACACATAGTATTGTTTTATCTACATAGTATTGTTTATCTACACATAGTATTGTTTATCTACACATAGTATTTTATATCTACACATAGTATTGTTTTATCTACTCATAGTATTGTTTTATCTACACATAGTATTGTTTTATCTACACATAGTATTGTTTTATCTACACATACTGTAGTATTGTTTTATCTACACATAGTATTGTTTTATCTACACATAGTATTGTTTTATCTACACATAGTATTGTTTGATCTACACATAGTAATATTTAACTTCCTGTTTCAATGTCACTTTAACTGTTAACTGTGAGTCGCTTGACATTTTCAATCTATAAAAAGCTGTAAAACTACAAACATACACAGACTGTAGATGTGCATGGACCGTCTGAAAAAAGTCTGTGTGAACTTCTGCTGAAATGAATAATTTATAGCCTAACGTTGGCATTTGAATGAATGAATGAATGAAATTAGTTTATTTTGGTTGTCAATATTCACAAAGCGAGAGAAAAAAAGTACATACACAACTTATTAATCACAACCAAAAAAGGATTGGGCTAAAGCACGTTGCTTGTACAAGCCCATCCTGAACATCACAATCAACTTAACAATTCAGACATAACCGTAGTCATATGATCTTTTTGTTAAGTTTACCATATACTTTAACTGGCTACAACAATGTATATGTATTTATCATTACATATTTTAATCTTTTTTTAAATTTAGACAGTGAGTTAATTAATTTTAATTGATCATCAAGATCATTCCAGAGTTTGATTCCCACAACAGAAATACATCTTTGTCTAACATTGGTTCTAACTTTACCTGACTCAAACCGTAGCAAACCTCTAAGGTTATACAAACTACTTCTCAGTTTAAAAAGGATTGAATACCTGCAGGAAGGTCATTATTTACGGCACGATACAAAATTTCTATAATTCTCAACTTAACTATGTCCTCAAATTTTAATATATTTGATTTAATAAAAAGTTCATTTGTTGAATCACGGAATCCAGCTTTATTAATAATTCGTATTGCCCTTTTTTGTAATTTAATTATCACATCTAAATATGTTTTACAGGAATTTCCCCAGATTTCTGAGCAGTAAGACAGGTAGGAAGTACAAGTGATGAATATAATATATGCAAACATTTCTTATTTAATAAATGTTTAGTTTTATAAAGTATGCCAATAGTTTTGGAGATTTTACTCTTAATATGTTGTATGTGTGGCTTCCAGCAAATTAGGTCTCTATAATCACTCCCAAAAATCTTGTCTCATGAACTCGTTCTATTTGAATTCCATTCCAGCACAATTTTAAATCCAAATTTAACTTACTGGATCCAAAAATCATAAATTTTGTCTTTTTCTCATTCAACGATAACTTATTCATATCAAACCAATTTTTAAAGCGTATCAGCTCTCTCTCAACTTGTAAAATTAAGCTTTTAATGTCACGTCCAGAACAAAATAAATTTGTATCGTCAGCAAAAATAATTAACTTCAATAATTTGGATACTTTACAAATATCATTCAAATAAAGAATAAATAATTTTGGCCCCAAAACAGAACCTTGCGGAATGCCACATGATAACATTTTTGGGTGAGAAACTGTTCCATTAATTTCGACATATTGTGTCTATTGTTTAAATAACTTTGTAACCAACTTTAGCCACTCCTCTAATCCCATAATTATCACACTTCTTTAAAAGTAAATTATGGTCAATAGTATCGAATGCTTTTCGTAAATCGATAAATATACCAATTGTATTTTCTCTATTATCAACTGCTGATGTTACATTTTCCATGAAATCCATAACTGCTAAAGCTGTAGATCTTTTACTACGGAAGCCATATTGTTGATCACATAAAATACTATATTTTTCAAGAAAACTATCCAATTGCAGAACAAACAACTTTTCAAGTATTTTAGAAAATTGATCCAGTAGTGAGACTGGCCTGTAGTTGTTTACTATTTGTTTTTCACCATCTTTGTAGATTGGGAGCACTTTAGCTAGCTTCATTTTTCAGGAAATGTTCCTGTTTCAAAGGATCGATTGCAAATATAAGTGATAGGCTTAACTATACAATTAATCACCTCCTTAATCACTGACATATCAATATTATTACAATCTGTTGATTTCTTATTTTTGCTTTTTCTGACCACTTCTAATACATCACTTTCACACACTGCCCTAGAAACATTGAATTTTGTTTAATGTCGGTATCAAATTTTCTATCTATAGAGTGGGTTTGTTGTATTTGATTTGCTAATTTTGGACCCACATTAACAAAAAAAGTATTGAATTCATTTGCAATTTCTTGTGTATTATCAATAACTTTGCCATCATTATTCATTATCTGTGTTATCGAATGTTTATTTTCATGTTGGTCAATCACCTCCTTAATTACACTCCAAGTTGCCTTAATATTTGTTTTAAACTTTTGCAGTAACATACTGTAGTAATTTGTTTATGTTCTCTCATAATGGTTGTCAGTTTATTTCTATAATGTTTATACTTATCTTCATTTTCCTTACTTGGAATTTTTATAAATTTTTTGTATAACATATTTTTCTTTCTACATGACTTTGCAAGACCTTTTGTCATCCATGAATTATTTTTACCTTTAGATTTACTTTGACTTTCCTAACTGGACAATAATAGTTGTACAATGATATAAATGTATCAAGAAATGCATCATAGGAATCATTTGTATCTTCAACATAGACCTCCTTCCAATTGTGATCACCAAGTTTAGCTTAAATGCCTCAATTGCCTCTGGTTGTCTCATTCTCTGCAACTTATATGAATCTACCTTTTTAATTCTTAACTTAATATCAAATAGTACAAAAACAGGCAAATGATCACTTATGTCTGTCACAAATAATCCACTCTTAACCTTTCTGCCTGTTATGTTAACAAAAATATTATCAATCAAAGTAGCACTATCCTTGTTATTCTACTGGGTTTAGATATTAAAGGGTACATACCCAAACCAAATATATTATTAACAAAATCTGATGTTTTTTTGTGTTCACATGATTTCAACAAGTCAATATTAAAGTCACCACATACCAAAAGATCTTTACCATGTTGTTTAGAATATAGTTCAGATACTTTCATATTAAAATCATCAATACATGATCCTGGAGTTCTATAGATACAACTTATAACTATACTTTTTTCACAAATTCATTTCTTATTTCAACTGTAACACACTCCATCAGCTCATCAACAGACACTGACATTTCTTTAATAATCTTACAGTTTATGCCTTTTTTCACAAACAAAGCAACTCCTCCCCCCTTTTTGTTTTCCCTATTTTGTTTAAATAAATCATAGTCCTCTAATTCATTCTCCAGGTCTCTATCATTACAAAGCCAAGTCTCTGAAACTGCTATAACGCTAAATTTAAAATTAAAATTTTCAATAATCTTTTATCTTAGACATATTTTTATAGAGACTCCTGCTGTTAAAGTGGATCAAAGAAAATTGTTTTGGTGATGCTTTAATATCATCTCAGAGTAATACTCGCAGTCCACGTTTAGATTCTCGGACAAATAGCCATCAGGATCAATTTTTGCTTCCAAGTCATAGGATTTATATTCCTGATTTTCAAAAGTCTTAAAGTCTGTTGGATCTTCTATTTGTTTTATTTATTTCTTCCTTTTGGTTAGCCTACTTGGTTTTACTACCAGGTAGAACATTTATTTTACCCAGTCATTTGTAATCTTATTTAAATTTGTCCAAGTCTTCAATGTTCGTATGGTTATTATTTTGGCTTGCTCTGGTGTTCCATTAAGTTTGATCATTACTTTACAGTTTCTCGTCCAAGTATCCTGGATCTTCTTTTGTTTCTTCAGTATCCGGGCCTGTCGTGCAATTTCTGCATTTTTTTGTGTGAGATGCTCATTTACGTACACATTAGTGCCCTTAAGTTTTTTTGCCATCTTAATCACCTCAATTTTGTGCTTACGGTTGACAAATCTTAAAATTATTTTTGGAATGTTCCCTTGCTTCTGAGGGATAGTGTGGCAAGCAGATATGTTGCTACTTTCTAGAGGGATGTCTTTACTTTGAAAAAAGTTTATGACTTGTGTTCAAGTGTGTGTAGTTCACCTGGTGGGGCATTTTCACCCTCTTTGTCACCGGCTGTAGTCCTGGCATAGGTGCGATGTCTTGTCACCAATCCAGTTACACCAAGTCCTCCATCCTTGTATATTGTTCCAAGTCATCCACTCTTCTTTGCAATTCTTCAATCTTCTTGTCCTTTTCTTTAATTGTGTCCTTCAGTTGCCTACTTCATCGATTAAATTCAACAAGTCTTTTTGCTTTACCACAGAACTCAACTCTGCTGTCAGGAAGTTAAGTGATTTTTTCACCTCTTCCATGTCCTCTGCCATCTTCTTTGCCATTTTTGTATCCTTTGATCAAGCTATGTTCCTGAATTGTTTTGCTGAATCGATTTAAAGTTGACTGCCAAACAAGTAACTCCAGGTTTGCCGTGTGCCAAAAATATTCCCCAAATAGGAGACAAGGTGTTCATTAGCTCTCAAATACTTAATTTGAAGCTTGGATGGCACTTTCCCACAGAGATATTTAGTGGATTGTCAGAGCTGAACAACCCAGCTTGTCACAGCAGCAGCCATCTTGGTCTTCCCCAATTTTCACTGGTTTCAAGACACGTTTGATGATCTGCATTTTGAACTGACAATACACGACTATTAGAAAGCCGCCAACAACTTGTCAGTACATGCCCATTCACAAAATCCACACTACTGATTTGAAACACCAAACAGTTCCATTTCACACCAAAAAGTTGTGAATAAATAGCAGTGTGACTGTCTCTGCAACAGCCAGCTCCACCTGCACCAGTGTGGATCAGAAAATACAGTGTTAAAGAACTGTCACTGTTTTGTTAAAAGGAGACATGTTATATAAAACCAAGTATAATGACTTTTTATTTGAAATGATTCACACATGTTTGAGTAAACCTGTATTGTAATCCTGCAACTCAGGCTCTTGTGCTAAGAAAAAGTTCTATTTTCACCTACTCCATATCCCCACCCACATTCAATTGAAAACCACAAGTGACACATAAGGTGCTAAAATGTCATAAAGCTACTTTTAACAATAGAAAACCTGTTAATAACTTGGTGATTATTAAAGTATGAAGAAGTAGAGATAAACTGATTCAGGTTGGTTAATAAATGGACTTTTTAGCATTTCATCCTCAATCACAAGGCTGATAATTGTTTGAGCCAATCAGTCTTACATGTAAGAAGGGACTAACTACGAGGGATGCCAGGAGTGGTGACAACATATGAATGAAATGACTTCAGATATCAGAACCATAGAATTTAAGAATTATGTGATCCTGACACACTATCTGATGCAGGTGAGGTACCCCACAAGCGCCCTCTCTCCTCCTGGCCACTCCACATAGCCCGTGCTGGAGTGTCAATCATAAGCAGCGCGCTCTAAATAGCCTAATCACGATTTTGCCCTTTTTCTCTTGTGCCCTCTAGCTTCTCGATCATCTTGATTCTTTTCGATTGTGCGATTCTTGGTGTGTTGAGATCTTTTCATAAAAACCGAGACATAAAAAATGCCATTACCTTAATGACCAGACAAACAAAACAAGATAAACCTAAGAAAACTCTTCTACTGTCCCACTTTTTTTTTTTTTTTTATTTTATACCATGTTCGCTGCAATATATACACTGCCAAGCTTTTTCGACTCTTTCGGCTCCAACACTACACATCTTTTACCCTGAAATGACCCACAGCCCGGATTTAAAAAGTGAGAAAAAAAACCTGTAGGATATTCTGTAACATAGCTGCTGCAGATTTTGTTTAATTTTGTGTTTTATACTTCTGAGGTCCCCTCTCATACAACCCAACTATATTAGTCTCCCTCCTTCTACCCAAAAATATGATACTTTCAAGAGGATATTCCCATTTGATACATAAACAGTGTATGTTCGATCATGTCGTTGTCTGAGTAACATCCCAAAATGAGTCTCGCCCCCAGGCCCTAATTTAAAGGTGTCATTTTATGCCCAAACTTATGATTACATGGCATCCACGTGCGCTAAAACCAAAAATCTTTAGACTGTTTAACCCACCTTAGTCAGTTCACGGAGTGAAAGATAGAGAAAACGTAGAATGAAAGGTTAAACAACTCGGTTGCTTACCTTTACATACAGGTCGCCATATGGAGTTAATGAATACCTTATAGATAACNATGGATTCTGATTTATCAAGGATCGATTAGCAATACTAAAGTGACTAGGTTAACTATAACAATTAAATCACCTATTTTTCCACCCCCTTATAAAAAAATACAACTTTTGGAAAAAACGAATAATCCCAAATTTTTAAAAATTATAAAATTTTTTTCATTTTTGTTTTATATTGATTTTCTTATTTTGCTTTTTCTGACCACTTTAATACATCACTTTTAACCACACTGCCCTAGAAACATTGAATTTTGTTTAATGTCGGTATCAAATTTTCTATCTATAGAGTGGGTTGTTGTATTTGATTTGCTAATTTTGGACCCACATTAACAAAAAAAGTATTGAATTCATTTGCAATTTCTTGTGTATTATCAATAACTTTGCCATCATTATTCATTATCTGTGTTATCGAATGTTTATTTTCATGTTGGTCAATCACCTCCTTAATTACACTCCAAGTTGCCTTAATATTTGTTTTAAACTTTTGCAGTAACATACTGTAGTAATTCTGTTTATGTTCTCTCATAATGGTTGTCAGTTTATTTCTATAATGTTTATAATTATCTTCATTTTCCTTACTTGGAATTTTTATAAATTTTTTGTATAACATATTTTTCTTTCTACATGACTTTGCAAGACCTTTTGTCATCCATGAATTATTTTTACCTTTAGATTTGACTTTGACTTTCCTAACTGGACAATAATAGTTGTACAATGATATAAATGTATCAAGAAATGCATCATAGGAATCATTTGTATCTTCAACATAGACCTCCTTCCAATTGTGATCACCAAGTTTAGCTTTAAATGCCTCAATTGCCTCTGGTTGTCTCATTCTCTGCAACTTATATGAATCTACCTTTTTAATTCTTAACTTAATATCAAATAGTACAAAAACAGGCAAATGATCACTTATGTCTGTCACAAATAATCCACTCTTAACCTTTCTGCCTGTTATGTTAACAAAAATATTATCAATCAAAGTAGCACTATCCTTGGTTATTCTACTGGGTTTAGATATTAAAGGGTACATACCCAAACCAAATATATTATTAACAAAATCTGATGTTTTTTTGTGTTCACATGATTTCAACAAGTCAATATTAAAGTCACCACATACCAAAAGATCTTTACCATGTTGTTTAGAATATAGTTCAGATACTTTCATATTAAAATCATCAGTACATGATCCTGGAGTTCTATAGATACAACTTATAACTATACTTTTTTCACAAATTCATTTCTTATTTCAACTGTAACACACTCCATCAGCTCATCAACAGACACTGACATTTCTTTAATAATCTTACAGTTTATGCCTTTTTTCACAAACAAAGCAACTCCTCCCCCTTTTTTGTTTTCCCTATTTTGTTTAAATAAATCATAGTCCTCTAATTCATTCTCCAGGTCTCTATCATTACAAAGCCAAGTCTCTGAAACTGCTATAACGCTAAATTTAAAATTAAAATTTTTCAAATAATCTTTTATCTTAGACATATTTTTATAGAGACTCCTGCTGTTAAAGTGGATCAAAGAAAATTGTTTTGGTGATGCTTTAATATCACTCTCAGAGTAATACTCGCAGTCCACGTTTAGATTCTCGGACAAATAGCCATCAGGATCAATTTTTGCTTCCAAGTCATAGGATTTATATTCCTGATTTTCAAAAGTCTTAAAGTCTGTTGGATCTTCTATTTGTTTTATTTATTTCTTCCTTTTGGTTAGCCTACTTGGTTTTACTACCAGGTAGAACATTTATTTTTACCCAGTCATTTTGTAATCTTATTTAAATTTGTCCAGTCTTCAATGTTTCGTATGGTTATTATTTTGGCTTGCTCTGGTGTTCCATTAAGTTTGATCATTACTTTACAGTTTCTCGTCCAAGTATCCTGGATCTTCTTTTGTTTCTTCAGTATCCGGGCCTGTCGTGCAATTTCTGCATTTTTTTGTGTGAGATGCTCATTTACATACACATTAGTGCCCTTAAGTTTTTTTGCCATCTTAATCACCTCAATTTTGTGCTTACGGTTGACAAATCTTAAAATTATTTTTGGAATGTTCCCTTGCTTCTGAGGGATAGTGTGGCAAGCAGATATGTTGCTACTTTCTAGAGGGATGTCTTTACTCTGAAAAAAGTTTATGACTTGCTGTTCAAGTGTGTGTAGTTCACCTGGTGGGGCATTTTCACCCTCTTTGTCACCGGCTGTAGTCCTAGCATAGGTGCGATGTCTTGTCACCAATCCAGTTACAACCAAGTCCTCCATCCTTGTATATTGTTCCAAGTCATCCACTCTTCTTTGCAATTCTTCAATCTTCTTGTCCTTTTCTTTAATTGTGTCCTTCAGTTGCCTCACTTCATCGATTAAATTCAACAAGTCTTTTTGCTTTACCACAGAACTCAACTCTGCTGTCAGGAAGTTTAAGTGATTTTTTCACCTCTTCCATGTCCTCTGCCATCTTCTTTGCCATTTTTGTATCCTTGATCAAGCTATGTTCCTGAATTGTTTTGCTGAATCCGATTTAAAGTTGACTGCCAAACAAGTAACTCCAGGTTTGCCGTGTGCCAAAAATATTCCCCAAATAGGAGACAAGGTGTTCATTAGCTCTCAAATACTTAATTTGAAGCTTGGATGGCACTTTCCCACAGAGATATTTAGTGGATTGTCAGAGCTGAACAACCCAGCTTGTCACAGCAGCAGCCATCTTGGTCTTCCCCAATTTTTCACTGGTTTCAAGACACGTTTGATGATCTGCATTTTGAACTGACAATACACGACTATTAGAAAGCCGCCAACAACTTGTCAGTACATGCCCATTCACAAAATCCACACTACTGATTTGAAACACCAAACAGTTCCATTTCACACCAAAAAGTTGTGAATAAATAGCAGTGTGACTGTGTCTGCAACTGTCCAGCTGAAAGCTCCACCTGCACCAGTGTGGATCAGAAAATACAGTGTTAAAGAACTGTCACTGTTTTGTTAAAAGGAGACATGTTATATAAAACCAAGTATAATGACTTTTTATTTGAAATGATTCACACATGTTTGAGTAAACCTGTATTGTAATCCTGCAACTCAGGCTCTTGTGCTAAGAAAAAGTTCTATTTTCACCTACTCCATATCCCCACCCACATTCAATTAAAACCACAAGTGACACATAAGGTGCTAAAATGTCATAAAGCTACTTTTAACAATAGAAAACCTGTTAATAACTTGGTGATTATTAAAGTATGAAGAGTAGAGATAAACGGATTCAGGTTGGTTAATATTGGGAGTGTTTTAGCATTATCCTCAATACAAGGCTGATCATGTTTGAGCTTATCAGCTTTAAAAGAACATGCAATGGTCAACAATGCAATGAAATGCTTTGGATCAGAAGAAGAAGAATTTAAGAATTTGTGATCAAAATGATGATTACATCATTCCTGTCAATAGGCCGTTGGAGTCAATTTAAGCTAGGGCTAAATACAATCACGATTTTTTTTTTCTTATGTTGATCGATCTTGATTTTCGATCGATTTTGTTTAAACTTTTCAAAACCAAATAAAAAATGCCATTAATGAACATAAACAAAACAAAAACTTTTAATATGTCCCTTTTTTTTTTTTTTTTTTTTTATTTGTCAATATCTACCTCCAAGTTTGACTTTTGCTCCAAACTACACATTTTATTGACAAAAGATTGTTTTTTGATCTTTCAATTCAAAACCCACCACCAAAATATTGACGAATCGATTCAGTTTGATCTTGATTTCTCGATTAATGGCCTAGCCCTAATTTAAAGGTGCATTATGTAACTTTCTGAAGGTGCAAAGTCTTCTACACAGTTCAGTAGAATTAGAAAGTTAAAACTATCTTTGGGACTTTATGAATCGAGATTAATACATTTATGTTATTTTGAAAAAAAAAATCAGCTAAAGGAACCGCTTTACTGCAGAAACAGACGTGCTCTGGCTCCTCCTTCAAGCCAAATATTAAGACTATTTTGTGGCCATGCAAGCCCCTCAAAGTAAAAATGCAGATTTGTATTAGTTATTTCGTTTAACAAATGCATCTAAATGACAAAATATGCATTTATTCAAGTTTATTTTTGGACAAAAGTTGCGCAGTGCACCTTTAAAGTAGGCTATGTAATTTGAAGAAATTGAAAAACTGATCAAAATCGATTAACGTATCAGCCTTAAAATATCAAAGAACGCTTATCGCCCATCGTTCTTTCTGTATTGTTATCACTGTATTCTCATCTGGTTCTGAATTTGAGAATAAGAAGTAATGGGCTTCTTCTGTTATTAATGCGTTTTAAATCAGTATAATGCAGTTCATAATGAGCACAATGTGAAATAAACAACTTATAAAATTGTAAATATGTCTCCTTTAATACGCACTAATCAGACTCACGCGTGATCCCAAGTTCAAACCAACTCCATGCCTTATATTAGACAGGGACACTATCTACTGTAGTGATTTAAAAGAATTTGCTACTGGTTAAAATAGGTCACTGAAAGAACCTTAACACCTAAGCTTACATGAGTTATTTTTTTTTATACATTTCTTTTTTTACTTTTGCATAATGAATTCCTCCACAGTTCCTCATTCATCCCTGACCCGTTGCCCGGTGAGAGTACGCTCACCTCGGCCGCAGATGACGCCTCTCTCCGGGCATGTCTCTGGATGGACCTCGCAGCACGAGCTCCAGGCCCCGGGTCCCGCGTGCACACCGGGCCCACATGTCGCGTGCAGCAGAACGTGTCTCGTGCGGCGCTGGACGTGAACCGCTGTCCGTTTCCCTCGAGTTCACTCTCGGAGCTACTACTCCTGCAGCTCACTTCACAAACACATGAGGCTCCCAGGGGATTCTGGGAAATGGAGTCTGGAGAGAGGCCAAGACTTATTTAAAGACCACCACACACCACACCACATTTGCTATTAAATACATAAATAAAAATAGAGGCTAGGGCAAAATGTGTTAGCGAAATACAACAAAGTAAAAAATTAATACATAAATAAACAATAAATACATATTCAGGGGTTAAGGTATGAGCATGCTACATCAGCCAAAAATACAAAACAATCACAAGAATATATTTTTCTCATATTTTGTAGGTCATTCAAAGGCTAAAATTACGCTTAAAAAACGTATGTGGCTACTCACAAATAATAAGTCAATAAAATATACTTGTAATAAATAAATAAATAAATGCTACTATAAATGCAACTAAATAAATATAGATAACTGCATATTATAAAAGCAAAATAACATCAACTAATGAATAAAATAAAAAAACAAAGTAAACTGCAATTGCAAAAGTTTTTTATTTTTATATCAAGGACATGGTTTTGTGATACTTGTATTTTATGGGTCATGTATTTCAGTGAATACAAAAAAATATTGCAGGCTGAAATGACTTACTAATAATAAATAACTGATTCAAAAACATAATTAACCTTTAGGAGCCAAAGTAATTCTGCACCATGTCATGCCAAGCTTAGACTCCAAAATCTCAGTTTCTGATCAGTTTCAGTAGTTTAGAAAGTTCAACTTGTGCTTAGTTCACACACCTCACTCTGGGGGGCACTCACTTTGCCCTAGATCACACATGGGCAAACTGCGGCCCTGGGGCCAGATGCGGCCCTCAATCTGTTTTTATCAGGCCCCCAGAATGTTTTACTTATTGCATTGCAAAATGTTATAGTCTCAATTAAAACTACTAGAACTCTGAATATTCATCTTAATCTTAGCCAGATTAAAATGAAATTGATATATTTGGCAGCATGTTTCACTTGTTTCAAGACATTTTTGACTGTTTACAAGATATTTTAGCTTGAATCAACCTTGCAAAATGTAAAATAATCTTGGTCCAACAAGTAAAACTTTCTTAACTAGTCAAAATAAACATTAAATTATATTATTATGATAAATATATTTATAATAGTGGATTTCAAGACATTTTAGCAAAGTTAGAAGTTTTTTTTTTTGCATATTTCTTTTATTTGACTGCCTTGGCTATAAAGCATGTGTTTGTAGTTGTGTTCTTAATATATAAACATAATTGTGGTACAGCCCTTTGCCACTAATCTGGATTTGAATATGGTGCTCAAGGAAAAATAATTGCCCACCCCTGCCCTAGATCACAGTTTTGTACGTCTATTTCTCTCATTTGGGGTAAACCAAGGTCGACCTCCTTTGAGCCCTTTCTCCCGCAGTATTATCTTCTAGTTTTCTCTCTCTCTCTTTCTGTCCCTGTACTGACTCATGCTTGGGCCCTGCATGTCTCTAATAATACCCCATGTCCCCTGCTATTTCAGTCTCGTTTCCGACAGAGGGTCCACCAACAGTTGCTCCAGGACCAACAGCAAAACAACATGCTTCACTTTTTCACCAGAAGTTACCTTTACTCCGTTTGAAGAGCTGAATCCGTCACTTTTTCTTCTTCGTTGGAGGTTTTGTGGAATTGCTGAGCCCACATTTACTCTGAAAGTCGGTCTTTTGTTTTTTGGAGAAGTGAGGAAGCAGGTTTTGACTTCTGTTGACGGTAAGTGTGATCACATGTTCATTCATTCTCTTCTTTGACTACACTGTAAACTCCATTCACATGTTTTCAAATTGAGGACACAGACTAATAATAGAACTGATAAGAAGTCTGTTCAGTAAAGGACACTGTGGATGAGAATTTTTGTCCCCCAAATAAAAAAAACAAACAAACATATCTATATTGCTATAACCAGTTGTATTTAGTTTTGCAAAATTGAGAATGTTCTAAAAACAGAATCTTTTTGGACTTTTAAACAACTATAATGTTTAAACAACTAATATAATTGAAGTATATAAATCTGAAATACTAAGCTTTCTCTAAAACACTAAGCTTCATTCAAAAATAGCAATTTGTTATTCAGAACAATATGATATTCAGAAAACAAACTGTCCTGTACTTCATGACATGTGGGACTCTCTGTTCTCTTGGCTTCAGCTCAACATCCAAATACAGTATACGTAGGATTATTAAACGTCATCAACACACTGTAAACCCAGATGCTCATGTTAGTCAAAGTCCTGTGTAGTGAAAATGAGCTAAGATGCTAACAGGTTCATTTTGTATTTTTCCACAACTTTTTGAGAAAATAAAAACATGTGCATACACATAAAACTTCACTTCTTCTAGGTTAGAATATACATTTTGTCCATTAACATTTTGCAAAGTTTTACATCTCATTATTAAATGGAAAACATTATGCACAAGTCCAAAAGGTATTGGTTTCAAAATCCAAATGTATATAAAGGTAACTGTCTTTAGCTGGAAATATGATTTTTTATTGAGAGTGAAAACTTGTATTTATCACAAACAATCAATTTTAGAAAAATCAAAAATTATAAATTCAACACAAGGATTTTTTTTTTTTTTAAAGAACAGTCAATTAATGTAAAGTTACACTTTGCATTTCTATGATGTACCATTTTGATCATAGATAACTTGCCAAAATTTAACTAGAACAATTATGGTTTTATATAAATAAACTAAAATAGATAGAGTTTAGATATTTGAGATTTTCACCAGATATTTGTAATAATGCATTGAAGACAAAATTCAAAATGATACACGTCAACCTGATGTCAGTCAAGTTGCATAGGTCTTATTTGCAATCACAGTTTAGACAAACAAACAAAAATCTTTCTATGCATTCTAAATCAACACCAATCAAATGTAAATGCGTACATGTTGTGTTCTTCATCTATTCTGTGTTACATCAGACAAACGTCACTGTTTACAATGTAACAAGATTTAAATCTTACGAAATGATATTTTTTCAATTTGTATCTCACAATACGATATTGATCACAATATCACAATATTACAGACCCCCACAATACTGAAAATATGCTAACAATGATAAACATTAAAGCTAAACTGGCCAGTCATAAGGTCTTGTTTTTTTGTTTGTTTATTCAAATATTTTGAATTTGATGTTATTTTTATGTTTTTTATTTGTTCATTTATTTATTTTCACAAAATGTATGTTAATGTTCCAATCTCAGAACAATTTTTGTTGCAAGGGTCTACAATTAGTATACTAACTTTCACCATCCAAGAGGGGACTGTTGACTTTTTTCCAAAACAATATCCTTCTGTAAACAAATTATTTGGTCCAGGAGAGACTTATAAGTGCATCTGTGAGAAAGAAATAGACAAAAAGACCAAAGGATATTCAGGAAAGTATTGTAGTTAATGTGAGAGAAGAGCTTCAGATGGCACAGATGATGGACATACTTGTGACTGCTCCTCTTGTACGTGTTCAGCTCTGTGGAGATGTCGCGGCCTCCTTCCTCCCAGACGACTCCTCAGTTCTACAGAGTGAGTGAGAGAGACCTGACGGAGATCGAGCTTCATTCTGTGGACTCCATCAACGACCTGCACCGCACACATCCAGACCACAACCACAAAGGTCAAAACACACAACATGTCTTTTATTATGCTCTTGAGAATCTTTATTTTGACATTTATATATTAAAATAAAAAGTATGACAAAGCACATATTAAAATAGTTCATTTTCAAACATCAGGTAATGAGTATTCATCAGGTATTGAGTTAGCTCTTCATCTGACTGCAAAGGGGTAAAAATACAGTATGTGGCCTGATATGCTAGTGTTGCAACAATGCTCAAAACAAGTCTGGAAGATTTAAAAGAGTCCAGAAGGTTGTCGTGCGTAGTCCTAAGTACCTGCATCACTGTTCTTGACATTGTGATGAGGTGCCATCCAGCTGTTACAGAATTTATCAGAAGCTTATTTCTTCTATTCAGCTAACTTAGTTAGTGAGATGTATTCAGGGCCGTAGCATCAAATTTTGAGCCCCAGATACAAACTTCATTCATGGGCCCCTAACACTGTACATAATCTTCTGTTTTAATGATTTAGTCTCTTACTACCTCCTTATTTTTCTCATTTATTTGACTTGTATTTCCTCTAGAACAGAGGTTCCAAATTTGTCAGCCCGAGACCCCAAAATAACCGTGCAACCAACTTGTGAACCCCACAGCACAAATATACACGTTTACAAAACCATTTGAAATTGGTTTAATTGTGTTTATTTTGATAGTGCATTGCTTTATATGACCCCAATTCCCCCAAATAGAATAAATGCTATAATGGTCATAATTGTAAAAATACATTTTGAAATCATCTCACAACCCCAGATTTTGCTTTGGGACCCTCTGAGGGGTCCAGACCTTCACTTTTGGAAAATGCAAATTTATTTAGTTTCTATATTCCACCAGGCCCGGCGTGGCTAATCGGGAGAGTCGGGAGACTTCCCGAAGGGCCGGGGACTTTGAGGGCCGGTGTGGCTCATGTCACACCGGCCACCGGTTGGACCAAGACGCAGAGACGTGCTGAAAGCACGAGGGTAGTCGCTCTAGAGCAGGGTGGCAACCAGAGGCTTGCGAGCCGCATGCGGCTATTGACCATCAGAGTGCGGCTCTTTGGCTCATTCAGAAACATTTGCGCCTCCACACTTCTCTCTCTTTCCCTCTCGCCGACATGAGGAGAGAGAGAGAGCCGCATGTGCGTAAAGCTGCTGTGCTGTAACCTGGCTGATCCCGCCTAATGAAGCTAAAACATAGAAATCCTGAGCCCTGCGAGTGTTTGAAGTCCACAGCGACACTCTACTACTCACAAGCTTTCAGACACTTTTTATTTCACAAAGATTGACCTCAGATTCACGGAGTTATGATTGTTTTCGCCTTTACTGAAAATTGCCATTCATTTTAATGGGGCGGGCGCGCGGAATTTGACGGACGTTTCGAAGCATTTAATTCACTCTCCCAAGACACATGAGATATAAAAGTGATACTAAGCATGAGTTCAGACGTCCTCATACAAGTTTGTCTTGTTTTAGAGTTTCTACAGCCCCACTGCTGCGTAAAGGCTCCGTGCCTCTCCACGGTCTGCCCTGGGAAGAGCAGGGCCGGTTCAAAAAAAAAAGAGGACCTTTGAAGGGGGTCTCATCTAACATGAAAATTTAAATTGACATTAGAATTTGATAATAATTATATTGTTAATTATAGTAAAATTACATCACATATCAATAAGAATATCACATCTAAAACTCACCAAAATGCAGGAAATTGCACAGAATTTTTAAAATTCTCCTGGGGGAGAATTCCCCAGACCCCCTGAATTATATCAAAACCATGTTATATTAAGAAAATAAAGATACAGTTGACTTTGCTGGGGCGCTATAACCCATTCAAAGTAAAAAATAATATTAATATTCGCATACATATTAAATTTTTTTGTCAGAGGGCTGTTCCATTAAAAATTTTCCCGGGCTGAAAATGAGTCCCACTCCGGCCCTGTATTCCACACACAATTTGCCAAGTGTTGCTAAAGGGTTTTTGTAGACTTCAACAGATGCTAATTTCAAGATTTTATGGCCATAACACCGACTACGAAACAAGATATTTGTGGTTTTTGTGTCAAAACTATTAGTTTGGAATCACTGCAAAATGAGTTACTTCTGGCCCTGCTTTCACAGTGGACCTGTTTCTATTATCAAGTGTTTCAGATTAATTTGCAATTTATGAACAAGATGAAATTTGTCATGCTTTGTCAATACAAACTTTAAAAAAACCTAATATGTCTCCTTTAAACTATTCTTGAGAAAGTAGATGACTCACTATGAACCCAGTGGTGTGTCTTAAAACCTCCTGTTGTTGATATATTTCTATTCTCTCACAGTAAGACCTCCTCGTCCCGCCTACACTCCTTCTCCAAATGGAAACCTTCACTCTATCGACGCCTTGACAGTCAATCAAACGTCTCGTCCAGTCAACTCATGGCAGAGGCGTCTCCAGACATGTTCACGCCCACTTCGTCCCGGGCCTACGCTCTGGGCTGTGCCATCGTCACTCTGCTTCTGCTCACCGTGCTGCTCATTTTCTACTTTTGGGTAATTGTATTGATTGTTGTTTTGATCTGCTTTTTTAAAAAGTTGATGTTAAAAGTGACTTTTTCGATGCATTGTAATGTTGCTGATTGAGATGTTGAGATAATGACAAATTTGACACAAAACCTTGTGAATATGCAAATAATCATTCTGTGTCAAACAGAAACAGAATCCTTAACAATTTCCTGTATTTTGGTGTCTTTTGTGTTTTCTTATTATGTGATGTAGTTTTATTATAATTAAAAAGAGAAGGCAGAAAGATAAATAAAAATCTATATAGAAAAACCCTATAGAAAGCGGATTTGGGGGTCCCAGCCCCAGGTGCCTCCCTTATCTCCGCCCCTATGAAACTCTGCACCTAACAGGACTGTCCTGTGTGATCAGAACAGAGAAAACACTGCTGCTGCACAAACATTTGTCAGATCACTTTTTAAACTTGTTTCACGTTTTATTGACTGTGTATTTGAACCTTTTCTCCATGAATATAAGACAGATTTGCACGGAAATTAGGATCAATATGAAGTCCCAGTTTCACAGAATAACACTGGGAGTTCTAAATGCTTCTTAAAAGATCTGTTTGTTAAAGAGCTTTGCTTTGACCCTGCAAGGACAGTTGCACACAACTGTCGCTGTAAAAGGAGGATAGAGGAGAACGAGAATGTGTGGTGGCACATATGTCTGGTGAGACAAGCAGCCAACCCTGATTTCGATGGATATTGTACTGCTTACAAGTACAAAACTGTAAAATATAGATAATAACTTATAGTTTAAGAAGAAAAGCACAAGATGTCCACTTTAAGGCTAGGATTACATAGACTGCTAATGCACTTTAGGGTCTTGGGTTTGACTGATTGTCCCTGTCTTGTCTCTACAGTTCAACAGGGAGGCCTATCCGAACGCTGACAGAGGCAGTGAAAGAAAAGAAAACGGCGATGGCAGAGCTGACTTTGCTGATTCAGGAACTACAAAACTGAGACACAACCTCACAGCCCTCGCTAGGACATCATGACTAATAAACACTTGTATTAATCTCAATGGGAAAGTGGATTGGAATCTAATGACAAACTAACTAACAAAGAACTGAAATATGAAATTCCATATGCTGCAAGTGTGTGTTTTTGTAATAAAGTTGCTCACTGGTTTGAAGCATTCTTATGTTGTAGAATTTTCTTTATACATATATGTAAGTCAACAACAAAAAAAAGATAAAGAAAATGTTCCATAAAGGTTTTATTTTATTTTATTTATTGTACCAATTCACAGTGTAAATCTTTAAAGGCACATTCAGAGTCTCAGTAAGTTAACTGTTCCAAAGGCTACATTCACAAAGCTGCTTGATTTTTTCTGTTCGCATGATTTTAAAAAGGGGAGAGATCCATTTTCTAGAAGATTTAAAAGCCTAAATAAAAAAAAAAAAAAATAAAAAAACTGTCTCCAATACAATGTGAAGTAACAACATTGCCCTAAATGTTATTAAAAATGCATCTTATATCAACCAGTTTATGTGATTTCTTTGATAAAGGTATTACTAAAAATACAACCATAATTGTATATTGACTTAGTGCACTTTTTGACAAAGTAAATTTGAATAAAAGCACAAAATAAATGTTATACTTTTTCACATTACCTATGACATAACACAAAATTATCACTATTGACAATGTTCCAAAGTATGGTTTTAAAGTTCCAAATCTACTGAATTATGTACTTGAGTTTCACCTTCTGCACAGTGCACCTTTCATCCAAATCTAACTTTGTGAAGAAAACAGCTCTATACTGATCAATACTTATTGGAACCACACTCCAATAGAAAGCTAAAACATACCAATATTTTGTTGTGTAAAAATGCACACTGTGATTTTGTTTCACACATTTCCTGCAACGTTACGTATTAATAAAGATGAATATTTTATATGATTATTATTTTTAAGATGACTAGCAGCTTGCACAGCTTTCAGTCGATGGGATTATGTAAATAACTACGCAGTGTTATAGCTTGTGGAATATTCCAAATCATATTAAGAAAAACATCACCATGGTAACATAAAAGCAGGTGAACGCTACATACTTACTTTATTTTAGCTTTCTTTTTTTGTAATAAGACAGTTGTAGTAAGCTGAGTGCTTCTTTACCTGACAGTTTCAAGTTTATACTTTTATGTTAAAAAGTTAAGACTTAAAGGTGCTATACCTCATTTTTGCTTCCTTAAAAATGTAAACAAACAGAAATAACTAATTTTAAACTTCTTACTTTGGTCAGCTCAGTTACCCTAAAGTTTTTTAAGCTTTTTTCACAGCTGTTTAGCGCGAAATGTACCGCTATGCTAAAAGAAGGTAGCCACATTGCTAACTACAACAGACAATCTTAGTAGATTTTGGTGAATGAACAGAATATTATCAAAAGAGACAGGACCCTGCAGACTAATTCTCCTGTGAATAGATACATTAAGAGATTGTGCAAGGGATTTAATAGTTTTTAGAATAAAAATTGGGTCTAGCGCCTTAAGAGTTAAAAGAAAGCGTATGTGTAAATGTCGTGCGGTGTACAAAAGTGAAATGCATTCCTTCATGTAAAATAGTGATTCAAACAGGCACAAGTGTAAACATCGGGAGTGTTAATTGCATAGGACTAATGATTAAATGTCTTTGTGCATCCAAAGATAGGCATCCCTTTGGCGTCTCTGTAAGGCGTCTCAGTCAGTGTTTGAACTACAGGCTTAGGCGAGAGGCCGGTAAAGGAGGAGGTGGTACAGGACAAGATGGCGGCATTGGTGAAGAAGCGGGAAGTGGTGGTGGGGGCGGGGCTTTTACAACTGGAAGCGGTGGAGGAGGGGGAGCAGGACATGATGGCAGATTAGGCAGGGGAGGTATATTTTGACATAAAGCTCTAGAATCTTCAGAATTTGCAATTTGAGTTGTAACAGCTGGCTGGCTTGGCGATCGAGAAAATTTCAAGAGTGTCTCCATGGGAACAAAAGCCGTCATACCGCCTGCGTTCTGCACCGGAAAAGACAGGACGTACCCCACGTGTTTGTAAAAATGTTGCTTATCATGAGTGGTTAAATAAAGCGTTTAAATCCTCTTTTCTTCGCATATTTTTCAGTTTCTTCCATCAGAGCTCTGCCATAGCCTTTACCTCTCTCCTCTTTGGACACAACAACCGATTCGACAAACAGGCTGTTGCTTTTACCCACCACAAGAGACAAACGTGCATGTCCAAGAAGTTTTCTGATTGGTTTTGACCCCGGAGGAGGACGAGGCAGACTGGGAATTCTGAGCAGGATTTTTGTAGACTGTGGACACGAGCTGCTTGACTGCGTTTCCACTCTAAGTTCACCAAATCTGCGCATGGCACAAGCAGGTCCGGTCGGTGGTGGATGGGAACAGCGTGGAGCTTGGCTTGAGGTTGGATAGATGTTAAACTAGAGTTATTAGTGGAGCTCATGGGTTCTGTCCTACAAGAAAAAACAAAACAGAATTTTAAATAACAGAGATGTGGACCTGCAAGTCTGAGTCACTTTGAGTCACTATTTTGATGACTTGAGATTTATTTGATAAAATAGACAAGGACTTGGAACTCAACTTGAGATTGGAGTTTAGTGACTTAGTGACAACTAATGATTAAATTGGTAGTCTATTATTTCTTTTGATTAATCAATTAGTTATTTATTTATGTAAAATCAGTCACTATGAGATTTTTGTGGAATTTGACCGATAATCAGAGATGTGGATTGACAAATCATGGCTTGGGCTTGAGTCAGACTTACTTGAGTCACTATATTGATGACTTGACTTGATAAAACAGACTAAACTTGGGACTTGATTGGGGCTTAAATGTCAGTGACTTGAGACGACTTGATGCTTCTACTCAAATAATAGGTTGTGCAATTTATATTTCCTTCTGTATTTAAAACAGAAAATAGTTTTAAATGGAAAAATCAATGACATTGTAGAAACATAGAATGTAGTTGGTAGATGGATTAAAGGATTTGGACTCAACTTGGACTTGTGAAGCTCTGACTTGTGACTTGACTTGAATGAACCAGTCTTGTTCTATTAGCAAATAAGTTAACTTAAAAACCTGCTAAACTCTATGATATGTTTTTTATATCAAGAACAAAACACATCCAAAACACATCCATATGAATTAATAGTGAGGAAAACACGTGTCCCTGTCTGTCACAATTACACTTTTGACTGTGTACTTTACTGAATGAAAAGCACTTTTAACTTCCAAAACAAACGGTCCTCTGTATTTTCCAGTTACTCACATTATTCGTCATAGATTCCGTGATCTTGTCCTCGCTTCCCAGACTTAGTTGAAACTAAATTATGCCAGCTGATCCCAAAGAATTCAGAAATAGTCCAAAATCGTGTTGTGAGCTCCATGAAGTAAACAGCAGAGTGACAGGAACATGTGTGAGGAACTGAGAGGCGCCGGTGAAGAGAGACACCTGCTGCACCGGAGTGGAACTGCAGCTTCTTTTTGTTCAAACAGAAAATTCTGGCAAAATGAACAAATGAAAAGTGTCCAAGCTAAACTTTTTTTTTTTTCAATACAAACAGATAATTATGAATATTTTTATTTAAAGTTAGGATAGGCATACTCATTCAGTTTTCCTTTAAGTAAGTTTATTGTAAAATGAGAATTTCTTTGGGTAAAAAAAAAAAAAATTCTACACTCTTTATCTACTGTCAACTATTTCACAGTGGTTACTTTTACTTTGTGTAATGCATCAGCAAGAAGTTCGTTGGCCCTGAACTTTTCTACATGAATTATGTAGGTTCTCCCAGAAGCTCTGGCTTTCCCTATCACTAAAACATGTACATTTTCAAACTTGGAATAATTTGACTAGTCTGATGAGGAAGGTTAAGTCTGTTAAATTTGTATCTAAAAAATAAACAAGATAAATAAAATCAACATTTTTGCATGCAAAACTAGTGGTGTGCCAAAGGGTTGAGAGGGATGAACAGCTTTAAATCAAAATGACACTGTGTAACTTTACATGAATGATTCATAGATACATGAATACAGAAAATGAATTCCACACTTTAGATTATTTTTCATGTAAAAGTAACATTTTTATGAAAACATATCTTTTAAAAAATCATAGCATTGTGGCTAACTGCTGTTAGTATACGGGCATGTCTCGCTCCTAACGCCTGAGAAAAAAGTAAAACACATCGTGGTGAACAATCCGAAGGCTCAGAATGCGTAAGTTAGCAAAATATGTAGACTGATGCAAGAAGTTTAAAACAAATTATATCAGTTTGTTTACATTTTAAAAGAAAGAAACAGTTGGGCATAGCACCTTTAAGTTGAAAAAACAAGCCTTACATATTGAGAATATTGGCCATAAGGAACACATAGCTGGTCCTTAAAAAGGTTAATAAATCAATGAATCACACAATTTTAAGAAAATGTCAGCTTTTATTTCATTTTAAATCCAGGACAAACTCATTTGAGGAGAATCAAGAAGAAAGTAGCACTAAGTTCATTAGACCTTACACTTTGTCAGAGATGGATGGCGGCGTCTCTCTCAACAAAGAAAAAACAGAATGGAAAATAAACAAAAATAAACATAAGAATATAATATTTGAACAATACATTAATAATAATTTGAATACAGTGAAGTGTGGTACGAGATTCACCAGCACTAACTTAACAACAGAAGAGGAAGAAACGAAGCCTCCGGGAAACACTTTATTTAAATAATATTTATCAAAGCTTTTTTTGTATTTTATTTGTACTTTTAAATCTTCATAAAACGTTTCTAAAACATCTCTTTTAGATTTTTTAACCTCTTTGTTTGCTCCATTTTGAGTCATGTTGGAGTTAAGACTAGATTAGAGATTTACGAGACAAGATTACAACCAAAAAAGAGGATTTGTTACTATGACAACTTCTCTCTCAGAATCTATCTCAGCAATGTGAGTCTTTTGGCAAATGCAGGCCACTCTGCCACAGTAACACTTTGAGAACTCATGTAACATCCAACTTTTTGGCATGTGTAAGAAACTTTCTGATAGTTTTTTGTTTAAATTCATTGATATTTTAGTGCATATGACAGTCTTTCGTGTTTTTCTAATTATAATCTTTGTTTATTATGATCGTCCCTGGTATTATTGTTATAGTTCTCCATTTTTAGTCTTTTAAATTTAATACAATTGTCACGCAGCTGATACTTTGTCACGCAACTGATACTTTTTTGACAGGTTAAGTCATTATTTATCAAATTAAATGTTTTCAAGTATTACTCAAATATTGTAATTTCCAATTTGACAATTGTCAAAGTTACCAACCCACTGCTGCACGTGTCCAAACAGTATGTACAATTATAATAGTCACCAAAATTACCAAATTACAGTCAAAATGTGTAATATAATCTTAACTGCGTTTTACTGGTTCAACCTGTCATATGCACTTTAAAGCTGGAATACCTGACTATTTTTGTTTAAAATAATGCACTTTGCTATTTACACCAAAAAGTGTATTGTAAACACAGCACTGTGCAACAAAATCAGACCACTGGGTTCTTTCTGAAACAAACAATCAAGTGTTGTTTCTCTCATAGTCAGCCAAAAGCAGAGCTCTGATTGGCTGTGCTTCGGTGGTCCACTACAGTTTCACTTTGTCGACTGTAAAAAGATAGTCTTAAGCCTTAATTACGGCAAAAAATGAATACATGTAGATATTTGTCATGAGCCAAAGAATTTGTGACTAAACACTAGCTACCTAATTCCTTTTGCACAAAATGAAAATCAGGTATCCCAGCTTTAAGATCAGCTGAAATGTACAAATCACTTTATGACAATCCATGTGACAGAAGAAGTTGTTTTGCTGGTTTTAATCTTGCCTCGTACAAATCTAAATCCAGTCTGGTACACAACAGAACTACTCTGTTTTTTTTGCAGGTGGCCAGTGTACGAGTGTCAGGGTGTATGTGTGTGTGCATGTGAATGTGTGTGATTTTGTTATAAGTGTGTCCTTGGCAAAGCTGTTCTAAGTACTTTTCTGGAGTGTTGAAGTTTGACTGCAAAGACATACAAATTAATCTGATAAGCATTTCGAAAACTATCTGAGTTTTCGAAATTCATGAAGCACTTTTAAAATTTTGAGTAGCAAACAGAAAATGATCACAAAATGTTACCATTACCTATGTATTTTTATATTCAAGATGTAAAATCATGTAGTTAATTTATTTGGGTGATAAAAAGTTGCCAAAATCTCTGTGCACATGAAGTCTTTGCCTAGGTCATAAACTGTATTTAAAACTGTTGTTTGTCCACCCGACTCCACAAAAATAGCCCTGTTTATTGTGCGTCTCGAGGATGAAATGAAATAAAACTGAACAAATATTGTTCTGTTTTGAAACTGACATGATTGTGAAAACGTTCAGTTATCCATATTTCTTAGAAAATGCAAACGAAAGCCAGATTTTGAGTCAAAACATCCACGTATGACAATTGTATTTATGGATTTGTATTTGAACAGCCTAAAAATGGCATTTAAAACATGAAGTTGACCATATTTAATGTTACTGACATGTATTTGGAAAATGTGCCAACAAGACATATCCTAGTGAACATTTAGTGGCTCTGCAACATAATTGCACATATTTTACCCGTCTCAACTGTCCATCTTTAAATACAGGATATGTCAATGTTCTGAAGTGTCACCCATAGAGTCTAAAGCAGTGGTTTTCAAACTGTGGTGTGCGTCCCACTGGAGAACTGTTACAGATTTGTTATATTATTATTATTATTATTATATTTGTTATTGTGTGAAAATTGATGTTCTAAAATGTCTTTGCGCTGGTAAATTTAAACTATTTGGGGTTTATAGTCTTGACTGTTAATCATTCAGGTCTGGTATTGACTGAGATCTGGTTTAAACTTGATTCAAACCATAAGTGAGTGACACGCCAAAAAATAATATCACAATTTTTTTGAGCCAGACCACATTTTTTATTTAGTCATAATTCATGTCCAAATACTGGGCTTTATGCCATGAAGAGGTAAATAAAGTCCTTCAGACACTTCACTGTGATTGGTTAAATCCACCTGTCAATCACTCTGCACATGACAAAGGAGGAGTGTGAGTGGAAAAGAGTCAGGTTTGAAGCACAGAGCTGTACTAAACTGAAAATTAGTGCGATGTGATATGGCGATTGTATTTTGACCTCCATATCGCTCAGCACTAATTCACAACAAGACCTGATTGAAACACATTTCATCAGCTCCACCGACATTTGCCTCAGTAGTTCTTTGATTCAAAGTTTGAGAAGCGCTGGTCTAAAGCTTGTATGGTTCTCCTGTTGTCCGAGAGGTGTGTATGTGTGTGTGAGTATGTGTGTGTATGTCTCAGTGTCTCTGGGACTGAATGCGTGTGTGGTTCGAAGGCACGTGGGCAGAGGACACCTCAGTCCCTCAGGTCCATACTGGAGCCAAACAGCGCCACCAGCTGTTCCTCGTAGTGCGCGATGTTTCTCTTCATGATCTCTTTACATGAGCCCAGCAGACGCTCGAACGCCTGCACGTCGATTACTGCAAACACATGGAACAGAAAACTGTTATTTTATGCTTGGATTCAGTCTAACAGAGATCAGAGTCCTGGGAGAGAAAAGGACCTATTGTACATGTTTTTAGTAGTAGGGGAAAGGAAGCATACTGAGGAAATCTACAGACATGGCAAACTCTACATAGAAGGAGACTGCCAACTGCTGCACCCCAAGTCAACCACATAATGTCACACCAGAAGTGTGAGCACAATCAGAGTAAAGCGCTGCGAATTGAACTGGTGCAAATAAAGATAAAAAATAATTATTGGGTTGTTTTGAAAAAAATATAAAAAGCATACTGCTTATTGATCGATTGATCTGGGCTTATATGACACTGAAAGTAACAGACAAATGACTACATACAATTCCAAAAAAATAAACATCCCATCAACGTATCACATAGGTACAGCACTTGCCAACTCAAAATCTCACACTCAGACTCTGTCATCAACATCAAATAAACAATTTCTGATATCATTATAAAATGAACAAAAAACAAAAACCTCATTCTCTACTACATTCAGGTCACACAGAGTACAGATTTTCTATGCAACTAAAAGCTAATAGAAAGACTTAAGGTTTTAAAATGATGTAAGCGCCAATTCATCATCTTTGCAATCATGATATACATATATAATAATGTATATATAATGTTTCAGCACATCTTATGCAATACTGCTATAGGATTGTCCTATAAAATATATACTTTTCTGTGAATGAACTCTGAGCACAGCAGTGCACAACAACAACTAATGGTCATTCATTCTAAAATTTGAAATATAAACATATACTATACATAATCATTTTCTTTTATGAGAAGATAATTACAGTTTTTTTAATTAGCTTAGCATTTGAAAAATGTAGTATGATTAGCAGTTGAGATGAGATGCAAACACAAAAGGATTGGTTTTCACCTGGTTTGTAAAAGCTCATGTGAACATCCAGTCACAAGTCTCTGTTCACAGCTTGACCACAATAAACCCATAGAGATAGAATTAGACCTGAGCTAGCCAGGTGCTGTTGTGCACAGAGCCCATTCCCTCACATCTAGTGTAGCCCTGCATGTAACCTGTGAACTAACCTTTAAGGACAACCTGTGGGCAAAACATCACATTATCACTTTTACTCAAGTTTATATAAGACTGTGTTGATTTGTTCATTATTTACAACTGAAAGACCTCAAAACAGACTACACAAAGACATTATCCATGCAGGCAAAAACCATGCACATTCTTTTTAGTATACAAACATCATTTCCCACAATCGTCAGTATTGTAAGCTACGGTGTCATTCTTTCTGTGGATAGTAAACACTGCTTTTGTCTGTGTGTGAAAAGATGATTTGAATAAACTGTGGTGAAGAGCCTAACATTTAGTGGAGAGCTGTTCAGAATGAGAGTAATTGAAGAGCTCAGCGTGAATACAAAGGACACTTACACAAATAATAAAAACGGCCTTCACATAACTGAGCTACAATCATCGGGACAGGGTTTAGTGCTTTTGTATTGGAGGCGACAGGAAAATACAGACATTTATCAAACAACAAAATTAGGCTATTAATTCTCATTCATTGACGTTTTGTCTGATGTACATTTTTGAAATAATTTTCTTTAAAATCTATCAGGAAATTGGTTCTACACAACGTCCTGGAAATCACTTTGCCACACATGACATCACTATTTGTTCTCATTTCTGTTAGGGGCTGTTACTTTTCTCTACATTAAAGTGGAATTTAACTGTAAATAAAAGTGTCTAGTGTGATGTTCTGAGTCTTCCATTTGTATTTTTTTTTTTTTTTTGCTATTTTAGCGCAAAATAGACCAATGTGTCCAATGTTATCACAATTTTTGTTAGATTTCCCAACACAAAAGATCTCAACTGCTTTAAACAAATACACAATTGCATGTTTATAAATACGTATAACCGAACTACCACAGATCAGAGCTAAGGCACTTGTATAGTTTAGTGTGTGACCCAGGCCCTCACCTAGACACTTGACATCTCCCTCTGCGTAGGCTGAAGCCGCTCTGGGTTTGTTAGTGACCAGAGCCAGTTCTCCAAAATACTGCCCCCTACTGCACCGGGCGATCTCCACCTCTGCGTTGTCCGCGTGGTCTGCCTTCGTCTGAGGAAGACACAAAAGAGACAAAAGCACAAGGATTTATTCCATTGGTCCCTTAGAGAGATTACTATTTGCAGTGTTTATTTACAGATACTATATTGGATAAGGAATTTGTTCAGTTGTTACATTATTTGTCTAGCGTTTGTTATTAATAGCCAATGTTTGCAGAGGCTTAGAAATGTTAGAATATCATTTATCAGCATGGCTTTACACGACAAGCAAGTATATACTACTACAAATGCAACATAATTTTATCTAGCTACTAACAAGTCCTGTGGAAGCTATAGAAGAGGTGCTAACAGTGGTATAATATTAGGGTCTTTTTTCTTACTTTACTCTTCATCATGATCCTGACGTCTCCAGATTCTACAATATAAAAGCAGTCAGCTTTGTCCCCCTGAAAAAGACAAAATAATCACATTAAAAAAGTGAAGCTTCTAAAAATTAACATGAACAGCTTTCATAAGGCCGATCGTGTCATTTTTTAGCTGGAAAATATACTTGAACAAAGAACGTTGTGGCTGTTATTGCAGCACTAAAAAAAACTAAAAATGTGTGTTCTTAAATGGAGTGAGTTTGCAATTGCTCAAAAAAATAACACTTTAATGGTTGACAGAGGAATATATCTTGGCTAAAATTATGTTGGCTAAATTATTTCACAATATTATAAACACTTTTTTATTAAGAATGTCTCAAAGAAAAGATTTACACACTGAAGTCATGCAGGTGAGTTTTAACAAATAGACAGCTACACACTTTGTCACTTTAAAAATCTGATTTGTTAATGGAAACCTACTGTGTAAAATCTATTTTTTTTAAGTTTTTAACATTGTTATAACTACCTTTTCTCATCATTAGTTAAGTATGATTCCTGTATGTTTGAGTAATCTTGTATTGTTATGCAGCTGATTCTCAGAAAAGAGCTGTTCTCACCTACCACCTAAACCGTCCACTTGTCTGTACTTAAAGGTGGGTAGCTGATTTGTACACTGCAAACATGATTTAGGTTTTAAATCTGACAACTTCCTCACATAAATCCTTCAACTCATGGTTGATATTGACATGTATTCATTTTGACTGCATTTATGACTTATAAATGGCTTTTTACAAACAACAAAGTGAAACTGGAGGGGACCACCCCAGCTCAGCCAATCAGAGTGCAGCATTCAGCTCCTGATTAGAACTAAAATTAATTCATATTCAGTTCAAACAGGATTTTTCACAAAGTGCTGCATTTACTATATACTTTTTAGTGGAAAGCACAAAGTTTACTAATTTACGTACAACTAAAAAAGTTAGCTACCCACCATTATTCAGATGGTAAAGCATGTATGGTTCAAAATATTCACATTGTCACCTTAAAACAATCTTAAAACAATAACAAAGTACAAACTTTCTGCGCTTTTTTGTTAAAATCTTACAATGAAGAGGCTTGGCTAATCCGTTCTGCAGTTTTGCGCAGGAAGTAAATCAACCTATTTTTATTTCTAAAGCGGTTTTACAACAATTTTGAAAAAATAAAATAAAATCTATATTAAAGTTTATTTCTAAATACACAGAAGAAACGCAATAGGACCCTTTAACCGGACAGAATACATACAACCCTTAAAAATACATACAATACAATGCAATAATACAACAACAGAAACATTTTCCAACAAATATGACAATGTATACTTAAAATAATTCATTTCTAAAATATTACACTTTTGTAAGTATTTCATAAATAGAGGCCTTCTTTCACCATATTTAAACCTTTCTGTTTCATATTTATTTTAAAATCATTGTTATATGAAAGTCAGTTATTTAAAAAACTCAAAGTACAATAAAGAAATATATGTTTGACTATTTGACCAACCGAAAAAAAAAAAACCTGACAACTAATTGTTAGTTGAAGCCATAGTTCTTCCTAAAATAGGACTAATAGCATTGTAAACTTGACAAACCCAAATGAGACTAAACTAGACCTCAAACAAGGATGAAACCATGAACCAAATTACATTGAAAATGTACTTGTGTTTCTTACTTGTGTGATGATTCTTTCTCCTTCAGAAAACTGCTTGGCTCCTAATACATCCACAATTTTCATCCTCTCGTTTGCCTAACACACACAGGAACAGTGTTTGTGAAAAGGCTGTCATAGTAGCTGAACTTAGTTCTTGAAGAGAGGCTGACCTCGAGTGATTTGAGCAGTGGAACAGATTCTATAAAAGTCTCGTACATCCTCCTCTTCTTGGCATTGTTTTTGACAATGAGTCGTCGAAATGTGGCTCGATCCTAAAAAACAAAAACAAAAATACTTAACAAAACGGATTCAATCTGCAAATTTCTGTGGTCAAACAAGTGAGAAAATGTTCATAGAAGCGTAAATATTGCATTGGCAGTAAAGACCACCAGGGGAGCACTGAGACTGGAGTCACAGCGGAGGTTCATTGAGGAAAACACTTCATTCTTAATTCAGGTTTAGGTTCTCACTGAATCAAATGAATAAAACATGGTATATGCACTAGACACTACATATGATCTACAGCGTTTCGACAATATTAGAACAAAAAAAGATTAAGAACATCTACAACAAAGGAAATGACAATTACAACTGTAAAATGGGTAGAATTCAAATGCAATATTAAATTAAATTGTAAACATCAAATTTTTTAGTACTACAAGGCAGTATTTACATTTTTATGACTATTTATGTCTATTGCTATTTATGATTATTTATTTACTGCAGTTCGAAGTTGTTTTTGTCTGTGAAACAGTATTTAGTTTTTATGTGCGCATAAAAATGACAAATAAATTGAATCTTGAATCTTAATATTATGAATCTACAATCTTTTTAGAGAAAACTTGATTTTAGGTTTTCACAAATTATACAGCAAGACTAGTTCTGATTTTCACTAATAATACAATCTAAACCTGAAATTTAGTCTTTCTAAAAGCTGCCATATATAAACTTATATTTTTAAGTCTCAATATACAATAGAAAAGAATGTTTTAGTAGTCAACAACTAATCTACAAAAATAACTCTTTGTTGCAGCACAGCACTGAACGTATCTTTATTCAAATATTAGTTTTCTTATTTAAATCCGTTTGTTATTTTGGATGGTTAAGATACTTAAACAGGCATAACCTTTTGTGACGTAGCACTGGGTGTTTTTTCTTTTACTGACTCAATTGATCTCAATTTTCAATATTATTTTATTTAGTATTTTCAAAAACAAATAAAAAAAGACTTCTGGAGCAGAAAAGCATATTTCTAATTTTTCCCAGTGTCTACACTGGTATCCTGAATACCGATATACCTAATACCAAAGTATCAAAAATCAGACTCTACCATTAAACACACAAAACAATAACATTTGTTACAATCTCTCATCTTCCACTGATTGCCCAGCCCAACAGTCTACTGTAAAGTCCTTGAGAAAATGGCAGTGACAGAGCTATTGGGGATTATTCATGCGCTGCTAAGAGAGTAAACCAAATGAACCAACCAACCAGACAGTAATGTATAGAGCAGCTCATTCTCACCAGTCCCCAGAGCGCCCCCTCCTGGGTGGCGACGATGGTCGCGGCTCTCGGCGTGTTGTACATTAGCGCCAACTCTCCGAAGCTGCCCTTGTTGTTGTACTGTCCCACCACCTTCCCTGAAACTTCGATGTCGTACACGCCCCTGAATACAAAACACAACACTTACAGCTCACGTTTGTTACAGAGAAGATAAAAAAGTAACTTTCTGACTGCTTCACTTTGCAAGAAAGTATGCAGATGGGAGTGAAAATAACACTAGAAAAATCAACAATCATTTATCACTGAAACTGTCTTGGACTTGTGATACCATGCCACTATACTTCAATACAAAACATACATTGTCTTACTTCCATAGCACAATGTTTTTATTGTCAGTCAAACCCAAAGGATTAAACCGGAATACTTCCTGTTCACTGGGAAAGTTCTTAGTTTGTGAATTTTGTTCGCTGACAATGGGAATAAAACTTTCTGATTCTGACTGAAGAGAAAAGAGGCACAAAGTAGTGAAATATAGGTAGAAAAGGCTGATGAACAGGTAGTCATTAAGCTTTAGCTTTAGCTGCAGAGCTAGGAAGGCCAATGTTACGGTTTTTTTGAGCCGATTTGGTCTTGTGATGTGGTCGATAGCTGATATTTGAATAGTAAAAACAAAGTTTCACACGATTACAATCTTACTTTTCACTAAAGATTCACAACAACTGTATTAATCTGGAATATTACATGTTCTATGGCATTATTATGAAAATGCAGCCATATTTAAGGCCAATAGTTTTTACATTTGTACTTTTTAGTCTATTCAAAACAAAAACTTTTATGCCAAAGTGGGACACAAAAGAATAAAGAAACTCGTCTAAAAATATGTTTCTATAGATACCAATATCGTCAAAAAATTGTCAAAACATCATAAAAAATCATTAAAATATTGTCCGATACTGATATATATCACAAATTCAAGTCACAGTTCCAATTCTAATAAAATCCTTATAAAAATTGCTCATGATGAATCAGCATACAGTACTCCAGGAAGATTCAGACTTTATTTGGAGAAATGCCTCTGGGTTCAGATCAAGAGTTCTAAAACGAATCAGTGTGGGCTATTTTTCTAAAACTGTCATCAAAATAATTTCCATTGCCTGATTTTGAAACAGTTTGAGATTAGTCAAATAAACAATTTTTGTGAAAGCTTTATGAGTGGATTGCGGTTCCAAAAATAAACAGAATTTAAAGAAACTTTAAATTAGCTATGTTAGTATTTTGTTTTGAATAGCCAGCAGTCCTGAAGAGCATTTGTGTTGCTGATAGTAAATGTCAGTGGGGATTAGACGCAGAGGTAATTTGCTGTGTTGTTGCTGGTCAGGATTAAACCCCAACACCAGTGGCTGAGATCGGCTAGAGCCCAAACTCTGCCAAAAGGATTATAAACCGAGAGAGAGAGACTGTTCACCGGCAGAGTGACCAACCGCCCTGTCTGCTCCTCTATGCCTCAGCTTTTAATAGAACATGTAAACGTCCAGTAAAATTTATTGTGTGAAGGTTTAATGGACATGTTGAGCTGACAGCCCTCTGTGTCTGTGTACACAATACTAAACCGTGTGTGTATTCTTCTTCATATATAGGCTGTACATTCAGTTAACGTCAAACAAGCTATAAAGATAAGACGCAGATAAAACTGGAGATTAGAACGGTTTATCAGCTGCGAAACTAACGGAAATGTAGTATGTTTTAGTCTGGATTAAAGTTGAGTTGGTTAGCATATTTTAGAAAATTTTAAAGGACCTCTACTAAACAAATGTTACCTCATGTTGTAAGCAGTGTGGGTAAGTTACTCTAAGACTGTAATACATTATATTACTAGTACAGAGAGAAAATGTAATACATTGTATTACAATATTACAGTCTCAGAAATGTAACTGCGTTACACTACTTTAGTTACTTGAGCTAATCACATATTTGTTAAGACATTGTTCAACACTAATCCTGTTACATTTACACTTGATTACTGATTAATTTGTGAAATGTGTGTCACAACACGTTTATCTGATTTACCTTTAAGCACAGGCAGTATTTTAGTGGTGTTTTGGTCCTGAAGTGTCATTTTCAATAGAATATAAAAGCAATTAATTTATATAAAAGTAACTTGAGTACTCAGATTGTATCAGTAATATATATCAACATTTTACAAGTAATGATTACATTACTTAGTTACAGAAAAGTGAATATATACAGTAACTAGTTACAAAAGTAACTAGTTACTCCCAACACTTGTAAGGTAATTTCTCATCAAATCATATCTATAATTGTGTTTTGTTTCATTCACACGTTTAACACCAATTCAGTCTATTTCGGCAATATTCTCCTCTTGAACTGAAAACACTCCTTGTGATGTCATTGACTGACTATACCAGATGTTTTGACAATAAAATATCTTAAAAGGAATTTTTGCCTAACACAGATCTCTTGTTAATGTATTTATTCAGGTGGAAATGAATCCGCAATGTCCTGACTACATCTATAAATGTCCCATTTGTTCGCCAAACTCCATTAAGTTTGTCTCTTGTAGTTGTTAGCATTGTGGCTAACTGCCGTTAGCATGTCTCACTCCTAAAAAAGCTTAAAACACATAATAAATAATTCGATATGCATTAGGTAAGTGAGCAATACATGTAGTTTAGAAATAAAAAATACAATAAAATAAAACCAAACAAACAAACAAATAGCCTGGCATTGTGGCTACGCTATTGTGGCTTCACCAATGCCTAGCCATTGTGAAGCAACAATAGCTTCATGTGTTTTAAGTAACACATAAAATCGAAACCATTACTAAACAGGGCGACAACATCAGGTTATTCTAATGTGCTGTTAAGCAAACTAGTTCAATTAAGGTTAAAGTAGCTTAACTTAAACTTGACTTAAAAATTACCTCCTCATGAAATCACAATGTAAAACTGAGGCTTTTGAACTTTGCAGAAGTATATTGCCTAAAAAGCAGGAAGGGTATGTTTTTTATTCTAACTGGGCTAAACAAAAGTCAGTTTTGTTTAAAATAGCACCTTTAAGCTACATACAGATACAGAGGCAGGAGACATGGAAATAATGACTCTCCTGCAATGTGTTTCATTCAAATAACGTCATAAATATAATCTATTATCATAAACCACGGCCCCAGACGACTGATAACACTTTGAAGACCTGAGACAACTCTTGACAAGACAAGATTATTGTAACATTTTAAGTAGCTATTGTGGCGGAAGATAAAAATGAACTTGGTCACAGGACAGGAGTAGTTTATTTAACATGGTCAACTCACAAAAGAGAAGTAATGAAGTTCTGAGAAGACTGAACAAAATGTCTAACTAATAATACAGTATACTGCTGAGAACAAACACGAAGAGATTACGATATGGTACACTTAAACATTGGATTTTAACAGCAATCAGATGCTTTTTAACACCCAATTTTAGCCTTACAAATATATATTTTTTATATACTGTGCCATTTGTTTTAATGTTGAGTAATGTCACGTAGTGGTTATGTCATTATTAGTAATTAAATGAGTTTTTGCTTGCCTTGGGACAATAGACAAAATTGAGTCAATACAGAATAAATAAATACATTTTAAAATTGTAGTCTCACCTTTCTATGACATAAAAATTGTCTCCATCATCTCCCTGATCGATCACATGGTCCTGAGGCTGAACAATCAACTCAAACATGGCATCCAGCACTTCAGAAAACTGCTCCTGGAGAAAAACAAATTGAAAAACATAACATTTTAATTTAGCTTTAGCTACAAGACATTTTTTCAAGTTTTGTTTTTGCAGAGTGCATGAATAGAGTAGTAAAATATGAAGTAAATGAAGACCCAAAGTGTAGGTCAGACTGCACTTCAGGGAATAGAAAACCATTTAGTCTGGAGGCATTTCCCAGCACAATCCTCAGGGAGATATAATATGTAATAGACATGATGTTTGATAGTTTTAAAGGGCCAGTACAACCTTTTAAGAATCACATACAATTATTTACCATTAGTCAAGTGTTGTGACTTTTCTGGTATTAAAATCACACAGTTATGTTAGTGAAGTGTAATATGTTAGATACATATTTTAGCCAAGACTGACCTTCTGCTGTGGCTGAATATTTGCTAGTCAATATATGAATTTTAAAATCTATAGTGAGACCCACATGCATACAAATTACTAAACAATGTATTTATTTGGGACATAAAATAATTTGTTGTATGGTGTAAACACAGAAACCTAAATGTTCGTTTATTTCCATTTTTTATTTTATTTTTTTTTACACAACTCTGGGCTCTTCCATAAAAAAACTGCAAAAAGGCGACTAATTTTTCCAGTATTAGCATTAATATTCAAGCTTTCTCAAATCTGGCCACAGACCCAATTACAAAGGGGAGATAAACAAACTTAGCTTCCCTGTGATGAAAGTCTGGTCATGTTTTATGACACAAGGTTGTTTGGGTTATTTTTTAAGGAAAGAAGACGGCCAATGAGCTACTTAGGAACATATGGAGTTTGACTGACAGGTTAACAGACCAGTGTTTTACTGGCCTCAGGATGTCCAGTTTATTCTTTATTTGTTTATCATAACGACAAGGTTGTTACAAAATTTTTTGACCCAGTTTGACAAAAACAGTTTTTAAACCTTTAAAGCATTCCAGAAAACTCGACCTCGACAAGTGTGACTAAAGCTCCATACAACACAAGGTATGTTTCTGTCAGATCTGTGTACTTGAATACTTACTGTTTTGCTTATTAGTTGGTATGTTCACGTCTTGCTTTTACCTGGTCTAATGTTTTGAATAGGAGGATATCTTGGCAGGCCTCCTGGAGTCTGCAGCGCTGTTCGTCTGTTTTGGGATGAACCACTCTGGGCTCGGTGTCCTCATCATCGTCACTCGGGTTAAACGCCTCCGCACACACTGCAACCAGAAAGAGTCCAAATTTAAAAACGTGGCTGACTGGAGACATAGAGGTCAGCTTCACAGAGAGTTTTTTTCCAAATTAAGGGAGAAGGGTTTGGTTTTCTACCTAAAACACAAAAGGCTCACTAACATCAACTCTTGACTCTACTTGACCTGGAGCTCACTGGCTGCAGCAATTAATTTTTACTAGTAGACTAAAAATATAAATAATTGTCCATGTATTATAATATTTTGTTATTTGAGTTATAAAGCATACAAAAATACCTCTTGCTAAACCTTCAGTCTGTTTTTATAACCTGTTTTCCAAATTCTGCTCTATCTGTCCCGAGTGATGAGTGGGTCAAAAGTACAGAACAAATTTCCATTGCCATCCACATTATTTCCGGCAAACTTTTCCTCCAAGCACATAAAATAATGATTTATCTATGACTAGTTCATGTTGATAGTGACCACAAATACTCAATCTGGGCTACGTTTGCCTATTAACCAAACATGTATTTGTGAGGTTGAATCTTGTGACATGTTTTTGGACTTTCTCTGCTCTTTGTGACTTGCATGTGATGATGGAGCCGTATGGTTTGTGTCATGCATTATTTATTATTAGGAATGATCTCAGCTTGAAGCTCTGCATGTAAAGTCAAGACAAGGAAGTCCCCATTTATCAGCAGAGATCTCATACTTTGCAATAACCAACCATAACAGACAATTTGAACAGTAGCAATGGAGCAAAAGCAGCAACATCTAATGGAGTAATATTGAAACATGTTGTCTTTATTTTTCTAAAAAGAAGTTTACGTTTTGCTAAGTTCTTCAAGAAACCAGCTCTATGCTTATGGGAGAAAGTACAGACTCATTTTCACCAACTTTTACATCTGTTGATGCAAAACTGATTTTAAGTTATTTTATGAAAAAATAAATACACAGTGAGAGCAGAAATTAACCCCAAATGACAAGATATGTGCTAAATTATTTACTATTTATTGAAGATGGCCTCGAGCAGCATCACATTAGCCTCAGCTCAATAAAATGTTGTAAATATTTCATTCTAAAACACTAATATATTATCAAAAATAATCATTAGTTGTAGTTGTATTTCACACTTTAGAGCCTACTTGAGTTATACTGTATATCGCTAATACTTTAATCTGATGCTGTGCTATTGAAAATGCATGCTTTTTTACTGAGAAGGAAGTCTTCCAAACGTTTGTGGTATAAACCATGTCATTTCAATTATATCTGAAGTTTTCTGATATTTTTATTTTAGCCTGAGCCATTTCTTTGCTCTTCTAAACTGTTTCCCCCCTTTTTTATCCTCATATTGACTGATCTACTTCATCTATTAGATTTTTAGAGACATTGTGTCTTTATAAAAATAAAAAAATGGTTAACAGTAACGCCTCCCGTACACTGACTGTGAGGAGAGTTTGGTTCGGGACACACGTGAGTTTCTTGCGCAGTGCCTTGTACACCAGCTCCAGTCCAGTAGCTGTACGGATTCCCAGAAGATTCCCTTAAGAATGCTCGTTTTATGACTTGACAGTCATATCAGACTGCTACAACCTCTGGAAAAAATAGATTCTCTGCGCATTCTTTTCTGCACACTTGCGCGACTCGCAGACGTGTGCTCGAACTGCTCTGAGGTCTGTGTGCCAGGGCGCTTTGGTTTTAAGCACTTTCTAAGTCTTGCAACGAACTCCCACTCAGTGTACAACAGGGGTAACAAACTATTTAATAAATAAATAATACACATTTTTTCTCCCAAAGTCTGACATATGTCACCAAAAAAGACATCTTGAGCTGCGATCTCCAGTGTTTTAATTTATTACCCAGCCCTGGATTATGTGACTGGATTTTTGAATGTTTTTTGAATCATGTCAAAGAAAAGCTCCTCTCACACTGCAAACACACATTTGACAATAATTAGCTTGTATTGAACCAATTTCTATCCCCATTGTGACCCACTTTCAGACATCTTTTGCACTCCTTGAAAAGCACTTGTGCTTGCTACGTAATCAGTGAATACTGTGGATCTCTACAGTGGACGTGCAAACGCAGGTGCTGACGTCTTTGTGGTTCAAGATTGGTATGAATACTTTTATAATGAGCGCAGGTCTGTCCTGTTTATCGCTTTTACAATATAGTCTGAACCAGTTAATGTTGGTGATGTGACGCCAAAAGGATGCCAGTCGTGATTTGTTTTGTTTTCAGTTAAGATAATATTGTCACTTCACGCAACATTTCCTCTAATGGTGACAGATGAAGAACTGATGACTTTGATGAGAAGGAACTGATGTTAAGATTCATTGCTATTTGAACCCTAAACCAGGTCATGAGTCGAAGAGGTCAAGACCTGTCAATACATAAAAGCATCCGAGTGTTTGCTCAAACAAGAAAAATATAGAAAATAAAACATTAAATTTGGTGAATACCAGATAGTCCTTTTTGAAATAAATACATTAATGAGACTCCACAGGTACTTAACATGGAAGTACTTGTTAATGTTCACTGTGTTTTACTGAAAAAAAAAAGGTCTAACCTGTCATAGGCACGTTAAGTGTAATAAAAAGCTCTATTTAAATCAAATGCAGACATGTGGTGACATTTCACCGACTGTAACAAGTAGCATATGTCATTTACTGTGGCAAATATGTGGCATTTTAGAAACTATGTATCAGAACTAGAGCAGGGTGATATTTCCTTGGTGATATTATCGCAAAAAATTATATAAGTTTAGAAATTTTGTGATACAGTTGTGCATACACAGAAGCTTTGGCCAAATACTTCTAAAGTTTAGAAATGACTTTAACACTGATTGCAGGAGCTAAAACAGTGCTGCAGACTGATGATGACTTTCGGATGAGGGTCCAACTTCTAATTCGAATATGCTGTCCAGATGACAACTATGATGTCTATATGGATCACTCCTGGACGAATACAAAAAAAGTTAGAAATGTCATGCTTAGGCAATCTTGGATTTATTGTCAGTTGTATAGTTATCATAAATGTGTCTTCTATATTGTGATGAAAATATTTGAATATGGGTGCGGGCAGAGCTAAAGGAAAACAGAAATGATCTGAGCATTCAAGCTTCAGTT
This sequence comes from Mugilogobius chulae, assembly GCA_038363315.1. Lineage (NCBI taxonomy): Eukaryota > Metazoa > Chordata > Actinopteri > Gobiiformes > Gobiidae > Mugilogobius > Mugilogobius chulae. The sequence goes on from CM076414.1 coordinate 21,671,967, forward strand.
TCAGAACAATACAAGATTACATAAATCAATCAAAATACAATTTGTCTAAACTAATGAGGAGGAAACACTGTTGTAACAAGGTTAAAAGTTCATTAAAATTGATTTTTCATAAAATGTCCCCTTTAATACAAAATATAATAATCTTGGTAGAGCTCACATTTGAAGCAGAAGTATTCTTGTTTTTATTATTCAATCTTGAAAACATTGAATCTTCACATCTTTACTTCTGAGAACCAAAAGAAAAGTGATCAGCTTAAATTACCACCTAATTTAATAATGTGTTTATTTGGACCTAACTGAGCACCACCGTGTGCAGTCAGACAGTATGTAGTGAACCTCTGGTGATAGATTGTACATGTGCATACAGACTGTAAAGCTGATAACAGACTTCAGTGCCACAGATTACCATCAGAGACGCGCCCACAGTCGCTGAGTTTATTGCAGCGATGTGACGAATGAGGGGGACCGTCAACTCTGTTTACACTAGAGCCATCGAGAGCGTGAGAAAGAGCGGGGAAAGAGGGAGAGAGTGGGCAGAGGAGAGAGAGAGAGAGAGAAGAGAGGGTATCGAGTGAGGGGCCAGTCTCCAAAGCACCACACTGACCAAAAGGGACACAACTGGAGCTGGATAGACTGGTTTATTATCTAGCATCAAGTTCCATTCAGTCACAAGACAGTGTGCTGTTGCAAACATCAACCATTCAAGCTTCTGCACAACTAATCAGACTACATGTGCATCAAGCTATTCCATTTGCATTTATTTATGTAAACTATCACATCAGGCTTGTGTACAGTTTGACAGTTTCAAGTCTATGATCAGTTTTCAATAGTTTTTCTGGATTAGCCAATCACAGCTGAGGCAGCCGGCAGCATTTTGAAGTGACTTTTGACCTTCCAATTGGCTGCCTCGAGAAGAAGTAGATCAACGTTAATATATCAATAAATTAGCCTTTAGGACAAAATACTAACGCAATTTTATTCAAAAAACAAAAAAAAATATCATATACTGGCAATTTCTTGTATTATATTTCTTTTTTTTTTATTTTATAGCTCTTTTAGTTTATAGTTTTAGTTATAGAGAGTGCATAATTCTGATCTCCATGTTGTTATGGCTGCAGAGTGTCCAGGATGTCTCCGCTAAGGCCCAAAGTCACTAGGGTAGTCTCAGTCACCCCAAAACAGAATAAGCTGCAAAAATAAATGAACATTTCTCAGTTGTGTTTTTATAATCTCAAACTTTCAGAACAGATTTGTCGCTGTGTAACTTATGTTCTCTTTTCTGTATTTGATGACCTTATAAATAATTGCCTTTGTTAATTGGTAACAGTTACAGTTGTTCAAAGATTAAAAATGTTCCAAACTCAATCCAAACACACTTTGCCCCACAAGCTCTCTATAACTCGGAATTCACTTAAGTCACAGTTTGGAGCAGGTCGTAAAACATGTCTGTGTATATACATGACTGTGGTGTTATATGGAATTTTACTGCCTCGGGACACAGAGAGCAGCACAACCTGGTCTAAACAAGTTCTAAACCACACAGTTAAGATAAACCAAGTAGAAATCCTGGCCTACAAAACTGGCCAAACCAACCTGTGCTGAATTAGCGCTTAAGTCTATGTAAACTAGAACTAAATAAGCCTTTGAACCAACACGAATAATGTACAAACTGCAAAGCGAGGCAAAACCCGACCAAGAAAAACAGGTCAGAAGTGAGCCAGGTCCTCTGACGTCAAAGTGACTCAGGTGAAATCCACACTTACCTGACACTCGTCTGTTGAATCTGCTCGGAGGAGGAGCTGTGGAGAGAGAGAGAGAGAGAGAGAGAAGAAGAAACGTGAATATCAATAATGTCACAACAAGCAAAATAACAATTAGAGCTGAGTAATAGGGCAGTACTTTCTCTTGAATACGCAAGAGCCAACGTAAGACAGAGGATTAGATTTATTCTTTTAATATTAGTCAACAGCTGGAATGTCAGAGAGAGTAACAGATATCAAAACTTAACATGTGAGGATAGAATTCAGTCTTGAATCTAATGTTAGGCTGCAACTAACAATTATTTTACTAATTTATTTGAATAATCGATTAGTTGTTTATGTTGCACACTATGTCGATATGATTAAATTATCGATATGTTGCACACTATGTCGATTGATTAAATTTAACCCTATATGACCCTAAAGAGAAGGTACATAAAAAAAATTAAAAAAAAATTCTGACTTTCCGGATCTGTATAGGGTCTATAAATGAACAGCTTCAAGTCCAAATTAAAGATCTAAAAATCTTTCATTACAGCCATAGTTCTCACCAAAACAATACTAATTTAATTTTTTTTTTGTTCATAGTTAAAGAAAAGATTAGTCAATTACTAAATCAGTTAATATTAAGGCAATATTTGATTAGCTACAATTAAATGATTAGCTTGTTGCAGCCCTAAATGTGACCGAAATTAGCTTCATTTCTCTCTTTTTTGCTATGGCATAATTGACCAGAACAGCATGCTTACTTAATATAAATAATAGCAAACTTTCTTCAAATTAAATTCACAAATGTAACAGCACAGCTTCAATAAAGGCAAAGTTCAGATGCACTTATTGGTTCACTTTATACAAATGTTTTTGTTATGTGGAAAAACTGCATAATAAACAAAGCATCTAAAAATTGCATATTTAAGTGAGAAACCCTGGTCCAGTGTCAAACAAAAATACATTTCTACAAAAATATTTGTTATTTTAGAGCAATATTTTTACATTAATACATTTTTAATTAATTGGATGTTGATATGTCACACTTCTATTACTTTGCATTGGTGGCTACTGGCTATGCTAGCAAATGTTTATACTTTTAAATATTTATCTCAAATGTGTTTAAGGTTAGAATTAGGTTTAGGTTAAGTTAATTTGGTCAAGCTTAGTGATTTGGGAAAAGTATGCTAACCAAGTCATGGCATAAATGTATTAGGGAAAAAAAGCCGTAACCCTAAATGCTAACGCTAACAGGAAATACTCTTAAGTACAGAAGTTAGCAAGAAGCTAACTGAAAATTCTGTGCACTGAACCTTTTCTTCTGTTTTGAATACAAGAGATACTCAACTAAATCCATAATGCTCAAGTAAATCCTTTCCGAAGCATAAATGTATTGGGGAAAAAGCCCTAACCCTAAATGCTAACGCTAACAGGAAATACTTTTAAGTACAGAAGTTAGCAAGAAGCTAACTGAAAATTCTGTGCAATGACCTTTTCTTCTGTTTTGAATACAAGAGATACTCAATTAAATCCATTTTCGAAGCCGTTCCAAAGCTCAGCCCCACGTGGTCGACCCAGTGACCCACAGCTCTGCTCTTACAGTCCTGAGCCAAAAGAAACGCTCTTTAGTCCAAGAACAACACCATCTCTACAGGTGATTCAGACTGGGCTCCTATAGGGCCTGCTGCTTTGACGTCAACAAGTGAGAATAAATATTAAACATGGTCAGACCACACCGCAACACTCAACACTTTAAGGTGAAAAGCTTCAGTTACAGATCTAGTGTCCGAAATGGTCAATTATTCAGCATTTCTGTACAACACTGGTTTGACAATCGAATGGTGTAAATAGCCAAGAGTAAGTAAGTGAGTGAATGCAGCAGAGAGTAGGGAGATACACAACTTTGTACCAGCACACACTTTACACAATTAGTCTTATTAAAGCAGGAGCAAAGAACTTAATTTATCATAAAAAGTTTAATTAAGAAAGCTGAGTGACAACATTTTTATAATGAGTTCGGAGTTTGGGAACTAATCAAATATGATGGACCTAAATTTTTGTGTTTTAGAGGAGTAAAAACAGTTTGGAGTGGTCTAAATGTACCGAGGACTTTTCTTAGGCATCCTAATAATGTACCGCATGAACCAACCCGATATTGAAATCAACGCAGATTCATGAGTTTCTTTGGATGGAGAATAGGTTCCATAATATCAGTTCAGCTGATATTATGTTTGTGCTCTTAACTGGACAACAATGAGATTATTTACTAGCTGATGTTGAGCCAGAACATCTTATAATGTTGGAAATGTTATTCACATGAAGTTACGTTTTTAATTTGCATAATTAATTTCAATTACATTACCTCATATGTCCCATTTTCTAACAAGTTCATCAAGTTTTGCAAAGAAAAAAAAATCTATTTTCAGTCCTTACACTGGTATCAGTCGGTATCGGCTATCTGCAGATACTTAATAATTAAAGTATCAGTGCATCCCTACTATCTAAGTTAACATTAGCATGCTAAATAGGATTCAGATGAATAAAATCACACACAGACAGCCTTTTTGAAAGTTTAGCAAACCTGTATCATTCTTAACAATCTGTTTGTTCAGAGCAAACTGTCATTGTTCAAACTTTAATTAAAGTTAATAAATGTGTAGTTTTTATAAAGTGTTACCAGAATAAACAAAAGTGTACACAATTTGGACAAACCAAAAGGTGCATTGCTGATGCTAAAGTGCTACTGCTAAATCAAAAGAGCAGGTAGTCTCTTACTGCTCCATTCAAATATAGGCCTACAAAGAAATCACCAAGTAGAGAGTGAATTTCAGCTGATAATCACTGGCAGTTTGAGCTAAATACTTCAGTAGGAAAAACTATTGTGTTTATAAAAGTAGTTAATTTTGTCTTAATGCTAAAAGCTAACAAAATGTGAAAAGTATTGTATATTAAATGCTAGATTGTTTAACCCTAACCCTAACAGTTTGAAGCATTATGCCACATTATTCATTAGTCTCATTTTAGTTTAGCATTATGAAGGTCTTACCATGCTGCAAGTGATTATATCAGCTGTATTTACTTTTCCACTTTGTGTCAATTAAATATTGAATTATATTGGTGAGGCGCGGCTAATTCCCCATAGAGAATAAATACAGCAGCAGGAGACATTCCATTTATGTTTTGAGAAAACTGGAATTGGCAAGAAGCAGTGTGAACGGGCCTTGTATCCGTGGAGATCAACATGTTTAATGCCATACTGTGGAACACTCCAGGCAGAGACAAATTTATTCGTACCTTCTTAGCACATACAATAGACTAAATACGTATTAAACCAGAACCATCAAGACCTAAAGAAAAACAGAATTCACTCAAGACAGAACCAGATCAAAATTATGGTCTACAATAAACCGAAAGCCATAAAGAAACAAACAAATCAGGAAGTGAAAAGCCAATAGCCACAATATAGAATTAACTGAACCAACTCACCATTCACTTCCATTATCCCATGCTCCTAAACGACTCCTCTCTAAATATCTGATCTCTGACTGTCACTGAACTATCCCAAAATGATAATTCCAGTCTTTTTACATTTGGACGACATCTCTTTGGTTCAGAGGCTCTTGTGAGTTTGCGCTCTTGTGTCACAATCCATTAAAGTCTATGTGCAAAAATCCAAACACTTGCTATGTACTCCAGTCTGTCACCTGTTCACCGAGGCAGGGGTCACACGTTGTCGCCACGGAGACCAGGTGACACTGTTGCTATGGAGACCAGGTGGGATAGGTGAGAGAGGTCAAGCAAGAGATAGCCGAGATGTGACAGGAAGGCAGAGGTTCAATTTGTAATATTTCTATATAAAAACTTAAATACAAAGGCATTTGGACAAAACAAAATGCTCCGCTGTGGCAGAAGTATAAAATATTTAATGGCATATTAGTAGTGATATATTAAAATGCAAACTATTTAAAGTTTTTATGACACCACACAGACAATATACTGTATATAAAGAAAAACGTCAATTTAGAATTTTAGGAGCAGACATTTTATAATGCTGTAAAAATGCAATTTTCTTTAGGAAAACTGACCTAATTGACTAAAAATAAGTAGAATATCTTTGCATATATTCTTATGAGTTGATAATTAAAAAATGATAAAATGTGTTAGCAGACATCATGAACAATCTGCACAACCTTGGATGGTAATAGTCTTTATACATGTAGTCGACCAAGAATTTCTTTGGTCGACCAAATTGTCCCATCAACCAATTAATCGACTAAAGCGGTGTGTGGCAAAAGCGCAGAATATTTTTTTAAAAATGCTTGCTAAACGTAAAGATGAAAAGCTAAACTGGTATCAAAACTAGATAAACAAAAACAGATACTAAAAAATTATATCAACAGGATCAAAATCAATCCATTGTGTAAAAATGTCACTTAAAGTAAAACTAAGTAACATTATTATCTTGTTAAATGTACTTTTAAGTCTCCATGATGAAGGCTACATATTTAATTTGGAGCTTTGAAGCATGTGTGGGCTCTCTTAGATGTCTCCGGCAGAAAATACGACAACTGCAACGCTCTTCACCCGCCTTCCAACACATTCTCCGACCTGAATTTTTTTCCTGAGAAACCCTTTTTTTTTTTTTTTTACAGTGCAAAATGTGCTTAGGTGTGTTTTTGCTGCCTTATTTCAATCTTAAAGTTGGCGCAAAAATGAGAAAATTCAGTTGGATAGTTTAATTACACAAGAAAACTGTATTCTGTTCTGTCCATTTTATCTGACCTCACCAGTAGGGATGTCCCGATCCGATCCCAAGATCGGTATCGGCCGCCGATCTTGGGATATTTAAAAGATCTGCAGGTATCCGGAGATGGTCACAAGATCATACCGATCTAATGTTTCACCGTAAATCTAATAAGCCTGTATAAAAGTCCAGCGCCAAGACCGGAGCAGAAAAACCAATTTCACCTTTACGGCGTTTTACGTATAGCGTCAACGCACTTTACGGCTGCCGTAAAGCAGTGGGCGCATGAAGGACGCAAGGGACAACAACATGTCGGCTGTGTGGGAATACTTTTCTCTGAAAATCGGACAGCGCAACAGCTACGTGCAAAATTTGCGATTACCCGTTTCACGAGGTGGCAATTGCAGAGCGAAGTTAATACTTCAAATTTAATGTATCGTCAGTCAGTAATCCCACCGGACCGAATATGAAAGATGCGCGAGCTGCAGCCAAGCCAAAGCAACAGACGCTAGCTGAGGCGTTTCAAGAAGAAAAAGCTCCCCGACATGCAGATAAATACAAGCAAATAACCAGCGGATTGTTGAGTACATTGCCTTAGACGATCAGCCAATTTCTGTGGTCGAAAATGTTGGCTTTCGTCGTTTAATGGAGTTTCTGGAACCTAGGTACGAACTACCATCTCGACATTATATTACAGACCCGCATTACCGGCGCTTTATAGCAAGATTTGTGAGCGATTGAGGGCCCTTTTGTTAGATGCATCAGCAATTTCGTTAACAACAGACATATGGAGCTCAGATGTGTGTCCGATGTCGCTACTGAGCCTGACTGCCCACTGGATTGACTCTTCATTCAACCCGTTAACGTGGTTCTACATGCAAATGAGTTTCGTGGTTCTCATACAGCTGAACACGTGAGACGTGCAATCGAGGAGATGTTAGAAATGTGGAAAATAGAAAAAAGACAGGTCCATGCCATTTTAAGGGACAATGCCAGCAACATGAGGAAAGCCATGGATGAAATGGGTGTGCGGAGCCTGGCTGCATCGCCCACACGCTTCACCTCATTGTGCAGAGGGTTTACTCTCACAACGCAGCGTAAGTGACACATTGGCCAACGCCAGGAAAATCGTAGGTCACTTCAAGCATTCCCCCCTGGCTTATTCACGACTTGAAGACATTCAGACTGATCTCAAAATGCCTACAAAAAGACTGCAGCAGGATGTCCAAGTTAGATGGAACAGTACTCTGTACATGTTGCAAAGCCTAATGCAGCAAAAACGTCCTCTTAGTCTTTATGCATCAGAACACTCTCTCCCATCAACACTGACTGCAAACCAGTGGCTTCTGTTAGAGAAAACTGTGCTGGTCCTTACGCCATTTGAAGAGATTACTAGGGCAGTGAGTTCTGAGAGTGCAACATGTGCCGATGTTATACCTGCAATAACAGTTTTGAAGCGTGTTCTTTCTCGAGAGGACAACAATGACCAGGGAATCAAGACTATGAAAAGCACCCTCCTGGAGGCAGTAAACCGGCGCTTCTCTGAAGTTGAAAAGGAACCACTCTACTACATTGCAACAATGATTGACCCAAGATATAAAGACAGGTATGTTTTTATATTTTACACTTTGCTCCAATTATTTATTTAGCTACAATTGATATAAATATTGACTCTAATGTACATATTGTTTATCTTTAGGTACTTTACAAGTCCAGAGAGCCAGAAGCGTGCCAGAGATTCTCTCGTTGAAGCTCTGGAGGAGATTGAGAGAAACAGGATGCCACAGGATGAAGAGCCAGCTACAAAGACACCACGTAAGAATCAATCAGGCAGCAGCCTTGGAAGCATCTTTGATGAGATCTTAGAAGAGAGTGAAGTTGAGAACAGATCTGCCATCTCATCATCTGCAGTCGTTGAGGTACAGAACTACCTCTCTGAGCAAACCATCGCCAGGTCAGTCAGTCCACTACAATACTGGAAAACACATGCTGCTCAGAGTCCTTCTCTGGCTGCTGTTGCAGCTAAATATCTTTGTGCCCCATGCACAAGTGTAGACAGTGAAAGACTTTTCAGTGCTACCTCAATCATTATGACTGAGAAGAGAAATCGTTTATCTGCAGATTTGGCAGAAAAGCTGGTTTTCATCAAAAAGAACTTTCACTTTATGATATGAATGAAGGACATTCCAGATAACACATTTTGTTCAACAGTGTTTGGCTTGTATTGTTGCTAGTGGTTTTATATAGTGGTTTATGAAGTTCAGCACCAGCACTTTGAAAAAAACTTTTTTTTTTAATGTATTGCTTACAAAGCTCTAAAATTGTAGCATAAAATTTCTTGATTACTTTTTTTTTCCTTTTATAAAAGTGTTTACAAAACTCATAAAAGGCAAAAGATGATACTTTATGTATATGCCAATGTTTACAAAAGTTACACAAGCCAGAAGATGTTTATGTGTACTAAGAGTTATAAAAGTCAAAGATTTTATTGGTTTAATAACTTAATAAAATCTTTAAGTTATCTTTGGATTGAATGTGTTTTTAATGCATCCTAGTTCCTAATCTGCACACTTCAAAATGTGCTAAAACTTAAAGATCGGTATCAGCACAAAATCGGGATCGGATCGAAATCGGCAAAAACAAAAATCTCTAAAATCGGGATCGAATCGGGAACAAAAAAATCCAGATCGGGACATCTCTACTCACCATGCTCCAAAAAACAAAACTGTTATCAGTTCATGCAAAACATAAATTTATGCAGAAGAATTAATAGAAAACAGTGTGATTAAAGGAAGATTAGTCAAAATTGATTCTGTAAAACAAATCCTTACAATATAATAAATAATTAGTTACGATACAATTTTAGTCCCAACCAATTAATCGACTAAATCAGGGGTCCCCAACCACCGGTCCGGGGCCAGAACGGTTCGGAGCCATCTGCTACGGGCCCCAGAGAACTCTTAAGATGTATTTTATTTTATTGTTTTTATAGTCTATCACTGCTTCCTTGTGCTTACTATCAAAATATTGTGCCATTTAAACCAAATAAACTCCAAATTAAAGCAATAGCAGCTAAAAATATGGCACAATAATGAGTAGTTTGCATTTTGCGCGTTGTTATTGTGATACCCAACCTTAACACGTCCCCGGAAAAGAAAATTGTGACTGTACCGGTCCTTGCAAGAAAAAGGTTGGGGACCACTGGACTAAATGATAAGAGACTACAGCCCTGTAGTATTACTCATATGCTAAGTATACATGGAGATTAAATAAAATAAANACTGTCATTGTTCAAACTTTAATTAAAGTTAATAAATGTGTAGTTTTTATAAAGTGTTACCAGAATAAACAAAAGTGTACACAATTTGGACAAACCAAAAGGTGCATTGCTGATGCTAAAGTGCTACTGCTAAATCAAAAGAGCAGGTAGTCTCTTACTGCTCCATTCAATATAGGCCTACAAAGAAATCACAAAGTAGAGAGTGAATTTCAGCTGATATTCACTGGCAGTTGAGCTAAATACTTCAGTAGGAAAAACTATTGTGTTTATAAAAGTAGTTAATTTTGTCTTAATGCTAAAAGCTAACAAAATGTGAAAAGTATTGTATATTAAATGCTAGATTGTTAACCTAACCCTAACAGTTTGAAGCATTATGCCACATTATTCATTAGTCTCATTTTAGTTTAGCATTATGAAGGTCTTACCATGCTGCAAGTGATATATCAGCTGTATTTACTTTTCCACTTTGTGTCAATTAAATATTGAATTATATTGGTGAGGCGCGGCTAATTCCCCATAGAGAATAAATACAGCAGCAGGAGACATTCCATTTATGTTTTGAGAAAACTGGAATTGGCAAGAAGCAGTGTGAATGGGCCTTGTATCCGTGGAGATCAACATGTTTAATGCCATACTGTGGAACACTCCAGGCAGAGACAAATTTATTCGTACCTTCTTAGCACATACAATAGACTAAATACGTATTAAACCAGAACCATCAAGACCTAAAGAAAAACAGAATTCACTCAAGACAGAACCAGATCAAAATTATGGTCTACAATAAACCGAAAGCCATAAAGAAACAAACAAATCAGGAAGTGAAAAGCCAATAGCCACAATATAGAATTAACTGAACCAACTCACCATTCACTTCCATTATCCCATGCTCCTAAACGACTCCTCTCTAAATATCTGATCTCTGACTGTCACTGAACTATCCCAAAATGATAATTCCAGTCTTTTTACATTTGGACGACATCTCTTTGGTTCAGAGGCTCTTGTGAGTTTGCGCTCTTGTGTCACAATCCATTAAAGTCTATGTGCAAAAATCCAAACACTTGCTATGTACTCCAGTCTGTCACCTGTTCACCGAGGCAGGGGTCACACGTTGTCGCCACGGAGACCAGGTGACACTGTTGCTATGGAGACCAGGTGGGATAGGTGAGAGAGGTCAAGCAAGAGATAGCCGAGATGTGACAGGAAGGCAGAGGTTCAATTTGTAATATTTCTATATAAAAACTTAAATACAAAGGCATTTGGACAAAACAAAATGCTCCGCTGTGGCAGAAGTATAAATATTTAATGGCATATTAGTAGTGATATATTAAAATGCAAACTATTTAAAGTTTTTATGACACACACAGACAATATACTGTATATAAAGAAAAACGTCAATTTAGAATTTTAGGAGCAGACATTTTATAATGCTGTAAAAATGCAATTTTCTTTAGGAAAACTGACCTAATTGACTAAAAATAAGTAGAATATCTTTGCATATATTCTTATGAGTTGATAATTAAAGAAATGATAAAATGTGTTAGCAGACATCAATGAACAATCTGCACAACCTTGGATGGTAATAGTCTTTATACATGTAGTCGACCAAGAATTTCTTTGGTCGACCAAATTGTCCCCTCAACCAATTAATCGACTAAAGCGGTGTGTGGCAAAAGCGCAGAATATTTTTTTAAAAAATGCTTGCTAAACGTAAAGATGAAAAGCTAAAACTGGTATCAAAACTAGATAAACAAAAACAGATACTAAAAATTATATCAACAGGATCAAAATCAATCCATTGTGTACACATTCTCGACCTGAATTTTTTCCTGAGAAACCCTGGATTTTTTTTTTTTTTTTACAGTGCAAAATGTGCTTAGGTGTGTTTTTGCTGCCTTATTTCAATCTTAAAGTTGCGCAAAAATGAGAAAATTCAGTTGGATAGTTTAATTACACAAGAAAACTGTATTCTGTTCTGTCCATTTATCTGACCTCACCAGTGCTCAAAAAACTAAAACTGTTATGCAGTTCATGCAAAAACATAAATTTATGCAGAAAATTAATAGAAAACAGTGTGATTAAAGGAAGATTAGTCAAATGATTCTGTAAAACAAATCCTTACAATATAAATAAAATAATTAGTTGACGAATACAAATTTTAGTCAACCAATTAATCGACTAAATCAGGGGTCCCCAACCACCGGTCCGGGGCCCAGAACCGGTTCGCGAGCCATCTGCTACCGGGCCCCAGAGAAGCTCTTAAGATGTATTTTATTTTTTATTTTATAGTCTATCACTGCTTCCTTGTGCTTAACTATCAAAATATTGTGCCATTTAACCAAATAAACTCCAAATTAAAGCAATAGCAGCTAAAAATATGCACAATAATGAGTAGTTTGCATTTTGCGCTGTTGTTATTTGTGATACCCAACCTTAACCGGTCCCCGGAAAAGAAAATTGTGACTGTACCGGTCCTTGCAAGAAAAAAGGTTGGGGACCACTGGACTAAATGATAAGAGACTACAGCCCTGTAGTATTACTCATATGCTAAGTATACATGGAGATTAAATAAAATAAATATTTTTTCCATAATTGTCTAGTAAAGTCTCAAAATTGAGATTTGCAGTCATCAGAATAGTTCAATTCAAGTACACTAATGTAAAGTGACATACAGTACAGTATTTGATTAGTCTGCCAGTCCATAGGTCTATTTCAGTCTTTGTCAGCTCTCTTTTCTTCTAAATATATTACACTGGGATTGAGCCAAATCGAGCCTAACAAGTTGTAAAGTAGGACTAAAGCAGGACAAACTCTTGACGTACTGGAGCGTATTTCCCTCTTCAGTGTGAACTGTGACAGACCTGCTTTACATTCAAGTGCAGCAGTTTTCTCTAAACTCCACCAGCTCCATATTAGGTCTCTGTAAAAGTGAAGTGTCTGGACTTAAGAGCAGGGACTCAGCTTGTAAATAATATAAACGTGAACAGCGAGACGGAGACCATAAAACAATCAATGCTCAACGCTATTAAACGGTCAGAATTAACGCAGCATGGAAGAAAAGTAAGGGTATAAAAAGGCAAGTGCATACCGTACGCCTAAAAGCATTTTCTTTCAGAACACTGGGAATGTCATGAGGATTAATGTAAGAAAATGCAACATGATTTAATGATTCTTCATTTTTTTGGTCATTCCTGTCTTAAAAAAGCACTGTACAAGATTAGTGTAGTGTAGTTTCTGTAGTCAGCGTTTCCACATAAATATGTCATTGCGTTGCCAAGAGAATGTTACATATTATGGCTTTAAACTTAGATATTTAACTTTGATATCAGATCGGTGGAAAGGTGCACCTGTTCACTGTAATAAACTATGTTAGACTACATTTTTGTAAAACATGATTATGATTAAGATTTCACTAAACATTTAGCCTGTTTCTACCCAATTTGATTGTTTTGGTGAAGTTCATTATCAGCAATAAATATGACATATGTGGAGATTGAATCCACAACTGTTACCTAGCAACCACATTGTAAGACTGGGCCAAAATCAACATAAATAACACAGGAGTGACAATGTGACAAGTTAATATAACTTATTACTAACTGTTGAATGCTTGCTTAAACTTCAGGAAACGGTCAATTCTGTGCAAATTGTCTTTGCACTTTTTGACGACATGTGGAGGGATTCTGTTTTAGAACTTAAATTACTTCCTGTAATTTTCTACTTATTTGTCAATTTTGTCATAAAATGCAGCTTAACTGCTGTAAAACTATGATAAATACTTACCATAAAGACAACCACACCAAACTACGCAAGTCAAAAAAATATAATTTGTCATTTGGGTTTTAAAGGTACTTTACCGGATTTTTTATTTCTTTTTCCAATAAAATTACTTAAAATAAATCTTCCCCAGCACAGATGTCTTGTTGACGTCACTATTCAGGAGGAAAATCAGTCTGCAATGTTCTATGCCTAATAATGTCCTCTTTGTTCACCAAACTCCACTAAGTTTGAATGTTGCTGTTGCTAGCATTGTGGCTAACTGCTGTTAGCATACTGTGAAAAAAGCTTAAAACACTTTAAGGTTAACAATTTAAAAAGGCAGTAGGTAAGTAAGTGAACAAAACATGTGGACTGATATATGACGCTTAAAATTAACTGTTTCTGTCTACATTTCTAAAGAAGCAAAAATCAAGTATAAGACTTTTATTATTAAATCTAAACTCTCACTTTTTTACAGATTAAATTGAAAGGTTTAAGCTACTAAATTGTCATGATTCTTATTTCTTAGCACAAGGATTTAGTGACCTGAAATATGAGGAAGAAGCAAAGCAAACAAATCATAAAATATGTTTTCCTACGTGGGCAACAACAATGAACATCCTAATCTCGTATGGTAATACTGTACTGTACAGCAGAAGCATTCCCATGAGGCCTCTTCATCAGCCTTTTGTCTCTCAGTGGAACCCTCTGTGATGGGAACTCTTCTCTCTTCAGGGCCACAGATCAATAGCACTTTTATTCATTTGGAAGGCATATTCCAGCACACTGAAAAACCATTATGTACTATTTAATGTACTTGATATAGCAGTATTTTGTTCAGAAATCAAATTTTGCTACAGTGTGAGTAAACAGAATCAACCCACCTTAATACAACAACTATTGCTGCTGTGGTTTCAGGTAATACTATGAAGAGATAAAAAGCAACAGAATTGGATACAACACATTAAGGTTCTTCAAAAATTACAACCTTTATCGTCCATTAAAATTATAATTTGACTGCAATTAATGGTGCAGGGCTAAATAAATCCATGCTTCTTGTTCTAAGTATAATGTCATGCCTTTTCCTGGTCTCTGTTGTGACGCCCACTCAGAGCAGAGCTGCACTCACAGATGGAGAGCAAAAGAATGATCTGGAAGAGGAGAAGAGCAGGGAATGGAAGCAGGGAAATGGAACTCATTTTTAAAAATCTATGCATCAGTTTATTTAAAATGAACGAGTCTTTTGGGCAATACAGTATACAGAATTTCTGATAATATTGTGATTGTTGTTTTCATAATATTCAAACGTTTTAAATTGAGCAAATCGTTTATAGTAAAAAATGCTAAAAAAGTCTAAAATTATATATATATATATATATGTCTATATATTATGCTGTAACTTTTCAAATAAGTCCATAAAATGTGTTATATTTCTGAACTTTGATTATTCTTTAAACAGACATTTCATATTGGCCCGATGATTAAATCTCATTGACTTAATACCGTCCCAATATTGTTATTGAGATGCCACAAATCAAGATATTATGTTTTGTCAATACTTTTCAGCTCTACTACAGACATATGTAGAACAATACGACTTTTTTATTTATAATAATATTAAAAACACAATGCATGATCATTTATCAGTAAAAAAGGTTCTAGTTTTTCAGTCACAAATTACATCCACCTTCTCTTAATATACAATTAAGAGTTGGGCGACATATTGAATTTTTGATAATATTGTCAATATTGTTTTAAAGAAATGAAAAAATATAATATACAGAGTAAATCATGTCGTAAAAAGCTTCTAAAAAGAGCTACTTTATAAAAAAATTAGATAAGTGGTGTTGTATTTACAAACAAGGCAAGTTTAAATAAATATTGCATCAGAATTTGTACATCAAGCAATTCAAAGATTAGGAAAATTAGTTTATAATGGTAGATTGCTGCCATATATATTTGTCTGATAATTAAACACACTAGAAAAAAAGATAAAATAAAGGACTATGTGTGCTTGATTAGTAGTATTTTGAATGTTTTGAGTAGATTTTGATTGGTTTGAACTTGATTGCCAACAGAACAAGCACAAAATATATCATGTTACTTAAAGAAAAATACACTAATTTGAATTAGGGAAAAAATTCTTGTGTTGTTGAGATAATAACTAAATGTACTTGTTTATTTAAGACAGTCAAACAAACACTACGCCATTCAGTAAATTTTAAACCTATTAGAATATTTAAAGGTTGTGGTTTTTCCCAGTAAAAGATCTGAAGTTATGTAATTCTTGCAGTATATGCTAATACAATCCCATATCACACATTTCCTTGGTATTGTATGCAAACGGTGCCTGTTAAAAGCTGATAAAGTGACAGAACAAACTGGTGTGAAGAGAGAGGTGGCAGTTTGCTGCTGGTGTTTTATTGATTTTACAGTGAGAGCTTCAGCCGATGCATCAGATCAGAGCCTAGGGTCAAAACTCACTGCCTTCTACAATATCCTGTATGTCGTCAATAAAGTGAAGAGGGGGAATATGACCCATGAACCATGCGGAGGTATGAGAAAAATAAAAACAATGAATATAGGTTTTAGACAAAAAGGAATGAGATAGTAAACCAGTAACAATATTTTTTATAAATTTTGCTTTTAAAACCTTATGAAAAAGTAACATGGTGTAACATTAGATTCAAAGTCACTTACAATATTATAATGTAACTGGTTTTAGTTGTTTAAAGTGAACCCTGGATATAATCACATGTTTATCCTAAAACACTAATATCATCACTTATATAAATACAGGACAAATACCTTGGAAGTATTTGTAGTTTTATTAAAACAGTGTTTTAAAGAAATTACATGGAGGCTGCCATTTTGCTGCGGTTATGACATAAAATAGTGTTGTCAGGTAACAGGCAGTAGCAGGTAACTAGCAACATGAATTCCTGGGTTAAACCTTGTCAGTTTGAGCTGGTGTCCCAGGTTGGGAAACACTGCCTTAAAAACATTACATTTATCATCAAAAATAAAAAATGCTAATTTTCACGCAAAAAATTAACATTACTTTTTGCTATTCCTTGCCAAAAGTTATCCCTGCAATGTCCAAATGTGCTACAGTATGATACTCCACTCCCTTTACGCTTGATATCACAGTGGCGTAGTTGGCAGTAGCTCAAGCCTCCATTTGTACGATTGAGATCTGAGGGGAATTTGGAGAAACTCAAGAATAACTGCACACAATGTGAACAGATTTGAACTCTCCTGAGACTTGCTCCTGTTTCTGTTCACATTGGTTTATCTTTTAACACATAGCTACTGGTGAAAGTTTGGGAGCAGACTGTCACAGACGTACATGTTGTTGTAACACAGAGGTTCAACAGGCCATGGCAGTTTCACACCAGATCAAAATCGCATGTCCTGATTTGCTAAATGTGCGTCGATTTACATTAGACACAAAGCCCTGGAGAAAAAAACAACAACATTGCGTGCATACGAATGTCTATACCATTTCCTACTTAGTAAAGACACACAAGTCGCTTTTATTCTGACATTTGTCACACCTGGGGTCAAATCCGACCTGCAGGAGCCGACCTTACAGTGTGAACGCACTCTGGACGTCTCTTTACGTGAGAACTGAGAACGTGCTGGAGCATGACTTGTGTAGCTTTAAAAAAATAAACATTATTATTGTATATAATGAGGTCAAAATTAGTTTTAGAGCTGTAGTTTTTAGTTATTTAGTCGAATAAACTGCCGATATGGTCTTAGTTGAACAAAATTTGTATCAGTAGATTATTCTAGGAGCTGAAGATATTGTTGTTTTTGCATAAACTCCATAACATTTTTTGTTCTTTTAAGCTCAATTTGGGTTAGATTAAAAGCCAGGCGTTTTTTCCACATCCACACCCCCTCTTTAATCAATTAATCGGTCGATATGACATGTCTTTAGTCGACCAAGAATTTTTTTTGTCGACTACAGCCCTAATTAGTTTGCAGTGTTCCGTCTACATCTAATACAGTCCATTTTTACAATTAAAACATAGAAAGTCTGCTTGTTATTGTACATTGTTGTAATGTATGCTCTGTCATTCAAATAGAATGACAGAGCATACATTATGTGAGGCATATTAGACTGATGTTCACAGCACTTCTGGATCTGACCTACCCACATTTGCTGTACTCCATTGAAAGATCCGATCTGCAGCAATACCACATGGAGCAATTTTTTGGAAGAATGCAATTTTAATGGTGTATGTCCGACAGGTGAAAACATACTGCACTAAAAAGCACCAGACTGATCTCAACATGACTAGTTCCAACTACTATGCACAAATGGAAAAGAGAATTAGAAATCAGTGAACAAATGTCACCACCTGTCTAGTTATTTTCTTTTATAAATACAGTTTGGTTTTAATCACATTTATCCTCATTTACTAGAGGAAATGTCTAAAGTTTATATGCTATCGTATAGTCTGCCTCCAGCCTAAGTCCTGGACAGAGTAAAGTGATTTCTGTAATAAATCCCTGCTCTCATGAATCAGCAGGAGTTTCTGAGTGAATAAACTCAGGGAATGTTGAGTGGACTGCCGAACAGTCAGAGCTGACACACTTAATCACCAAATGAAGGATTCAGAACAAAAATACCAAATATCTGCTGCTTCCGGCAAAAATGTTTTCTTTTTCTTTTTATGAAGTGGATGTAGTGAATCATTTTGGTACAGAATGCTTGGTTCAAGTGTGAACTGTCAATAGCATTAAAAAAAACAACACAGAATTTATGTGGTCTACAAGTCATTACCAAGCAATTCTAGAAGTAGAAGATATAGCAAACAAGCTACTGTTAAATGCTGCATGGATAAGTCTCATCACTTATTGTGGTCAAAATAGTTAAATACTGTAGATTTGCATTAGCCTTGCACATATAGTTAACAAAACGGAATAATGAAACTACATACATTATGTAGTAACAGACAGAAAAAATCAGAAAAGTATCCGAGGCACACTGTGATCTGTTAAATTAAAAGTCCTTTATTGTGACATGGACTGCCAATCCGTTTCAACGCTACAGTTCATGTCACAATAAAGGACTTTTAATTTAAGAGATCACAGTGTGCCTCGGATACTTTTTCAGATTTTTTCTGTCTATTACTACGACTTGGGTCGCATCCTGACAGGCACCTGGTTGATCTTTTTTACATTATTATCACATTTGTTGAGCCGGCGATGCACTCACTCCCTTGTTTCTTACATACATTATGTATATTTAAATATATATATATATATATTAAAATATAATATATATATATATATATATATATATATATATATATATATATATATATATATATATATATATATATATATATATATATATATATATATATATATATATATATATATATATATATATATATATATATATATATATATATATATATATATATATATATATATATATATATATATATATATATATATATATATATATATATATATATATATATATATATATATATATATATATATATATAATATATATATATATATATATATATATATATATATATATATATATAATATATATATATATATATATATAAATAAATATATATATATAAATTAGAGCTGGGCAAAATCATGATTAGCTTTTAGGGGAAATTGTCATATCGTGATTTGATGCACTGTCCATTTAAATTACAGACTATTTGTTCCACCTACTTTTTTGTCATGCTTTAAGTGAGTAATTAGAATCAATAAATCATAGTGAAGTTTGAACCCTGTGAAGAAGCAGGTGATTACCATAAAAGACTGAGCATGGACTGTGATAATCTAAATCATAGTCTGTCTTCAAGAAACTCGAGATTCAACCTTTTCGCCATAATGCTTGCTAATGCTTCTATATTTTAAAAAACAAAAAAAGGTTAGTTACAACACCCATCCTGGTATCACTGTAAGGTCAGAGGTAAATGAACCTACACTGTACAAGCACGTAAAGTCTTTAGAAAAACTAGTCGATGTTTACATATCACTGACTGAAGCAGCAAACTCCAAAGGGTTGGTGTGAAGACAAGACAAAGGGTTCTTTTTTCTCTTTGTCTTTGCACAAATGTTGAAAAAAAGAATTAAAGCATTAAGAGATATTGGCTAAAAGCTACAAACATCTCAACTAGGCCAATAGTGCTCGATTAAATTTTACCATAGCAGTAAACGCATAGTTAAGGTTAAGTATTCACTTTATCCGCCTGTTCACTTTCCTTGGCAGCGCACTTCCGGTTTAGATTGCCCTGCAAGACAGACAAGCTAGCATGTTAGCTACCTTAACAGAGATAAACAGGAAGTGCTCCCAAGACAATTGGCAGGGGCAAATTAGGGTGAATAAATCTGTAACAAATGAGCAGAATAATCATGACAACAAGGCGTTTGATAATTGTATGATCTGGACTAGGGCTGCACGATATATCAAAAAACTAACAATACCACGATACTGACACAGGCGATATCCATACTGCAAAGATGCACGATTTTTTTGTATTAATCATCCTCCAGTGCCAACACAAATTTGCACCTTCGATGGCGTGGCCTACTGCTTAGGTTTGCTCAAGCGAGCCGCAGTACATGATGGGAATCACTACTGTAAACAGATGATAAGATGAGCGTAATTTTCCTAAAAACACTGCATCCAGAGAATTCTGCACTGATTCGGCTTTATAAGAGTATTTTTCTACTCATGCCGACTCCAGTAACAGCAGCAGAGCATGTGCTGATGATATACACATAGTTTTAATAGTGTAATAATGCAAAAAATATTGCAATCTCAGAGCCTATGCTGCATATCGCAGAAATATTTAATATCAGCCCTATCTGGATTATTACTGCAAAACACAGGTAGATATCCTTCAGTTGGAAGTCTTTGGGAGGTACAATTTAACTTTGTATTTTAAAAGTTGCATTATAAAACAGAATAATTAGTTTTGACTCGTCCAGGTCTAAGTACATCTTACGATGCCACTACGCTTTAATTTTCTCAAAGTTCAATCTTGTCCTTTCCAAACGTGTCAGCAAATGTGTCCAACCTCCCGTCATGACCTGAGCCACTCTCCATCAGACAGAGCTGGATAATGAACAGGTGCAGGGAGTGCACTGTCCTTTGTACATAACAGTCTGATTATTACCATCAGTACTGTTCAATTACAGCTCAGAGCCGTCTACACCAGCTACAAGCAAAGTTTTCTCTAGGCAACAGTACATGGGAAGGAGCTATTTTCACAAAAACTAATGTCACAGACTTGAAATGCCAAACAGAACAGCAGATGTATTTATTTTAGAAAGCCACGACTTAAAGAAAACTTTTAATAATGCTGTGTTTCATTAGCAAATTAACAGATGACTTTTGAAGAAAAAACGGCACAACTCACAATAAGAGTTTTGTTTTCCAGGTCTGTCACTAGTACTGTAAACCATCTCGACTACAACTCACATTTGAGTTCTATCTCAAACTGAACAAGCCATAGCTAAAAAGGATAAAGAAAACTAAATAAAACAGAATTCATATCCCACTACAGGATCCGTAAAAGTTTACTAAATTGTGTACAAATAATGTTTTCTGCTTGATGCCTAAAGTAATAGTGTCAATCTTAAAGGTTACGTTCACATTTAAAAATTTGATTTCATGAGGCCAGTTAAAGAGTAAGAGCCAAAAAAAAATTTTAAAATAAAAAAATAATAATTGTTAATTGCAGCAAGTGCAATTTCCTAAATAGGTATAAAAAGTTTGTTTGAGTGGCAAGCTACGTAGGAGTCAAGATCCTAACTCAAATTCTTTTGAATGGTCCATAGATGATGCACTTTTTTCCACAAATTATGACAGGTTCTTCTTGAAAATGGATAAAATATGAGTTTCTACAATAAGCATTAACCTTAAGCTGTGGAGAAGGTTTTAGTACAGTGCCACATAGTGCATGAGTGACAGGTTTTATTTAATTGTTAAGAAATACTAGTTTTTTTGCCGAAGACTTAAGATTTGGTAGTGCATACAGTCTATCTAATTTAGCATTACACAAAGGCCCAGGTGCCCAAGCCTAAGTGACTCTTCATATGCCCTGGTGCTGTTTTCCTGTTTGAATTCTAACTTTAGTCTCTCCTTTGTTCCACTGTGCGTCTCTTTCCCATCGGTTGCAGTTAACTTCTCTCCTGAGTGTCTTTTCCTGCTGCCGCTCAGACACAAGAATTAGCTCCATAAAAGGAAAGCAGCCGATATTAACCCTTAACACGCTCTTCACTGTCGAGTCCACTTTTAGTGTTTACAGCACTGTGTACCACCGAAGACCTAAGATGACCCGAGGACTTAACCTGCATTAGGATTACTGTGATGTACACGGCAGGACGTCATTGCTAGCTAGAATCGGTCAACTGCATTTATTCAGGACAAAATATTTAGTTAAAAGTGGATTTTGGGAACATTCTTAAGATGTATAGATGTATAGATAGGTGTAGTCTTTGAGATACAGTATATTCAACAAATGGGTGACATTTCACCACAGCGAGCAATAGGTTTTCATTTCCATGTTGATCTTTGAGTATTATCTAAATTTAAGGTGGGGTAGTTGATTTTTTACACTTCAAACACGATTTAGGTTTTAAATTTGATATTCTTCTCCTAAATCTTTCGACACATGGTTAATATTTATATGTTATCAATTTTAGTTGCAATTATGATCAATAAATGTCTTTTTACAAACAAAAAAGTGAAACTGGAGAGGACCACCCAAGCACAGCCAATCAGAGCGCAGCATTTGACTCCTGATTAGAACTAAAATCTTTATTATTCAATTCAGACAGTACTCAGTGGTCTCATTTTTTCACAAAGTGCTGCATTGATAATAAACGTTTTAATGGAAAACACAAAGGTTACTCATGTACAACAAAAAAAGTTAGTTACCCCAACTTTAACTGCATGCATGGCAGTCTGGATTTCTTTTTACAGATTGCAGCTGGTGACACGTGATTGCTACTGGACAATTTAGTGTTACTCCACATGCATAAACGCATCAGACAAAATAATATTTGCATCAGATAATGTTTGAAAACTTGTAAAGTTGGTTTTGCATGTGTAAAAATTAAGTGTATGCTAAATGACATATTTACTCAAACTTTACTTTTAACTTTCCTTTAGTATTTGCCTTTGACTGATAAATATTCAAAACATATTTCATAGCAGTAAGAAGCCCATTAAATTGATCAAGTGGAAAAATCACGAGTGAGAAAGGATTTGCACAGTGATTTGAGCTGCTAAAGAAGGTCATCATATTATACTTCACTAACTGATCATTACACAGGCAGTGCCAGTAATGTGAGTGGGTATTTTAGATTTTATAGACAGTAAAGTTTTTAATGTTGCCTGGAACCATTCAGTCTAAAGATAGTCTGTTTTGATTGGGAGCACTAGGAACATCATTGTTCCTTGTAAAGTCAGCAGCAGTGAGAGAGTGATGTTTGGAAAATCCCCCTGAACTTTGACCTGTGACCTGAGTTAGCATTGGGATGATGATGTCATGTGAAGCAGAGTCGTCTTCCTGATAGGCGCTCAACTAGCAGCTCATTTAAAGTGAC
This sequence comes from Mugilogobius chulae, assembly GCA_038363315.1. Taxonomy (NCBI): domain Eukaryota; kingdom Metazoa; phylum Chordata; class Actinopteri; order Gobiiformes; family Gobiidae; genus Mugilogobius; species Mugilogobius chulae. The sequence continues at coordinate 21,695,101 of CM076414.1, forward strand.
AGTAGAGGACCTGTGCTGCTTTCCAGGAGGTTCTGCCTTCAGAACATTCCAGCTCAATTATGGAAACAGTGTGAATAAACAAAGGCTAAAAAAAAGGAGGAAAGCATTGAACAACAAAAAAATATAAATAAATAAAAAGGTATTCTTAACCATTTGAGAGGTGTTCTAACAAATCCTTTTCATGTTGTAACTTGGAAAGATTATTCAATCAAAAAACAACTATAAAACTACAGCCGTGGGCAATTTATCAAAATTTACATATGATTTTTGAAATTTGAGCATTAATTGTAATGTTTATAGTATACTATAAAAATAAACATTTCACAATTTCCAAACTATTAAACCTCAACTAATAATAAAAGACAAGTTGTAGCAAATATTACTATTGTCAAGATTCACCAAAAAGATAAAGATTTGATTTATTTATTTATTTTTTTGCACTTGACTAATCCCTCAATCCAGCTGAAGCTACCTGTTGAGCAGGTCCAGATTAAAACTGCGTGCTTTGTGTGGATGAAGAAAACACAGTGAAAACATACAAACTCTGCACACAAAGATCAAGTATCAAACCTGAAGCCCTCTTGCTGTGAGCTGTAACAGCACATACCATACGTATAAACTGGTATGCTAAAGAAAAAGAAAAACATCAGCTTTTTGATGTTACAGCTACAATTGTGTCTTATAAAAAACAGATTTCCATCCCTCCCAGCCGTGGGCACCGTTCCCAGGCTAAACGAGGGTCCACACACAGTGAGTAAGGCATTAAGATGCAGCTGGTGGTGCTTTCAAACAGACTCAGGGTACAACAGCACATTTATTTATCAGGGAGCACGGAGATGGAACGCTACAAGAACATTTAGAGGCACAACTGACAAGTAAAGCTGTGTTTCACAAGGTCTTTAGGGGAATATATTAAACAGCGTTATTTGGTTCATTCAACAGAAAGTTGACATTTACAGATGGGACTAAAACAACTTAATCGATTAGTCACATACAATCTTAATATTTGTTGGTTAAGTAATCAAATTAATTGTTTACTTAACTATACACAAAAAAAAAGAAAAACTATATTACACATTGGAAAGTTGGATGAGGATTATCATATAATTTGCTGTTGTCAGTTAACTAAAACTTCAAACTCAATATCACAATATACTGATACTCGATACCAATTTTGATACCACAATATGACAACATTACTTCCTCACTCGCACAAATCGTCCACTTTTATACCATGTTTATACCCAAATGAATTCATTTTTGGCTATAACTATCTTTTTTTTTTTTTACAGACAGTAGAGTGAAACTGAAAAGGACCACCCAAGCACAGCCAATCAGAGTACTGTATTTACACTGTACATTTAGTGGGAAAGACGAACTGAAACAGGTAGGTACTCCATCTTTAAAAACATGCTAAAACCTTTTTAAGAATGGATCAAATGACTCGTGCATGTAAGCGGTTTATTTTCAAATTGTCTAGCTTTAGCGTTAGCATTGACAGACAAACACATCCTTTCATAAACACACTTGGATTTGTAAAGTAACAACTCACTGTTCACTGCCTTATCTTATTGTGCTTTTTTATGTGGAACAATTGCTTACTGACAAAAATGCAAATAACCAAAATACAACTTCTCAACGGCAATAATTGTATGTCGCTAAAGTTGGAATAGCCTCTCAGTCTGTCCTCTAGTCAGAGCCGTCATCGTACTGTAACACAGACTGGGCAAGGCTGTTCCAATGCTCTACAGAGAAACAGGCCGTGAACTCCCACTAACCCAACTCTTATCTCTCGCTTTTCACACTGCACTTTCACTACGAGCTGCGTCGCCATTGGCCTCGAGCCCCATTCAAGGACAAGGTCTGGGGCCCTACAGCACACAACACACCACCTCGAAGCATTAACTGGAACATGGTTAAGAGAGAGCACATAATACAAGTCGTCATGTAAATCAATAAACAAGCTGCGGTTTTGTTGGATAAGACAAAGGTAGAATACAACCGTTTAGCAGGCAATAGTACGAAGAGTTGTCAAAAGTATCAAGAAACAATCAAGATACTCATTTTAAGTTAAATTAAATGCATAATAATATTGAAATAGAAAGTTAAAGCAAGCTAAAAAAGCTTACTTAATATTTACTTACTAACAGAACAATTAGCCTTTACTGAACAATGATGTACTGCATAGTGTATAAGAACTATCACAAGGCCACAGTGTTGCGTAAAGAAATTCTTACTTTGTTTTATAAATGTCAGTACTGTGAAAAACCTTGACGTAAAGAGCATATAGAGCTCGGGAATGTGATATTACACATAAGTAGAATTTTTCACTTGGCCTAATGTTAAACCCATAGAGATTTTAAATGGCTAAATAAATAGTGGTAAATGAAATCATATTCTGACGCTGCAGAGCGATAAATTTACCAGTCTTGATTCAGTCGTTTATTGGGTTGCTCCAGCTGTTTTGTTTTCATTTTTATGTTGTTTTTAACCATATTATTCCTATGAAAGCTTAGCAAACCTGCAATCAAAATGGTAGATTTCCCAATATTGCTCTCAATAACTATCCAAAATTGATATTGAGAATTTAGTATTTTACAAAATCGAGCTTGAATTTTAGTGACGATGATGGTGAACATAGTGTTTTATATACAGTATAAGCAGCTCAATAGAAGACCAACTTCAACTTGCAAACATGTCAATCTGGTTTAATATAGTTTATTTGAGTTGTTTGTTTTGGTCTTTGATAAAATTTGACAACATCAGTTTATAAATACAATAGATTAAATATCATCACAGCATAGCAGTCAATGTGTACGGTGAATTTCCTTTGGGACCCACTGAGGTATGCCGTCCCTTTGCCAACAGCTGAAACACTTGCTGACATCCCAATACACGCGTGTGCAGCTTTGACTTTGTTCTCCTTTTCCTAATTGACGTTAACTAAGCACACACTAACAATAGCCGCGTGCAACAGTGTGCCCATTACCGGTCTCCTGTTCCATTTGGTGCAACAATGGCTGTTCTTCCCTTCAACCTGCCGTCGTCCAGTGACATAACCTATTGTTGTGGCTGAAGCTCTCAGCTGCAGCCCGTGGTGAGAGCTTTGAGAGCTGGACGGCTTGATTTGGAGCCAAATTGGCTGTTAGCACCGACAGCTGAAGAGACAAAGAGCAGAGTGAGGCCTCCGACAGAACCAGACCTTTCACACCTCCGTCCTGTCCACGCCATTTGAAGAAGACCCAATAGAAATGCATCTGACAGCAAAGTGGTAAATTAAAACGCCAACAGAAACAATTACATCCATAGAGGACAAGAGATTGAACTGCAGAAAATTCTCTTTACTCCGTTTACTTTTAAACCAGTGCTATTAGTTAGACTGCACAGATGATGAGTCACACACTGTAGGTAATTATGGTTAATGGGTCTCTGAGGAACACGACCCTCAGACCGACTCAGTCTCAGGTTTCTCAATAACAACACAATGGTCTGGTCTGACCAATCACACGGAGGAGGACATCATTATAGGACAAAGGCAAGACCCCCGTATTACTGCTACAATCAATGTGTTCGGATCAATGACAGTGATAAATACAAGACGCAAAGAAACGTACCTCTAATATTGGGGGATGTAAAATGGTTTTAAAAGCATAAACATAAAGTATAAAGACAAGAGACATGTAGACGCATGCCATTTATACCTGTTTTTACTGTCTTCGATCTAGTCTCCATAGAAATATAATGATTAAACTTTGTGAAAGACTGGTAGAGTATGGAGATAAACAGATGGCAAATCTTTTACCAGAAGGCTACATAGTGCATTTTGAAAGAGACACCATGTACTGGTAACCGTAAGGTGGAAAATCTCCTGCATGATTCCACTGAAAGATAAAGTAATACTTTGAAACATTCCTCATAAAGAGTGACCTGAAGGGAAAGTTCTTCGAGAGTAAAGACGACACAGCACACGTGTTGTTCTGATACCATTTTTTTTTTTTTTTGAGCCAATCCGATGCTGATAGTTTGTTCCACGGTAAGTGCCAATGCCAGTCTAATACCAAACATTGTATTTTAATGACTAAAGAAGTCAACGATACATACTGCATTGTACTCAATTAAAATCAATAATCAATCTATCATAAGTTAGACTCAAGAGTGTGCTATAACTTATGCATTTGGATTTGGGATTTTTTTTTTTGTCAAAAGTAATTTTCATTATATATACCTGTATTGAGTTGAGTTTTTTCATATATAGTCCCTTCCACCTCTGTGTGTCATAAAACAACAGTGAGCCCTGTATAAAGATGCTCATTCTAATTAAATGCAATATAAACAGAAAGTCAAAGTTAGCACTTTAGCTTTGCCAGCTAGCACTGCTGCCATTTTTACTTACACAGTCCTTCTCCTTTAAAGGCTAAATGAAGCATCTTAAAGGTAATACGAATGTTTTTCTGTCTACTATTTTTATAGTTTGAAGACTTTTACAGCTGCTCTGGCTGTTAGCTGTAGCATTAGCCACAAGCACTTTTAGATTCTAGTAACATTTGCTATTGAAAAATAAATAAATAAAAATATAAACAAAAAATCAAGCTTGTTAGTCTCCACTTATCCTTTTCCGATTACACAAACCATGTCAATCTGTCTTCTCACTTAAATTGCAGTAATTGAATTTGCTCAAATGATATATAGCATCAGCCTTGTCTTCTACGTCTTTTCTACTGTGCTCCGTAAATGTAATGAGCATGTAGTTCAGGTAAGGCGGATTACATAACTCCCAGGGCCCGTTTGCTAACCGCTCAGTCACCAGAGCAGACAGCAAGGTGAGCATTGCCAAGTTTTCTGTGGGAGCCGCCAGCCAGGAGTCTAGTTGGATCTGAAGCCTTTTTGGCATTGGGACAGTGGTTTGGTTCATTGACGGAGTGAAGGTTTAGCTCCAGGTTTGGGAGGCTGTAGACAAGGAGGATGTTGTTGGAGGAGTTGAAGACAGAGGTACTGACCGGGCCACAGATAAACCGCCTAGAGACTAATGAGATTGGAGCGGGATATTAGGACCGAGGGAGGCAGCTCAGAAAGACCTGGAGAGAAGGACTAGACAGTCAATCAGAATGTCATGGAAGTATGGATTAAAAGAGTGTGAACAAGAATTGTAGCCCTGTCAGTAAGATTTAAAAGGAAGGTGCCTGTGTGAAGCCTGTTGAACCCTGAATAAAAGCAATTCAGTCTCACCGCCACTTAGACCCTGTCTCCCTTGAATGAGCTGTCATTTCTCTGTTTCTCATCTGAATTTGATTGGATGAAATTGTGCGCCCCTAACAGTTCTTATTCAATGTGTTTTCCTGGAATGTGTGTGTACCACGTCGTGTAAATAGCATGTCTTGACAATGCATCTTCCATTTCTGTCGTGTCTGACAGGGCGTTGAGTTGACATGCTACGAAACGCACAGAATGTGCAATACGCATAGAGTTTTTTTGGAGGTGAATGGGTAAGTTCATTTCTGCAGTTACAAAAATTTGCAAGATTAGGACCTAACCTCCAGGCTGGACTTTGGTAAAGATTTAGTTAATTTTATAGGTAGCAACAAGTCTTTACAATCATAGAAATAAACTAGCAATATTATTCAGTTTCCATGTTGCATACGTCACTCTTAGAATGTGGGGCATGAAGTAAAATGTATTTTCCTGAAATACAATTATTACACTATCAGTCAGGAATTGAGTTAAAGCTAAATCTATTTGCTCAAGATATTTCAAAGAAGAAAAATAGCTCTCCTCCCTTTAAAAGAAATAGTTTGCGTGAGGTTTGTTATGACACATTTAGCCCTTGTTAACCCCAATTCACCATTTCAGCTCATTTCAGCAAACTTAAAGTTAAAGCCTTCATCACTTGTTACATACTGACATATTTGTAAAGAATAGCATTTTCTATCTAGTTTCTTGTACAAAAACAACCCTCAGAGATAGCAGGGTTAAATGGCATAACGCTCGGGTGTTTGGCTGCTGAGAAACATAGGAATGCACTGGTTCTTATCTGGTATTTGAGAAGATTGGGAAACTTAGTTTTAGCTGATGGCGGTCAGCTCTTTGCAATAATTCAAAGCAGCTGTGAAACAAGAAAAGCCAATACAGAGATATCAGGAGCTTTGTGAAATCTGAACCAAATTCAACAGATATAACCCTGTGACCCATCGTGTAAGAGGCTTGGATTACCTTTTTGGATGAGAAACTAAACTATTTTTAAAATATCCAGTGTGCAAATGTTAATCCTTGCTGTTTGCTGGTTTTACATGAAAGAAAAAAAAGAAAATGTACTAGATAACTATAAGCATCTTTATAGACCCGTTCAGAGCCTACGTCATTTTGGGGGCGGAGCCGCACGGGTGCCCTCCGCTGAGTTTCCCCATAAGTTTCTATACAAAACGAGTAAGCTGTACTAACGATATTAAACGGTTAGAAAACTTAACAATTATTTCAAACAAAGCTCTGACCATTCCTAATGTGTTCCTTGGGTTTGCACCAGTTGACACATTTTATAACTCGTGATTTTTTCGGGCTAACTAGCTAGCCGCTAAAATCTATAGAAAAAATGAGGGATTACTATCAGAACAAATACATCGCCTCAGAGTCATGTAAGTATATCCTTGGAGTCTTTTATACAATAATCTTCTGTAGAAATCAGCACAAAATAAAGCCACAGGTGCAGTTTACTGTGACTCTAATTCTCCACTGATAATTGATAAATAATTAACACAACTTGCACAAAATCTTAAGCAATGTCACGTTAACTCACCTCCTGTGCTTTTCCGCAAATTACGTCGTCAAACTCATTAAGGGATTTGTATGATCAAAGCTTTTCTCTTCTGCACATGAGTTTTTCCATCAAATATAAGTAAATATCAGGTCGCTGAATGTCGGGACACTTACTAACGTCATGCTAACATTCAGTAGCTAACTGTACATGGATCTGGAGTCGCTTGCTGTTCGATAAATTGAGTTTTTAAAGAGAGTTTTGCGATTTTTTAATGAAAATGCACCTGCGTAGCTTGAAAAGCCTGAGACTGGGCACCACTCAGGGCTCCAGTTAGCGCGCGCAGCCATCTTTGTTTACTAACAGTAAATGGGTCTATTGCTTAAGAAGTTTGGTTCCAGGTTGTGGCATTGTGCAACCTGATTCGGAAAGTTCAACCCTAGTTCATACACAATTGTCAGTTGCTAATAATGTCCTATTTGTTCACCAAGCTCCACTAAGTTCGTCCGTTGTTGTTGGTAGTATTGTTGCTAACTTTCTTTAGCATAAAGACATGTCTGGCTCCAAACAGCTGCTAAAAAAGCTCAAACACATCATGGTGAACAATTCAGAGGCTCAGAATGCATTAGGTAAGTGAGCAAAACATGTAGACGTATGTAAACTTTAAATTATTTTGTATGTTTGTTTAAATTTTTAGGGAAGCAAAATCGAGTACAGGACTTTTAATTTAAAGCTGATCGTCTTTCTTGACACCACATTTTACATAAATTGAAATTTGTAGACATTAAAGTTACTTTACTAGTCCGGACTGAATTTGACTGTGAATTCTCAGTTCTATGTTTAGTTTTGCTTAACTGTCCAAGTGCAATAAGAAGTTATTAAAAAGTGGAGGATTTCTAAATAGATAATAAACATTGACATTTTCGTCCATGGCTATAGTTTTGTACATAGTGCCTAGTTCAACTGGACATTGATGAACTGGTGAATCTTTAATGGATCTGGTGTAATAATGAGAGTAAACACTAAGTGCAGGAAGAAGCCACAGAGAGAAGAGAGAGAGAATCTATAGCGGTTTACAACGAGAAAAGCCACATGACCAGGAGATGAATGACAGACACAGAAGAGCGGGTGGACAAACTGACCTTTTTAGATGATCTGATATTGTAGTGTAGGACAGCTTGAACCATTAAGTTATATCTCATGAAAGTACAATTGTCTGACAATTAAACTAATGTAAAAATTCAAAGAAAAATACATAAAAACAGAACAAAAAGAAGAGATGTCACTAATGTGAAGCGCACTGTGACCAGCACTTACATCCTGTTGAGAAAATTGCAAACTAACAACTCGCTCAACATGATAGTAAATAAACACTGGAGACCTTTACACAAGTTACAAGAGACAGAATACACAATGAGATTAGGAATCCAATGCTCAAAGTTCTTACACGGAAGCAACAGACAGGACAACCACAGTAACACAAAAAGAATATTATGAGAAAGAGCTGGGAAAATCATGAGCTCACCTCTGTGACATATTGTGACTTTTCATTTATCTATTTAATCATTAAAATACACAACTATTTTTTTGCTTCTCTTAGCCTGGGAGTTACCAAGTCCACTTCTTTATAGCGACTTTGGGCTTCTTTTTAAAAGATTCTCATGAATTATGAGGGTGTGTTTTGTTCAAGTCATTAACAGAAGTGAACGTTAGCCATTTTGAGGTTTGATTTACAAAAATATAATTATTTATGACTGAAACTTGGATTTTTAGCTTATTTTCACGTCTAAAAGTCTTTACTAATGTTGGAAATTGCTAGAAACTTGCAGGGAGACACACAAAGTTCTGATTATTTGATTATTTAATAAGTTTTTATTGAAGGGTTGAGGTCACGGTTTGGGGATTTTTTTGGTCGCTTGTTTCTTTCTGAAAATTTGGCAATACTGGTCAGCCTTTGACAGCTGGATTTGGTCATTGACAGTGAAGAAGAAACTTTCTGAAAAATATTTTATTTACTTTAAGGCAATCAGGAACAGAACTGATTGGACAAAAATGCCCCCCAAATAGTTATGATATAACTTTTTGTCATACGCCCAGCTCTAATATGAAAATAAAAATATGGAATTACTTTGGATAGCAAGATGAATTCTTTGAATATTTTTACATACTCATAAGCAATCTTGACATGTCCGCCTTTTACTCTGAACAACATGTGAATGAATGACCCCTATGTCATTAATAACGAGCCACTGAGAGGGACACGTTCTAATCACACGTAATGTGTAGTTCATCAATATGGCTCAAATACACCAATTCCAATCAAAGCCATATTCAGTAGTAGATTACAGTTGAAAGCAACATTAACGCTGAACTGCTTGGAGTGCAGGCGAAGATCTTGGACTGCAAACCAAACTGTTATGGAAAACACAACTATTAAAGTGAATCTATCATTTTAATGACATTACACACACGCCCGGCCCGTGTAAACAGCCCATTCATCTTTATATCCTCAGCAACGCAGCCAACTTTTTAAAACTCTTTGGAGTCATTCGATTTTCCACGTCACCGTCCGAATCCTGGAGGTATTTGGCCTTTGTGAGTAGAAAGGTGATGGAGGTACAACAGTTTGTACTAAAAACATGCTCTTTGCTCTTTGATAAGCTGCTTATTCAGAGTACGACTTAAACAAAACCAGGCCAGAGCAACCAGCTGTTCTCTCAGACAGTTTCTGGGGCCAAACTAAGTAAATATAACTCAAAGTAAGCACTGCGAGACTTTAGCTATCCAAGTCTGCTTAATTTTTGCTCTCATTGAGGTCATTGCTGTATTATTAGTGTCCTTGTTCAGACATGGTTCTCAGTTCATGCCTTGTTTAGTTCCAGAAATTGTTAGTCTTAAGTTTTTGGCAACGGTGACATGCCTTTGCTATGATGTGTAAAAGTTATAGAGCTCACAGGGGAAAAACTCAAACGATTGGAATTTGACTGTATATTGGCTGTTATGTAATCAATGGAGTAAACCATCCATCACTTCTGTCAGAATAGTCGGCTGGAGCACATAAACCAGATGCGGTTTTAGCAAATAAAAGAGAAATATACAGGGCAAGGTTTGAATTTTCCATGGTTCTTTGATAAAGCGTAGCCACAACTTTCACAGTAACAACCTCTGCCATTATTTTTATATCAGATGCCCTTCCTAGCTTCAGCTTCTCCATTTGTCCGTGTCACAATGCAAAGATTCCAAAAAATACTACTTTTATGACACTAAAGCACCAATAAGTTACACTTTTTCCTACGTTTTAGTGACCTAAAGTTCAGCAGTGTTTAGTTTGTAAAAAGTATGAATAATATAATAAACAACAGCCTAGCCACAACCAACTTGCGTAAAAAAAGTATGGTTATTCCAATACCATTATCAGCACAATGTTCGTAGCCGTAGATGCAGTCGCAGCAGCAGTTCTCTGCTCGTGGCTAACGCTACAGCTAACAGAGCAGCTGGAAAAGATTTTTTGGAGGCTCTTCAAGCATACATATATTAATTACATACAAATATCTGTGTTAAATCTGTGATATTTCATTTAGTCTTTATTGAAAGAGGAATGTGGCTAAACTAACTCTAAAAATGGTCCACCAGCAGCGCTAGCTAGCTGTGCTAACATGCTCTGACGTTTGTTACATTTCATTAGGATGAGCTTCTTTTTCAAGACCTCACTGTTGTTTTCTATAACACACAGATATAGAAAGTGGCTCAATAAGGAAATATACTCAACACAGTTATGGTCAAAGAAAATTACATTTTACTCTAAAATAAGTTTAACAATCCAAACATAACAGTTACAAGCACATCTTTATTATGAAGTAACAGTAACCTTTTATGTGTCTCTTTTAATGTTTTTTTTTTTTACTTTTTGAGACTTAGGAAACTAGTTTGCAGAAGGAGGAATGATTAAAATTGAGTTAAAAGCTGTACCTATAATTTACTTCTTTAGCCATTATAATGCAATATTTGGTATCAGGACTGGTATCGATAACAGCACCTACGCTGAGACAAAATATTAGCATCGGATTGGTTAAAAAAATAATAAATGGTATCAGAATACTACAAAAAGCAAGACAAAACAAAGGATAGCATTCATACTTAATAAAAAAAGAGTACAAGACAACGTATACAAACCATTTTACTCGTAAGATAAAATCGTGTTGGATCTACAATTGAAGCAAATAAGGCTTACATTCGGGAGGAAATTCTCAAAAGTGAATGGGTTCAAAGGAGTGTAGTGCTGAGGGCCCAAACGCATGACTTTGACTGAGAGGAGCCTGTGTGACTGTGAGCCAGCCTCGGGAAGCTGTGGTCATGTGCACCACCAACAGCCCAGTGGAGCTAGAGTGACAGAGCTAAGTACTATCATCAGGCCACGCTTTTAAATGGTGTGAAAACCTACTCCCGTCATATGCTCGCTTGTCAACAGTCGGAGGCCGAGCAATTGGCAGCAGCAAAATTCAGGAGAGCAAAGATTCAATGAGAGGGAGCTTGAAAAAGTGCAAGTTAGAATGTAGTCTCGATAGACAATACACAATAAAAGGTCAATGCAGCAAGAGTCTCTACAGAATACAAAATAAGATGGTTTAGTGGTTGACAACAGTCTTTTACTTTCTGCAAAAATGACTACTGACACCCACTATTATTCATTATTTACAGTCTGACCTTTTAAGTACTTGTTCATTTTAGACTGAAATAAAAAATTAAGTACAGAAGTTGGCTATTTTGAATATAAACAGGCCAAGTGATGTTTCATGCACAGAGTTTATTATTGTCTATGGATGGATTATATTGTCAAACTCAAAATTTCTATTGCAACGTAATGTAACACTTTCAAATGAAAGTTTATATGTTTAAATTGGTTTAAACATTTACTTCAAGCATGACTGGTAAAAATATTCTAGTTTATAACATTTTAGCCCAGTTCAGAAATATTATAAACCAGGGAAAGGCGATTTTAAATTGTTGGTGATAAGATCGCAAAAAATGTATTGTCATTGTTGTCATTGATGATAGAAATTTTGGAATTTAGTGCATACGCAGAAACACATACTACTTTTAAACACTGACTACATTAGTTTATTGGTTGCCAACTTGCTAAAACCAAAATGGCATTTGAGTCTTTTAGAAAAAACGGTTTTGACACTGGACAACAAGGTTTATTTTATCAAAACATTTAAATCACACCAACAGCAGCTGCAGAAGAGTATTTCTGTACTCACGTTCAAAGTCTGAGTCGTCGTCTTCGTCCTCTCCGTTGGATTCTGTCTGCATGGGCTCTCCGTCGAACACCACGCCCTTCTTAGCCCCGTGCCTCCTCCGTCCTGGCTCCGGGTGTCTCTGAGGCGGGTGAAGTACTGGACGGCAAACTCCACCAGGTCTGTGGGCCTCTGCCGCAGGACCTCCACCGTGTAGCCCTGCAGCAGCTCCGTCAACCCCACCGGGATCTCAATACTCATGGCTCCCACGTCCACTGCACGCTCACTGTCTAAGGAGAGGGACAAGACAAGAGGTTAAGCTTGATTAAAAAAATACACGTTGCCCACACAATTACAAATATACCATTCAAGTTCTATTGTTTTTCTATTGCTATAGTTACTCCTTAGTATGTCTAAAAAACAAATCTGAAGTTCTTGCAACAAATAAGGACTGACACAAACTAGGGCACCTTCACCAAACATCGGCCAATAGTAATACTGGAACCAATATAATCTTTCATTCCTACTTATGTGAACATTTGCATTTAGAAAAAAGAAAGTACAGTGTACATAACAGAACAAACATCTGTTTACTACTATAAATGTTGTTAAGACTTGACGTTCAAACCCGGTGCTGTTTTTTCAATCTCCTACTGTGTTTGATGAGTGTACAATGTACCCGCACTTCCTGTTCCGAGCGGACACTTAAGCCATCTCCATTCGTGGCAATAACAAGATGTTTTCAACACAAAGCTGTGTCTCACCTTCACTCAGTCTTTTGTAATTCTTTTTGGAACATAGACAATATGTCTAGCACTTTTAAAAGATCTGTCATTTCTCAAATCTAACGTCTTCTTTGGACTCAGATAAGGACTAAACCAAAGATCTAATAGAATCATGAGTACACTTCTCTAAAACTTCAATGAATATTAAATGGAACATAATATTATGAACAAAAATTACTTTTTTTTAATAGATTTCTAGCATCATGTTTGAACATTGATACATCATGTTCTAACATTGCTTCAAACAGTTCAAGTTCTGCCTATGAGATACTATTCTTTTAACTGTGAACCTCAGAAATCACTGGTCTGAATGTCCCAGTACTAAGATAGGTATAGATCTCAGTGATCTTCCATACAGTTTTAAGACCATGAAACCTCCAAAGTTGTTTTAAGCATTTCTGCACCATTAGTTTAACAGGCAAAATGTTTTGATTGTTTTCCCTGATGTGAGACTGTCATGTTTTTGGGGGTTCTTGTGCATGGGATTCCAAAGTGCAAATGCTACAGGAACAATGCAAATAATACATCATATTTGCCCTTTGGTGTAAAGGAACCAAATCCAAATTATTCTTCCAACTTTCTTTTACAAAAATGCATAGCTCATGAATAACACAACCAGCTCTGCTTTGCTTTAAAATAGTAACACACGTACTATGAATAGCTTCTTCTAGCTTATCCAGCACAAATGCTTGAGTCTACACATTCATCAACACCATTCATTGTAAATAGGGCAAATGCAGACACTACAGCAGCTCCCGGGACCAGAGTAAAACAAACAGCCTACAGGTCTAAATAAACAATCATCTATCACAGCTAACTATGCAGAATCAGAAAGAAGTTCTTGGGGGAGAAACAAGTACCTTGAGGTTGAAAAAAAAAAACTACAAAGAAGTGAAGTGACAAAAGTGGCTAGAAGGTTAGAGAGCATAAACATATAGTATAATCTTAACTCAAACTGTACCTTGCCCAAATACTTTACTGTCACTAAGTACTTGGGCAAGGTACTTCATTAACCTCACGTCTATAGTGTTTACTTAAGCGTCGGGAGCCTAACTCTTTGTGATTTTTATCTGTGAAAGGTGTTACTATATAAATAGAGATGACTTACTTAGTTAAAAGGGCCAATGCCAAAGACTGTTAGATCATCCCAACTTACCACTACACATAGCATTAAAAATATATAATAGGAAGTGCTGTGAAATGCTTGTCCAGCTTAACAAGCACAATGCAAAATTTGGGCTGACCATAAGATCAAATAGTGCAAAAATGTATGCCTTTGTTCTACTTTTAATTTGATTTATCAACAAAAAAAATGTGTTGCTCAAAACAACAATACAGTGCAAAAGTTTATTTTTGGAATCATTGTTATGAGATTACATTGTTGTAAAAGTTAAAATGGGAGTGGCTGTGTATGTAACAGCACAGCGTGGTTATGTTCAACTGTGGGCTAAGCAAAGGAAGGTCTCGAAAGGTCACAAGTCTGTTCTCATGATTTACATAAAGGTCAAAGGAAAAAGCGTACTCACCCTCGGGTCTTAAGTATGTGAGTGAAACAAATCATGTGAGGCAACAAACCACGTTAAAAAGACTACTGCCATCGCTATAACAACGGCTTCCTAGGCTTGTGTTTCCTTTAAACTAAATGCCAGTGCTGTGTTCCGTCTGTGCTTACTTTAAGACTTGTTTTGGAAGACAATGCAAGAGCAATGGTCATATTATTATGGATGGTTCAGTCGAGAGATACTAAAGGCAAAAGTCATTTTTTCTACTTTTCCTTCAGTCAGTTTGCCCTCTCAGTGTTTAGGCTTTTGTGTGGAAGTAACAATTTCAATATGCTTCAAAAGATGTTTTATCATTTAACTTAGCCATGCACTTCATCCATAGAGTTTGATGGAACATTGTAAATTCAGATGTGTTTTCTCAAAATGCCTTTTTCCTTTACAGGGTCATCAAAATCACCCACAAAAGTTGCTCCAACACACACACAAACTTACAATCTGACAAGATGATTAGGTTTTTACAAAAGGATTGGTTTGTATCCAAAAACTTGATTAATTATTCTTTTAAGTAAAAAAAAAAAACAGTCAGTTGTGCTTTTCAGAATTTTTTCTTGGTCTAGTCTAGATTAACTCTCAGACTTGATATTGACCAGCATTCCAAATACTGCTTTTTTTTTAATTCGTCTTGTACTATTATGATTGAATACAATCCAAATTTCAAATAGCATCTATCTCTTTGTAAAGAATCTGTATGCTGCTACGTCTGTCGGCACCTTGCCAGTGGCCTGTGGTCTCAGCATACTAATAAACCAGGGAAAGCTCAAAAGGCAAGGTGGGCATTTTGAACTGTTCAGAAGCTTGTGACAGCTCTGCAGCCCTCAGCGGTGGTAGTTATTGAGATTGCAGTAATGCAGAGAGTGACATTGTCCTGGGAGGGCACACTATCAGAGGCAATAAGAACAGCCTGTCCCCTCCGCTGCTGCTGCTGTTCGTGTGTCTGACAGCACGGTGATATGAACTCAAAACTGTGGAGAGGTAGATAACAGCAGGCTCATGAGGACACAAGGCCATAACTCATCACCGAAGAGCTAACAACTAGCGCTAGCAAGGATGCAAATTATAGTAGAAGCAGGGGCTAGCAGACTATAGTTAGCATTTGGAATAGGCCTGGTAAGCATTTATGGACAACCTGGAAATAATAGTGAACAACATATTAAAAGTGCACAATGTAACTTTTCTGGCAGAGTCCCTAGTATGACATTAAACATATATTTAGACAATTTTATTGCTCAAAAGAACATTGGAAAACATGCTTCATGAAAGTGAGCAGGCGATCTGATTCAAGTCCACCTCTTTCACAAATCTTTTATTTTTTGCAGATGTTTGTCACCATTATTAGAAATTTTATAATAAATCGATTCATAAAAGTAACCTGATTTTATTTAGGCCTAAATGTACCGTAATAATCTCTAAACTCTATGGGTTTCATACATGCTCTGTGCAATGCAAGGAACGAGACGAATACCCCATGGAGAGTGCCTTGTGATTTCACTCAGCATTGTGGTGAAAACTTTCAGATAACCTGAGAAGCGTAGTGTTGTTGAGCTAGATAGAATAAAGCAATTTTGCCAAAATAACATAGCATGCATATGGCTAATTCTCCTCTGCTCTGTTTTTCTCTAACCTGCATGCCCTGGTATTGGCTGTGCAAATGATGAAGAGCAAAAGATGAATGCGTGCGTTGTGGAAAAATGCAAAAAAAAATATTTATAACAATAATAAAAAGTAATAGGAATAACCTTTCAGAACACACACAGCGGTGTGGATTGAATTATTATTACCCACATCTGTCCTCAGGTAGAGTGACAGAATCAGCGCTGCCAGTCTATGTCATCAGTCCTATGGTCACCAGTCAGTCACACACACACCACAAATATATACAGCATTTAGTTTACATTCAACGTGGGTGAACTGTCTTGACACAAAAACCTTTTGCACTAGACCAGCTACACTCAAAGCAACAAACGACAAGTGAAAAAACAGCACATATGCAGCGAGAATTGTTGTGTATGAACATAATCTAATGTCAATATTATCCATTATATTGATTTGACTCCTGACGTTTATTTCATTAATTAAAACAAACACAGAGCATTCTCCAAGGACCGCTGGTATTGGCAGCACTAATTAAAGCAACACATCATAATAATGTGAAAGTGCCACTCACAAGGTTTACACGCACAAAATAAAGACCAAATATCTGCGCTATAGACTTACAACTGACTCATTTTAGATCAGAGAGAGCCTAAAATATGGTCCACATAGTGACTGGAGCATTGCTAATCTAAATAGACATTATCCTAAAAATTAAAACAAAATTACCAATAGTAAGGAAAATAGCTCTTATTTAAATCAATGTTCATCAACAATATGATCTTTACAGGCAGCAGGATTTGGCAGAGTCTTTCTTTGCTCTTCCATCACCACCAAAGCAGATAATCCGCACTGGCACAGCTCTGGTTTGGTTAACTCCAGTGACATAAGGTAATTATAATGACCCAGTGCAAACTACGCAGTGCACAAGCCCCAATTACACAAATAAAGCCTATATTACGCAAATATGGCTAAGAGAATTGCGCACATCAACATGTTCCCATCTCTCAACTAGCCATCATGCAGGGTGCGTTCTCATACTTGGGCCAAATGTTGCTACTTAAAGGGGCACTTTCTGGAGGTGAAAAAAAAAAGTATAATTTGGGAGGTTCTGAATGGGTCTAAACACATTTTATGTTTGTATGCCATAATGTGGAAAAAATACAGCTACACTAACCAGTTTTTAAACAAGCATGAGTGGGCCCTACTCTAGGCCAAGTAACTCTCCATTTTGTGGCCAGGCAAGCCTATTCAAAGTAAAAATCAGATTTTGAAAAAGTTAAACACTGCTTCTTTAAAATATTATTGTTCTTCAAGAAAAGCTGACATTGTATGCTGCAAATGCTAATGGAGATAAAAACAAACAAAACAAATAATATTAGGGTCCTCCAGTTACGCTTCCATGTTCACCATATAATTAGGACTAAACCAGAAACTAACCTTTGACTCAAGACTAAACCAGCTGCATTAGGAGTTGTCTAAACTGACTCAGTTTAGCATTAAACAACAAACTGTATGAATGTGCTATAGAGCCCCATTATCTTACGAGATCTTCAGGCGGTAAGTGGGGACCATTCTATGAAATGATCTAGTCCATAGGCTATAGCTGGCTTACTGGTTAAATCAAGACACTATTTAGCTATTTGGTTTACTTACTTTAAGCAATGAGTTGACACCTTAGGAGAACATATTTTGAAGAGCACAGTAAGTAAAGAGAATCCGAAAAGTTTTGGGCTGAAGCTGAAAGCTTAGGAGTACAACAAGAACATCATAGCTAAACCTACCAAGTGTGTGGCCATCAGCTATGTAGTAGTGCATAGCGTTACCCGCTGCATGTATTGATCAGGGAGGATGTCTGACTCATAGCAGGAACAGAGTGAACCGTGACCGGCCTGTCATTACTGCCTTCAGTGCTTTGGATCACTTTCACTGTAACGTGTGATAGCCACTTCGCCAAGCAGCCGAGCGGCTAATCAGCTCTGGTATGGCCCTGGTTAGGCGGAGCAACAGATGACAGTCGAGCTGGTAAAAGAGTGGGATGAACCTTGACTGTCTTATCATGTCCACTTCAACAGGAGCGTAAGAATGTCCAAAAGGTAGCCTAGCTACGTGTTAGTTTTAAGTCCCCTAAGATATATTATCCATATGTCCATGAACCAGAGGTATAGATTCAATATGGACGACAAATCAAACGTGACATCGGGACGTTGTCCATGTCCAAACTCATATCAGTCTTCTATAACGAGCTGTCTCGCTAGCCGCTGGAAAGAAAGCAGCCTGTGGCATTAGCTTTGATTAGCAACAAGCTAAAGCTCAGAAGTGACCGGTGGTTCACGGTTGCTATGCGCGCCTAGCAACGGCACCGGTAACGCGTTTTGAGTGATAAATAAATATAAAACGTACAGAAATGTTAATGACTACAAGAACACATCCGTTGAATGCAAATATTATTTTTTGTAAATGCATTAATAAAACGTGTGTAGAAGTAAAAGGCTGACCAGGTGTGGAGAAAACGAGCCAAACCTGGCACAAACATAATCGTAAATCCCTCTTCAGCTGAACGGACCGCTCAGCGGCTACACTGCTGCTGGCTGCTGTCCAAATGTGCTGTGACACATTTACCGCTTGAGTATGGCACACTAGACAATACTATTAAGAGGTATATGCTAATTATTTCGTCATTTTAAGTAGCATTAGTCCGTTCTGAATGACCATCTGCTCTCAAATACTGTCATTAAGAAAATATACAAAGAAATGTTTTACTAAATCTGTTACACTAAATCTGAACTAAACTAACGTTAACTAAGCAGAAGTGTGCAGCAGAACTGGATGAATGCATTATATATCTAAACTGTTAAATGCACATCTCTACGTCTAATTTTAACAGATCTGATTGTTTGCAGGAGACATCCAGGCCTAGAAGTAGTGAAGCCGCTGACTTACGTGCGTTGATCTGCCCCGGCCAAACCCTCCTTCTCCGCTTCTTCCTCCTTCGCTCTTATCCGCCGTTCGTTACACCTGTCAGGGGCAATAATCCAGCAATCTGTGCGTCGAGGAACCGGCTAGACTAGCGTGGCTCTTCGCCCCTTTTCCCCCAGCCTACGGTAGCGATCCTGGCTGATAAGCAAAGCGAAGAAGCACTTGACCGCCCGACGTGCACGCTGCTGTGACGGGGGCGGGTGGGACTTGCTGAGGCAGGCAGGAGCAGAGGCGCAGCTAACCAGGGCTAGCACCGAAGCTAACAGGCTAACTCGCTACAGCGCTTGTTAGCAACGGCTGATTTCTTGTCACTTGTTCACCCCGCTGCTTCCTGCAAGATGCCGCCCCGGGACGCGAACGGCAAACTCCCCGAGAAGTGCAGCGCCGTGATTTTTCGACAGAAGCACGTGTCTAAATTATTCCAACAGGTATGCAGCAGAAGGCAGCGTCGAAATCCCGTAAAAATGAATGAAAACACAGATCTCCTCCTCCTACCCACTGCTCCTGGACAGGCGCTGCGTACAGTCCGCAGTTCAGAGGAACATGCACGCAGGCTAAAGGGGCGGGAGCAAAGAAAAGGACAGTGATAAGGGCCAATCAGAGCGCGAGGACAGGCGATTCTCAGCCAATAGAATGTTCAGAACTGGAGATGAGGGGGGATTACATGCAAAGCCATATTAGTTTAGTTAAATTACCACACCCACAGGCTATGAAATGTATCAATTGGAATATATCCACAGATTAGAAATTATGCAATCCATATTAGGTAGAGATTAGGAATAGAACATGACATTTGAGTCAGTGTTGACCTTTGCCATAGATAATAAAAGGACAGTCTTTCATTATAGATGCATTTATATTGCCTATGGCTATATGAAGTTTAATGTCATCGCTGTAATTCTATGCAAAGTTTTTATTTTAGATTGAAAAAGGCTCGAATCTACTCTAATGTAGAATAATAAATTGAGGGTCCTGTTCTGGGTCATTAATCTTTAAACAAGCCTAGCTGCTTTTTGAATAATAGCCAATGTGGTAACTTAAATCCAGCTGTGCGGATGCAAAGTAGGCCTATTTTAAATAGCTTAAATAAAAAAAAAAAAATAAATAATATAAAAAAAAGTTCTTAGACTACAATCATTTTAAATAAATAATAATATAAAAAAGTTCTTAGACTACTAATCATTTTAAATAAATAAATAATAATATAAAAAAAAGTTCTTAGACTACTAATCATTTAAAGAACAGGCTCTGTGTATTATATCAGTCTTCTCTGACGAATGGCCAATCCCTGTGATGTTTATTTATACACGCGGACACACATCTTGAGGCGGAATCGTGTTGTTCCACACACAGTACAGAGCTCCCGTGTCTTCCAGCTCCTTCCATAATAAGCACATCTCTAGTTTGGTTCTTTCCTCTCAGAGACAGAGGAAAGCCGTCGCCATGGTCACAGCAGCGAGCCCACGTTAAAGTCCTCAAACTCTGCTCTGATTGGTTCAAAGATGAGAGAGTGGGAAACACGCACCGGAGCTCTCCCTGCAGGACAAGAGGAGCATTATGTTTTGCAAAATTTGAAATCATGGTTTAACCTACAAGTTTACTATAATAACAAATGATAAAATGGATAAAGTCTTTTTGTATTCACAGTACTAGAACAACCACTTCGAGGGAGGTGTTTTGCAAACATTATCTGATTACACAGTGGTTTATCTGGTGCTGACATGAAGAGGAACTAAACTGGGTTAGCAGGACACACTGTAAGCTATAAATTTATAGTGAAAGATAAATAAATATAAGATAGATTCACTTAGCGTAATGTAAAAAAAAAAAAAAAAAAAGTACAGTCTTTTCAACTTATTGCCTATAATTTCCCATGTTTCAAAGGTGGGCAGAATTCTTACATTACATTTCTTTATTTTTGTTTTGCTGTCACTCTAATTTGACTTAACTCAAGTAAATTTATCCAGAAGCATCATCTTTTTGAGTAGTGTTTTTGACAATCACACACTAGGCATTCCATACATTGCCTACAGAGATAAAGGTATTATAATTTAGCCTTAATTCTCTGCCACAAACATCTATATTTTAATCTGTATTCCTATATGAATAAGTGTGAAGTTGTCCATTCATAACACATGGTAAAGAAGCTTTAGTTTTCATTCATTACAAGGTCTTTTCCAATACTGTACTGCCATCTGCTGGAGCAAGCTGTAATTGCAAAATGTTTCGCAGGAAGACTGACGGTCCAAAAAAAAAAAAAAAAAAAAAAAAATGAACTCTTCTTTCTTTATGTCACGTAGGAAGTTATTTCCAAGACTAAA
Source organism: Mugilogobius chulae (assembly GCA_038363315.1). Taxonomy (NCBI): domain Eukaryota; kingdom Metazoa; phylum Chordata; class Actinopteri; order Gobiiformes; family Gobiidae; genus Mugilogobius; species Mugilogobius chulae. Next base: position 21,716,320 of record CM076414.1, read on the forward strand.
ACAAATTAAAGCTGGGGTACCTCATTTTAAAAATAACAAAACCGGAAGTAAGTTTTTTGTTCTGTGCCCCTAGTTCACACAATTTATCTTTTGGCACATGGTAAATAAATATGCTCGTGGATTCATTTTTGGCTTAATTATGGTTTAAAATCAAGGAATGTGAAACTAGAGAAGGCCACTCAAGCACAGCCAATCAGAGCCCTGCTTTTATTATTCTATTTAGACTGATTTTGTCATAATGTGCTGCGTCTACAAAATATGTTTTAGTGAAAAAGACAGTGTTTTTAAACCTGCTTTTGAGAACTTTTACTTTGGCATTAGAACTAGAAAATAGTGTAATACAGAAAACATAACAGTTCTGTGTTTCCCACATGTGGAATTTTATCAAGAGCTTTATTTACTCGCTGGAGAGGGAATTACACAAAAGAAATAATAAAACTGATCTTGCCTGATATTCTAACGCTGTCGAAATGCTCAAACTGAGTCTGGGTGATTGGTGGATCTAAAGCAGTAAGCTGGAACATTCTGAACAGTGTTTTTTGAGGCTTAGAGAGGAAAGAATAGGTTCTGTTCATGTGACATCATAACATTCTACTGACAATAAATGTATTTTAATCAGTTGAAGGAGAGATAAATATTGTTTAATACAAAAGGTTAGCGAGTCTAGTCACCTGCAGAACCCCAGATTTTAAATTAGTCGTTTCATGGCAAAGTGAAATGTTAATTTCATCTTATTCTGCCCCGCCCACTTTTCTTGACAGCACACTTCCGCTTTAGCTGCGATTAGGAGGCAATGTTAAAAGACATAAAAAATAAATAAATATAAATGAATAATGCAGCAGTTGTGAACAGTCATGTTTTATTTGGTCAGATATAGATATTAATACATTCAAGCATTCAGTTATTCCACAGTATTTACACTATGTACACATTTATATACTATTGTGAATGAAGTCCTATTACTTTACATGGAAGACTCAATCATGTGATGACGATGAGCTATTACAATGAGCTTCAATGTAATTCGATTAGATATGGCCGTTCCTTTACAAACAGCTTTGACATCACAAGCTGAGTCCTGTTCCATAACAACAAAAAATTACAAAAAACGACAGACACAGATCAACCCAGTCGCACAAATGTCTTACAAATTAGAAAAAGTGAAATGGGGAAGTAATTGCTAATCTGTTTTGTAACGCAAGCAATCACATCTTACCCCAGAGCAATAACACAACCTATGAAATTATAAAACAACAAAATGAGATTGGGTTTGGCATAGCAATATCATTTTAAGCAAGTTATTGTCCTGTGTTGATAATTTTAGTGTTCATCTTGTTCAGATTATCTTGGTTTGACCTTTAAAATACATATTATGAAAACAAACAAGATCTTAAAAGTTTGTGTTATTACTAAACACAGTTCAGACTATGTTTACAATAGTATAGAAACTTCATGAGAATAAGGCACAAAACATAGACGGACAAATAATGTATGAAACTATAATGTTTTCCTTCAAGGTTTTTTAGAAGATGAGGTCCATGTTACTTGTTGCAATTATGCGTTTGAATACTTATAGTAGTTTTTGTACATAATCATTTCATTCACGTCATTCCTCACATTTGCAAAGCTACCTGAATTATTATAATAATATAGTTAACAAATCACAGACTTAGATTTGACTAATAAAATAAAAAGGTACAAAACAAAAACAGTAGTTAACATTTCTCAAATCTCTTCAGCAACTGACTCATAGACAGCAATATTTTCATTTTGTGAAGGTCCATATGGAAATGTTGAGTTTATGATCTATAAAAGTGCATTACATGATTGTTAACAAAACTATTTTCCTATTTTCTAAATATTATTACAATAAAGATCTGTAAAATACATACAATCCATGAGACTGACGTCTGAGTTAGCATCACTAGCTTTATACAGTGTGGTACGAGAAGTCAAGCAGGAAATGGTGAGGTTTGAGAGGTTAAGCTGGAATTATTAATACCATTGTTTAAACTTTGTCAAACTAGTTTAAGCAGAAGTCAGGGCTGCACGACTGATTGCAATGAAAAGAAATCGCAATATTACTGAACACAGTTAGCAAATGCTGCAATTTTATGATCAAATAATAAAATCTCCTCTCTTATTCTGAATAAAAATATATAATTCTGAAGATGAGATATGCAAAAATATGGTTTAAATAATTTATACTTTTACTTTAAGTCTATTTGTCATACTTTTACAGCATAGATTTATGTAGATGACACCTGCAGATGAAAAGAAAAATCACTTTGCAGACATAGTATAAGCTAGTGTAGTAGTCAAGACCACACTAATTGAGACCAAGACCTTTTTGAGGCTACAGTGTCCCGAGATCGAGACCGAAACTTTTTAAAGTCAAGACAGAGCTGAGACAAAAACATCAAGACTAATTAAGACTGGGACAGGTCTCTGCGCTGGGGCATGAAGTAATGGTGCAAGTTTAGCAGAACATAGTGGTAATGAAATGTGGTCTCGATGTCAGACCTCGAGTCCAAGACAAGACCAAGTCTAAATGTGTTTGAGTCCGAGAAAAAAGTAGTCTCAAGACAAATATCAAGTACTACTACACTAGTATTAGTAGAAGTGGTAAAGCAGCCAAAGAAATTGTACTCAACTACAGCAAAGGTAGGTTAAAATAATCTTTCTCAAGTAAAACTATGCTTATTTCAAGTTAGGGATGTTCACCATGTGTTCTTAAAAGTATTTATGAAAGCGTTTTCTTCTATATTAGTCAAGTAAAAAGCATCTCTTTACAATACTTGTCTGATATAGAGAAAACGTTTTCATAAATAGGGTTATTTCAATCTTTTGCACAATTCTCTTAGAATTAGAATTGGGTTAGAAAAGCTCTGAATAGTTGATAAAAAATGTCAAGTTATGAATGTAACATAGCTTTAACTTTGTAAAACAATTTGACAAAAAAGTGGAAAAATAAATATTGTCTTTATTATTACTTGTAACCACTAGGGGCTCACTTGACCTTATTATACAATGATGTTGGCCAAATCAAACCATGAATCCTCCCTCTGTCTTCAAATGTGTTTTTATCATCTTAAACATAGTAACTTTAGATTAAACAAACGGTTATGTGCATGTATGATATATTTCTAAATGTGTCTCTCAAACCTCACCATTCGTCCCTGTTGAGCCCAGTATCAGATCTAGCAGTACAGTTGTGTCTAGTAGTGGCAAAGTCAGTTTACAAAAGACCAGCCCGTCCCCCAAAAACAGTCATGAAGTCGTTAAAACCCTCCTTGAGAGAAGAATGTCCCTGCCTCCTTCGGTAACAGTCACAGAGATTCACACGTATCGGAGCCCTGCTGACCGACTTCAAAGAAAAAAGTAGGTCATAGAGAATATACACCAAATTCTGAAATACAGTATGTAGCAACTGCAACTGGAGCCTATTATTTTACAGAGAAATCTCCTTAAAGAAAGTGCATATGACAGGTTAGACTGCATTTTTCATGATTATATTTAAGATCTTACTAAATAGTTTGAATGTTTAAAGCTAATTTGGCTGTTTTGACGAACTTTACCTAGCAACAGTATTGTAAAGAAAGGCAAAAATGAATGAAAATGACACAGTAGATATGATTTGACAAATGATAATAACTTTTAACTCTTTAATCTTGTTAAATGACATTTTGGTGCTTTTTGATAATATGTGGAGGGTTTCTGTTTTATATATCGACAGCTAAAAGAATAATGTTGAAATGCAGTTTATTTTTGTAATACAAAAGGCTAAAAAGTCTAGTCATTTACAGAAATCAGGTGACTAGATTGTGAACAGCCATAATTCCAACTTATTGTGCTTAATAGTTTTAGTTTCTGTATCCATTTCTTTTGCTAAGTCTATTTTAAAATTATATTGTTTATGTTATTTTAAATATGGACTATTTTTTTGCATTGCATTTTTCTATTTCCTTGATGTCCAGTGTTTTGTTTCATTCACAAGTGTCTGAGTAATCCTGCTTTTAAGGCTGCACATTTCCAAAGTTAAAAAAGCTCTGTTTTACATTGTGATGTCATCAAGTGGAGTTTCAACACAAAGAGCTTTTTTTTTTTTTGCCTCAACTGAACAATTTTGCTCCACAAATAACCTGAGCATAATCTTGAGCTGAATTCTTTGTGGAAATAGTTTTATATGACCTTTTGTTACGATAAGATTAAAACAAAAAGCCTCAATATTTTCAGTTACACTGAGCAGTGAATATATGTAAAGGAGGCTAAAACAATAGCTGTAGCTTTAAATCTGGAGTACAAGTGAGTGTTAAAAATGTTGAAATTAAACAAAACTAAACTCCACTAAACTATAACATTGACAAAAATGGAGTAATATAGGCCCTTTAGGATATTCTCAGCAAAGTGCAATGTTATTAAAGGAAAAAAAACTACCACTTGTCCTCTATCTGGCCTTTTAACACCATCAAATTATTAAACATAAACTATTCCATAAAAATGTAGACATGCTCTAGAATTCAATGACACCACCAGGCCAGATGGAGGGAAGGTACATGCTGTATACAGTATAACACAATTTTGCAGGTGACAAAAATGTTATAGATGCTATAGATTTACCTGCCCTTCACTTGACATTATCGACCTGTAGAAGGTTGTAATGTCAAGTGAACATAACTTTAGATGGCTCTGTGCACGGAACATCAGTTGGCTTGTTTATTTTCAAAAATGCCAACTTCCTGCTGGCATGTTCATTTCCTGTTTAGTTCATTTCTATGGAGTTTCACTGCCTCAGTCTAAAATGAAAAGTACTTTAAGATCGGGCAGTGAACAGTGATTTTCTCTGAAAACATCTTAAATTCTTTACAAAACAAGAAAATACTTCACCAGAGGACCAAAGTGTGTTTATAAAAAGATGTATATAATTGTCTGTCAATGCTAACGGTAAAGTCTGAGAATTTGAAAATAAACTTACATGCACAAGGTCAATTGACACACTTTTTGATAAAATGAATGAATTTTGAGTATTATTATATGAATATTTTGAGTATTATTTTTGTCAAAGTCAGTCATCTATGTTAATTTTGGCCCTTGTTTACAATGCTGTTGCAATAGGTTACCATTGGTGGAATTGTTTTTTGTAAAATCAAAATGGTAAAAATAATCATATTAAAAATAAAATAATATATATAATAAAATTTTAATAAAAAACACTAACTTTAAGAAAAATGTGTAGGCTAACTTGTCATATGCACATTAAGTATAAAATATAAATTCTGAATCAGAAATGAACTATTATTCACACTGCTATTCCTACTGTTGTGGCTAATCCAAGTTTAGGCAAACATGGCGCCTAAATGTGGGCGATCTGCAATACCATATTTATTAAAAAAAAAAAAAAAAAAAAAAAAAAAAACATTTATAACTGCATTTCATATTTTTCCCACTTAAAAACAACTTTTAAAACTTTCAATAAACTGCCATTTAAACCTAATAATGGCCTTTTTTAGTTTTAAAATCGAACAGACGTGAGTAAACTGTATGCATCACGTGACATAAAATAACAGCCGTCGCAGTTCGATTGTTTTTTAACTCATTTCAATCTAAAAATCCTACTCTTCCCGTCGATATAAACCTGTGGATGGTGGAGTCATGAAGGCTTTGTGTAGCACAGTTAGGATTAGTATTCAGGATGAGTCTGCTGCAGTTCACAACTCCAGCTCATTATCTCACATAAAAGAGCAACACACACACATACACACACACACATATATACACAAGGAGACTGACAGACGGAGCGATAGCAGCGAGAGAAAATACTAACAAGAGAGAGGAGTGAAAAGAGGAGAAAGTGAGGCGAGGGAAGACTGCTGCTGCTGCCATGGAGACGGGGGAAATGATGGGAGGAGATGTTTAACACGTTTATGGTGGTGAACGAGGGCTCTGATCCGGGCTGCTATTTAATCCTGCCAGTAATGAGTGTGGTTTTGTGTACAGACAGCCTCTAGTGGTCAGTACGGTGTAAAGCAAAAATTATATTAGCATCGCTTTAAGGCCGTTCAAAAGGCAATCAGTTATAAATGACTACAACCTTTTTGTCACCATTTTTCAACCTTGATTTTGTAATAAAAAAAACAGTGTACACAAGAAAGTGATGCCTGTTTTGTCTACTTTAGATTTTACTTACTGGAACCAGCATGCAGACGGTAAAACTTTTTTTTGGATATGCATGTCAATCGTAAACTAAATGTGTTATATTCTAAATCACAAGCAAGTTCGAAATAAAGCCAATCAATAAATCAATCAACTGGCAGCCCTAATCAATTACAGAATGGTGCTAACTGAATGTAAAAACTGAAAAATAGGTCAGTTTACTGAAAAATCAAGAGATTGAGGTTCAGTTATGTCAAATCGTCAATTATTTGGTCAGGTCATAAAAAAAGTCTTTATTATTTTGTTTTTGACAAACAAAATACATCAAATAATAATTTGATAATAATTTGACTTTAAGGGGAAAAAATAATATAAAATGCAGTTGTAAATGTGTTAAAGCCAATACCTGATATCTGTTTACAATTTTTGTATATGTTGGCCCTTTCCCAAACCAGTCCCTACTCCCTCTCCCTAAGGACTACACACTACACTTCTGTGAGGGACACTCCTTAGTTCCCTTTATTCCTGTGATTTCAGACACACTTCACTCTTTAGAACTTCTTCTTTTTTTGGCATTTGGGAGTCTGAAGGCAGCGTTATCACCACCTACTGGACACTTTTAGAGCTTGTCTTGTTTAGTGTTTGTTTTGACGGTGACAAAAAATGTAAATATAAAATTCCCTCAACATTCCCAAATATTCCTCTTCTCATCAGTTCTATCATTACAAACAAATGAGACACAAGTGTTTACAGTGAAAGCTCTGCCCTGTGAGTCACTCATCAAAGATACTTTCTATCCTTAATTCATTTTTATATCAGACTGTAATATGTGTCTGAGGTGCAAATTACTCCAGCCTCTTTTCTTAGTTACAAGACGAATAAAAATGTCCAGAACATTTTGAGTCCAACAGTATTTTTCAGGACAAATAAAAGCTAAATGTGCACCAGTGTATTTTCTTCATTCATTTAAAATGATTAGAGCTGGAAATTAAATGGTTAATTAAACATATTTAAACTTTTTTAAAAAGCTGGAACTAATCTCATGTGGTGTGTTTCCCGTGGGGCTGTTTTCAGTGTTACACACACCTGTTTAGTGAGCACCTGCTGCTCACTCGCTGTTAAGTGGCTGACTGTCTCCTACTCACTCTCCCCTTGTGCATTTCGGACAGCACTTACCTCACGGAGCGCGCAAAACGTAGTGTTTAGGGTGTAGGGAAGTGAGTAGGGAGCCGTTTGGGAAAGGGCCGTTGTTACTTTTGACAAGACCACCTGGATTTTTTCAGATTTTGTGGTTAATCCAAATTTCTAACTTCAAATTATAATATGTTTCACACAGCTTTTGTTTCTATTCCTGAATTTAAAAGGTTTTGCTTAAAAGGTTGACTTTATTGTAGGAATTTACTTCATTTGCATCGCACCCAGCAACAGGAAGTATTGCCATGGAGACAGTGTCCCCTCTTATTGAGATGCAAATTCACCTGTTGTAACCACGGAGACCACCCTTTAGTTAAAAAAATCAAACTACACAAATGTCATTATTGCACTTTTAAACCCTGGTCCCTGCTCTGAGCCCACCATCCACAAGTTTAGAATTTTAAAAACTATTGTGCAAAGAAAACAATCCAAAAGAAGTTGATTTGTGTCTAGCAGACAGTGTTGTTTGTTCCTCCATAAAAAATCAAGTGTCAGCGTGTTATTGGCCTGTGCAGAGGTGACCTATGACACAGGAAGTCGTTCTGAGATCCATGTGCTCACTTCCTTCAGCACGCTTTCTGCCACCTCTGGAAGGTCGTGGTGCAGAGCGTGGTAGGCTCCTTCATACACCTGCAACAAAACAAGAAAACCCTTTTAGGTTAGCAACATTACAAGCTTTAATTGTTTAATTTCAGAATTGGGTTTTATAAATGTTCAAAATAAATGTCATCAATAGGGCTGAATAATTAATAATGAGCAAACTGCAAAGAAGTTTCATACTTTCCTTCACAAACTACTAAATATGCTGTGATTTTCTGCATCAAAGCTGTTAATCCACTATCTTAGATCTGTGTCTTAAAATAGCTTACATGTGATTATTTGATTCATTTGTCTGTTCACTGACATATTTTATTTTGCCCGTTTCCCAGGCAAGCTTATAAATGAGAATTCACAACAGAATTCTAGAGCTAAAATTAAAATTGCAAATTGAATTGCAATCGCAATACCAGTCAGAAAACTCACATATAGATATTTTTCCCACATCGTGCAGCCCTAGTCATCAAAGTGTCTATTTTTTATGTTATCTTTTAACATAGATATTGAAACTAAAGTTCTGAATGTGATTTCTGAAATGCTGAAAGCAACAATGATTTTTGGACAGCGAAGGAGATCTCAGAGCATGATATACAACCTTATTCAGAAAGAAATGACTTACTAATTATTAGTAAGTGCGAATGAAGCTTTTGGGAGCTTTTTAAAGCTGTTTTGATGAAAGAGCAAATTTATACATACATTATTAGTAAACTCATGTATTAGCTATCAGCAAGTTTTGCAAAACTCTTGTTTGCACAATATGTGTCATTTAAAGGGTTCTAACATTGCTTCTACTATCATTGTTGGGTGTAAGTTAGTTACTGTAAAAATACTTGCAACAGCTCAGAGGCAACGAGTTTTAGTGTCATTTTTTCCTCTGATTTTACCAAGTTTGAGCCTATTTAAGCAACTCATTTGTTGTTTGGCTTTGTTTAAATGTCAATAATAAAATATGAAATCCTAATTTTGATCGATGTTTGCAATAATACACACAAAAGTAATCCCAAAGTAATGTAACTAAGTTACTTTCTTGAGGTAGTAACAAAGTAGTGTAACTAATTACATTTTTAAAAAGTAATAAGTAACTAATCACTTTTTCCAATACTTTTTTCGCCCCCAACACTGTTCCCCATCGAGTGTATCTATGACATACTACTTTTTTCCTCTGTTCAAAATTGTCCTTATTTGTGATGCCATATGTAAATGTCCAAGTGCTTCTGCACTGTTTTAAAGTCCATAAATCATCTTGTGACTTAGCATATCAGGCAACAACAGTGTGATTATTTCCTCTGTGTAATTTCCTTTGCTGGCAGTAGATGGAGCTCTAACACACGACTGTCATGTCTTTGTTACACATTTTGTTTAATCCATAAGAAGCCACAGTAATATATAAAATAGTAATACATTAGTAGTCCTTTAACTTAAACTGCAAACAGACAAGACACTGAACCTTATGATAACTTTGCTTCGTGTGACGTGGAGCTCAGTGAATCATAAAGCGTATGAAGCATCTGCATTTCAACAGGTAAAAAGGAATTTTGGTCTGTGTTCCAGCTGAGTTTTTAGTGATTCCACATGACTAAAATGATTGGGTCTACCTTGAGTTTCTTGTCGCTGCTGGGGGCGGTCTCGTACATCATGTGAGCGCCTCTGATGTCGCACAGTCGGTCTGCGTCTCCATGGAGAATGAAAAAAGGCCAGTGAATGTTAGGCACCTCCCTCTCGATTCTGGTCACCGCATTCATCAGCTGCATCCCGAACGACACCCTCACCCGCCGTGGTGCACCAGCTCGTCCGAGTCATACGCCTCCACCTGGACAACACAGGGATAACACGTTTGCATTATCTGTGTCTGGTCAATTAGCACAAAACACAAGAGCAACACTGACAAACAACTGCTCACACATTTAGGTTTAATTATGTCAGTTGTATTTGAGAAAAAAAGTGTCTTCAAGTGTATTTACTTTAACCATGTTTTAATCTTGTTCTAATACTCATCATTATTTGTGTTTGGGTTGATTCATGCATGTCTGAGTAATCTTGTATTGTCCTGTCCTGCAGCTGATGCTTGAGTGCACTGGAAATCATTGTTTTTACATTTGTGGCCTATTAAAGTCAAATTTTACAATGAATTCTGTAGGCTTCGGCAGTTTTGAACAGAAAGTCAGTGAACCTGTTAATCTTTCTATGCCGTTTTAGATCATTTTTGTGTTTTGCAATGAACAAAATGTGAATTATTGATCTACTTATGCCATAGTTTCTTAGTCTCCTTTAAACTTCACACTCAAGAGGTGGGGCTTATCAGCTGTGCAGTTTTAAACAGAAAGTAAACAAACCTGTTTATATTCTAAGCTGTTTTAGATCTTTGTTGTGTTTTACAATAAATTATCCTGTAATAGTTATTGCTAAGTACAAGGGAAAAACCACAATATGCCATTTTTAAGAAAGGGTAGCGTGCTTATATCCAACATAAGTGTTTTATATTGCCTATTATGTACCAGTTTTATCTTGGCTTATCTTTTAAAACAGGGGTGTCAAACTCATTTTGACAAAGGCCACACTGGCATCGGGGTTGTCCTCGAAGGGCCGGTTGTAACTAAAATGAACTTTACTAATCTTTCTGTATTTGATTATTATTAAAATTAAAGTGACAATTACTGAAAAACATCTGCATTAGTCTGAAAAACGACTTACTCTTTAAGTTTCAGACAAATCATTTCATTTGGTTTAGACACTCACTTGGCAGTAATATAAAATTAAAGTAAACCTTATAAGACCTTGAGGGCCGAATAAAATCAGGTGGCGGGCGGACTTCCGGTGCAGCGACAGACCAAGATGGACGCATAGTGGAACGCTGACAGCAAATATTTACTTAAAATCCCCCAAATTCAATGTTATGAACGTTCATTTATACTATTTTGGACTGGTATGAGTGGGGGTGTGAAGACCAGAAGTCATACTAAAAGAAAACACACAAAGAAGAGGAGAAAATGGACAGCCTTCAACAGCGTGAAGAAGCGGAAAGCGTTAGCACAATGCTAAAGGATATAAAGTCCGAACTACAAATATTCCGCGCTGAAAACAAACAAGATCTTCAAAACATACGAGAAGAGTTGAGGCAAGACGTGAAAGCTGAACTGGCAACATTCAAAACGGAGGTGAATCAAAGCATTTTTGCAAACACCGAAAGAGCTATTGCCCTCGAGAATAAGCTAACAGAAGCTGAGGCACGGATCACCGAGGCGGAGACATTGAACGCAGCCATGAAGGACGCTTTGACCAAAGTGGTGGAAAACTATAAAGCCGTGCAACGTAAGGTGACAGATTTAGAAGGAAGATCCAGAAGAAACAACGTTCGACTTTATGGAGTCCCAGAAGGAGCAGAAGGTGATTCGATGTCTCGGTTTGTTGACGGGCTGTTAAAGAAAGCACTTTCGCTGCCACAGGACACAAGCCTGCAGATACAACGCGCTCACAGAGCCTTGACTGGAAAGCCGGACCAAAATGCGCCACCCAGGTCAATCATAATTAACTTTCAGGAGTACACTCGCAAAGAAGAAATCCTAAAAAAAGCTTGGGCTGGTAAAGTGATGTATGAAGGGCAACGTATATCGTTCGATCATGATTATGCCACGGAGGTAGCCCAGAAACGCAGGGAATACGGCAACATCAAAAAGACACTCAAAGAAAAAGGCGTCAGATTCCAAACGCCACTGGACAAAATACGCATTCACTGGGACACTGGCACGCGCACATACGGCAGCGCACGAGAAGCTGCGCTGGAGATGAGAAGAAGAGGATACAGCGTGTCTATACCGGGAGCTGATTCAACGGATATGGGACCGGAGATGGAGCGTCTGTCGCGGGCAACGGAATGGCAGCGAGTCGGCGAATAAGGGCTGACAGCGTAGCCAGGAGCAGCGTGAACACTTTGGATCAGGATTTTTCCTACATTTACTTTGTTTGCTACAAAATGAAGATGGTCGTTTGACAAGTGTTTTGTTATCAAGTGAATAGGCAATAGACTTGGTTTGGTAAAATAGACTTGCTGTCAAGGGACGTTGGACGTTTGGATGTGTGAGACAACGTGCATCACCTCCAAGGAGGGGCCCTCTGATGGAGATTTTCCCCTCATCCTACCAACGGGGACTTAGGGTGTGAAGGAATCACCCTGACTTGGAAGTCAGACTTTTTTCTTTTTATTGTTATTGTTCTGTATTGTTGTTTTAGGCCAAATGTTCCGGCCTTTGTTCTTTTTAGTTGTCTGGGTATTTACAGTTTGCACTTGCACAGAAACATGCCTTTTAATAGTATTAAACTGGTGTCACTAAATGTGAATGGATTGAATAACCCAGTCAAAAGAAGCAAAGTTTTGTCTAAGCTTAGAAAAGAAAATGCACAAGTTATCTTCTTGCAGGAGACTCATTTGCCTCCACAAGAACATGACAAATTGAAAAATTTGGGGTACAAAAACACCCACACTATAGTTCTTACAAGTCAAACCAAAAAAGAGGAGTAGCTATTTTAATAGCCAACTCTGTTCAATTTGAGTATCATAAAGAAATTATTGATAAAGAGGGTAGATATTGTTGCTTAAAGGAAAACTCGAAAATAAAATGGTAACTTTGGTCAATATCTATGCCCCCCAGAGAGTAAGAAAAACTTTTTTAAAAATGTATTCAATATTATTGCACAAGAATCTGAAGGCTTGTTGATATGTGCAGGGGACTTTAATGTAGTGCTTAATCGTAATACTGATACAACTAGTGTTGCAAATTGTAAAAAACATTTGACAAACCTAATGAATACACTAATACAGGAGGTGGGATTGATTGATATATGGAGGACACTTCATCCACAAGCTAGGGACTACACACACTACTCTGTTCCTCATGCCACTTATTCTAGAATTGATTATTTCCTAATTAATGCTGAAGAGATACATAATGTTATAGAAAGCAACATCAATGTGGCTGATGTCTCTGATCATAGTTTGATAAGTTTAAAACTCAATCTTAATAACAGAAAAATAGTTACAGCATGGAAATTAAACTTGGGAATCTTAAACAAGGAGGAAAATGTTAAACAAATCAAAGAGGAAATTAAAACATACCTAGAAGATAACGATACAGGGGATGTGAGTCCAGTTATTCTCTGGGATGCATTAAAGGCAGTTCTGCGTGGAAAGTTAATTGCCCTTACAGCAGCACAAAAACAAGCACGATTGGCTGAATATAAAATCAAGACAGGAAAACTAAAATCCTTAGAAGAAAAACATAAACAAACTGGAAATCCATCAATCTTAGAACAAATCTCAGAAACGAAGACAAATGATAGGATATACTTAAAAGTGAAGTAGAAAAAAATGCAGGTTTACACGCACAAACAAGTATATTACGCATTCATCCGCCAATGAGCGACCAAACAAGTCTCAGTCAAGGCCACGAAATTTGTAAACTGAACAAAAGTCATGGACTAACGAATATGTCTCAAAAACAAAACAAGTGAGTCCCAAATAGAACTTCAAAAATAAAAACTATTAAAAAATGCCTGACTCAAGTATCTCGAAAAAATGGCCTATTCATATATCAGTGAGCCTAAAATAACTGAGCAGATTGATGTTTATCAAAAAAAAACCACGACATCACCAAGTGACANGAATTCAACTACACCACCAGGCCAGATGGAGGGCTGGAGGTACATGCTGTATACACACATAAGTGACAGATATTTGCAGGTGATACAAAAAAACACTTGCTATAGATTTACCTGCCCTTCACTTGACATTATCGACCTGTAGAATGTTGTAATGTCAAGTGAACATAATTTCTTACAATTGGCTCTGTGCATGTAACATCAGTTGGCTTGTTTATTTTCAAAATGCCAACTTCCTGCTGGCATGTTCATTTCCTGTTTAGTTCATTTCTATGGAGTTTCACTGCCTCAGTCTAAAATGAAAAGTACTTTAAGATGGGCAGTGAACAGTGAGCGAACAGTGATTTTCTCTGAAAACATCTTAAATTCTTTACAAAAACAAGAAAATACTTCACCAGAGGACCAAAGTGTGTTTATAAAAAGATGTATATAATTGTCTGTCAATGCTAACGGTAAAGTCTGAGAATTTGAAAATAAACTTACATGCACAAGGTCAATTGACACACTTTTTGATAAAATGAATATTTTGAGTATTATTATATGAATATTTTGAGTATTATTATTTGTCAAAGTCAGTCATCTATATTAATTTTGGCCCTTGTTTACAATGCTGTTGCAATAGGTTACCATTGGTGGAATTGTTTTTTGTAAAATCAAAATGGTAAAAAATCATATTAAAATAAAAATAATATATATAAAAAATTTTAATAAAAAACACTAACTTTAAGAAAAATGTGTAGGCTAACTTGTCATATGCACATTAAGTATAAAATATAAATTCTGAATCAGAAATGAACTATTATTCACACTGCTATTCCTACTGTTGTGGCTAATCCAAGTTTAGGCAAACATGGCGCCTAAATGTGGGCGATCTGCAATACCATATTTATTAAAAAAACAAAAAAACATTTATAACTGCATTTCATATTTTTCCCACTTAAAAACAACTTTTAAAACTTTCAATAAACTGTCAATTTAAACCTAATAATGGCCTTTTTAGTTTTAAAATCGAACAGACGTGAGTAAACTGTATGCATCACGTGACATAAAAAACAGCCGTCGCAGTTCGATTGTTTTTTAACTCATTTCAATCTAAAAATCCTACTCTTCCCGTCGATATAAACCTGTGGATGGTGGAGTCATGAAGGCTTTGTGTAGCACAGTTAGGATTAGTATTCAGGATGAGTCTGCTGCAGTTCACAACTCCAGCTCATTATCTCACATAAAAGAGCAACACACACACATACACACACACACATATATACACAAGGAGACTGACAGACGGAGCGATAGCAGCGAGAGAAAATACTAACAAGAGAGAGGAGTGAAAAGAGGAGAAAGTGAGGCGAGGGAAGACTGCTGCTGCTGCCATGGAGACGGGGGAAATGATGGGAGGAGATGTTTAACACGTTTATGGTGGTGAACGAGGGCTCTGATCCGGGCTGCTATTTAATCTGCCAGTAATGAGCGTGGTTTTTGTGTACAGACAGCCTCTAGTGGTCAGTACAGTGTAAAGCAAAATTATATTAGCATCGCTTTAAGGGCCGTTCAAAAGGCAATCAATTATAACTGACTATAACCTATTTGTCACAATTTTTCAGCCTTGATTTTGTAAAAAAAAAAAAATAGCAGTGTACAAAAAGAGTAATGCTTGTTTCGTCTGTTTTACAATTGTAAACTAAATGTGTCATATTCTAAATTACAAGCTCAAGTTCAAATAAAGCCAATCAATCATTTTTTCAGCCAATCAATAGTTAGGGGCAGCTCTATTCAATAACAGAATGGAGCTAACTGAAGGTAAAAAAAAGTGGAAAATAGGTCAGTTTACAGAAAAATCAAGAGATTGAGGTTCAGTTATGTCAAATCGTCAATTATTTGGTTGGTTTTTGATTAGAAAGATCAACAATCAATACTTTCTTGGCAAAAAACATACAGTTTGGAGTAAAAATCTAACTTTGAGACAGAATATTGAATAATATACTGAATTACAAAAAAGATTGTTTGTTTGTTCGCTTAAAAAAGTCATTATTTTGTTTTTGACAAACAAAATAATACAAAATTGAATCAAAAAATTGAGATTGATCAATATGAGGTAAAGAATTATGGTCATGCTTTTCCTCTATTGCCAAAAAATAAGCACATTCTCAGAGTACAAATGTAATTAGTAGAAATATAAGTTGGCTAGCATCTCTATTGCAAAAAAAAAAAAAAAAAAAAAAAAATCAAAATCTATCCTTAAAACTGTGCTTAAGCTTCACAAAAGCATAATTTATGGTCAAGCCTGTAACAGACATGAAATAACATATTTTGCCTGCATCAGAAATGCCTACGCGCAAAACTAATTTGATAAGAATATGACTTTAAGTGGAAAAAGTAATATAAAATGCAGTTGTAAATGTGTTAAAGTCAATACCTGATATCTGTTTACAATTTTTGTATATGTTGTTACCTTTGACAAGACCACATGGATTTTTTCAGACTTTGTGGTTAATCCAAATTTCTAACTTCAAATTATAACATGTTCTACACAGTTTTTGTCTCTATTCCTGAATTTAAATGGTTTTGTTTGAAAGGTTGACTTTATTGTAGGAATTTACTTCATTTGCATCGCACCCAGCAACAGGAAGTATTGCCATGGAGACAGTGTCCCCTCTTATTGAGATGCAAATTCACCTGTTGTAACCACGGAGACCACCCTTTAGTTAGAAAAATCAAACTACACAAATGTCATTATTGCACTTTTAAACCCTGGTCCCTGCTCTGAGCCCACCATCCACAAGTTTAGAATTTTAAAAACTATTGTGCAAAAAAAACAATCCAAAAGAAGTTGATTTGTGTCTAGCAGACAGCGTTGTTTGTTCCTCCATAAAAAAATCAAGTGTCAGCGTGTTATTGGCCTGTGCAGAGGTGACCTATGACACAGGAAGTCGTTCTGAGATCCATGTGCTCACTTCCTTCAGCACGCTTTCTGCCACCTCTGGAAGGTCGTGGTGCAGAGCGTGGTAGGCTCCTTCATACACCTGCAACAAAACAAGAAAACCCTTTTAGGTTAGCAACATTACAAGCTTTAATTGTTTCATTTGAGAATTGTGTTTTATAAATGTCTTGTTGTTATTCATGTCAAAATTGATTATTTTAAATTGAATGGAAATCACATCTTCAGTGGATGCAATTAGCAAATCACAAAGAAGTATCTTATTTTCCTTCACAAACTACTAAATATGTTGTGATTTTCCGCATCAAAGCTGTTAATCCACTATCTTAGATCTGTGTCTTAAAATAGCTTACATGTATTATTTGATTAATTGAGTCTGTTCACTGACATATTTTATTTTGCCCGTTTCCCAGGCAAGCTTATAATGAGAATTCAGAACAGAATTCTAGAACTAAAATTAAAATTGCAAATTGAATTACAATCGCAATACCAGTCAGAAAACTCACATATAGATATTTTCCCACATCGTGCAGCCCTAGTCATCAAAGTGTCTATTTTTTATGTTATCTTTTAACATAGATATTGAAACTGAAGTTCTGAATGTGATTTCTGAAATGCTGAAAGCAACAATGATTTTTGGACAGCGAAGGAGATCTCAGAGCATGATATACAACCTTATTCAGAAAGAAATGACTTACTAATTATTAGTAAGTGCGAATGAAGCTTTTGGGAGCTTTTTAAAGCTGTTTTTGATGAAAGAGCAAATTTATACATACATTATTAGTAAACTCATGTATTAGCTATCAGCAAGTTTTGCAAAACTCTTGTTTGCACAATATGTGTCATTTAAAGGGTTCTAACATTGCTTCTACTATCATTGTTGGGTGTAAGTTAGTTACTGTAAAAATACTTGCAACAGCTCAGAGGCAACGAGTTTTAGTGTCATTTTTCCTCTGATTTTACCAAGTTTGAGCCTATTTAAGCAACTCATTTGTTGTTTGGCTTTGTTTAAATGTCAATAATAAAATATGAAATCCTAATTTTGATCGATGTTTGCAATAATACACACAAAAGTAATCCCAAAGTAATGTAACTAAGTTACTTTCTTGAGGTAGTAACAAGTAGTGTAACTAATTACATTTTTAAAAAGTAATAAGTAACTAATCACTTTTTCCAATACTTTTTTCGCCCCCAACACTGTTCCCCATCGAGTGTATCTATGACATACTACTTTTTCCTCTGTTCAAAATTGTCCTTATTTGTGAGGCCATATGTAAATGTCCAAGTGCTTCTGCACTGTTTTAAAGTCCATAAATCATCTTGTGACTTAGCATATCAGGCAACAACAGTGTGATTATTTCCTCTGTGTAATTTCCTTTGCTGGCAGTAGATGGAGCTCTAACACACGACTGTCATGTCTTTGTTACACATTTTGTTTAATCCATAAGAAGCCACAGTAATATATAAAATAGTAATACATTAGTAGTCCTTTAACTTAAACTGCAAACAGACAAGACACTGAACCTTATGATAACTTTGCTTCGTGTGACGTGGAGCTCAGTGAATCATAAAGCGTATGAAGCATCTGCATTTCAACAGGTAAAAAGGAATTTTGGTCTGTGTTCCAGCTGAGTTTTTAGTGATTCCACATGACTAAAATGATTGGGTCTACCTTGAGTTTCTTGTCGCTGCTGGGGGCGGTCTCGTACATCATGTGAGCGCCTCTGATGTCGCACAGTCGGTCTGCGTCTCCATGGAGAATGAAAAAAGGCCAGTGAATGTTAGGCACCTCCCTCTCGATTCTGGTCACTGCATTCATCAGCTGCATCCCGAACGACACCCTCACCCCGCCGTGGTGCACCAGCTCGTCCGAGTCATACGCCTCCACCTGGACAACACAGGGATAACACGTTTGCATTATCTGTGTCTGGTCAATTAGCACAAAACACAAGAGCAACACTGACAAACAACTGTCATATATTTATCTATGAAATTGCTCACACATTTAGGTTTAATTATGTCAGTTGTATTTGAGAAAAAAAAAGTGTCTTAAAGTGTATTTACTTTAACCATGTTTTAATCTTGTTCTAATATTCATCATTATTTGTGTTTGGATTGATTCATGCATGTCTGAGTAATCTTGTATTGTCCTGTCCTGCAGCTGATGCTTGAGTGCACTGGAAATCATTGTTTTTACATTTGTGGTCTATTAAAGTCAAATTTTACAATGAATTCTGTAGGCTTCGGCAGTTTGAACAGAAAGTCAGTGAACCTGTTAATCTTTCTATGCCGTTTTAGATCATTTTTGTGTTTTGCAATGAACAAAATGTGAATTATTGAATTACAGTTTCTTAGGGTCTCCTTTAAACATTTCATTCAAGAGGCAGGGCTTATCAGTTGTGCAGTTTTAAACAGAAAGTAAACAAACCTGTTTACATTTCTAAGCTGTTTTAGATCTTTGTTGTGTTTTACAATAAATTATCCTGTAATAGTTATTGCTAAGTACAAGGGAAAAACCACAATATGCCATTTTTAAGAAAGGGTAGGGTGCTTATATCCAACATAAGTGTTTTATATTGCCTATTATGTACCCGTTTTATTTTGGCTTATCTTTTAAAATATAATAAATTGTCTAATTGTTTAATCTGCAAACATATACAAAGTAATGTGTAGTTCAACACAATAAAGACTACATAAGAATATCATTTTAGAAATAGTGAGAATGAATGTGGCTTAAAATATTTCTCAAATAATGAGTGGCTGAGAAACCTGTTAAGGCAGATGGGAATATGAAGAACAGTGAGAACATAGTGTGACTGTAACAGAACACTTGACTGTAACATGAGCCTAAAGGTGAATTTGTTAAAGTGACAACAGGTAAAGAATGAGCTCTTACAAACTAAATCTTGCTTACACTAATGAACAGGAATGGGACAAGATCTCGTGTCACAAGATTTTGCAAGATAACGTTGTGCACACATGAAGAATGTCAAATCAAACGCATCTTGCATTGAAGTGGGAAACAAAAATTACACTCCTCTTGAAAAGGCATGGTACCAAAAAGCAGCGCTACAATGACAACCAAAATTTTAAAATAAAGTATGTATATGAGAAATTATCAACTTGTGCAATCACCTGAGTAAATGGATTTCTTTCTATATTAGCCCTATTTTTCCTCCATGGGATGTCCATGTCTGACAGAACTTTAATAAACTAGATTAGCAGGCTTGTTTGCTATCAGCAGTTGGATGTTTAGGACATTTTTACTGTTGCACAACAAATAATTCACTGTGTGTGTGTGGTTCTGTGTCAAAAGTCTGTGTTAGTGAGATATGTCAGAAAAGCAGAAGTGTTGTAGCTTTTCTATCATTGCTTACCTGTTTTTCTCTTTTTACATGTCACACATTTAGCAGTTGCTGGGGTTGTTTATATTTATCATCATTTTGTAGTTTTTTCTTCTTTAGTTGTGTTAGGTCCTTACAGGAGAAAATACCATTTGTCTCTATTGACTCTCATTCATTTTTGCCACTCACTTCTGATATTTAAAATACTATTCATAAATGATGTCATCTTGTCTTGTTGTATTTGTGTGTACTCAATCTTGTTCCACTCATAATAAGAAACTGTAATGTGCCACAATGGGTGTGAACTTAAAATGTAATAAGTTGAAGATTCAGTTTGATTCATTGCACTGTGCTAATAAACTATCCATGAAAACATGACTTTTTGCAATCAGTTCCAGAAATCTGAACCATCCCATCCTTGAACTTCCTACATAAATCCCCAAACCCCATCTGTTGTCTGAACAAAGCCATTAAACTGTCTTTGAAAACTATCAGCATGGTGTATCCTTCCTGCACTCTGATTGGCTGGGGTCTTTGTTTCCATTAGCCATATTTGGGCGTCTACATCCTTATGGGAGCAGTGGTATTTCTGCTCCACTCCTAGAAACACAACAATAGTCTCAATACAAGCTCTGGTTCTTGTAATCTCCTGTTTTTATTTTGGAGACGTGACTTTTTGAAGATGTTACTTTAAGGTCTCAGGCTCAGGTCTTGTGTTAGCATAGTTCCACAAAACCACATCCTGTTTTTGCTACGCCCTGTGGGCTAAAACAACACAGTCAGGAGGTCGAATGAGGTGTACTAAATAAATGACCAAAACAGATGTGACAGTTTTTTACTGACATTAGTCTCATCCAATATGTGGCGATGATTTACTTGCTTTTATTGAATCAGAAAAGCTTTACTGGTTTTGGACATCACAAACTATGAATAAAAGTTGGCATTACAGAGCTACATAATATTTTGAGTGACAGATAAATAATACAGAATTAATGCCAGTATAATTTTCAGCCAAATGTGACTGTGTAGTTCAAACATGTGCTTACAAATCAATTTGTATATTGTATTTGAGTATCCTGAGAATGGTTATCAGATGATTTTTAAATAATTCCACATAAGCATGCTGAAATATAATAATAGTTGTAATATAATTATTGGATAAATGTGTATGTAAATAAACTAGTGTTGACCAAAAGTGTGGTAACATGTCACACTGTATACTAACCTCTTTTTTTTTCTATTTTCGGCATTGTTTTTTCCTATTCCTACAAATTATATTTGATATTGCATATTTACTTTAAAGGAATACTATCTTCTGCAATTATTTAAGAAGATACAAACTTCCTTTTTGCCAGATTATTTTACCGGTGCCTCCCAGTTTCTGAATCCTGACCCATTACCAGATGTCCTGGGTAACTCTGGCTCTTTGATTTGATCTTTATCAGAGTAAAATTATGTTTAGAGGTGTTTATACTTGCTTCTTTCAATACTAATATTACTATTGTTTTTACCTTCTGTTTATGAGCTGTAGAGGGAGCACTACCATTGACATTGCTTATTTCTGCTTTAAAATCTAAAACAAAAGTTGCTTAAAGAAAACTAATATTTGACTTGAAAGTTTTGGTACAAAGCAACATCTGATGTCAGTTTCAGTTGAAAGCATTTTCGACTGCTTCTTTTTTAATTCAAATATTTCCTGACCTGTTTCTGGTCTCGTGAAACCCACTTGGACTCGATCGATCCCATAGTCAGACTTGGCATCATGTGGTTGAGCACCTTCGCCACAAACACCTGCACAAAAAAGACAAACAATGAGCTCTCTTTGCTCCCACTGACTTACAGTTAATTTGTGGTTGTACCTTGAAGGGTGTGGCAGAGTCTGGGTTCATCTGGACCATGGGGCCGATCAGAACCACTCCTTTAAACTCTGAAGGCCGCTCACAGGCTGTCAGGATGGAGATGGCACCACCCTGTAACAAACACAAATGAAGTGGAATTTATATTAGACATTTCAGACATTTTTTTTTAAATATGTGACAATATAAATATGAAACTAAAAATGCATTATGATCTACATTTGAATTAGGGCTGCTTCCAAGTCAGAAAGCACACCTAAGTAATCTTTTAATCATTCAAATAATAGCCCAGTTCTAATTCAAATTAATGTTTAAAGCTTGTACAGTAGTGATCATAGAGTAGAGAAATGTACTGTCATAGTAGATGAAAATATGTGTGCATAATGTATGAGGCAATAGTGAGAAATAGGCATATCTTTATCTATTTTTACTTTACGGATAACAACAATAATCACACCATATTATGTAAAAAAAAATGTGATAAAAGAACATAATACTGTAATACTGCAGTGGAGGCAAAAGTGTGTGAGGTGATCTGGTTTTATGGTCTGTTGTGTCTGAGGAGAGAAGTGAGTGTGGAGCTAAAGAGCCCCTCTGTGCAGAACAATCCTCTTTGTTCCAAACAGCAGGAACCTCCACCTCAGCAGGGCTTGTGTTTGAGATTGTGAGAGAATATGAACTGAACTGGACTGAACAGGGACAAAGACAGAGAAGACATGACATGAGATTTATGTTGAGAAAACAGAAACCTTCTATTCTCCAGAGATGGGGTTTTTTCAGCTAAGTTTCAACATGGCAATAAGCCTGGAAACTTTTTTTCTGGTATCACAAATACCTTTAATTGAAAGCTGTAATATAATTAAATATAATTATATATATAATTAATATTAGTTATGTCTCTGATGTCAATCCCTATTATACAGGGTGAGTTATTTGTGTATTATTTATTACCAAATATGAGCCTATAAGGATTTTTAAGCAAATATGGACATTCGATATTTTGCCTCCTGCTTTGAGCAATAGCCGATTTTTGTCAATATTTGCATCGTAAAATCTGTAGAAAGGCTTACAAACTCAAAAATTAAAATAAAACGTATTTATTTGGGGTAAAACTCTGGGATATAAAATATTGTGTGGCATTATTATGTAAACATGCAGTCATATTTTTTGCTTAATTGTTCGTTTAGTCCTTTCAAAAACTGTGACTGACTATCAAACAGACTATGACACAGAAACTAGAGAACCTCGAGACTAGAGAATTTTTTGTAATCAGACAAAACTGATAACGTCAAATACTGGTCTATTGAACCAATACAACTACATTCTCAAGCAATGTTACAAAATGTTGTATTCAAATGACATGCATTCTAAGCAATTAATCGATTAATCAAAAGAAGAATGCCCAACCAATTGATAACAGCCAACTGTGAATGACCAGTCTTTTATTTTAGTCCAAGTATCACCAGTGTAGCAAAGTTGAGGCAAGGAGAGCATTGCCTCAACTTCCTCCACGAACTTAATTTCCTCGAAGATCAAGATGAGATTTACTGTATATCTAGTAAAAAGGACAATAAATGAAGTGAGAGAAGACACAGCAATACAGTTGTGTAAGCTCAGCCATGTTTGTTGATACAGATTTATATAAAGAAAGTCTTGTCCAAACAAAGTCCTCAGAATACTCCGTGTTTATTAAACTACAGACTCACAGATGGGGCAGGTTACAGGAAACAGCCCAGAAGTGGAGCAAAACACATGAGGTCAACTCTTCCTGTGAGAGGCAGATGGACAGCGAATGTTTACTGCGGGCATTTAGATTTCACCTTTTGACTTTGGATAAAAAATCTATCTCAAAATCACTAGAGGTAATGCTGATGACATCACAGTATTCTAAATCTTAGCAGTGAGTGGCCAAAATGAATGAGAATTAGTGAAGACAAATTACAATTTCTCCTGTAAGGACTCAAAACAACTAAAATAGGAAAAAACAGCTACAGACTAAAATTGGGTAAACCGAATACAGTGACTAAAAAGATGAAAAACTATAACACTTTTTTTTTCCTCACATTTTTTGTAGAATCACACACAGTTCAATACATGACCTTTCTGTTATTAAATAAGATGTTTTTCAGCCCATTTGATGATAAATTATTTGATGAGAAACAACAAAAACAGTCTATCTTTAACTACCATCAGCAAACAAGCTAGCAAAAGTCTGTACTGTTGTCATGACAACAGAAAAGCTATTTTATGAAATTTCTAAACAAATAAAAAAAAAAAAAAAACACCATTTATCAGATATTTTTGTCATTTTTTTGATGATTAGAACAGTATGTTGAGGAGCATTTTCAAAATATAAGACTGTCTGTGCATAACCTTAA
The DNA here is from genome assembly GCA_038363315.1 of Mugilogobius chulae. Classification (NCBI taxonomy): domain Eukaryota; kingdom Metazoa; phylum Chordata; class Actinopteri; order Gobiiformes; family Gobiidae; genus Mugilogobius; species Mugilogobius chulae. Next base: position 21,740,429 of record CM076414.1, read on the forward strand.
TGACTGAGAATCCAAAAAATGAATTTTGATTGTTTAAACTCTTATAGATGCTAATGTGTAGCATAGTTGATTAAAAAAGTATCAGGGTTAGGCAAAATATTATGTGAAATGTATTATTATATGAATGTTGTTTTCAAGCTGTCCAAAAACTGAACTTCGAGTTTATTGTTTTGAGTAAAAAGAAATTCTCTCAAAAATTCTTCAGCAACAAATTGTCAGACAAGAATCTAGATGAAATTCCTCTCTCTTTCTTTTTGCTGTGTTTTAAATGATTTAGTTGTTCAAAGGCAGACTGGCGCTCCCTGTTTTGTGTCACTTGTGCAGTCGCTCTTTAAATGCTGGGTCCAGAGAATCAGCAGCCGCGCTCTGACTGACTGTGGGGCACTTATCACATTAGCGACACTTCGTTCTCTAAACACACATCAGGTGACAGAACAGGTCGTGTGATATAATGGACGAGAGCAGTTTTAGTAATGTGTTTTCACAGATTTTGGTCCCATAATTGTATGTGGTCTGTAATCTGTGTGTTCCAGTTGTAATCAGTGCATCAAATTTAGCATCAAATCAAGACTAAATTTAAAAAAAAGGGCTGTTTAATATTATGTAGATGATTAATTAGGATATTGTGACACATAATAGGTAGACATAGATTGTGGCAAATTCCTACTATTTTTCTCTGATAAAGCCTTGAACAAGAACACAGACTTTGGAGGCTCTGCTGAGGCTAAACAAGAAAAAAGACCAGAAGAGCAGAACTTGCAGCTATAATTTAAAGTGGATATGACAGGTTAGAAGATATTTTTTTAGTTTTTCATGCTATGAATATGTTTAAAATTTTACCAAACATTTTTCTTGTTTTAGCTCAGTAGTGGCTATCTTGATGAGATTTGTCCAGCAAATATGACATGTTACTAGCCTGGTCAATATGTTTTCTATTTAATTTTCATTTAAGAATAATGAAGCTTCGCTAAGCTTCAAGAATCTGAATGATACATGTACCCAGGAGTCTAGGTTCTAAAGAAAGAATGATGGTGTAGTACAGTAAACCAGTCTAACAAAGCCGACATGTCAACTGAAGGTGAGCTATATAGAGCTCCTCCAGCTTGTGTCACGCTACCCCAGAATTCCACGAGCTGACAGATGACACCTTGATGAAAAAAGTAGATTTCTGCAGCTAAACCAACTAGTAGTGAGTCAAGACTTACATTATTAAGCTGCAGATGTATTGCTTTGTGTTTTAATCTGTTTAATAACCTAACTGACATATTAAAAAACGATTACATGTTTAATTAGTCTATTAAATAAGCAGAGTAAGTAGTGTGATGAGAAAACGTTAGCCAATGCCTTTTAAATGCATCTTTGAATGATTTATGGTTCAATAAAAGCACAAACTAAAGTTAAACCAAGTTAACCAATGTCAAACCAAAATGTTTCAGGTGTTTACGACATTAACATGTACAAAAGCATCACATTAGTTGGAGCACCGCATGTTTTCACTTTTGTCTCAAGATCAGATGGTTTAAATGGTCAGCATGAGTAAAGATTATATTTATTTAACACTATCATCAGGGAAACGATATGTCCAGAAATAACAGGTCCAGAGCGCCATTCATTCTAAACTTGTGAAAAGCGAAGTCGGGCCACAAAATGGTCGCTAATGTTTATTACAGTTGTTTTTTAGACGTACTATTATTTACAGCCTAATTTAATGCCAAGGATAAACCACAGAAGCTTCTTCCCATTAGATTCAATGGTAGTGTCACTGTCGTAATGGCGGTTTTCTTCGGGTGCCGGAGTTCTATAAAAAAGGGGCCGTCAGAGTGACCACTTAATGACATCACATGGTGGAACAGAGCATTTTCAACTTTGCAGATAGAGACAGCTTGAAAAACAGGACTTCTAATACACAACTCTGGGTATGTTTCTAATGATGAAACAATTTTCTCACTCAGGTCAACTTTACGTAACATAGGCCGTTTTAAACACATCAGTTGTTACCTAACCTTCTTGTTTGGGCAATGCTCTCTAGTGGAAGAACAGAGGTGCTCTGGGGTTTACTTTGGTTTCACTCTTCTCGGTCTTGTGGGAACAGTTTAGTGCACCTTGTCTTTAAGTACAGGCTGCTATCTCATGAATATTCACAGAAACACAGAGAGCCCAATTAGTGTGAGAAGAAACGAGACAGAGAGAGAGGCTGTGTGGGTCTGCACTTTAGAGAGAGAACTAAAGAGCTGAGGAGAGAAGGGTAATTAGAAAGAGTTTAGGATTCAGCCCGCACTGGCATTTCACATAACAGTGGGAATCCAAACCACCGCTTAGTCAAGAATGTAAAGATGACAGAGAACAATGTAAGCCTGTGATTTTCTTTTAACTGGAATACCTTTTGTCGACTGTAAATTCACTCAAATCAATTCATTTTTGTGTTTTTGTGAACCCACCATAGAGTGTCCCAGTATGAAGATGGAGAGGCCTGGATGTCTGCTCTTCATCAGTCCACATGCTGCAGGACATCGCGGATATAAATCTGGAAATCTTTAATGTTCATGCGTTCTCCTTCACTCTGTCCGTGGCCCACTGTAACACATCAACAAAAGAAGTGTTGGTTTAAAGAGTCTGTACTTTTCTCTTCCATAGACAATTTTCTTATTTATGTAGCAACTTAGAACAAGCTAAGACTGTTTAGAATTTGTAGAAACAGATGGTGATAAGCTCTATATAAAAAATAATAAGAAGAATAACTGAGGAATTGGATTTTTTCCCCCTCAAATTTGTACTTTAAAATGAGCAGTGCAGTCCATTTTACTTTATGCAGTATCTTCTCCACAGTTAAATGTGCACTAGGTAACCTTTGAAGGTTTGCCACTTGCCTTTCTACATGAGATTATAACCTAGGGCTGCAACAAGTTAATAGATTATTGCAATGCTTATAATAATTGTCAACTAGTTTAGTAATCAAATATTCGTTAACTGGTCTTTCTTTAGGTTCCAAGCATCCCAGAGCTGTGAAAAGCTTCTGATTGAACAGAAATTTCATAAAAATTGTGTAAATTAAGATTTTTATATATAAAACTAGTTTGCCTAAGCCTAGTGCTGTCAATTTTAATCCTAAGCAATAGTCTAAATTCTTTATCGTAATTATGAAACCACAATATTAAAAGTGCTATTTAACGTCAAATTGGCAAACAATAAATTGAGATTTTCAACAAAATACAATACTTTCTTTATTAAACATTTTGGTTTTAACTAGGTTCTTCTAAACTCCTTTTTGAAGTATCGATGATATTAGGAGTTTCAAACCATTATAGTATTGATTTTATTATTTTTTTACTTTTGACAACCCTAAATCTACATCTCGACGTTCTAAGCAACATTATTTCAGCTCAAATTGGCAAAAATCTTGAATTTATTGCTTAAAAAAAGTAATCGATTAATCGAAAGAATAATCGTCCACTAATCGAATACTATGGTAATTGTTAGTTGCAGCCCTAACTGCTTTGCCAGTTCACTGTATATATCAATTACAGTTTTAGGGAAAAATAATATTCAATCTCATGTTTAATTAGATTTTCTTCTTTCAAATAGAAAACCAGACAGCTGCTGAACTTCAAAGAGTGTTAGGAGATCTAGAGTTTTATTTCGTCTTTATTCGCATTTAAATTTCCTGTGTACAATAATTTGACTCCATGTGAAAGCATGCTTGTCTCCCTGTTGCAGTCACCTGATTGGCTGATAACTGACAAATAAATGTGCTGTCTATTGGTGAGACTGATCAAATTTACAATCTGATCTAACAATCTTGCCATTTGTCTTGCGGTTAGTTTGTTTTTAATGTGAGTAAACATGTCTCCCACACCTGTAACTTAATTAGTTCTGTGGAATGACTTTCTTGCTTCCAAAGATATGGAAAAGTTTAATGTCTAAAAACAGTTTTTGTAATTACACGTGCTAATAAAGTCCAGAGCTCCCAGGTTTCCCAGTATAATCTCTCCATTGTGTACAAACACAGGTGATTCTGCAGAGACGGAGGTGAGGCTGTTTCCATGGTGACCTCTGAACCAATCACAGCCTCACTCTCTCTCACATGACATGAGAAGTGTATAATCTGTACTTGTGAGAGCTTTTAATGAAATTTCACCCAGCGTTAATGAGAAGTTTTCCTCCACTGCTTCTGTATGACTATGATCCTGATGTGATCTAAAGGAGACCACGAGAAGTGTGATATATTTACATAAAAATGCTACAATAATAACACTACTACACTACACTACACTACACTACACTACAACTACAACTCTTATAAACTACAGTATCTGGCCACTGACACATCAACTAAAAGGATGCACAATCCCATCAAACCGTTCTCTACATAAAATACTGATTAAAATAGCAGAAAGAAAAATCTTGTATCTAATAGTGAGTTTCCACTAGCCCTACTTGGCCTTACTCTACTCGGCTTTACTTGGCACTGATTTGGAATGTTTCTACTAGCCCTGTTTCACTGTGACCAGGTACTTTTTAATATCTGTTTGAACTGGTTCTTGGACCAAACAGGAACTAAACTCATCTTACAGGTAGGGATTCAAGACTATTAGGTTAATCAATAATCGTGATTATTCAAGACACAATATAATCATAAGAGCAAAAATATTTTCTTTTTGGTTCAATTGTAAAAAACATAAGAAATATATGAATTCCATTCTGGCATGGGTCGCTTTTGTAGAACAAAAAAGCTTATATAAACATTTGTGATATTTTGAGAATTTAAATTTGAAATATTGTTTTGCAACAGTTTTATAGAAATTGGTTATAGCTCAGTATAAAATAAAATCAGACCATGCCTAAATGTGGCCATTTTAGAAGCTTGTTTTGTTTTCAGCTTTATTGTTTTATGGTAAAACAATAAATAAGCATCAAAAGGTATTTTATCACAGTACGTTTTTTACGTACACAATATTTGATTTCATAAACTGGTACAAACTTGAGGAAAAATGACGTAGGTGAGAAAAAAGTAAGTAAACAAGATGAGAATGAAAGAAAATGAAAGAGTTCACTGTTGTTTGAGCATCACAACAGTAATCGTGAAAGTTTGTCTTGCAATAATCGTAATGCTAAAATTGAACATTGTGACATCTCTCCTAATGGAAATGATTTGTCAGAGGCTGCTGGAATCTACAGTTTCCAAAGAATCTCTCTATTTAGTTATTTATGTATTTATTTAAAGAACAATGTGGCTGCACCTGAACAAAATCTGGAGCAATCTGTTGTGGGTAACTGCTATAGACCAGATTTTAAAAAGTATGGTAGTGGAAACGAAGGTATGCTAAGAAGAACTGAGTAGAGTAGGACCAAAAAAAAAAGATAGTGGCAACACACCATAATCTAGCTGCAAAAGTTGCTTATTTGACTCAAAACAAAATGTTCCCACACAAAAAGCTTAGTAACTTATTTGATAAATATTGATCATTCTAGGAATTATTGTGACAGACCAAAATTAAAATAAAATTGTGCTTTCTAAATATTTTTTCTGCCCCCAAATATTGCAAAGTCTTCAATGCTTTTAGAGCTAATGTATTTCGACCTTGTGTTATGTTAGTGATTACTCAAGTAAGCTCAGTCAGTTTATAGTGAGCAGACATTGTTTTGTTAGTAACTGCTTTCCTAATCAATGTTAGAGATGCAAGCTTTTTCAACACCAAGTGATGTTTTGAATACAAATGAATTCCCAGGTTGAAGTAACAAAAGTCACTGCTAACATAATAATACATATACTTTCAATTCAATTTGGATTCTTCTATATATAACAAATACCAAAAGCACTTTAAAAAGATTCTATTCTAGGACAAAAAAACGGCTTCAGCCTTCTGGGATTTGTTCCAGTTCAGGTTTTCCATTAACACGGTCACATCGACAACCACCCCATCTCACACTTTTATCTGTTCTTCTGCTCTGCTTCTACTCAAGCTATTTTAACTTCCTAGCACTTTATAATAGTATTTTATATCTGAACTGAATTGTATCACAGCAATAGTTTGTAATACATATCTCAATACTATAGAAATGTCCTTAATTTAATGCTTTTAATTTTAGCTTTAAAAACATATTTATGAAATGTTGAATTTGGCTTCAGTTGAATTAATCTAAATATACTTAAATAGTCTAATTATTTGCTATAATAAGGCCCCATAGTGCTAAGCTTCTCCAATAACAAAACAAACAAAACAACACAGTCACTGTGGCAGGAACTATCTCTGTCATTATAACCGCTTTAGCTCTGGACCATACTTCCAGTGTGTTAATGTTTATGATCTTATAGTAAATAGAGCGATACTGACAAAAATGAATATCTCAATAATTTTTTGGCGAATCTTGATCACAATATTTGGACGATATTTTGTCAGTTCAACATAAATATGTTAAAATCTGTGTTCAAATTAGCTACACCGGAAAAACAACAACCTTAAATATTCTAATAAGTTTAAAATTGATTGAATGATGTAGTGTTTAACACGATTCGAGCGTGTTTGACAATAAAGTAGATTGTTAAGTAGTGTTGTCACGATACTAAAATTTCAAACTCGATTCGATACTTGAAAAAAAAAACTCGATACTCGATACCAATTTCAATACCACTGTGCCAACTTAAATTTTTTTTTTCTTATGATAGTATTTTTACTTTTAAATTATTATTTGTTTATTTATATTTTCTTTTTGATATTATTAAAATAATAGTATTTTAATGTATTATTTGTTATTATTAACTTGATTCATGAACCTTTACATTAAGACTGGGCTTTGTTCTATTATCAGACACATATATAGGCTTTATATACAGTATTTGATTGTTTCATCATTTCCAATGAGAGAAGAAGGAGGCGGGGCTTAGTGTGTGAGAGGAGGAAAGGGGGCTGGGCTTGAAATATCGATTCTTTTTCAAACGAGTATCGAGTATTGATACCAGTTTTAGTATCGATTAATATCGAGGAATAGATTTTTTTGACAACCCTATTGTCAAGTAATAAATTATTATTATTATCTCAAGAACACAAGATGCGAAATTTTTTTTTTTTATACTTGTTCTGTTGGCAATCAGGTTCAAACCAATCAAAAATCTACTCAAAAAATGTTAAATACTAATTCTAGGCACCGCTTGTTTTCTCATTTAAGATGGTAATTTTTCTTATGTGTTTAATTATCAGACAAATATTTGTCAAATTTCGCACAAAAGAGCAGCAATCTACCATTATAAAACAAAATTTCCTGTTGAATAAAGGTCTTTGAATTACTTAATGCACAAATTCTGATACAGTATATATTTAAACTTGATTTGCTTTTAAGAGTACATCATCACTTTCTATTTTCTTTGTAGCATTTTTTTTACTGAACGTCATACACAATATAAAATGTTTGCATATCTTCAAAACAACATTTACAATATTATCTAAAATTGGATATATTGCCCAGCTCTATGTGTGGGTTCACAAACCGTGGTCGTGGCCAAACACCAGCAGTTGAAGCTCCAGGAGTCTCTGAGCCACATCATCATAAACTCCAATGTGTTCTCCAGCTCCATGGGCGATAAACACCAGCGCCCTACGGAGAGACAAGAGGGACAAAAAGGGAATGATTAGTGAAGAGGACCACGGTGAGATTTACTTTCCTCATGGCAAGTTGTTGGTAAGTCTTGATTTTCACTATAGAGAATGAAAATAAGAGAACAAAACACAAGCCTGAAATTTTGAATCAGCATTTGTGTATTTATTGACTTTGTGTACAGGTAATTAGAAAATATATTTATCAATAATTAGAGATTTGACAAAAGATAAAAAGAAGTAAAAATACTCAACCCTAGTACAACCATGTGACATTTAGTCTTCTGCAACATTCCTATATACAACACCAAAGTTTCAGAGCTCTGAGTGGGTTTTGTTTTGAATCTGTAGAAAACACAGCAGCACTAAAAAGGTTTCCAAAGATAGACAAATGAATCAGGAAGAAAGAATGAAGAGATTGCAGCTTTCATCATCAACAGTCCCATTATAAACTTTTCAGCCCAGAGCTGTGATTGTGAACAAAGAGGCTCTCTCAGGACGACAGATTGACAAATGTAAGAGATTTAAATCTCTACTCTCTAACATCCATTCTAACATCTATACTTTTTTCTACAAAATTAGTTTCCTATTGTGAAAATCTGTTAAAGTTTAGGACTAAACAGGACTGAAACAGAGGTGGCCATGCCAAGACTACTTTAAGCCCATACCTACTGTATATATAGGCTATTTCATGTTAAAGAGATTCCTCATATACCACATACTTTGCACAAAAAGCAATGCTAGCAAATAGTTTACAATGTTTACTTCCAAAATTTGAATAAGGTAAGAGTTAGGACTAGTCTTAGGAAAAGGTAATTTGGCTAACTTTACTTTCCAAAGTTTTTAACCAGGTCAAAGCAAACTGTTAAGAAAGATGATGTTTGCACTCATAGCAAAGCTAGAAACAATTAGCATGCTACAAAATTTAGTCACCAAGTTTTCACATTTTGTCAAAGATGGAAAACTTGAATTGAAGCATAGTATAATGTGTATAAAATGCTGCTTTTAAAAATATGTGGTAAAGAATCCATAAAATGACAAAACTGTTCACTTATTCACCACTTGAGATTGGAGTATTGCTTTTATTTCAACAAATATATTATTACTTACGATATTTCCTTGTAATTCTCAACACTTGGACATGTGAATATTTGTGCCATGCTAGTTTCAAACTTAACTTGGTTTTATGGCCCTGAATGATGTGAATGTCCTGCCCTTTGTATAGAGCAAGTCAAAAGAAGTCTTTGTTTGTTGCTGCACAGATCTGGAGGCTGCAGAGGCTAAATCAGTCCACTCTCAGTCCAGTCTTTGTGCTGTGTAAGACGCTGACTTTTACTGACTCCACTGAACGCAACACAAATTCCTCTCATTCATCAGCACTGGGTCTTTTCTGGATATAGATGGTGGATATAGATTTTTCAAATCTATATCCACCCAGCCACAAAATGTCCAGTATTGACACAGCTTTGCTCTATGTCCTGTATGTAACATTTTCAATTACCTACAGAAAGGTTAATAATGTGCTGCCAAATGGGCTGTATCAAACAAAAGCAGCATTTTAGTCAAATCACAATCAAACTGTTGGGGCTGACAATATCTTTAAAGTTTTACTGTCAGATTTTTATTACCTAGTCATGAGAATGTTAAAAGGCTAAAACAAATGCTTAGAACTCAAAGGTTTTCTCTATTTTGTACATATGCCCTTTTTTAAATACATTTTTAACCAAATATGAGCTGAAGTATTATGACAGAAGTCTTCTAGATGGAAAGTATTGACAAAGGAGGTATTGCATTGATGTTTTATTGATGAAAATTAGTGTTTATTCTTTATTAACAATTTGTATTTTTGTTAGGTATAATGCATGTGGCTGGGTGATGTTTTGATATATATCATATATCGAAATATTTACCAAACATATGAATTTTGTAGGGCTGTAGTCCTTTAGTTGTTTTGGTCAATTAATTAAGTTAAGATGTTGGGTGTCCAACAAACAACAAAGTACAAATTCAGATGGAATTCAGTCATTCTTCTATTGAGATTGACAAACAAAAATGGGCAGGTGCAAATAAGGTGAATACAGTCCATAACAACTGTGATTATCAAAAATATTTAAATATATTTTGTCATAAGACGTGATTAATCATTCCAACCCTAGTAGAATGTAAGCTCATTTCTAAGCTAAATAAGAAGCTATGCGAAGTATTTTTCTAACAAACCTCTGTGTGGTTAAATGATTGTCAGTTGTAAACCATGTTTTTCTTGTTTTTCATAGTTTGTGATACTGGAGACCAACGCTAACTCTCCCATTGAAAATACATTCGAGCTAGCAGGAACCAGCTTTTAGAATCAGCGTTCTGTTTTCAAACATTAGAAGGGCCTATACTTCTATCAAAATGCTAGAGTCTATCCACTTAAAGAGTTTTTTTTGTCCTATTTTGTGTCCTCTTCTTGCTCTTAGCTCATGAGAACCTCAGTCTGCCTCGTCTCCCACAGAATCCCCTTTTAAGCTGCAGACTCAGTCCAAGTCTGAGGAGGGTGAGCCCAAAGATAACAGGAAGCTTAACCAGTGGAAAAGAAGAATAAAAAATGCACTTACTCTAATTATCACCCCCAGTTTAATCACTTACTAGACCGGCTGGTTTAGCTAACATGGGAGAGGATTTAGGCTCCAGTCGAAAATAACTTGTTTTAGCTAACTTGTGGTAACGTTTTGACCACTTGACCATAAAAAGTTACACTGTGAGGTAAATTGCATGTCTAAAGCCTGTAGTTGAGAAAAGCATTAGAAGTCCAGACAGGAAGTCACCAGGGCAGCAGACGATAAGTGCAGAGGAAGTAAAGTAAAGGGCCTTAAATGGTTCAACATGACAGAACTGCCAGGTCAGACACAACTAGATTACTCTTAAGTGAACATGTAGTTATGTATGAGCATGTAGTTATTCATGAACTTCAGAGAGTACTTAGAAAACATAAGCATATTTATCTTGTAACCTATAAAATTGAAATACCCTGCCTAGAATTTTATATAATATTAAATAAACATTTAAATCAAATTATCTCACTGAATATTGGACTGAGTGAAACAGCTAAACATTTTACCTTCTTTTACATGTTCTTAGAGCAAAATTACACATTTGGTTTTATCATGGTTCATTCAAACTGTATATTTTTCTTCCTGAATTTAGCAATTTGTATTTGTAATAAGTATTTTTTTTTTACGGGGATTTGGTTTGTTTTTTTAGGAAAAAGATATATATTTTCACATTATGGCATAGCATAACTATCAATGTTCCGGGGTATAGGTTTCAACTTTTTTCTTTCAACTGAATTGTGTAGTTGACTTTTCACGTTCAAAAAGATACAAAGTGGACCTTCAAGCAAATAGTTTGCCTGTACAACTTGAGTAAGTTTAAAAGTTGAGTTTATTTCAAGCTTGATTAATCCTGCTTTCTTAGAGTGCCAACATCTGCAAAGCTCAGAATCTTCCATTCCACCATGTGATGTAATGAAGTGAGTACGCTTAAACAGCTTAATTCTACTGAATTACTCAACAAAACGCTACAGTATTTTTCTGTTTTGCATTTTGCTACGGGACACATTTTCCAGATTTGAGATGTAAATCTCTGAGATCTTCCGCACTTTTTACATCTAATCACCCAGACTCATTATGAGCATTGTAGCAGTAGCATATAAGGCAAGCTCAGTTTGATTATCATCCATCCATATGCATTTCCTTTGCAGCCAATAGATAGAACTTTGTGTGTGCTTAATTCAATATTTTGTATGTTTTAACACATAATATGCCGAAGTAAAGATTGCAGACAAAAACAATGCAAAATATTACATTATATCACATGTAAAGATCTGTATAGAAACTGTTTTATGACCTCACAAGGTGGAACAGACTGTTTTAAGTTCAAGAACTAGGGCTGGGCAATATTGTGATAAAAATCGAATTGTGAGCTCATCTCTGTGACAATCTGCTTTTTTTGATGAAATCGTCACATTGTGATTACCGGTCTGTTCAAATACAGCATATTTTTTGCAACCTACTTCTCAGTGGGTTGCAAAAAATCTCTTAGTTTAGTGTGCTAAGTCTTTAATGCATTTTGTGCCGTAAAAGAAATGAGTTTAGCAATTTTTCAGACGTCAAAAAATATGTATTTTTGTAAATAACACTAAATGTTTTTTTTGACTTCTAAAAGTCGTTATGAATGTTAGAAAAAATATGAAAATATGGCAACATTGTGTGTTTAGAGGCGACACGCAATGTAAAAATTATTAAATAAAAAAAATTTTACTGAGGTGCTGAGATCGTTTGTTTGGAAGTCTTTTTAAAAGCTTCGTTGCTTGATTATTTCTGAAAAATCTGGCAACACTTCTGTGAGTTACAGCTAAAGCCAATTATAGTGAAGTGGAAACTTTGCAGATGATTTTATTTACCTCAAAGGCAACAGAAAATAGTTTAAGAATCGGGATAAAATCGAAACCATAATCTGGCTTTAAGAAAATCGTGATTTAAATTTTTGCCATATCGCACAGTCCTAATTAGAACACAGCATTAAACGCAGGATTAGAGATAAACATGTGTGAATGAAACAAAACAAAATCAAGGTTCTTTGCTGAGAAAACTTCAATATAAATTAATTAATTAATTCAATATAATAAAAAACGAATGGCATAAGTGCATTCTTTAATGTAAAAATGCTCCACCAGTAATCACAGTAGATATCATTTCTACATGTTTTTAGAAACTTCCAGGTCAGTTACATGATGCATACCTTTTAAGACCAACCAGAGCAGTTATTCACACCACCTTTGACACCATTTCAGTCCAATCAGAAGTGCTCTCCTCATTCTCATATTTATACTGTACATACTTTACCTGGTCTGAGTTTGTGTGTTCTTCAAACATGAACCCGCAGCCTGTCAATCATTACTCCCACTCCTCGGTAACTTTCACCCACTTCCTACTATGTCCCACTGTCTGTGTTATTATAAAACTATTTAGGAGGTCAAAGCGACAGACTGCCGTGTTGGATGTTTGAGGATCACATAAGTCCACTGCTGATCTCACTACTGTCCCTGGAAATATTTGTTCTGCTATGAAGAGAAAAAACAACATGAGCCAAACTGGGATTAAAGCAGGGCAAAAGAAGCAACAATGGTATGAAATATTAGCTATCTGGTTTTAAGTGTCATCTACAATTCAAGAAGTTTTTGACTGAAACTAAATGACACTACTAATATTAGTCTTATTCTGCTGCTGGAAAAAACAGGTGTTAAACGAAGTGAGAAGAAGGTTGTGTTCACCCTGTTGCAGCAAGTTTAGTCTTGGCTGAATTTTGATATTGTTCTTGATTGTATTTTTGAAAAGACTAAAATCAAATACAAGTCATCACATAATAGATTGTAGGGTTGTACGTCTTAGTTGATCAAAATTCAACTAATCATTTTAGCGTTGCATAATTTGTGATCTTCTCATTGTCTAACATGTCGTCACTTCACAAGTTCGTGACCACTTTTTTGATATCAGATCTTGTGATTATAAAAACGTTAATGTGACTAAAAAACTAAACTTTAGACGCTTTTGTTTTACTATTGTAAAACATTAAAACTATTCTTTATTGTAATAAAAAGAGGCAAAGCCAAAATTTAGCTTTTAAAATGGCCATTATGGGCTGTGTGCACGGAATTTCAGTTGGCTTGCAATTGTTCAAAAATGCTAACTTCTGTACATACAACCATTTCCTGTTAGCGTTAGCATTTAGACACAATCATGTCTCTTTTTAAACACAGAAGTGTCTCTGATGAAATATTCCTCTAATATGTAAAGTCTTTAACATGTTTTCTGTAACATTCACCACAACTGTCTGATCTAAAGAGTATTATTAGTTTCAAACTGATGTAATGAAAACCTCATTGAAGAGTATTGAACAGGAAGTCGTTGTATGTACAGGATGTAGTATTTTAAACCAAAACAAGACAACTGCACTCAGCCAATTAGAGATGGTCTGATTTTGTTGACTTTTTAGCCAAAAACAATATTCATTATTAAACTTTCTGGTGTTGCAAATTGATTTTTTCCAATATTTGAATTTTTGTATCCATAACAAGTCTCATAAAATGTCAAATATACTTTTCATGCTAATAAAAAATAAAATAACATTTATTTATCTGGGATAATAGATCATAAATAACATCTGCGCTAATTAAATATCACTTTTTTTTCTCTTATAAACCTGGTCAATGCCAAAACAGAACTGATATTTTGCTCAGCTCTGTATCTACAATGTGAACTAAAAATACAAAATGTTGCTTCTGAGCTAGTCACAATTATTATTCTTTTGTTCTTACGATTATATTGTCGCTTGAATAATCACGATTATCGATTAACCTAATAATCTTGACATCCCTAGGTCAGACCACTGCTTTCACTGTTAAAGTTCACAGATCTGGAACAATACACCTGCCAAATCAAAAGCAATTACAAATCTGCTATTGTTTAATCAAAATCAGTGAATTAGAATTCTGTTTTATCGTCAGTGCATTGTTAAATGTATGTTTATTATTCTTTGTTGTGGGGACCAAGTCACTTCTGAGTCTATAAACATGGCAGTCATAATCTAGTTCCACAGTCAGGTCTCTATCAGGGATTTTCTATTAGTATCTGCTCAACTCGGCTCTACTCTTCATTTTTGAAATGTTAATTATAGGCCCAAAACGTTTAGTACATGTCAAACTAACATTAAATAATACTTTTAGTCTGTTCAGTTACAAATGCGCTGCATGTGGACCCACGTTAAGTTTCATTTTCAGTTTCTCGTCACACGCGGCACTGTAACAAAGAACATTTGCTTTTGATACTAAAACTATTCCTCTCTTTGCCTGGAGAAAAATGGGAAATGGAGAAAGATGGATTACATTTTTTTCTTATCATAACTTTATTTTGGGATTATGCTTTCAACTGGAGCGATGAGCAGAAGGATGTTACGGCAAAGTTTGGTTCATGTTATCTGGAATGTCCAAAATCAAAATCAAATCCATACACATAAGAATGTTATGAGTAAACTTCAGACTGTAACTGGATCACGTGGATTTATAAATCTCAACACGTAGACTTTAGACACAAAGCTCGCACTGGAGACCGTGTTTTCAACTGAGTGTTGTTTGTAACTCCAGACATGTTATTTCTTCTGTTTAAGAAGGAAAGCTGACACACTCTGCTTTGTTTGGAAAAGTAAGACGTGATTTGTTTCACTAGTTTGTGCAGGCGCAGTCGTAAGCTCAGACAGTTTGGTAATAGTAAGACCTCAATTGCTGTGAAATTGAGCGTAGTGAACGTGAGGTTTAGTATCTACTTGGCTCGCTTTGGCCCTGGGTAAAGGTCCCAGGGATCAGCCCCGAATGAAAAAGTTCCGTACCAGGGCTAAGTCACACCGAGTAGAGTAGAGTAGTGCCAAGCAGGTACAAATGTCAAAGTATTTGGTTTGGAGCAGAGAATAGAGGAACAAATTCTGCTACAAACCATTGTGTTTAATGCATTATACTGCTAATTAATGCAGAATTTCAAGAAAAAAAAAACATATAGGTTATTGTATAATCACATAGCTGGCCAAAGGGCAGAGGTCCAGCTTTTTTTTTTGTCATTGAAAGCCATTGATATGAGGGGAAAAAGGTGATTCTTTAACCTCTCCTGGAAGGTTTTTCAACACATATTACGACAATCAGAATTTATAAATATAAAGGTTGTGTGCTTGAAGATTACATTTAATTCATCAATAATATGTAGATTTATTTGAAAGAGACAGATCATAAAAACATAGTTGCAGTTTAAATGATAAATGGCCTTAATTAATAAAGCAATAAAACCACTTTACAATCAAGAATCCACTCACTCAGTGTGCACAAGATGTTTTAAGATTCTTGCCCAAGAACACAACGACAATCCACTCCTGAATCCACTGTGTCGCCTCATGTTCCAACAATCTCCCATCCACGCACTAACCAGGCCCTAGCTTACTTAGCTTCGGAGATCTATCAAAATCAGAATTAGGCAATCAGGTACAAAGAAACAATCATTGCCAACGAAACAGTAGGTCAAATCATAATCCAAACTGCCTTCACTTCCCAACTTCCAATAGTTTTGTTTACTTCTGAACCATCACTCATAAAACTTAATGGACTTGCACATTATTTCCCCCCAGAGGCAGAATGCAGTGTTATGCAGCGGTCTGCGTTGTGACCGAACAAAGTGATGTTGAGGAGCTGGATGCGGTCACCATGGAAACAGAGGCATCCTCCGTATCTCGCGTCGACAGAGACAGAGCGGAGTTTATAAAGACGTTCACCATTCATCACTGTCAGCTGCTGCTCGGCATTCATCACGGATTATTACTTCAACATGCGACAAGTGAGAGACAGGAGAGAAACGCTTCGACTGAAAACCAAATCTTACGTAAATTTATGCAAGTTTTATGGAGGCCTGGGGTAATGCTTTAACAAAATAAATTCTAAGTGATGAGTCTGTCAGGTAGCAGAGTGGTTAGAGCTATGTCTTCTCAATAAGGAGATTGTGAATTTGAATATGAGGTTGGACCAAATAGAGAGAGACAAACTTGCGATGAGTTGGCCACTTTTCAGGGTGTTCCGCTGTCTAAAGGGTCTTTTGCATCAACATAACCTCAGTCACCGTCGGTAAGGTGGAGGTCTGTTCAAGTCTCATTGATTTGCACCGATGTCAAAGAACATTCATACAAACATGATCCAAACAGCCACCAATCACCAACTCTGTGCTATAATGCCAAAAAATAGTGACAAGAAAGCAAAAATACTTGACAGATTGATCTTAACCAGCCTTCATACTGCGGTTGCTGTAACTCTTCTCCGTCTACGTTTCCTCTGTCCAAATAGTAGCCATTCACCGTACTTACATTCCACTGAACCCGTGCAAATAACAACAATCCAAGCTCAGTACATGCTGCAATCATGAGCTCTTGGAAACTGGGAAGTTCCGAGCTCTGACTGAGAAAAACGTGCTTGAGAGCTGCTCGGGTCGGAATTTCAGCTCAGAAAGTCGTGCGGAAGTGTTGGTGGCTGAGTTTACATCAAATGACAAGAGCATGGGCAGGACCCACGGCAGAACCGCATGAGATTGGAGCAGAGACTGACTCAAAATGACAGGATTTAGTTTTTATCACACTGAGAGTTCTGCTTCACCAGTAAAACACATTTAAAACCTTAATACAGACTAAATGAGTTTGCGTCAATGCAACGTTACAAGTAATATCCCAAATTATTTATTTATTAGCTTTACCAACGAGAAAAGTCACAGCTACTCAATAAGTTCACAGTTACAACAAGTTTTCACATTTTTCACAAATCTGCAAATAAAATCAAACTGAAGTGATGCAAATGTTTGTTAGTGTCACTGCTCCACTGTGTTTTACAAGCTGCTGTCATGAACGGTCTGGTTTTGGGAGTCCGATCGTTACGTAGGTACCTCCGAGTTTCCAAGAGCACTGATTTGCTCTTTCGCCAGTAACCACGGCCAATCAAACAGCTGCAAATGTGGCAATTGGTGACACAAACTTACCAAGTCTTTGAAATCTGCCTCCTCGACCTTTCCTCTACTCTGTCCCCAACAGCCTCATTCACACCAAACACACCTGAGCCGTCTGTCAGCTGAAGTTGTCAAACCAGTTCAGACGAGCGACCTTCAGCTTGGTATGAAAGAGGCTTTAGGCCCAATGTCAATGGGATAAGCTCCAGTTACCTATCGACCCCAAACCAGATCAAGCGGTAGAAAATTAATGAAGGATTGAGTTTGATGATTAATATTTTCTTGTATAAAATTTTGTCGTGAATATGACATTTTTAATTGGACTTTCTCAAGCTTAAGAGAGGCTGCTTGAGAAAACTTTTTAATTACATTTATCTAACGTAATTTTTGAGTGATTACTACTTTGTGTCAGTCATAAAAACCTTTATCGCAGCACATGACAGGCTTTGAAGTTACTGTAGTTAATTGTAAAGATTACTTGGTGTTACTTTGATTATTTCACAATTATTCCAATATTCACTGTTTGGCTCATTTAATTAGCAACTTCAGCAGCACTTTCCGTTTCTGAGCAAACTAAACACCAGACTATAGCAGACTGGGTTCTAAATGAGGTAATGACCAGCAGCGTGGCTTTTGTCAACATCCATAATGCAGCGTTAGTGTTTAAACAAGCAGAAAGAAGCCGCCACTACACACACTACAGTTCACAGACACATGGGTTTATGTCTGACCTCAGCAGCTTTTGTCACATTTAAGAGGCTGTAAATGCACTTCCTGGCTGGAAGTGACTGGAAGTGTTCTTATTTACTACTTCTTAAAATGCTCCTATAATGTAATAAAAATTTTCAGCAATTTATTTAATCATTATTTGAACAATGAATTTTATTGTTACTTCATTTGCTGTTTTCAGTAAATATGAATAGATCTAAAATTATCTAAAATGTTAGCAGCTTTAGTACAACGATGGTAACTTAAAAGAACATTTATAAACAATATGTAATTTGCAACACAATAGATTAGTAGTTTATTTAGATTTGTTTGTGATATAGCGCTGATACAATCATTTTAAAATTGTTTCGATTTTGTTGCTGTAATTGCTTTAGTGTTGATACATACTTCAACTACTGTCAGTCTAATAGTTTACTGTATTGCAGAGTCAGACTGGACAGAAAGTGTTATGTAAAGTTTAAGTATAAAATAGGGATTTTTTTTAGTTCTGACACTGGGTCCGATAGTTTGACTTCAAATATCTGCCGATACTCGATATCGACTGATACCAGTGTAGAGATTGAGATGGAAAATTGCTATTTTTTACTTCTTGAAACTCAGTTAACTCATTAGAAAATTGGTCATACTATGTTACATAGTTGTAACATATTGTAGAAAAAACAACTTAAAGGGGACCTATTATGTCAAATCACTTTTCTAACCTTGTTATAATGACCTTCCTTCATCATTAGTTTACTCAAAGTTATATTTGAATTGATTCATTCATATTGGAGTAATCTTGTGTTGTTCTTCAGCTGCAGCTCAAGTGCTCAGAAATCCCCGTTTCACCTACCACCTATCCCTCCCACTTTCCTGTATTTACTTGATATATTTAAACAGATTAATACTCAAAGTGAGCATATATGGTTCATACTGTCCATGGACACTTCCAACAATAAAGAATAGTTTTTAAAGTCTGTTGCTTTTTACAGTTACATTTTAAAGTGAAGAGGCGGGGCTTATCAGTTCTGCAGTTTTGAACAGGAAGTCACTGGATCTGTTTCTTCTTTCAAGCCGTTTTAGATCCACTTTGTGTTTTACAATAAACAAAAGGTAAATTACTGATCTGCATATGTTCTAATTTCTTACTGAATACATTAAAAAAACACAATAGGCCTCCTTTAATATACTGTATTTATATGATTGAAATAATGTTGTCAAAATGATCAGATATTACTGGAATCAAAATTCTATACTCAATTCAACGATACAAAACTTAATATTTTTGATGAGTTTTACAATAATCTTGAGCTTTACCAAAATCTTTTACACCACAATGTGTAAAAAGGAAAACCATATTTTGTGTTGAAAAAATCAGTCTATTGTTTCAAAAGACCAGAATGAAATTTTAAACAATAAATAGTCTTGCTATGACCAGTTAAAGGCATTACCGATATAAAGGACTGATACCCGATACACAAAAATGGATTGGTGCATCACTAAAAAAAATCATTAAATAGTCACCTGTGGCTTGCAGTTTTCTTTTTATATAACAATGTGTTTTTTTTAAAGCCAAACATATTTTACTGCAATCGAGATATTATTTCAATTCTCTTTTTGTTACTTTTTGTCTACATACATGTGGGAATCAAATCTTAAATACTACAGAACTACTACTATAGATCTTGCCACTTTATACCCATTGTTGACACAGATGACTCCGTTAAGTCCTGTAGCTCATGTTGCCAGATCTTTAAATGATTCTTCAAATTCCTCTGTGTGATCCGTAGTGAAGCCCCGCCCACAGTTCTTAATGTTGTCCTCTGATCCACATGTGTGTCTGGTTTCACGCCGACACTGCCACATGTTCTGCTCACTCGGAGGAAAAAAACACATCAGAGAACTTTCTACATGTAAGAAAATAAAGATAAAAACGACCAGAGAAGTGCGTTTAGCGTGCAAGGGCGTCATAAAAGTGAGCTATGATTTAGCGCAGGTTTCTGAAAACATCTGGAGACAAATTGAAAGGATGTATGTTTTAGATGTAATGGTTTAAAGGTGATGAAGTGACAAAGATAAGAAACATGTTGTCTTTGTTAGAAACACAGCTGTAGTCCCATGAAAAGATTTAAAGCAGCACCAATCCAGCGTTTTCAGTTCAGATACAGATTTCTGTACGTAAGCATTAAGTATCTGCCAATACAATCAACCGATGCTAGTGTAAGGACAAAAATTGCCTTTATTTTCTTCTTTCTTCTATTCTCTTTCTCTTTTTTGTGAAAATAAAAAATTAACTTTGTGTGAATACAATTTCAAACATTCTGAGTCGTTTTGGATCAACACAGCCAGAAATTAAGTCTCATTGCATTCAGCTAAAGACGCAACCGAATATTGGCTAAACCAACATTATGAAGCTTGATCCAGCAAAATGATATGAATCAGCACCAATATTCAATACAAAGAATCGGATCGGTGCATCCCTATTCGCTTCACATCATTTTACAAAAATTAACTGACAAGAAGATCCTCATAACCTACTGTATTTGTTTGTTCTTCGAGTGGAGACTGATGAATTGGGGGAAGTGGGTGTTCTGTTTTGCTGCTTCCACAGCTTAAACAACTTTTCAAACCAAAACATCCTGAGCAGAAGTGTTTTTTTTTTTTTTTTTTTTTCTTTAAGGCTTAAAAATGTATGTAATAAAAATAGCAAAAGTTCTTTGAGCATAGTCTTTTAAGTCTTTTGTAATTTGTGTATTTATTAGATTTTTATTTTATAGTTTTTTGGTTAGTCTGCTGCAGTCCACTTTTAGCCCAGATTGTAATGGATTTCACCTAATTAAATACAAATCACATTACATTTTATGTAAAATAATTAAACACACCTTCAAACTAAAATTAAAACAAAAAGATTGGATTAATGCATAGGGTAAGGCAGTGGTTCTCAAACTTTTTCATTGGCGACCCCTAAAATAACAACCCTAGGTATTAAAACCCCCAAACACACAAAGTATAAAGGTTTACAAGTCTTTGACTTTATTTTGAAGACATAAGCCTAGATCAAATCATGTGGTCAGTCAGCAAATAGAAATCTACATCTATCACTGTGTTTGAAAGATGTCAAACCTTGCAAAAGATATGAACAGGGGACCCAATCCCCAGGTTGAGAACCACTGGGGTAAGGTATACATTAACGTAAGTCTCCAGAGAAAACGTAGATATGTAACGAAATGTCAAAACGTACGATAATTATGGTTCCACACCTTTTTTAGGTAAATACAGTATGTTATAAAGAGCCAAAACGTAAAAGAATCACAAATTTTGGTTGAAGAGCCACATGGCGACATTTTCTTTGGATTCTAAACTTACTAAACTTACCCATTTTAGTAACTTGAAGCCTAAACATATCCGTTAAACCCAAAGAAAATGTCGCCAGGTGGTTTCAACCAAAATTTGTGGTTATTTAACATTTTAACTTTTCATAACATATTTACGTAAAAATGTGCTTATTGTACATTTTTGTCATTTTTTGTATATCTACGTTTTCTCCGGAGACTGTGTTAAATATGAGCTCTGAATTAAATATGATTTGATGAAAACAATAAACTGACAAAATATCCATAGAATTCACAATTATAATATAAACATGTCTTGTCCTCGTGTCCTTTTTTGTCCTAAACATATGTCCTCAGTGCTGGTACAAGCTTCCATTCAGTATCTCGAGGTTCAATTCAGAGCAAAGTAGGGCTGTGCCATTAATCGAAAAATCGAGAGATCGAGATCGAATTGAAACAAATCGGCAATTTTTTGGTGGTGGGTTTTGAATCGAAAGATCGAAAACTGAACTTTTGTCAATAAAAATGTGTAGTTTGGAGCAAAAGTCAATCTTAGAGACAAAATAATGATATAAAGCCTCAAAAAAATCTAATAAATGGGACATAATAAAAGTTTTAGTTTCATTTATGTTCATGAATGGCATTTTTCATTTGTTTTTGAAAAGGTTAGGCTAAATCGAATCGAAAATCGAGATCGAGCGATATGAGAAAAAAATCGTGATTATATTTTTCCCAGATCGCCCAGCCCTAGAGCAAAGCTAACATTTACATTTGTGTTTTTCCCACAACACGCCGCCCTTTCACCCAGTCCCCTCTCACCTGGTTCAAATATACCCCTGTCGGTCTACCTGACACGGGCCAGAGCGAGGAACAGAAGCACCTCTCACCCTCTTCAAACAGTCTCAATATGAACGACTACACTCATCACAAGAGGCAATAAAAGCAGCTACTGTCTGGTGTTCAACTTGTTTGGTCTTTCCAATTCAACTATGCTCTGTTTGTGATTGATTTTCTTATTATTTTCTAAAGCTGCACTTCCAAACTGATCTAAACTTAAAGATATACAAAGCTTCTCAGTGTGGGAGAACCTGTCGTGTTTGAGAAGAGTGGAGGTGGAACCAAAGTCAAACTGTGTTCTTCAGAAACAGATGCTCGGATCAGATCAATATTTACCAAAGTGACCCATTTTCACAGCTTTAGTCCTGGCAGCTCTTTTCTCTGCTCCTCTGTCTCTGCTGGCGACTGCCCACTCCCATTTTCACTGAAAATCTGCCCAAACAGTCCTACACATTCTCCAGTGCAGCCTTCTGAGATCGGTAAACACTGATTTCACAGGCGAAAATGCGGCCAAAATATGAATTCCTCAAAAGACAAAAGCGCAAATAGATTATATTGAAATGCTTAACCGTGTCAAATGGGCATTGGAAATCTTTCAAGACACAATTGAGTTTACAAACAGATAGAATAGTCGGGATTATATGGTCATGTAATCTCGTCCAGGAAAGATCCAGAGTGGAAAGGCTTCAAAGTTGTTAACTGGACGGAGTATTCGAAAATCAAGAGGTTTTAACTTCTAAATCATTTTCACTAAACTGAGGTTAGCACTCCCCCTGAGGGGAGCTACACCCTAAAACCTGTTCCTGACTGGTTTGGTGAGTCCTATGCTTCCCCTCTTGTTTGTCTGGGACCTATACAGTAGTTTTGACTTACCCTGCAAACTGTTTTAAACCTAAATATTCACATACTAATTGCCCTGACTACGTTTGAACAAGCGAGTGTGGTAAACAACTTGGCTGATCTGGTCTCAGTGATAAGTCACTTAGACTGTGTAAAGAATCTACATTTCCTTCTTTTTAGACCAGGGGGCAAGAATGCCACTAGCATATTTTCTGGTCGCACTTTTTTTCATCATCAGACAGGGGAGCGACTTATACTCCGTTGTGACTTATATATAAAATAAATAACTATTAATATATTACAGGTCCTGACCGGACTCGAGCGCTCCCTGCTTCTCAAATGAAGGACAAATGTCGTTTCATTCGCTGCTGTTAAGCCAGTGACACTGTCGCCTCCAAGGTGCAGACACATGTGTAAGTGTGGAGCTAACATTTATAAAACTGCAGACCTGGAGCTGCAACCTCACGAACCGCACTGACACTCATGTTGGCGCATAGAGCTTCATTCAACAAAAATAACGAGACAGAACGTTGATTCAGTCTGATTTCAAGAGTAGTTCTCTTGACCATGATCGTTTGAAAGACAAACACTGATGTTTGTCTGGTGACTGCACAACGAAAACTCGCAGCTGCACCTGCATTTCCTTGTTTCACACGTAATATGAGCAACGCACTTGCAGATCTACAGCAGAAGCAGCGCGAAGTTTAGTTGTGTTTTGATCTGCATCTTGTAGTTTTGCCTCATGTCAGTGGTCCTTGGCCTCTGTGCAATCTCAGTGTCATAAAAAAACACAGAAGCGGGATGTGTCCCGCGTCTGTTTAAGGTGTCGAATTATGTAAAATTAATTTACAACTTTTATTTACAAAACGTATATATATATACAGTATACATAAATTTTTTCAGTCCTTTGTCTAAAATAAAACAAGTTGATGGATGGATGTATATATTAAAAACTACTTTTCAATGCCTAAACCTTATTTTGTGAACAACCTAATGCCGTATTTCTCACTCTTACACGTGACCTCCCGTTGCATCCTCATTGAGCAGTGTATAGTTAATTCCATTGTAGATCCAGTTGAGTTCCTAGTTCCCCTGGAGGTCGGTCTTTAAATAGACTTGTGCGTGTGGTGCAGATTTAGAGCCTTATGCAAGAGCTGCCATTGACCACTGCACAGTACTGCTCTGACACTCACGTGCACTGTTTCATGTGCACTCCCTCATGCACACTTGTCAAAACCATGTCAGGCAGTCTGGGATACAAGGAAATAGCAATTTAATGTTGCCTTATTTTTTTTACGATTTGAAGTTTATATACCCGAAAGTACAGAAACTAACAGTAATAGCAACTGTGGTATTTCACAAACCAAAAAATACATTAATAATGGAGAAAAAAATAAATAATAAAAACAGAAAGTAAGAAAAAGAGACAAAAAAGAAAAAATATATTTACAGTAATGATATGTTATAGGATCTATGGGTAAAAGTTCCGCTATCACGTATAAAAAACACTTACACAAGCTATTTACTTTTTTTTTTTTTTAAGCTCATCAAAATGCTTGGTCATCTCTCATATTAGCTTAACAAATTTACTCAAAAGTAGGCATCTACAGTTTTCCTGGGCTGGATCTATAAAATATCACAAGACCTGGTCTGTTATGGACAAGCTAGCTCCCCTAGTTAATTTTGAAGTATGGTGGAAAAGACAAAGTTTTCTATTTTGCAACAAAAAAGTCAGATAGTCCAGCTTTAAGATGCAAGTAAAAGTATTCAAGTGAATGTGTCTTTTCATGCCGTGAAATAGCCACAGCGTATCAAAACGTCCAAAGTAACACAGTGCCTTGGACACGAATGATTGTATATTTCATCATATTTACTTTTTCTTTTATTTAGCAGGTTTTTACATATATTGTCAGTCACACTTCTTTTTGCCCCTTTTGCCCATTGTCCTTGAAGAGCACCCACTGCTGTTCACTTTTTGTCCACATTACCTTCGCATTCATCTGCACTGTTTCAGAAGGCAAGTGAATTTTGCAATAACATTTAGAAATCCATCGGTTTGATACTGGGATCACATAACGATGCTGGATCAGGTATCGGCCTCATGATATCAGTTTATCAGATATCCTTGTTGTGCCTTTAATTGGACACAATAAGGATAGTTACTGATATTAATCCGGACATGTTTCAAAAGCATTGCATTGGTTTAAAACATTTCAATGGTTGTTGCAAGAACACATTTCATTCATTAAGATCCAGACACAAAATTGGTATTTGCCCAATAAGTTAGAGTTACACAACACTATGCCACATTTCATTACAAGTTAAATGAGTTTCGACAATTTAAAAACTATTATCTGTCCCTATTCTGGTATTGTTCGAAATCGAATATCGGCAGTTAAAGCAACACTATCAAAATCGGTATTGGACTGACAAAGCTGGATCAAATGCCTAAAATGTCTTCTAAAACCAATTCATTACTTAGCATTTCCTGGCTGTGTCAATGGGAAATTTGAAGTATATATTGTGTCTTCTATTTTCTGGTTTAATTCTAATGTTAAATCACCTGTTATGTTACAAATGTCTGTTTTTCTTTAGTCTGGAGATACAGGTGTTTTAGCCCTGAACTTGTAGTCTTGCTTTAAAGTCCAAAAGAAGAGTTCAGCTGTCCAACTTGTGCATGTATTACATATTCATAAGTGAGTCATGAGTCTCCATCATCTGGACTGACAAGCAGACTGTGTGCCACCAGACACCAACAAGCCTTTACAAACATGCTGCTTAGAATAATACAAATCATTCTTTTGGAATAATGTCACGACTTTACCTCAGATAAGAACTGATGGGATCATTTTCACAGCTCAATGATGCTGATAACTAAAGATCTTTCGTTGTTTCTTTCTTCCAATAAAGTCCAAACTATATTTATGTGAAAGAATTGCAAATTCTTATGAACTTATCCTGTATTTTTTAAACATATGACTCAGACAAAGACTAATGTAACTAGAAAATGAAAATCTATTTGCCATCGTCGAACAGTTGGCTGCACATTATAGAATACAAACATTCTGTCTGTCAGCAGTCTCGACTTGTTTTGCAGATCTGTTGCTGGAGCTTGTCTGAAGTAATGAGGTCATGAACCCTCGAGTGTCTCTGGTCGCCGCGACAACAGCTCCTTTCAATAATTGAGTGATAATGAGACGGGACAACGCACACTTGGACCTGTGTTTAGCCTTCAGCTGAAGCACAAAAGCATCATTATCATCATCATCAGCAGCCCACATCATCAGTGATCCAAGAAGAGATGGACTCACTCAGTCTGGCACTTTGTCTGCTCTGCATTTACTACCACTTACAACTTACAACATCAGAGCTGCAATCACAGTTAAATTAGGAATCAAATAATAGTTAACTAGTCTTCATAAAGACTTCAAAACATGAACTGAGCTGAGAAAAAACTCAGATGGAACAATAATGTGTGTATTTTTTGTTTTTGATGTAATAATATTACCTTCAGAACATTCTCAAGTGACGGTACCTCTACTCAAATATTGTATTCAACTGACTTTTGGAATCTAAACAACTAATTGATTAATCAAAAGACCAATCACCCAACAAATCAATTAACAAAATAAACATTAGTTTACCTACTTAATATAGATTAAAATGACTTTTAGCATGAATTTACACACATAAACTATAAAAAAGAAAAATAATCTTATTTCTACTTCCAGACCATTCAAAATCAAATGGTTTTATCTACAGTCTGAGGAGCTCTCGACAAAAAGCCCAAACAAATGATTGACTATTAGTCAACAAGTACATTAAGAGCCTGATTTATCAAGCCAGGTGCTAAATTGTGGGTGCTGCAAACTGAAAAAAAAAAATCTTGTTATTTGAAAGCAATTGTGGGACAAATAAAGGATATCTTATCTTATCAATGTATGCATCCTTTAATATTGGAAGATGTACATATTACACAAAAGAGATGTGCACCACCTCAAATTCTGCATCTTTAGTGGGAAAGAAAAATGTCAGCTATGCCAAGTTTTTGCTCCCTCTAACCTGTTTTGCACGTGAGCAAATGCTTGATAATCTGGCCCTAAGCATCTGTCCTACACTTTTAAAACATCTTGAAACTCTTGTCCCGTCAGAGAAACTTCTCTTTGCTCGATACTCAACCTATTATTACTGCAATCTCTTACAAAAACATTCTAAAAACAACAAAATATTCAAAACAGCAAGTCCTCATACAAGAAAGCAAGTCTTGTATGTGCACTGCACATGAGCCTTACCCCAAGCTCCCAGTTTCATTTCAAATTACTGTAAATTCAATATTCTGGTGCTCTCTCATAAATCATATCTACAAGATTTGATCTTCACAATTCTACTGCAGTCTCAGATCACCTGCAGGTCCCACCACCACACTCATTCTATGGAACTTGTTTTACTATATCCACATTTTGGATTCTTTTAAGATTAAGATAAAGACTTTCTTATTTTGACAGGCTTTAAACTGGTTTAACTTCAATTACTTTTGTCTGTATCACTCTGAAACTGTTGACAATGAAAGGTTTGATCTAAATAAAATAATCTCTAATAATTATCATTCAAAATACAGAACTGTTTCAGTATGACTGTACTGAATTGATAATGCAAACTATTGCAACATCGAGGCGCTAACATCTCCAAAAAGACAGGTGGATTTTTCACCAGAATAGTTTTACAGTGCATGATGAAGTGGAAATTTGTGAATGATCAGCAGCTTAGACTTAATCTTAATAAAAACTGTCATTATGAAGAATGTTATTACCACAGAAATGCTAAAAGGTCACAAGTCGATATTTATTTTCATTATCTCTCCTAACTCTCTCTCTCTCTCTCTCTCTGTCTCTCTCTCACTCTCTCTCTCCACAGTAAATGCTTTTAAGTCATCCTGGAGGAGCATTAAACGTGAGCTGAATTAAATCATAACACAATGCAATGTCTGCAGACTGTGATATTACTAATGAAGCCAGTCTGAACCAAACATACAGGCTTTTCTGGCAGGTCATTAAAGCCTGTTCCACCAGCAACTCCTGACAGCTCTGTGAAGGGTGCTGTTGTAACTGTTTAAAAGAATGTGTTTTAATGGCATTTTTGTACTGATCTCCTATCTAAAGTCTATTTAGGATGGAATGGAGGCACAAAAATGTCACAAATGCCACTTCACAACAACTCAAAACAAGCCAAAGTGAACACAATATTGCCTTTTGAAAGTTATAGCACCATTGTTATATCACTAAAGTTAGCCAGAAATAACCCCGGTCTCCTGGCAACTAAACACAGCTCTGAGAGAGACGAGAACTTTCCTAAATGCTCACTGAACTTCTCTGCAGAGCCACATGTGAAGAAGCACTAAGATCTGTCATAAGAGCTGACCCTAGAGCTGATAATCTGTATTTTTACATAAGGTGATAATGTTCTGGTAGAAGTACAAGCCTCATTCTTTACAGTGGCATGTGTGGTCACTTATTGCCAAGGCCATTTTCAAGTAAACATTAAACAGGAAGGAAAAGATCATGTGAGTGGTTCATGTGAAAAGAATTACACAATTCACCTTAAAACAATTACACACTTCATCTTAAAAGAACACAAGCACAATGCCAACACTCACACAGACTTTCATGGAATTTCACAGCACTAATGCAAAAATGTAAGCTATGTATGGTTCGTCTGTAGACAAAAGTATTGGCACATTTGAAATGTAGATAATTAGAAGCCCAGGGGAAGTGTGACGTCAACTCTTGTAAGTTGACTGTTCTAGCAAAAAAAAAAAAACATTTAAAAGTAATTGATTCAAATGTTTTTGTTTTTACCACATGTTTGATTGTTTTTGCTTGAAAATAGTTGTAAAAAATCTGTGTTTTTTTTGTAAAATAGCTATATTCTATTGAACCTCAATGCTTAAAATGTTTTTTAATGTATCTGTTAATGGTTGATCAGTTTTGGTAAAGTGTGAGCCTCACATACATCTATCCTTAGGCCATAATATGAAATGTACATGAATCAAGATCAAATGAATAATTGGCCCTGGCTCCAAAACAAACAGGATAATAAACATTTTGGCATATTGCCCACACCTAAATAATAAGTTACTGTTGACATGACTCTTCATAATCCCATCATTCTACATGAGACAGAGATCAGATTTTGGTGTGCATGTAAACACAGACAGTGTGCTAAAGGGTTTAGCTATCTCACTCTGTCAACACCAAAGTTACTTCCACGTGGTGCTCATTTGCATGTTCAAATATCAGATCCCGAGAGGTCAGAGTCAATTATAGTGAGGTTAATACTAGACTAGATAAAGTAAGAAGACTAATAGCAGTGGTAGGATGATAACAATATGCCATTAATAGTCTAGTTAAACAAGTTTCTTATTCTAAAACTCCTTTGACAAAGTGAGCACCAGAGGTCCACGTGCGCCAGTGCAACAGGTCTGCACATGCCTGAGGAGAGTCGCACAACTTTTGCCTGGAGCTAGACTGTAGGCAGACTGTAATGTAGGCAGACTAAATGTAAAACCATCAGCTTGCATCACTAACATACACTTGAACACTGTCATTACACATGTATACAGTCTCATCTCTCCGTGACTCACCTGGGCGGGCTGCTGGGCTCCCAGTAGCGGCAGAACAGGTGCAGTCCGTCGGCGTTGACGATGTGCGGCAGGTCGCTGTACGGCACTCCCTGCGGGCTCTTTGCCTCGGGCATGGACGGCTCTGGGGACGACAACAACAGCCATGAGATCCACGCGTGAGGGGACAGCAGCGAGGGCACGCCGCACAGGAGGCAGCTGAGGCCGGTCACTGCCACGCAGCAGACCGCGGTGAGAGCGTGCATGGCGGAGCTAGGGACGGACTGAACCAGGCATCGCAGAGACGGAACAGGTTTTTGTTTCCGTTTGAAGCAGAAAAAGAGGCGAGAACAAGAAGAGAGCTGCGTGTGCGCGAGCTCTGCAGGCGAGCACGCGCGCAGCTCTCCTAGTGACGTCACGACCAGATGGGTCTCTCTCTCTCTCTCTCTCTCTCTCTCTCTTTCTCTCTCTTCTCTCTCTTCTTCCCTTCTCTCTCTCTCTCTCTTCTCTCTCTCTCTCTTCTCTCTCTCTCTCTCTCTTCTCTCTATCTCTTCTCTTCTATTCTCTCTGTCTTTGTGTGTAGTTTACTTACACATGTAGGGAAATTGATAAATAAGGAATTGTATGAGTAGTACACAATTATAAATTGTAAGAATGGCTTAACAGATCAATTGAAAAATACTAATTAAATCAAGCTTGAACTAGATCGTCACTGTAATGTGCTGCTTCTCACAGAGAAATAAAAATGCATTTTTAGAAAAGACAAGAGCATCTGAAGTTTCAGCCTTACATTAAAATGTATGGATGCAAGTTAATTAAACTTAAAATTAGGCCCATTTAATTCAATTATTTTTAGTGTAGAATAGTGCATTTCTTTCCATTAAGGTTAATCTCAATAATTGTTAGTTTATTATTACATTTTGTCATAAATGTTTGTTATGACTCAATTAGACTGATTCAAATCTTACACATTATTCTTCTGCATCAGGTTGCGTGCCTTAGGTTACATTACATTGTGATTTTGGGCTTTGCAAAAATAAATTAAAAGTGAATAAGCATGTTAATCTTGCACACAGAGCCCCGCCCCCAGCCCATAGTAGTTACACCCCCATTGTACAGAATGTGAAGGGTTAAGCCGGGGTAAAGCTGGGGATTTGCAGAGCGACTGTACAGCGTTTCTCATTCATGTGAGATTTAGTCCAACAAAAGCATATTGTCATACAGGAGGTAGAAAACGTGTCCTGCCATTGCAGTCAAACTCACAAAAACATCAAGCAAGTTTGGAGATTAAAAGATCACATTTTGACAGTTTAATGTGATAGTTCTTTTGATAGCAGTTGAAAATTAAGTAGAAACTGACAAATAAATGTTGAAAGTTAAAGAATCCCTCCATTGTGGTCATCCAAAAGCACCAATTACACACAATTTACACACAACATAGCCAAACTGGGGTGAAAACAAGTACGTGTTTTAGCATCTCCTTGTGTTAATATTAAAGATAGAGTAGCTTGTTTTTTTACACTGCAACACAATTTAGGTTTTAAATCTTCCTCTCATAAATACTTCGACATGAGGTTATATCAACATGTGTTCAGTTGGTTGCAGTTATGGACAATAAAACGACTTTTTACAAACAACAAAGTGAAACTAAAGTCACCCACCCAAGCCCATCCAATCAGAGAGCTGCATTTGGCTCCTGATCAGAACTAGAAATTCTTTATTTTCAGTTCAGACAGTACTCAGTGGTCTTGTTTTTTTTTTTCGCTAAGAGCTGCATTTATCATATACTTTTTAGTGGAAACCCAAAGTTTACTTATTTACAACTAAAAAAGTTAGTTATCCCAACTTTAAGTAACTTTTTTGTTGTTGTTGCTGCTGTTTTTTTTTTTTTTTTACAAACAATAGTGGCAAAATTTCAACTAAGAACATAAAAAGGATATTTTTTGTGACTGAGGTTGCGTGCACATGATATCGTAACATTATATAGAAGGGATTATTTGTTTTTCAACACGGACAATGCTCATGCACCTGCCACTCATTGCCCAAGCTGGAGAAACAACTCGAGCCAGGGCTGTTGTCAGCTAACTACAAGAGTTTATCACTGTGGGAAAACAAAAGCTAAGCTGCTAAATCAATATTTGTGAAAGAAATTCGTCCTTATATGACCCTTCAAAGTTACATTCAGGTGAGTGAAAAAACAGCAAGAAAAACACTGTCTTAAGTTACAGAAGTCAGATGTCGATCATATCACTTCAGACCTGATTAAAACAGCTGGCTCTCGTCCTGTTTGTTGTTTTATTCAAAGAAGTTTCCCCAGCCAACCAGATGGATAGCCTATCGAACATGCGCAGTAGAGTGGAAAGTGACGTTGACCGAAAATCCCTCTATCGGCCAATCATTTTTAATAGAGATCCAGATAAAGCAGCCAACAGAATTAAACTGAATGAATGAATTTGATTTATGTTGAGCTATTCATGAAAACTATCCACAGCAGCAGAAACAAATGCATAAACAACAAATATATTCTGATCCATTTTCTTGTATTATATTTTGAGTGGTACTGAGTGAGACAGCTTTATGGGGGTGTCCGGCCCACTTGTCCCAGCAGCAGAGACTGTCTTCTTTCATCAGAGGCAGAGCTGCTAAACTTGTTACAGGAAGTGAATAATAATAAGCATTTTTAACATTTGTCATCACAAGTTTTTGAACTGATGTTGTATCAAGAAGTTAGTTAGATGTAATCAACTCAATAAAGAGGCTGATGCAGATTCAGGAAATACAAATAACTTTGAGATATCTAACTTGATATTGTCAATACAAATTATCGTCTTTTAATTTAACTTCAAACATGACAGAATAGAAAGGAGTTACATCAGGGAACTTCGAGAAACATTCCCTGGTGATGTGTCTTTTCAGAAGAGTTGTAAAATGTCCTTACATGTTGACATTTTTTCTCAACTCTGTCTGATGCATCACAGTGGAAACTATTGCTACAGTTTTAAACAGACTAAAATTGGCCAGGCTAAAATCACTTGAGTTTCGCTTTTGTTCTTGTTTCTCTCCAATAACTAGCCTACAATTCTATATAACTGTGCCTAAACCAGAACTAGAGCACTATGAGTAGACATGAACCAAACTTGATCAGACACCTACACAAAAATGAAAACCAAATCCAAATGACACCTGAGACGTGGAGAGAGCTATGTCACTTGTGTAAAACAACATCAGAACAAATTCACAGTGTTGCATTTGGAAAAGTAAAGTGGTGCAAACAAAGGATGTTGTGGGCATACAGTTAGTGCAACACCACCACCACACAAATATCAAGTCACACTTTGGTCAGTTGCAACTCCTGTTTGTTAGAAGCACAATCAAGGGAAAAACAACTGTTGGCAATGGCCATAGTCCAAGATGGAGCCTATAACAACTTTAGTAGAGCTGGTAATTTATATCATGTGACTCTTATTCTGGATCATCTTCTCGCAACCAACAAATCATCGAATGTAAACATCAACATCTTAGTCATCATGTTTGTTGTAAATAATGAGGATGTAGGTCAGAGGTTATGAAAGTACATTAAATGGTCAAACATCCTTGGGGAAGACGAATGTTCATGATGTGTGTGAGGGTCAGTCCAAACATACATGGATATAGGATCTAAGGTTCAGTCTATAATTGAATGGCTTTGTGTCTGTGAGAAGGATCAGAGTCACTGTCAACAACTTTATTCTTAAAGATGTTTTAAGAGTTGATGAACTACTTTTGAATGAACTCAAAAGTCTAAAGTTATGTTCAGAATCGAAGACATGTTAAAGTGTTTGCAAACTAAAAATAAATAGTCAAACAAAAAGTCCAGTCATGATGCGTGACCCATGAACACACAGTGAATGATTGTCTTGCTTAAAATAAAAGTCACATGTTTAGAATGACTTTGTATGCCCCTTTTTATTTCATCTTGTGATTATTGACTGTAAAATAAAAACTCTTTTCTATAAAGCACTTCTAATTAGGGATGCACCAATCTGACACTGGGATCAGATATTGGTGCCGATCCAGGAAGTTTTGCTTTATCGGTTATTAGTTTTATGATATTGGTTCAGCCAAGATCATGATTGTGCCTTTAATAAAACAGAATGAGACCCATTTACATGCTAGTATTGATCCAATTCACATTGTTGTTGACATTTCATTCAAGTTATGTTGTAAAGATGTGACTTGTACTATAAATTACATTTTTTGTACATAAGACTATCTGACTAACATTCTTATGTTTTGATAAGAAAAAAAAATTCAGTCTTTACACTAGAATTGCTTGAAATAAGGTATCGACAGATTCTTAAAGCCAAAGTATCGGAATCGGAGCTGAAAAGCTGGATTGATGCGTCTCTATTTTGTCCATAATGCGATAGATAAACCAGACCATTTAAATACAAACGCCTAAATGATATGAGATTACAAACACTTTTACTATTTCAAATAAGTGTACACATTGCAAATCACTAAACTACTTTTAAAAGTACTTTTAGACTACTAGGGTCTATATGACATTTGTTCTTTAAAGGAGACATAATGTTCCATATTTAGATGCTCATGAAGTATTATTATAATATCAATCGGATCATCATTTTACGTAGAGTTAATTGAAAATTCACAATTTTGTTCATGTGACATCATCACAGTATGTTTTGGAGGGTATAAAGACTTGCTTGATTTTTTTTTTTTTTTTTTTTTTTTTTTTTTTTCATTCAAGAGGTTAGTGGATCTACTCACTCCAGAAATCATATAATTTTACATTTAACAGTGACATTTCACTGGATTGTCATTCACATGTTCTTATTCTAAGTACGTAAAACGTAAGTAAGGATGTGGGTGGGGATAGGTGGTAGGTGAAAACAGTATTTTTCTGAGCCCTTCAGCCTCAATTGGGACAAAAGAGGATTACTCAAACATACAAGAATCAATCAAAAGACAACTTTGAGTAAAATAATGATGCAAACACATTGTAATAAGATCAGAAGCTCATGCAGTTGATTTTGCCAATTAATTTTTAGACCCACGCACGAGTTGGACATCCCCAAACTGTTCTCTCTACACCTTAAGGTTATTCTGCTCTGCTACGTCTTTAATAACCCACTTTTCACAACTCGGCTCGTAAAGAATCCATCACATTCTCCTCCTGCGACCACCAGCCTGAAGCCTGTTCAGTCCGCACAAAACACCCCACGAGCCGCGAACAACGAGGCGCGCGCGTGGACTGTAAAAATAGCCACGCGTGGAGCTATTTCCCCGCTCGGACCGTGACCAGTGTCGCCTTTCGTTTATGTCAACTCTGCTTCGATTCAATTAACCGACACGGATAGAACAAACGAGCCTGAAATCCATTACATCCAACACGTTCTGTGCGTAAACGCGTTCTGATTGTTTTTTTTTTTTCTTTTTTTACGCACAGTTTTGCAGCCGGGAAACACCTGGAGGCAGCTTTCCACGCAGCATTAATATAACAAACATCACAAAAGCCAAGCATGTGCGCCACACATGTCCAAATAATCCAATCGCGACGGAGTGATCGTGCGTAAAATGCGTGGAATAACAAAAACAATACAACACTCTGGCGTTTGTTGTCATTTCTGCAGCGGCTGAGAAATATGATGCGCAGCTGAAAGGATCTGCACCAATATTATGAGGAAATACGACAGCATTACTTCAAATGAGCGAATCGTAATTGGCAATTTCCCCTTGTGATGAGAAGAACATTTGGAAAAGATGGATACGTGAAGAAATCTGGTTCTCTAGGTTGACTTTGAAGATCAGGCGTTTTGCAAGCTAAATTTCAGGACATAAATGAGTAAAACATGCTGGCTTAAACGCATTTTGTGGCTGTTTACTCGCGTGAAAAACCATGATTGATAAAGTTGACGCTGGGTTTTGGCGTGCAGTGGTTCCAAACGCGTAAAAGCGAGCTGTTTTGCGCATAAAACAGCACATACACGTCGATAAAAGACTTGCACGTTACGGATAAAAGTGAGGCATCAAACTAACCTGTGACAGACACGTCTTGGGTCAAACTTTAGGTCCACTTCGCTTCTCTCAGCTCCACCGTTGTATTGTCACTGCTGTTGCTGCCGTTAGATGCTCGCGCCTCTTCTTCGTCAAACACAAGAATGCGGCCCCGTTTCGTTTGGGAGAGAAGAAACTACGCTCCGCTCTCTCTCTCTCTCTCTCTCTCTCTCTCTCTCTCTCTCTCTCTCTCTCTCTCTCTCTCTCGGAGGCGGATACGCGCGGCTGCTTTGGTCCAGCATATGCACTTGTAGCCTATACCAAGTCTGTTTCTTTCAGGGTGTTATAGATCAATATTGTGGTTTAAGGAGAGACGTTACTGGTCAGTTTGCTCTCTCATTATTTAGGCTTTCACGTGGAAACAGCCCAATCGTTCAATCTGTTTCTTAAAATGTTTTATTACTGAATTTAATCTATCTCATCCAAAGAGTTCTATGGAACACTCACATACTCAGTGCGTTTACATGTGCAGGGAAATCAAACTAGGCTAAAAAAAAAAAAAAAAAAAAAAGATTCTATTTGGTTTTCCCCTCAAACCAGTTGTACCAGTTTTGCTCCAGTTTACATGCGACAGAGTAAACCGATTACTGGAGGGACTTGTCCTGCTGTATCAGATTCACTACTCCATGATCCAGGCTGTTGATTATAAATTGTTAACTTTATTGTTGGAATGTGGGGTGGACAGGGGTTGTGAGCTGCTCAGTTACATTTGTCCAGCTGTACACCGATTGTCTGTTTACATGGCATCTGAAATCGGATTACATTTGGTCAGGATCACGTGCGCTAATTGGTTTCCCTAAAACAGGTTTAGGGTTCCTCAATAGGTCTGCCTGGGTTTACATGCACTTTGGAGATCTAGTATTTCGGTTTTCCCGGTTTCCATGTAAACACCTGGTCAAAACTGGTCCAACTGGATTGAGGAGAAAACCAAATAGTAGTCCTTTCCTTCCCTGATCGTGCACTGACTATTAAGTTAACGTCTAATTTTTTTGTATGGGCCACCTGGGGTCTACATTAGCCTATACACACAGCAAACTTTACAGTCTTGACTGAACAAGATTGTGAAGGTAGCTCGAGTTATTAAAGGTTTAATTCTAAAAATATATAAATAAATACAAACAAAAAATGTGTCCATATTTGAATTTTGTTTCCAGTCAAATCGATTTTAAAATAAGATACAGTATGATAAGATAAATATCCAATATCACCTCTGTAAAAATCTGTAAAAAAAATTTAGTCTGCATGAGCTACTTTAATGGGTGATTTTGGCCACATAAATTGACTTATTTTTATGGAAACATGACAGTGATGATGATGTCTTTATAAAACAGCTAATTGAAATATGTCTCCTTTAAATGTACTAATCTTTGGACATCTTTGAATATTACTTTCTACAATTTAAGATTTTCAAACTGCATCTCATTACATAAATTCCTCCAGCTGACAGGAGAAAGCTGTGTTGGCTTTGTCTCCATTATGAACGTTTTGTAGAGGTCAGCTTCAGATCCTTTTGACCTTTGTCACCTTTGACCTTCGACCATGTGACCCTACGACCTCAGGGCAAACAAAGTCCACTCATAACACATCTCTTTTGTTTTTGGATGATTGTCTGAGTAAGTGTTTTTTAAATAGGTACAAAACTTTTTGACTTATAGGCTCAGGAGTGTAGCACCAAAATGTTGATATACAGTGATAGTGTTGTAGATCAAACTCAAATGGAAGAGAAGCCCAAATGATATCCAGCATTTTAGAGGTTTTATAGACACATCTCAACAATATATTTGATTGGTGGGCCACTATCAGTTATAATCAAGAGTTTGAGAGTTGTAGAGACATAACAATATCGTACTGTTTCATTTTTCATCTCTTTAAATGTTTGTTGAGACTTTAAAAATTGCATCCATAATTGTACAGTCAGACACCATTGCAGCAGCTACTTCTGTTACTATTTATTACACAGTGACCACATTTAATTGTCCCACAAAGCCGTTTATTTTTTGGTGCCACTTGGATTGTATACAAAAAGCGTGACAATTTATAAAAACGAAATTATTTCATATTATTATAAGCATAATCTAGCTATGAGTGGAAATTCACCACAGCTTTTTTTTTTTAATTTACATTTTAAAATGCTGCACTTCTCTGTTCTTTGTTGAGTGATAAGAGAATCTAAAAAGATGAGGAAGTGAAGCACAAACTACTTCTAGTATTGTGTCCAATTATACAAACCAGACATAAATACTGATGCACTACTCACAACACTTCTTCAAGTTTCTGCTTGTACAGAATCATCTTTCATGATTGATGATTAACGTTGGCTAAAACAAATTAAGTAGTGTCTCAGTTTCTTGGTTAACACAAAGTTATACCACACATACAGTATATTTGTGGCCATACCAGCATGCTAAAGCCCGATCCTGTCAGATGTCAGAATCTCAGCATGTTGGGCCTGAGCAGTACTTGGAGGGCAGGGCAGCTAACCACCGCGCGTGTGGAGTGAATGAATGATGTGTCATAATGTGAAGCGTCTTTGGGTTTCACGAAAAGCGCTGTATAAATCCAATACATTAATATAAATCACAAAGAACCTACTATGACCAGAATAGATTTAACTTACCCGGCCAGGTTCAGTTCTATTGCTCTGTCCCATGTTGCTGATGAACACACACTGTCCAAACACGCGTGGCCAGTCAGTGTCACAGGGCGGCGTTTGAAACATGCCACGGCATAGAAACCTAGTCAACTGGAACAACAAATGTTGATTTATCTCTTTGTTTTCATTTGGTTAGCATAGTTTTATGGATCATTTGTCTGAGGAAAAAGAACAAGTTCTGTGAAAGAATAACGTATTACTATGTATCATTGTTTTATGATTTACAGAGTGATACCGTTGACATGTAACAAGTTTTCCAGTTTCTAACAACATTGTAATAAATAAACCATTGCTCGGTCAAAGCTTTGGACTGAGTTGTGCATGTGCATGTTGCTACACACAACCACATTTTAGACAGAGCTGAAAACTGGGCTGTGCCAGAAGAGTAAGAGAGGGTGAAAGGAGAAGGTCGAAGTGGCAAAAATGTGTCTGGTTTCAGATTGGTGTTTGTGATCAGAAACAAAAAATGGAGCCATATACACAGTGAATGTGAATCAAAGAAACTGATTCAGTAGTATTAAATTAGTATTAAATTAATAGAAATGCTTAAACACATTGATTACCTACTTAAAAAGTTGATCACAAAATATTGTTTTATGAATCGTCCAGTTACAGTACATCATTGTATTGTTTAAAGTATTAACTCTTTAAGTTTATTAAAACACCGATAAAATCCTTATGCGAAAAAAAAACTGCACAAATAAATACATTAATAGCCTTTTTAGGCTTCGTTAAACTTTCTGGTTACAAAGTAAGAGATTACATTGAAAACTACATAGCAAACATGTTTTACACAAGATCAAAACTTGCATAATCTTTAACAAGTCAGAAAAAATTAATAATTCTCAACAAATATATCTTCTTTTTGTCA
Organism: Mugilogobius chulae; assembly: GCA_038363315.1. NCBI lineage: Eukaryota > Metazoa > Chordata > Actinopteri > Gobiiformes > Gobiidae > Mugilogobius > Mugilogobius chulae. The sequence continues at coordinate 21,779,495 of CM076414.1, forward strand.
CAGACTGATACTGACTGTGTTAAACTGTCATTTAGTCACAACAGGCACTTACCGCTTGTTTGGAGATTATATAGAGATTACAGTCATGCCCATTTAGCCTAAAAATGAATGTTTTTGGCGGTGGAAGAAAGCAGGAGTACCCCGGGAAGAACTAGTCAGTGACACAAGGAGAACATGCAAACTAGAGATTGTGAGATGTGGACGTGGCTCCTTATCTCCATAGTTTGAAGTCAGAGCTCTAACCACTCTGCTACTGTGCACCCAAGTACCTCAACAACTGCAAAAATACGTTTAATGCCATATTGCGGAACATCTAGGCAAAGCAAAAATAAGTTACAAAATGCATTGAATTTCCATCTGGATTATGTCTATTCAATTCCAAGTAAAAACATGACATTGTGCTTCTAGTTACTTTCCTTCTAAACTGTTGAGCAATTGTTCATTTTCTTGGCTTGTGAATGACATGATGTTGTTTTGTTGAGTTGCTGTTCACTGCCAGAGAACGCATTAGTGACCACACCATGCTTTTTTTGGACAACAGTGTAATAAACTCCAGATCTATTCTCCAAACAAGGGCACACGACACCTGCTTTGGATTAATGTGGAACTAATATTTGCATAGGTTTTATGGAGGAAAACAGTTTGCACTTATTATATTCAAAACAGCTAGGTTTCACGGTTGTAAAAGTGAATGTTACAATTGTTTGTTTTTGAGATAAATGGTTCAACTTAAAAGCTTTTAAATGTCTATGGTAAAGAAGTAGTTTGTTTGTGACCTCTTGTGGCTAGGATTAGTATTTTGCCCTACATTGTAATTTTATTGTTTGTATTGTATTGTATTGTCTTATCTAAACACACTTGAAGTTGTACTTAGGTTGATTTTATTCATTAACTTACACTTGTTGCATATTTAGGCTGTATTCTTCTTAAAAACAGAAAGCACTATGTTTTACTTCATGATGTCATTAAGTAATACTACAGTTTTTCATTTTTATTTCCTGACTCACTCACTCACTCACTCACAGTTGTATTGATTGAATGGTGCCTGACTGTTCTCCAGACACAGAGTTTTTTTGTCATGACGTTTATGGTGATGAACCTTAAAGGGGCAGGTGGAAAATAGTGTTGCAATTTTCAGCCCAAAATGGAAGTAATCTCAATTATAATTAAGGATCTTTTGATTTATTCTGTCATTAAAGGTTCAAACTTCAACAATAATACCTGTCATCCCTTGAACCACAAACCATTACAGTCTGCGCTCTAGTAATATTTATCAGTTACATGCCACTCGTGTTCCACCTGAGATGAACAGGGTTTTTTACAACAAAATAACTTAAAAACAAGCCCCCTAGCACTAATATGATATCTTGTTAATGTATTTATTTAGGTGAAAATTAGTTTGCAAAGTCCTGTCTATGTCTAATAACATCTCGTTTGTGTCTAACTTTTTCTGTTGTTGTTTTTAGCATAGCTAACTGTTGTTAGAATGGACTCACCTCGCCGCTAACAGCTGTGAAAAACATTAAAACTCATCATGATGAACAATTCTGAAGCCAGAACGCATTAGCTAAGTGAGCAAATCATGTAAACTGAAGTAAGAAGTTTAAAATGAATTATTTCTGTTTGTTTAAATTTGTAGGGACGTAAAAAATCAGGTCTAGTCAATTTAAGTATCTCTGCTCCTTTTTCACTCTTTAAACAGAAACTAAATATAGTCTCATAATAAATTATTTTGTACTTTATGAAATATAACTGTTGCACTTTCGGAGTATTTTAGATTTTACTCCAATTGTAGATATAATTTGTATATTTTATATATTGAATCTTTATCATATGTGAGAGGTCTCAGTGGGGCCATTACTTTTTAAAAAACGCTAAATAAATTAATATATTCACAAGGTTGAACAAAGCAGTTTAAGTTTTAGACATCTAAAAAGCATAATTACTCAAACATGTAAATGAAACCACCGGTAAATGAGGTCACAGTATTCTAACAAGGAGGTAATTTGTGCAATACAGGACTTTTAAAGTTGTTTTCATTAATTTTCAACCAATTGTTCCAGTTAGGGATTGCGGGTGACTAGAGAATATCTCAGTGACTTTGGCATTGGCGGTAGCTCCTGACAGTGGCCAACTTGTCGCATGGTAGAGACAAACATTTACTCTTTCATTTATTCACAGCGATGCCCAGTTAATCTAAACATGTGTGTTTTTGGAGGTGGGGAAGAAGCCAGAGTATCCAGAAAGAACCCACAGTGACACAGAGAGAACATGCAAACTTTCTTCAATTAATAGCACTCTTTTGTGATGCTAAAAAGATTCCATGGACCTCACAATGGAACAATGGAAACAGTAAACAGTATTTTTGAAATAAAATGTGGACCTTAGTCTAAAAAAACAAAACAAATATTTGAATATTAGAATATTAGCCATTTAACACAGTGAAAAGTATTTATTATAGATACAATCAAACAAATTAGTTACATCACAAGTCAATAACACGCATTTGAAATGATGCATGACTGTTTTCTATTTACACGTTTCCTGGCCTCACTGTTTTTCTAAACTGCAGTTGCTGTAATAACAGGTGCCCTTCCGCCAGGGGGCAGTAAGTGTGGGTGTAGCTTAAAATAAGAAAGATACTGAGAGTAAAGTCAAAATATATTTCAAACTCAGTTTCGTAAAAGACTTCTCAAACCCCCAGGTGCTGTATTTAATATGCACCTTCATGTATTCTCCAGGTTCAGAAATGTGTGGCTGTTAGATCTCTCACCTCCTGAAAAACAAGACCAAAGAGTGCATTAGCGTTTGAAATCAATCATCAGCAGCAGCAGATAACAATGCCAACAAATACAGTTAAAAGCTATATTAGTTGTACGGACTTGGAAAGCATATTTGCAAATGTTTTCAATTTACTTATTAACAATAAATTAGGGCTTCTGAAATATACTTTTCACAAGACAAAAGTTGAAACATAATGACTACAGGCTTCTAAATAGATAATGTTTACAAACAGATTCTAAAATGTATTGCTCAGAATACTAAAATATTCCAAAATACAACTATGATTATTTTTCATCAGCACCAAGTCATTTAAACATTCAAAGATAAAAGACATAAACTGACCATGTCCTCATGGTGGGCTCTGAGGCACAGTGACACTGACAGTGCAGAACAGCATCGTGAATGAAGAAAACACACAGCATTTTGTTATTTTCTCATTGAAGAATCCACCAGTCTCCAAGTTATGGATCACTCCAACTGAAAACACAACAGTAGAATAATAATCTATTATCACAAAACAGTTCAGTCTATTTTTTTTTTAAAGTGGTCGAATTAAATTGTAATCACACATGCTTCTTCTGCGTTCATTCCATCAGCCGTAAATCTGCTCTTTGGTAACTATCTACAAGTACTGTTTTCAGTCAGAGAGCACACATTTTCACTGGGTGTGTCTCATAACGAAAAGCAGAATGTTACTGTGGGCTGCTCTGTCATTATTACACAAGGCCTTCACTGCCACATACTTCATCTATAAATGTCTAGGACTTTTTATAAAAATATTTTCACCAACTGTAAACAAATATCATTTCAAGTCTTTACTTAGCAGATTCTTTTAAACGCTGACACTTAATCCTTTCAGTCAAAAGACATCAAGAGGCTAAAAGGATTTGCTTTTGCTTTGCACAGTTAAAGATGCATCATGTAGCTTTACTAGTGGAGAGTACACCACCTTCTTGTCTCCGTGGAGATTATATAGCTCACTGTAGGACATTGAATTTGTCTCTCGCGCTGTTTACATTTGTTTCTATTGCTTAAAAATGTTAATTGCATCTTAATGGACCAGGCAGCAAGCAGAGAGTATCTTAACTATGATGAAGTTTGAAATAAATAACGTTGAATGTTGATCTTAAAAGTGGCAAAGAAAAATGTCCACTACTACCTAAGCTTGTCTATGAGTTTTCTTCCATTTTACTTCATATTTTATACTTTTACTTTATATTTTGTTGTAGACAGAAAATGTATTCATGAGTTTCAGCTTTCTGTTTATATCTTAAGCACGTTTTCCCCTTTCAAAAATGTAATATTTCATTTTGATCTCTTATTTGCTATGGCAGCTGTACTAGATTCCTATCACTTTGAAATAAATGAAAAAATATATAGTATATGCTGTATATATTACTCACGCTGGCAGCCACTTAGTACCACCTCAATTCCAGCTTCTCCATAGTCCTTTTTGATCTGAAACACGCATAGAAACAAAAAAACAATCAAGAATAGTAGGTAGCTCAAGTCTGGCTCAATAAGAAGTAGGTGAAGTACATTTTTCAGGGTCTTGACTCCGACTGTGTCCAGGAAGTTGACAGGACTTAGATCCAGGACAATGGCTCTGGGCAAAGATGGGTCTCTGTCTGGTTCTATGTCGACCACTGCCACACTCTTCATCTCTGTTTCCTCCACATCTGCCTGCTGCAGAGAAAAATGAACACAGAATACATGCTTTATACGAAATAGGACTTGTAGAGACAGAGGACATTTAGTAGTTCTAAACTTATTTTGCCAGTGTCTGTCTGTTTTAAAAAGAAACATGTGCATGCAAAGGTCATGTCTGCAAACTCCGAAACCAATATAAAACAGATAAGAGACATGTCTGTTGAATTTTTGTTCAAAACTTGAGCCTATAAGCCCTTGCCTAAGAGCCAAACCCCACACTTATTCATTATTTTTCAAACAGTGGGTCTAGTCCCACTCCCTCCTGCGCCTCAAGTCAAATCTACAACATATTGTGCAATCAGAAAGCACATGAAACAAGGAGAACAGAGGAGCTCATTGGTCATCTTGTTTTAGAACTAAATCAAGCTTTTCTCAAGTCAAAAATTTGTGTTGTGCTTCGAAATATGTGATGTTTAGTCCTTTGTATTATGTTTACCTTGATTTTCCTGATAAGCAGCTGTGTTTGTTTTGAACTAACTAAGTCCCTGACTAGCTAATCCATCTGTCAATCAACGTTGTACACAAAAATGGAAAATGGTAATGTACAGTATCATGACTCACTCTCTTGCTTACCTGACCAGTCAGCCCCTCCTACATTCTGTTACCTTCTGGTTGAATGCAGCCTCGACCCATAATTTCCCCGTCCAATGTTAGGATGATCCAATCAAGCACGGCGATTCTGACATGTGACACTAAAAAGTCGGAAGTTGCTTGCAAGCCCCATTTCAAAACATTTACGATGGTGAGCATAGCTGATTCGGCTCGTGCTTCGGTTTTGAACAATGAACGTATCAATTCCTTAAAACCTGAGCAGCAAACCGTGTTGAGAGGCTTCAGACTGAAAAAATCCTCGCGCTACATGTTTACGAAAACATCGTGTCGCTGTTTTGGTGGAATTTCTGGGTTTTCTGTGATTGGTTGACTCAGCGTTCAGAAAGGCCTCTCACGAAATTGATCCTCTGCACTCCGCTCCCAGACCCTCACGGTTTGTAAAGTGTCTGTCAAAGCGTGTAGGGACTGGCTGGTCAGGCAATTAAACTGCAGCTACGTTATTTATGAATCAGTTGTGCTCAATTAAGGGCATTGAAATTTCAATGCAGTTCCATTTTAAGCTTTTAATAGCCTGGCCAGGAGATTAGAATGGAGGCCAGGCAAAGCTTTTAAGACCCTTTTATTCAAATTATATACTGTAGCATATTGCAAGGTTCTTGGCAATAGACCTCCTGCAACTGACATTACACTATCCCAACATGTATTCTCGGGCCGGCAGTGACGATTCCATTGAGTTCAAACTTTAGCAGAGTTTTACAAAATATGGATGATTTTTGCACACTGGGATTTACAAATGATAAAGAGAGAACAAAGTCAGGCCATTTCCGGACTGATAGACCACAATTTTGATGAAAAAAAAAGTAGATTTGTGCGGCTAAACCAACTACAGGTGAGTCAAGACTTACATTAAATAAGCTGTATTGATTTGTATTTTGTTCTGGTTACTAAATTAACTACCAGAGAAGCTAAATTTTAGGACTCTTTCCATTAGATTCAATATGGGTGCATTGCTACTGTCAATTACACTCATTGAAACTAAGTACATGGATATGAGAGGCGTTGAAAATGAATGAAGTTGATTTGACAAACATGAGATGAATTAAGGTACATACTGTATATAAAGTAGATTATAATAAATTCTGACCTGCACATTTCCATTGGCTTTGGCCTGCTTCTTGGCCTCTTTTTTGTCTTTCTTCAACTGTTTTTCCTCGATCCTCTTGCGTTTTGCCTCCAGTTTCTGTTTTCTCGCCAAGAGCTTAGTGATGTCAATCCCAGTCTGGAAGCAAATGAAAATCATCAGGTACATTTTTGTTAGCTAGAAATGACACAAAATAAAGTAAATCAATTCAAAAACTGCATTTTATCATTGCAATAGTAACAGCAATAACCGACTAAAATACTTTGAAGATGCAGACACAGTTGTAGTTTTACACACAATTCAAATTCAAACGCACAATTTTTTTTGCAACAATAAATGCAACAGACATCAATCAAAAATAAAATATTACTCAAACGCTTTTTTGTCTTTGATAGTTGGCAAAAAGTTAATACTTGACAACACCACACTTATAATTATCATCTGTCTGGGTTCTGATTGGTCGAAGTTCACCTTTATGTGGCGTTTTCCTTAAAAACAAAGATTTGGGAGGAGACTGTCACTGAGCACTGACAGGAGAACAATGTGTGCTAGAAAATCAGAGCCGTGAACGAGGAGAGAAACAGATAATTACTGACAGACTGACAGGAAGTGTGAGTACAATTGATTTGAATAGAATTGAGAGTGCAGAAAAAGTGGGTTACAGCAGGAAGCAAAAATGACTAGCTTTTAAACCGCCGTTGACAGGTTTTACCCCAGAAGCCCTTCCTTAAAAGCACACATTTAATCTAGCCTTGAGTTCCTGCTTTTCTATTCAGTCTATCTAAAACCTAAAAGTTAAAAAGTAAAAAAAAGAAAGAATAAATAAATATATTAAAAACAACAACCACAAATTACTAATATTAAAATTTTTTTTTTGACTGATAAAATCCCCTAGCACCAATGTATTCTAATATGCATGTATCAGACTCTGTGGACAACGGAAATTGACCTCTTGCTGGTGCCAGAGTCAGGACTAAAATAGACAGTCTCCGGTGCCAGAGTCAGATAAACATGACCTGCCTGCTGGGCGAGCAAACATGGACCTGCCTCCTGCTGGTGCCAAAGTCAGGACTAAACAGAACCTGACTCCTGCTGGTGCCAGAGTCTGGACTAAACATGGATCTGCCTCCTGCTGGTACCAGGTCAGGACTAAACATAGACCACACTAGAGCTGGTGCAGAGTCAGGACTAAACATGGACCGGCCTCTTGCTGGTGCCAGAGTCAGGAATAAACGAGTATTTCTGATAATCTGGTATCAATCTGATAGACAATATTTTACCTTGCGGCCCAGAGCTTCCTGGTACATCTCTGCATTGGCAAAGTACAGAGTGCAGAGGAGCGGAAAACCACCACGTCTGGCACTGTCTTTACCTGAAAATAACCACAGAATAACAATTACTTCTTAAACATGTTCAGCACATGTGAATGTATAGGCTAATACAGATGGTCCATGTCTATACAACTGCTAAGGCTTGTATGAACTAGTAGAAACCCAAATAATTAGTTTTCTGATTTGTCTTAGATGAAGTCCTGCTTGCTTTACCTCTTCGTAACTGTTTAGAGGCCTGTAGATGTCTGTTTCTGGAATCTGTCCCAACAGTGAATATGTTGGCCTGAATAAGAAGGAAAATATATATCAAACAACAATAAAACAGCTACAAGCTACAAACAGCTAAAACAGTTTACTAGTCAGGTGAAGTAGTGCTCTTACAGTTGAGTTCTGAAGATTACTGTGAGCAAAGCGAAAGCAATGGAAGCAGCCAACCCCAGATCTGGGTTCAACAGTACTGTCAGTATAAACGTGGCCACCCAGATCACCTATAAAAACACAGTGTTCTAAGTAAAATTAAGTTATTCAAATATGCAACTTTGTCAGGACAGGAAAACATTAACCTTCCTTCTGCTTTTAAAGACTAGATCAGGGTAAACAGGGGTTGTTTTACTGTGCTCTTTTGTACTTCTTCTAGATTTTTTCTTGTTTGTTTTTTTTACCATGTCAATGCGATTGCTCTTCCATAAAGCTGGGATGTCTGTAAACTGCCTCATGATCCCCTGCAGATTTACATAGATGATGGCAGCTAGCACTGACTGTACAAAGCATAAAACACAATTTAACACTAAATGCATTTGAAACATTATGATACTTGACCATAGATACTGTATATTTAAGGACACTCAATTGTACCTTTGGCAGTTCCTCAAAGAGCTGTCCGATCCACAGAGTGATGATGAGAATGACCACAGCAGAAATAGCTCCTGCCACCTGAAACAAAGCGACTTATTCAATTTAAGTACTGTGTCAAATAATACGAACAAGTACACAAAGGGGAGAATTTAATAAAACCAACTTTGCTTGTAGTATTTTGAGTTTATATAGAGTGATTAATATTAGGTGTGCTCAATACTCAAACATTACAATATGTTATAAATGTTCATGCTCTTTTTTAAGTATTAAAGAACTGGATGAATATCACGAGTATCAAGTTTTACAATCCAAGTTTGTGATGCTGTGTCCTCCCTTATCATGTGGAGTACCCCAGGGGTTAGTGCTTGTGCCTCTACTTTTTCTTTTTTTCACCTGTTCCTTTTGGATCAGCTATCCAAAACATAAAGTGTAATTGCATTCTCATGTAGACGACTGTCAGGTGTATTGTTTTGCTTTAAATGTCTTCTTGGTTTGGTAGCTTACTTACAGTTGTACTTTGATCTACTTGTGCCTTTCTTGCATCTTAACCAGGAGAAAAAAGTACATTATTTTGTTCTCATTGGCTTTTAACTTTTGAGGATTTATTGTATACTCTTTTATCACTTTTGTCATGAGCCCTTTTCATTTTAAATATTTATGGTTATTGTTGTATAATGATAAAAACTAAAGTTTGCAGACCTGAGATCGTCCTCCAGTGCTGACCTGCACCATAGACCTGGACATAGAGCAGCTGATGGCAAAGCACTGGAAGAACCCTCCAACAGCATTACTCAGACCCAACGCAATCAGCTCCTACAAATACACACAGACACAGTCAACAGACACTACCTAACTTATAATTAAGACACTCACATTCTTTAACAGGTAGATGTTACTGACCTGGTTGCTGTCCACCTTGTATCCATACTTTAGAGCAAAGATTCGTCCCAAGGATATGGCCAGTCCATATCCTACCACAGAAATAGCAAAGGCGTCTCCGATCACTTGTGACAAGAGCGAGATGTCGGGTACCGCTGGGGGCTGCAGGCTGTATAGAAGAAAAATTTTAAACACAAGCATGACATTATTAAACAGGAAAGCATCTACTCCTAAAACATACATCGATATTTGCTGTACAAATATAAGCTGTGTATCTGAGGCCACAAATTTTCTCACCCAGAAGGGATCTGTCCCACCACATCAACACCATATCTGGCATTCAAGTCCACCTGCCACGAGATTACTGTGGCTATGATAATCTATGGAAGCATAATAAAAATGATTAAGAATATTTTGGATAAAAGTAGTTTGCGTGTTGTATAAATGTGTATTCTTACGGCTATGAGCTCCACTGGTATAGGCACAGGCAGCCATTTTGCCAAATAAGTGTTGAGTTCTTTGGCTAAAATCAGGCACACAATGGCAACAGCACTGACCACCAGAGTCCCAATGTTGGTTTCAGGCAGAAGCGAGCAGATTTCTAATATAGTCTATGGAAGTAGATGAAAGAAGATATTGTAGAAATTGAAAGAATATTAGGGAAGAAAGAAATACTTTTGTGAAGAATTAAAATGAATCTAAAAGACTAAAAATGCTTTTGGCAACATTTGGGAAGATGTTGAAAATGTAGCTATAACAATGGAGATAATTATATATGATCAGGGCTCTCAACTCTCACGCAATGACCGTGTGACACACGCAATTCACCTCCTTCACACGCTCTCACGCCACACCTGGCATTTCTCACGCTGAAAAATCAGACACAATTTTTTTTTAAACCAAAATTAAATAGTCTCAAATGTATAGAGCCTAGAACGGCCGCGCAGTGCCTCTGAATTTCAGATGCGCTGTCTAAAGATCGCTCTCTCTCTCTCTCTCTCTCTCTCTCCCTCCCTCCCTCGGGAAGCTGCGCGCGACTGTCAGGGCAGCGTCACATCAGAGCTATTTAACAGACAGATCGTTTCTTTGAGACGCATTTCAAACTCCCAGTGATATTCTGTGAAACTGGAGCTTCATAGTGATCCATAGTTTGTGCAAATCAGCCTTATATTTACGGAGAAAAGGCTCAAAATGTACAGTGAAAGATAACGTGTTTAAATAACAGCGGGGAAAATGACGCAAAACGGCGCACCGCGGAAATGTTTGAAGAGGTCTTTACAACTTTTACTTTTGCCTGAATGTGACATAAAACAGACACTAACCTTATAAAAGCAGCAGCTCCTGTGTTTTCCCTGCTCTGATCACTCAGGACAGTCCTGTCAGGCCGAGTCAGTCTGCCTGACGCTCCTAAAGCACAGTTTTACAGGGGCGGAGCTAAGGGCATTTGGGGCTTGGGCCCCCTAAATCTGGCCTCAATGGGGGGACCCTATTTGTATTTTTGTTTATTTAACTGCCTCATGTCTTTTTAATTGTATAAAAATGACATCACACAATAGGATCATCACATCTAAAACTCACCAAAATACAGGAAATTGCATTGATTTTATAAAAATTCTCCAGGTAGGAGAATTCCCCCAGACCACCCTGAATTACATCTGAACCTTGTTAGATTTAAATTTGTATTTACAGGCTTATGGGTCTGAGGGTCTAGAGTGGTTATCTATCAGAGGCGTGATTTGAAATCTCGCCTAGGGTGATAAACAGCTAGAGCCCACACGGTTACATTTTTATTTGTCAGAGGGCTGGTCCATTAAAATTTTTCCCGGGCTGAAAATGAGTCCCACTAATTCCCTGGACACTGCAGATCATTTCATTCACTGTCCCAGGACACAGGACACCTATAGAGATACTAACCCTAGTCAAAAAATCCTTTTGGATTCCTAAAGGATAATCTTATTGGATTTTGGAACCGAATAAGATTTTAGTCCAATAAGATTTTGGTCTTATAGGATTTTATCCTATAGGATTGGTTCCAAAATCCAATAGAAAGTGTCCTATAGGATTTCAGTCCTGTTGGATTTTATCCTTTAGGATTGGTTCCAAAATCCAATAGAAAGTATCCTAAAGGAATCCTATTGGATTTTATCCTACAAGATTGGTTCCAAAATCCAATAAGAATTATCCTTTAGGATATTTTAACATAAAAACATAAATCATAATCAGGGCTCTCAACTCTCACGCAATGACCGTGTGACACACGCAATTCACCTCCTTCACACGCTCTCACGCCACACCTGGCATTTCTCACGCTGAAAAATCAGACACAATTTTTTTTAAACCAAAATTAAACAAGTCCACGAAGTGTCTGCACAAAAGGTTTAGGCAGAACTGTTGTTGGAGGAGCCTATGTGCATTGTCCACTGTGAAGTAGCAGCAGCTCACAGACAGAGGCAGCTCTAAAGCCAGCAGAGGTAGAGCTGGAGGCTGCAGTCTCAAGACCTGGAGTTTGAACATCTGCAAAACCAGGAGCTGCAGTCTGAAGGCCCCTCACTGACATGTCTCCCACTGAGCAGGACAGAACAAAGAGTATTAATAGGACTCCACTTTGAACCACTGACACAGGATTTGGACATGTGAATGCCTAAAAGTAGAAATTTCAAGGTAAAATTTTCTAACACACAGCTGACTTTGTGCCAGTGTAAATCTGCTAGAAAATAGGATCTGTTAGTTAAAAACACTTCAGATTGCAGGAAACTACATATATTTTGACCAAAACCTCCTGGGGAACTCCCAGACTCGACCACACAGGGCCACGTGAACAGAAGGCCTAATTGCCATTTATCTTTTATTCACTTGGTTGTTTGACCACCTGTTTTAATTTTTTATTTTTATAAAATAAGCTCAGAGTAATTGAAAGTGTTATCCAATACGACAATTTTAGACTCACTTTTTTCAGCCACTTGAAGCCTGTAAAATGTCTCAAAATGCACCAAAATGGGTCTGTTTTTTCAAAAATCTCTGGGGGAGGACCCCCAGACCCCCCACTCATTCTTTTCACCCTGTACAACATGGTTTCCACACTGCTGAAATACGTCTGATGCCCATCAACCACTGAAAAACAGACTTTCAATTAGGTCACTGCTTTACAAATTCTCAATGTAGATTTCAGCGCCTCCCTCCCCCCAGAACCTACGAATGATTTGCACCCTCACAAAAAATCTCACTCCAAGCCAACATCAAAAGTTGAGAGCCCTGTATATGATAAGAATAGTTAGTTGCCTGGCATACATTTCATTCCCACTTAACCTTGAGCTTTATAGGTTACAAAATAGTGTTCATTTTGAGTAAATGGCCAGCACGCTAGTTTAGCTTTTAGCAGCTGATTCTTTTGCTTGAGATGTACGTTCTCTACTTACATAAATGAGAGCCAGGGGCCCGCTGAACCTTGTGGGGTTGATCCCAAAAGTGTACTTGAGCTGGGAGACAATCACATGTATGGCTGCTCCGGTGGTGTAGCCACGAACCAGTGGCTCTGACAGATATGTGACCACAAAGCCAAACTGCACCAGGCCTAACAACACCTAAGGGAGACAAGAAGATCAGATCACATTCATCTTCCAAACTAAGTCTATTCCTACAGCACTGTTTGTGGGGGTTTATTAAGGGGTTTAGCTTCTTGTGGCAACAAGAATAGAATATATTGTTGGAAACTGTGCTCATTTTCTTATGGGCACAGGATCTTTGAAAGACCTGTTTGATGACATTTGCAAACTGAGGATTTCTGAAGTATGAATAAGGTCTCTCTGCTGCCCCCATTGGAAATTCACATATGCAACTTGCATGTAGTCTGTGGATTGACTATTGAAAACACTTCTCCTGAGAAACAGTCGGCCTTTTATTTGTAACACCAACACAAGAAAGCTAAGAAAAAGAGTTTCGACACCAGAGAACTGTAAAGAGCATTAAGGCTAGCTTTGAGAGTGGTTCAACAAATAAAAAGTGATACAAATTGACAGAGAAAAACAAAGACATTCTAAATAATTTGTTTACCTGAAATATCCCAGACATAAAGGTAACAGCTGCAGCCACCTTGACCCTCTCAGCGTCTCGAAGTGACGCGTTTATGCCTGTTACATTATTAAAAAAGTCTGAATCTGGGGCCAAGCGCTCTGTCACTCCTCCGATCATTACACTCATCACAGCATATGTGCCTGCAGAACAGGAAAATACATTAAGGACAACTCATGTGTATAAAATATCACTTTATGCTTTTATATGTATTTTGCTTCTATAATAATAATAGTCTCCTACTAATTGCCCTTGTGGTTTTAAGCTAAAACTTCATCTAAGGACTAAGTCTAATGTTTTAATGTTTTATTCCCACTTAATGCAACATTACTCTCAATGATTATTTACATAGAAAACAATATATTCAGTGCATTTCATCATATAAACAACAAATTACTATTAAAGTCAATTTTGATCTTGAATTATTACAACATTATCACGAGTCGCTGAGTCGCTGAAAAGGCTATTTAGGGTTCCAGCTGAAATTTGAAACCCTGCAGTAGAAGAATGTTTGTAATGATGTTTCCGAAATGCTGTCTAGGGAGTTTTCCCAAAACAAGCTTGAGATGTTCGGAATATTCTATTGAATTGAATGAAAAACACAGAAGCATTTCCCGATCACTTCAGAATGTTTACAACTTTTACATTTTGATCCTTATAAATCTTTTTGCTTAAGTTAAAAAAAAAACAACTACCAGTGAAATAGTACTTACCACAGAGATGTGTTTGGATGTGCCGAAGAAGAAGTAGATTAGAACTGGGTAAAAGGATGAGTACAGACCGTAGACGGCAGGTACAGACGCCAGGAGAGCGTACGCCATTCCTACAACCAGAGGAGAGATACAACTGTTCAATCTACTGCTGTTGTATCACTGAGCAAGACACTGGCTCTGACTTACAGTGGTCAGACTACACAGTAATTGAACGGATCTGTTGAAGTTGATCTTACCTTGTGGGAGCTGCATGATTCCCACACTGATGCCGCTGATCAGGTCTCCCAGAGCGTTCTCTCTGAAAGGGTACCGCGGCAGCCATGACACCACCGGCAAACTGGTCTTAAAACACTTCTTCAATCTCGGACCGTTGCAGCTGTGTGGACATTGTGAAAATGGAATTATAAATGTAGATTAAATCCAGGCAATAGAAGGGTTAGGGATAGCAAGACAAGACAAAGTGCAACAGAATGCTAGCGTGTTTGGCCCTTACATCACAACACTGAACCGGCAAGAATGGCCAAACGCAGCTCTATATAGTCCAGACCTCCGTTTTTATTTTTTTTTTAGGAAAATTTCTACTATGTCAGGCTGCAGCAATTTACTATTATATTTGAGTGGAAAATTGTTTACAGGTATTTTCTATTTTCATAATCACAAAAACAGGGCAAATGAAAATCATTTTGTGACAGTAATATCAAAATAGTCTATACTTTTTTTTTTGTAACTATTTTTGCTCTGTAATATAATGAGGCAGTATTGTTTCTGCATTTGTCTTTGAGCTGAAGCTTGACTGAAACAAGGCCAACAAGTTATTCATGAGTTGTGACATAAACATTGAGAGAATAAATCATAAAGTTGGCCGTGGTCTAATAAAAAAAAAAGTTTAATAAGTTTACATGAAATTATACAATTTTCTTCACAAATTTCAAGGGAGTCTCACATATTATGGACTAATAATGGCATTGGGTAAAAGTTTTGAAAGTATTGTTGAGAAGTCAAATAGACCTCAGTATTTTAAAAAAATCTCCACGTGGTCCTTGCAAGTAGAGAATTATGCTGTTTTACGACTCTTATAGATCCCTTGCATGTTAGTAAACATTGCGTCAAATTCAGGTGGGCGGAGCTTAGCCGGAGGCAAAAGACGGCGTTGCCTCCATTTAAACCAGTGTAAACTAGCACATTTTACAAATGATTTTTAAACACAAAAGCAGAAAAAATGTTCAATTCTGTTCGAAACTGTCAGGATATATATCGTAACTTATTCTGTGGGACCTGACACAGACTTTGGTGAATTACTTCTGATGGATGGAAGCATTTTGACTGAGCTCGTTTTGGATCAGAATCTACTCTTTCACGTGACTGAAGAGGTATTTTTACATTTGTTTTATGTTCGCTTCACGTTGCTAAACCTAGTAGTGGCTAAAATGCTTGTCTTTTAACAGTTCATTCGTGTCTTGAAGCTAATGCTAAATATGCTAATATGTACACCTCCCATTAATGCTTCAGAGACAACATTTAATAGTAATTATTTTACGATTAACTTAGTTCAACAAAATTGGTTGCATTTAGCTTTGAAAATCTGTTAGCTCTCGTCAAAGGTTTTGCTAACGTACTTGTGTGTAAAAACTTTATGATTGACAACAGTACAGTTTTAGCTAAAATTCTAAATAAAACAGTCAGTTTGAACATCAAACTGCACGTGCACGGCTGGGTAAGATCAGGCTAACTTTAGACACAAAAGTCCTAGTCACAGTTCACAACGAAACGACATTTTAAGCACGATAAAACTACAAACTTTTAGTGCGTCGGCTGTGAGTTTCGTCTTTTTTGCCTCCAGCTAGAGCTGTGACGTCACCGTGACGTTGCATAAAACGGTTTATAAAGCAAACCAAATTTGAATGCCTACATAGTTGTCTATATTTACGTATACAAATACTTTCATATTAAATAAATAATAAGCAAAAAGAATGATCAGCTCTAAATATACAGTTCAGCATTCACAACCAGCTTCTTCTGTCACCCTTTTACCATGCCACAAAACACAACGCAACAATGAAAACCCTGTTATAGTTTAGTTTGTGACTTCAATCTGCTTCCACTGAGTGTTCATGGGGTGTTTGTTAAATGCACTAAAATTGTTAATCAGTAATTGACACTTCCTCAACACAGTGTTCTAGCCACACAGAAGCTTAGTGGGCATAACAAAGAGGCACACGACAAGGATGCCCGCTCTCTATCTCTCTCTTTGCACTATTTATAGAACGTCTGGCACAAGCAATACAACAAAATGACAATATAAGAGAGTAAAAGCTACAAGCACAAAACACAAAATAGGTTTATATAGCCTATAGGCAAATGATATTCTTCTATACAAAAACACAATAATTATTACAAGAAACTTACAAAATGATAAATATATTTTCATCTATATCTTATTATACTATCAACTGGAACAAATCAATTACTGACTGACAATACATGAGACTCTGCAGCTCAGCACTCTTCCAGAATACAAATATCTAAGTATTAATATTTTCCCAAGGTTGTCAGAGTTAAATTTACTTATGGACTTAATCAATCCACTGCTCAAAACAATAGAAGATAACTTGGAATGCTGGACCAATTCAGGCATTTCTTTGTAAATGTATGCACATAATAATTGTAAAGTAAATAAAATAAATGTGTGACATGCTGAATTGGTGCAGGAAGGAATCTTGCTTAAAAAATGATTCATATCTGATTACCTCAGCTTTTCCTTAGAATAAGTTATAAACCTTTTCTAAGGAAGCATTCATGAATGTTTATAGTGACACCATTCACCACTGGTAGCACTAAAATGGGTTGAAAAAACTATAAGCTAACTGTAGGTTTGCTTACCTGACAGATTTCTTCACCCTCTCAGTGACAGTGGTAGTGTTGTGGATCGGTTTGTAGACACTGTCCACTGTTCTTCATGTAGAACGTCTCTGTGAACATCGTAATCCACTTTCCTCCGCTCTGCCATTTTTCAACTGACGAGGAACACATAAGCTTTAGGGCAAAATCAGCTGAACCAAATGGTGCCCACAGGGTTAAATAAATAGTAGAAATCAATGATTTAAAACAAATACTGACGAAATGACTAAGCAGGATCACATTTTATCTGTCTACAATGGACAATAAAACACCCCATGCTTACGTTAAGTAAACAAAGCTATATACCGCAATTCTTGCGCAATGACCGCTATTTGACCTGAAGAAATTCATCTCACACTTCCACGGAATTAAATAAAACACGCCCTCGTTAGCTTTCTTCATAAAAATAAATTAATAAAGCATCATAAATTGAAACATTAAAAACAACACATAGTAAACTATCAAGAATAAATAATGACCCAATTCATCATGACACAACTACAAATAAATGTAAAAAGTTTATTAAGGTTTAACAACTAATAAAGTCTTAATAAACTTCATCATTCATTAATTTAACATTACTTTATGAATAAATAATTATGTATGCTTTGTGTACCATTTAAAGGTGGGGTAGCTAATGTTTTTAGTTGTAAATTATTATTCCACTAAAAAGTATATGTAAATACAGCACATTGTGAAAAAAATAACCTCTGAGTAATGTCTGAACTGAATAATAAACAATTGCAGTGCTCTGATTGGCTGAGCTGGGGTGGTCTTCCCCAGTTTCACTTTGTTGTATGTGAAAATAAGTTTGAAAGCTATAAATGCAACCAAAATGAATACATGTTGATATTAATCATATGTTGAGGGATTTATGAGAGGAAGTTATCAGATTTAAACCTAAATTGTGTTTGCGGTGTAAAAATAAGCTACCCCATCTCAAAATATTCATAAAAGTCATAAATATAACTTACCTTTTAGAACTGACAACTTATCAGGAAAAAAAATGAAATTAACAAATGTATTTCCAAGATCAAGAAGTTATTCCATAAATAATGCAGTTGTGGATTTGGTAGGAACAATTTGTCTTTTCTCTGTGCCCTGTTGCTTCATTGAGGAACAAAAGTAAATGTAAAAAAAAAAAAAAGACAGATCCAAATGTTGCACCTGTTTGCAAACCCTCCACTCAGTGCTTTGTGAACCTAAGCCTCTCTCCCTCTTGTCTGAGTCTTGTCTCGTGTCTTGATATGAATTGGACGTTGCTTTCAAGTCGACCGGGGTCAAAGGTCCTACCTAGGCTTCCAACAATAACACGCATGGCAAAAATCATACTAACATTTATAATGTTGTTGACAATCATGTGCCTGCTAAATATGCAATATAATTCTTTCTCCAAAATGAAAACATCTACATCTTAAACAACTCTACAGAGATCGTAAAGCTATTTAAGGTAAAGCGTAAGTGTCTGTCAATTATTACCTGGACGAATGGCTAATTGAGTTTCTTGGAAAGTAGTTTTGCATTTAAAATGTAAAGAAACTTTGGATTGAGACGTACAATGATAGGTAAATGGTGAAAAAAAATGTATAGACAAGTAGTTGGTAATTGAGCTCAGTGCCATAAAAAAAAACTGTAATGAGAATTGGACGGCCCTACAACAAAATAATAAGCCAAGTTTTCCCTTGGTCTATAGGTAAATGAAAAAATACGCCAATATATTGAAAGATTATCTTTTTCCTCTCAAAGCAGTTAACCTGACAGAGCCCACAGAGCCTATATAATGTTAGGGAAACACTCAGGGCGGCTTACGGCATTAGGCTACATAGGCTGCAGCTAGGGCCTCCGCAGCAGGGGCCTCAGTGAGCAGCACTTCAAAATGTATCTACTGTAGATAATCTACATTGAAATATGTTCTGAAAAGCAAAGCAAAATTGCTATTAGAAAGTTTTATGTATATTTTTATGATTGAACACATTACAATTCTATTGGCATAAGTTAAATAAAAAAGTTTGTGGTCTTTTGCAAATACTCAGAGGGAGGGGCCGTACTGCTGCGCTGTGAGAGAGAGAGCGAGAGAGGGAGAGAGAGAGAGAGAGAGAGAGAGAGAGCGAGAGAAAGAGACTCTGGAAAGATCATTCACAGCATACAGCGAGAAATCCAAGACTCTGGACGCAACAGACACAAAAAACACGTTCTACACGCCACAAGCTATCAGCCAGTCTTTGTTTCGGGTCAATCCGTTATGTATTCTCGGAGATACGATCAGTAAAAGCTGATGAAAAAACATTTTAACAGATCTTGTTTAATAGCGCAAATCACCGCGACCAAGCGCGACGCATTGCTGCCGCATTTCTGTCGAATTATTCCAAAGAGAAATGTCCAAAAACAAGCTTCTGTAGACTATTTTAGCGTGAGCCACTCTGCTTCATGTGTGCGTGAGAGCGCTCTTTGCCGCGAAGCAGCAGAAGAGAGGAGGAATTAAAGAGCCATACACAAAAAATGTGGCGTATGTTTTAACACTGTTTCACATGTAAACATATCTGGAACTGTGTTTTGTTGTTTTCACACTTGTTTCAGACACAGTTAGTTCATATTTAGGCCATGTTCTTCTCTAAAATTGAAAACACACTGATTTCTAAGGTACAAAGTGCTCACTGTGTTTTAAAATGCACACATCTTTACAAAAATCATTTTAACATTGTTAGCCATAGATTTGCTTGACATTGAGACCGCAGAAATAGTTTAAGCTTAATTCTAACCTGGAAATTTTCTGTAAGGTAAAACTTACTAAATTAGCTACTGCTAATCATGTTGAAATAATAATATTACAAATAATAGTGGCCAGGAACTGAGTAAAAGCAACAAAATCTCTCTAAAATCCACCAAAATGCAGGAAATAACTTTTATTTAAGCAAAATCTCCTGGGGGGAACCCCCCCCCCCCAACAAGATTGGTCATATTTCTATAAAGTTATATACTGTCACCACATTATTTAATGAATCACTTTATTTCAGCTTTTAGCCAGTTGTCAGTCTGCGCCTTGGGGCGCCATCTGAATTCTTGATGAGGGCTATTGCGAGCACTGGAGGGGCCTCAAAATATAGTAGCCTAGGGCCTCCAAAAACATTAAGCCGGCCCTGGAAACACTGCATAAGAATAAGAGTGATTAGAACCATTAACCTTTTAAATACAACACATTTGCATTTAAATATTCATTTTAGCTTCTGTCCATCTGGATTAAACAACTGACTCATGCTGACGTTTCTGAGTCAGAGAGGAGAATCCAAACACTCCTCTGAATGAAATGATTATGGGCCCAATTAAAGGGCACATGTCAGTATTATTTATTGTCGTTTCTATCTTATCGTAAACGCTTGGCATGAATGACTTTATTGGAGATATGTTGACAAACCATTGGTCTGAAGCTAGTGCCATGACTCAGTTATTTTCAGAATTAATAATAAGTGGCTTTTTTTTTATACCAAAGATCCTAAAATTGTGTTCTTAAAGGTAGATAATACTTTTCATTGCCTCAAACTACTACTACTACTACTGCTGGAAATATTAAAGTAGAGTCAACAAAATGCATGCGTATAAATAACTTATTGTCACGTTTCAACCTTTAAAGAATGGATGAAGTATCATGGATTTAACTGAATTCTATCATTGAAGATAATAATACGCTATGATATCTCACAAACAAATTCCGACTGTGTTTTTGTGCTAAAAAGTCAAAACTAAATTTTATATGTGTCAAAAGAACCATGTCGATCACAGAATGACATTTATTATATTTACTATTGAATATTATTAACAAACAATTCAAGTATTCACTGATGCTATCATAATAAAAGAGTGTAAAATATAGTAGCACAGTCATCTATCAAAAACAGTATTTTAACCCACGCAGGGGCAACAGGGGTTAAAATCTGGGGCACATCTTCCATTTCAGAAACATTTCCTTCAGGTAGATTCAGCTCTGAGGACAGTCTGTATTGGATTCCTGAAAAAGATTTTAAATGATGTGACTAATCTATATATTCATTAGTTTCTTTATCAAGCTTTGCCCTCTTTTAAAGCTTAAAATTCATGTTGTTTTAGGTATATTTGTTTGTTTTGCACTTATAACTCCTGTAATAGTTTATAATCAGCAGTTATAAGAAGCGTGATAAATGATTTGTTGGGGTAATTGTTTAATCCCGGGTTTAATGTGAATGCAACAAAACACTACTGCACGTGTTTGTATGGTTAATGATTACAACTCCATTAAGTTAATTATCATAATAAGAGAATCATAAGCTGTATAAAACAGTTTTACATGCCTGTGCGTAAATGTGTGTAAGAACTTACTTCCACATTAGTATTTGGCAGTGACTGTGCACAGTGTTGTACGGCAAAGTGGACTGAAGGGAACAGACAGGAGCTGGACACAGATCTCCTCAGGGTAGACAGGACTGACTCTGGATGAAGACAAAATGTATTACTTTTAAATCAGCTATGTCTACCTCTGAGACTAGATACTTGTACTTGTCAGAAGACCCATGTGATTACTGTGACAAAGTCTTTGCCAGTTATCTGGAGTTATCTTCTTTTTGTACAGTAACCAGAGTATGAAAAAGCAAGAATGCCCCCTCATCTTGGTGCAAAGCGTTAGCAGAATATTTACAGCATGTATAGAATAAGCTGATTATTTGGTCAGATAACTTTTTTAACCTGAAAGTAGAGTATAATTACAGTACTTTCTCAAATCAAATAAAACATTAATTTCTCAGCCAAAAGCTGCACTATGACTGGCTGAGTTTCGATGGTCCACTTCAGTTTCACTTTGAGGTCTGTAAAAAGATGTTCTGAAGCAGTAATTGCATGTACTGAAGGATTTGTGAGAGCTACGGAGTTATTGGACAGTAAATAGTATACCTATTTCAGTCAAAATCAGCTTTACATAGTCTTAAAATTAGAAGCAGAACAGAAATATTGAATTTAAACTAATTACACAGTCTACATGTTTTCACAATTATTTACCACGATGTATATAGAATAACTTTTCACAACTTTAAGTTAAACATTGTTTGTGTTGTATGCTAATGGCAACTGGATAATAGTGGACAACTCAAATTGATATTTAATATAAGTACTGGAAAAGAACTGATTTTAAGTTATTTTGTATAAAAAAATTACAAAAAGAGTGTAGTAGTGTAGTGTAGAGTGTTGTAGTGCAGGGGTCCCCCAAAACCGTGCCCCAGAGGTTCTTTAAATATGTATTTTCAAGCAACAAGAGAGCTAAAATTTACAAAATATTCAATTGTATGCATTTTACATTATTTTTGTTGGCATTACCCAACCCTGACCGATCCCTGGAAAGAAAAATTGTGACTGTGTCCTTACAAGAAAAGTCCTTACAAGTGATTTGCTTTTAAAATCAGTTGTGTACATGTACAGATATATCACCAAGTATCTGTTTGAGTGAAAATGCTTGCTGTGTCCTGTTTTTTCCAGCGTTTTTATATGAAAAAATGTACATTTTTTGCACATTAGGAGAGAAAAGTCTCCAGCTATTGTAGTCCTGGCCAAGCCTAGCAAAAAGAACTGGAGATGGGTTACAGGGTGCTACACTATGGGCTCACTGACCTATAAATGTGGTGTAGTTGATTTTTACACTGCAAACACACGATTTAGGTTTTGAATCTGACAACTTCCTCTCCTAAATCCTTTGATATATATTTAATATCAACATGCATTAATTTCTGGTTGCAATTATGGCTTAAAAAACACTTCTTACAAATAGTAAATGGAAACTGGAGAGGACCACCCAAGCACAGCCAATCACAGATCTGCATTTGGCTTCGAATTAGAACTGAACTTTTTTATTATTCAGTTCAGACAGTACTCAGTCATCTTATTTTTGTTTCTCGCAACTTTAACCTTAAGAATGCCAACACGGTTAAGTTAGAGCTTCTAAGCTAACTGTGGTAAACATAAAACAGAAAATTACATTTAATAGTTTTGTTGGAAATGGAAAATGCATGTTGTAGTTTTCATTTAAAAGTAAAGTGATAAATGTATTTAATAGTATGGACAAAGCAGCTTAGCAGTTTTATCTTGTTACATACATAGAAAAATATAGTTTTTGTCAATGTATTTTTCTGTATCTGCAGCTCTATTACTCATGCCAGGCAATCACCACATTTTGAAATATGACTTTGCTTGCTGTGCTTTTATCGATGTAATTGTGTTTTGTGTGAGACCTTTTAAAACATGACACTAACCTGAACATGCTGCAATCACCAGAGTCCCTCCACAGACTCCACCTCCTCCATCACCTTCAAAACACAAGCGTTTTACAGTTAAAACAAAAACACAGGTGACTAACAGCCCAAACAGACAGGTCCATTATCTAACCCTCAGAACTCTGAACCAAGCCCACCAATCGAGCCAAGCTGGGGATCGGACAAGCCAATCAGAGGCGGCGTTTAATGACCACTCCAGTCCGAGCTCTCAGACACAATTACAGTCTGATAAAAATAGATTGTACAACAGTGAAGACCTGCTTCGCTGCACCGCACACAGGAGGAGATGACTGTTCATGTTAGGGAAAAATTGTTGTAGTCTTTAGTAGGAAAAGTGTTTGAAAGAAAGTGGCAGCAAAGTTTAAGATGAAAAGAAAGTCTATGAGTGCTTAAAGTAAGTACTAAAGTTAGATGGTATTAGAATTAGTATTCTGTCCAGCGGTTAGAGCAACTGCAGTGCATTTTTCACAGTAACGATGAAAGCAACAACTTCAGCATCGACTGTTACAACTTATTAAACGCATTTGCAATTACTAGATAAAGACATTACTTGGTTGTGCTGCCAAAGGCTATTTCTTTCTTTTGCATTGGTGGCAATACTGGCAAACCTATCTAAATCAGATTAGGACTGGAATTAGCAAAAGGTAATTAGCTAACATTAAGGCAAAGAGAAAAATAGGTTAGAATAAAGAACGCTGGAATCAGGCGTTCTTTACGGGGGGGTGGCGCTAACAGAACAAGAGGGAGAAAAACTACAAAATGCTTCTACGCAAAAACTACAAAATCATCCAAGTCAAAGTTGGGATTGATTTTAAACCTGTCCAAGGCTGTAACCAAAGGTCCAAACAAATCTAAATTAGATTTTCATTTATATGAAAAATGACCATTTGATGTCACATTTTCACCTTCTCTGAATGTGCTTTTTTTTTAATTAAGTCTGTACAAATAATAAAACAGATTTGGCATTTTTGGCCAGAACAGAAGTGGATTAACCGATTTAAGCAAAACAATTTGAAAAAGATATATTTTACTCAAATTTTACAGTCGCAAAAAAAGTGGATTAAAACGGCGCTAATAGAAGATTAGGAACTTTTTAGATCGAGACACAAGGGTTAGAAATTGGCGTGTCCTTTTACTCAACTAATCAATCAGTGGAACATGCCATATTTGATAATTAAACTTGAACTAATATAATTGAAGACTTGTTTGAACATTTACAGTTATTATTGTCTGAATATAGCAACTGAAATATGCCACAAACGTATCAAAATATCAATTTGTGTCAGTTTCATCCGCTCTACTAAGCATGCTTTTGTTTTTTTCCTAAATGTTCTTAAAAATGCATGACATTTTGCTTTTACCTGCGGCTGATGACAAACACAGGTGCAACATAGTCAAGTAGAGCCAATGTTTATTTCACTACAAACAACATAGGAATAGTGACTCACACATGACTCAGATGCAGCCTCTAAAGCTCTACTTGTATTCAGTCATACAGTACTTACAGACAGAACAAAAGCTGCTCTGGCTGTACTTTACATCACCTGCCTCACTTTCTATGGGATGAACAAAGCTACACGTAAAAGTCTATTATATTCAAAGGAGACATACAAAAAAACTATAATATGTAAGTCATCAATCACAGTTTGTTCATTGTAAACGCATCATTGACCTAAAAGGATCTAGTAAAAGAAACAAGACCAGTAACTACCAGTGTAATGCTGTAGAACTAATCCCAGCTTCTTCTACAATAAGTTAATTAATCGCACACAACTTCAATCAATTTTTGGATTAATCATCAATGAATTTAGTGATTGAACAACAGATTTATTAACTATGCACAAACTCCAAAGCCTGTCATGTGCTCAGAGCAGAGGTTGTATAAGTCTGACAAAGCAAGAATATCTCAAAAGTGGTGCAAGAAATGTGAAAAATGTTTTCAACGAGAAGCTTCGAAGTTTTAAATGAACTAAAAAATCAAATCTTTTGTCACTTAGATAAATAATTAACAGAATAGAGGATTCTACAAATCATAGTTGTAGTCCCACACTTCATAATGACTTTTCACTGTAACAAATACTAACAGTATTTAAAAGTAGCTATGTGACATTTATGAACACTTTGAGGTGGACAATATATTTAATTATACAAACAAATGAATATCAAGTGTGTTGTTTATAGTAATTACAGCTGGAAGAACATATTGTTTGCAATGTATTGTCATGCTGTTCATTGTATACAATAATTATTAATAATTCAGACATCATTAATAAAATGCAGACTTATTTGGACTTTTAGGCTGTTGTTGACGTAATGTGTACAGTCAAAACTGTTGTAGTCAGTATTGTCAATCCGCACCAAAGCAGATTGAAAGAAAATGGAAGAAACCCAGCCATTAATTTAATTTAAACAGATTTGAATAAGCTTAACTTTTAAATTCCTTTGAATTATTTTGGGCAAGGAATGCAATTCCTAATAGTCTTCAGCCATAAACGTATTGGTTTACAAGTTAAAAAATAAGACATCATCACAGCCTTAGTAAACAATATTATAGAAAATAGGCTTTGATGAAAAAAAAAAAGTTGCTTAAACCAGGGGTGTTCAAATTTTTTCACATGGGCCGCGTTTTGAAACATATGTGGAGCAGCGGGCCGTAAATATACATGGCTATGAAGTGAATCATTCAAACTTAATAATACATCAAAATGTTTGTAATTTTAACTACGATAGAAGAATTTCTCCAGTTTCATAACAAAAACCACACTTTTTGTAATTCGGGTCAATCAAGCAGGATGTCTGAGGGCCAAAAAAAATCATCCAAGGGCCGCATTTGGCCCCTGGGTCACACTTTGGATATGGCTGCTATAAACTTTCAAACAATGGCATTACATTTATATTTAGTCATTTCTGTAATATTTTACCTTTTTGATTAAAATAATCAAACCTTAATGTTTCAACACATTTCTGTTGCCATATATTGTGTAAAGTTCATTAAACCTTTCTATTCCATATTATACATTTGCTTACCTTTGAGAGAGCTTTCATGGCCACAGAATCTACAAAGTGGACTAAGCTGAAATCCAAGACTAAACATTTGGTCAGGGTTTGAGAAGTGGAGGCAAGAGGAGAGGACTGACTCTCCGATGGAATCATAGTCTTTACACTCTGCAAAGAAAGACATCACATATAAGAAAAACTACAAATGTACAACACAATCATGTCCTGTTGGTAAAGACTGTACTTCTCTGATTGAGTCTAAGACCAGGTCAGTGTTGGCGAAGTACAGTGGACCAGGACAAGACAGTACCCTTACTCCTGGGACTGGTTTGGCCTGGAGGACAAGGAGAGTGGAGTCATTGTTAATATCATTAAAACATGCTTTTACTTTGGCATCACAAGTTTTTGAACTAGAAAGAAGTTTACAAAAGTGGAAATGAGTGACATAGGATGCTACTACTGGCAATAGAGGGATTTAGTTGTAATGATTTGACAGCAGACATGCTTAGCCTGACTTTAAAATTACAGTATAAAACTTGCAGAAGATCTCAGAGCTTGACGTATGCCGTAACAAGCCTGAAAAATGCAGAACCGTGTTTGTTTATTAGGCGAAGAAGAAGAAGAAGATTTACTGACAATAGTCACCAAATATGTAAGTATGTTTTTGATGAGAAAAGAAAGGCTAAAACAGTGCTTACTTAAATTTGTTTTGGATAAATTTGATAAATTTGTCTTGTCCAGAAGCTGATGCTTTGGAGTCCAGAAAATTCTGTTTTCACCCTTCACCTACCACCAGATTTAGAGCATTTTGAAATTTGCTGTTTGCTAGGAAATTTTTTTATTTTCAATGAAGAGGCAAAATTCTCAATTCTGCAGTTCTAAACAGTTCGTCTACCTGTTCTGTTTAGAACAATTTTAAGTTAATGAACATTGAACAGTAACTTCTACAGTACGTGATACAACTTCTACTACTACAGTATGTGATTATTAAATACATTAAAAAATGCTTTTGAAAGTCATACTTCATAAAATGTGTTAATTAAACAAAGCACAACATATCTTTCTTTTGCAAAATATGTGCCCTTTAAATGACTTTATTTCAGGAAGTCTCTTCTAGTATTGCCACATTTGACCAGTGGCGAGTTAGAAATTTGCCAAATTACATATCTGATGCAATGTCTTGGAACGGAAGTTGTGAGACTGCCCAAGGACACAACAGATATCATGCACACGTTTGTTTTTTTTGTTAGCGTTAAATCTCAGTTCCTGTGCACGTTTTTTCCTTCATATTGTTTACTTTATGTGACTTGTGTTACCTGTGAGAAAACGTTGGCATCTCTGTAGAGACCTGTGTCAGATATTTGACCTAGAATGACAGGAGCAGCCGACAAGCTGGGAAAGAAAAAAGTAAAAAAAAAATGTCACAAAAAAAAAGAAAAGAAAGAAAAAAATCTAGATTCTTCACAAGCGAGATGCCAGCTTTGTAAACAATGACTCATCTGCTGAACAGTGTTGAGCATTTGCGACCCACATCCATGCGAGACAATTATACTGCAATGAATGTTGAATATTCTGTCTAAAAGTGAAATCTTATGAGTTAGACTGACCGCTGAGTTCTGTAGAGCAGAAAGAGCACGGACACAACCACAGACACAGCCAGTCCAAGGTCCAGATTAAAGACCAGAGTGGAGAAGAATGAGATCACCCAGACACACTGCAGCAGAGCAGGCAGCCATTTCAATAGTCACCTAATGTGCTGTGTTATAAATAGGAGTCTAACACAATATGTACAATTTCTATAGTAAAAAGCACAGGAACATCATGATCTGTGTAACTAACCATGTCAGTCCTGTCTGTCCTCCAGAGCTCACACAGGTCTCTGAGCTGTGTCACAGTTTTCTGAAGGTTAACCACGATCACTGCAGCCAACACACACTGCAAACACAAACAATACAGTCAAACACAGAGGAGAAAGCCACAATAAAACTACACAAAATCTCTTGCAGGGGGAAATTGAGCTGCTGGTAGAGCTGGGCCAGCAGCTGAGCAATGTCCCCTTATAAACTTTTTTTTACACCTCTTAAATTAAATAACAAAAGTGTCTGAAATAAGCCATATTTTACAGCTTTTGAATACTTTGTTTTACCTACACAAGGAAAATACCCAGTTATTTTAACTTGAAATTAGCTAAACTGCTTCTGTGCTTGAAATAAGAAATAAATTTACTTGTTCTATTATGGCAAATCAACACAAACCATCATAAATCATGATAAGATTACTTTAACCACTCTAGCTTATTAAAAACACTTTGGTTTGTAGTTTTCTAGTGTATTCTGTATAAAACCCTTTATTGAATACATTTCTGCTATTTTATATCTATATCTGTTTTCAAGGGTAATTATAAGATTTTTGTAGCTTTAAAAAAAAATAAAACGATATTCTCCATATTGAATTTTTGCATATCTTCAATCTAACTCTCACGATATAAAATTCTCGAATTCGATATATTGCCCAGGTCTAGCTGCTGGGGTTCCTGATTGGCCCAGTGACCTGCATCATACAGCGGTCTCAAACACATCCTCATGATGGTGATCTCAGCTGGGGATTGGGCAGTTGGCAGAGCAACCGAATGATAGATACTTTCTGAAATCCAGCTGCAGAAACTCTTTCAGTCAAAGGTCTCAGTGCAGTACAGAAGGATTTGTCAGTGCCAGCAGAGCCTCTGTTAGGGCGAGGAGGAAGAACAGCCACTGTCAGTGTCCAGCAGCCAGGCAAAGTCAGATCCAGGTGGAACAGGTGAAATTCTTCTCAAAGGTCTTTTGCTACGGCAAGTGCAAAAAGTCTGTCACTTTTCAGAGGTCCAAAGTGATAGCATGCCAGTTAGTGAGAGGTCAGAAGAACAAGGGGCCAGCAGAAATGACACCTCTCATCTGTGCTTTATGGATTTGTGGATGTGATGAAAAGCAGAATCTAAATGTTCTTATTGACAATTATCATAAGAAATGGTAATTTCACAAATGGTCTATCTGATCATTTGTATCACTGAACTTAATACATGAGAAAAATGTGCAACAATACATATTTTTTATCTATGGCTGAATAAACAGTAAAATTAAACTAGGTGGTAAATAAACTACTCATCATATTATCACATTGATCACATCTGCTCCCTCAATGCATGTGTATTTGAGCAATAAAAACACTGTATACTTTGAGTTAAATAAGAATAATGTTGCACTGTTTAGCTTAAATGACATAAAACTGAGCCTTGTAAAACATGCAAACCTTTGGCAGTTGTTCAAATAAGGGTCCAATCTTCAGTAAAATCAGTAAAATCATCAAAGCCGACACCAAACCTGCCACCTGTCGTAAGTGAAGGCACAATGACTATACGTACACGAGGTGAGATTGAAATGATGTACAGTAATAAGTGAATGTGACCTGCGTTTTGACCCCGATGCTGTCCTGCACTGTGCTTCTGGAGAAAGAGCAGCTCACTGTGAAACACTGGAATATGGATCCAACTGAGTTACACAAACCCAGCGCCAACAGCTCCTGAAGAGAATACATATTGTTATTTGCATAGCACTGTTTGCCATTTCCCTCTATTGGAATCAGTGTAAAAAAATAAACTATACTTGTGTGAACTGCAGGCTTAAATGATCAGAAATGTCCCCTTTTTTGTTGTAGATCGACTCTTACCACTGCTGGTTGGTTTCCTCCTCACTGCCTTCTGTCAGTTTGGTTCTATATTGTACTGTAGACACATGGGAGTTGTGTAATACAGCAGATCTGCTCTGTCACTTCATTTGTGATGGGGCCAATTAGGTCTGGCACTGACATAATTTGGAAGTGGTGAATTTAGAACAAGTTTTGAGGCAAAAAATAAAATGACATGGCTGCTACTAGTACTTGATTTACTACTGCAGAGAGTATTAAGGAAACAAGTGACTGTAAACATTTTTTTTTTTATTTCAGTTAAATGTTTAAAGTTTTTTTTTGTAGGATAGGCATTTCTGACATTTTAAGGGGCAGAAATGGGGTGAATTTTTGATGCCTTGCTCCTTTTCTGATTATTTGATGTCTGTTTTAAAGTAATGAGTTAAATGCAGCATGACTTTAGGAAGAATTTGACGCAGTACTACCAAAAAAAAAAAAACAAAAAAAAAAAAAAAACAAACAAACAATATTTGCTGTATTACCCAGTCCTTGTTCTAGTCTTATACAAGATAGTTGACTTGTTCCTTCTGACTGTAACACATATATTTGGGATTGGATTCAGAATAGAAACAGTACCTGATTGTGGTCCACTTTGTATCCATGTTTTTGGGCAAACACTGCGCCCATGGCAGAGAGGAAGCTGAACCCAACTAGAGCAGCAGAAAGCGCGGGAAGAAAGAGAGAGGAGAGCCGGGACAGAGAGGGGAGAGAGGGGGCAGAGAGGCTGAGGAGAGAGAGGAGACACGGTATGTCAAGTGTTTAATACAAACAGTATTGAGATGCCATATCATATAAATCTGTGAAATTACCATTTAGAATTTTTTAAAAATATATTTATTTATCGGACAGAAGTTTTTGTGGTCAGATCGATGATGCCAAGTCCTCCTCAGCTAAAGTGGAGTCCCTCAAGGGTCTATTCTTGACCCCCTTTTGTTTTCTTTGTTTTTCTCATAGGGTTAATTTCGATTACCATGGGATATACAGCTTACTGTCAGATTTATTTTCCTCTGAAGCGTGACAATGTACTGATCCTGTGTTAAGTTGTTGGGTGTCGGCTTAAAAGTCTGAAATGTTGAAAAAAACAAAGATTATGCAATTTGGCTTTCCTGAGAATCTTTCTGTTGATTTGAGCCCTTCACCCAATCTCTAACTAAGAAACAAAAATGGACAATGATTTAAAACTTGAAAAACAATTAAAAGCCGTGGTGAGACTTTTTTTTTTTTCACCTCGGAAAGTTGGCTAAGATTACGCTCATTGCTTACAGGCACATTTCATAGTCCTGATCCATGCTTTAACACCACTTGCTTAGATTTTTGTAATACTCTGCATGCTGGTGTCAGTCAGGCCTCACTTGGGAGCCTGCAGCTTGTGCAGAATCTTAGCGGCTACTAGAAAGCATGAACGCATTTCTTCCATTTTGGCGTCTTTGCTTTGATTGTCAGTGCCGCTTCAAATTGATTTGCTTACATGGTTTTGCCCCTCGATAATTGTCTGAACTGATTCAGCCGTACAGATCCTCTTGTGTTCTCAGGTCGGCTGATGAACTGATCCTGACAGTACGAAAATGAAAACCGTGAAGAGATAGAGTTATTGCAGAGTAGTTGATCCTCGCCTCTGGAACAATTTACCTCGTATACATGACAAACTAGTCACTAATGTTTTAAGTCTTTTTTCTTCAGCTTTAACAAGAATAAATTGTTTTTTTTTTTTTTTTCTGTTGAATTTTTTTTTTACTAGCTTGTTTTTAATGTAGCTTGTTCTGCACAGCACTTTGATCAAAATTGTTTTTTTAATAAATCAAGGTGGATTGGATAATGTTATATAAGTAGACACATTTATTAAAGGTTTTGCTTACTTGTTAATAAAGATTGCAAACTATTTCTGATACGTATGTGGTTTACAAGAAGTAATTGTTTTTGTTTTGTTCTTCCATCATACAGCTCATATTCCCTTATGTGCAGAATTATGTCAGCACTGCCGGACAGTGGCTACGTGACAAACACGATGACACAGTTGAATGGTTTTGTACTAACCCACTGGGAATTTGTCCCACCATCTGCACATGGTACGCTCCGGACAGATCCATCTGCACTGACACCAGGGTGCTCGCAATGATCTGAAACAAACACACACAAAACACATTTTTGGACAGTATTAGTTTCTTCATTCAAATCAGAAATATCCACAAGTCTGAGAACACATTTTTAAAAAGTGGTCATAAGTAAAAGGCTTAATGCTTGATATGGTTTTGATATCTTAATGATTACTTAAAAAGCTCTATCATTTTCAACACAAAATAATAGTACACTCTTTTACCCTGCAATCTCATTCTATAATTGTTCAGAAAATCTCAAATTGTCTTGATCAATATACTTCAAATCAGTATCTAGTTTCACAATTGTTTTAGTATCATGCTTTTTGATGTGTAAAGTATATTTTAGGCCCAACACACAAATCAATCACAAAATTTCTGAATCAAGATCACTAATAATTAAAATGAGTCTGAAAATGTATCTCCATTGTGTCCCAGATGGAGGACAACAATGCCCTGCCCGGCGTTGCCTCTCTGTTCCTCTGCTCCTCTGTACAACACTGACTCACGCAGACTTATGTAAGAGTTTGAGTAAGTCTGTGGGATCAGGAGACATCAGGTCTGACAATTACATCATTTGGACAAAAAAAAATGGGTCAAGTTCTGTGAAGTGTTTGTGCCCTCCATTCTGGACAGTCCTTAGACACAGTTGTTGTTGAGCATTTTGGATTTTTAAGATGATTGGGATTTGTATTTTTGAGGAGATGGTAACAGTTAATGCTTTGTGAAATAGAAATATTAATATGACACCAAATGCTTTCCTCAGTTTACATAAGATAAAATGGAGTCTATATATTTACTTACTATAAAAAAATTAGAAAAGGTGACATAATGTTTTTATTTCAAGTAAATATTTGAGCATTTTGTTCCCTTAAACCAGGAGAAAGTAACTTGTTTATGTGTTGTGCTGACTCCTGTTAGCATTCTGACACAGCTAACTGACTGACTGAAAGCTGTGAAAAGCTTTTCTAATCTACTGTAAAAAAAAAAATAAATAAAAAAATCAATTAAGAAATATATCTATAACAAATAATGAATCAAATAGTTCTGTTTGTTCACTATTTATCTAATAACACAGCATTTTACGCTCCAAAAAACAGGAAGTGTGTTGTTAGCATGCTAATTTTGTTAGTTTTACCAAGTTTGAAGAAAGTTCAGCTCTAAGAAAGTTAAAATTAGATACAAAGCTTTTAATTATTAGGACTTTCACTGGTATATTAAATCAGATTACAACAGGGTAATCGTGCATCAGAAAAAGATAAGGGGGCCCTTACAATAAAAATGAAAACAAGAAAAAAATGTTTTTTATGAGTTCAGTGTGGAAATACTGTATTACCAGAAAGAGTTCCCACGGCACAGCCACAGGGAGTTTGCTTTTGAATCTATTGTTTAGTAATTTTCCTCCAATAAGAACCACAATGGAAACCGAAGACAGACCCAAGGCAGCGGGGAGTGAAGATTTGGCACCACACAGGACGTCCACTAGAGTCTGCAATACAAAAAAGAACAACAAAAACATAAAACTACAAACTAAAAGTACTTCATATGTAAAAAATACATTTTTGGCACCAGATGAGGGACAACTTTTCAGGTTTCCATGCCCCTCCCTTGTCTGATACAGTAAGATATCCATCCTTCCTTTTTGAAGTCATACCCATGGATCTATAGATTAGCTGTCCAAACATAAATTTTGACCTAAAAGAGGGAAAAAAATGGACTCTCATTTAGTCTGGAGTAATATTGTTTAAATGTTCTATTAAGAATGTTTTATATGATTTAATTTCCTTTTTCAGGTGAATCATGAAGTTGACTTTTCACTTTCAGAAAATTACACAATATCACTTTAAAAAAATACTAGATGTAATACTGAGGAACATTCCAGGCAAAACTAAAACATCACTGATAATTTGTATGTATTTTTTACGTGCTGTCTTCTCAAACACTTCTTTGCAGTGAGTTATGGCTCTCCTCCTTGGCTTCTTAATATTCCGGAGCAGCAGTTACATAAAGCTAAAGATGAAATGGTGTTCAAAGTGTGGCCCGAGGACCTTCTGCCGAGTGGAGCTCTCTCAAACACGCTGAGGTCTGACTAGAAACGAGAAGAGGCTGCTCTGAGTGCACTGTCCTTGGCTTTGTGGAAAGAGCTGCTTTAAGTGGTGTCAGAGGAAGTGGTCCTGTACAGTTGTTTTAAAGTACCTCCTGTTATTGACTGCTTTGAAAAAGACATAAAAAGAAATGCAAGAAACGAAAAGAGATTTTTTTGAAAAGTTTTTGTCTCAAAAAAAGATAGAATACTTCTGTTGGAAAAATATACTTTGTTTTGTAACAACCGACATTTCACGTTTTAGGTAACATTATTGTAAATAATTTAAATAAATTGTAATTTTAAGGCTGATTAAGACTTATAGCTAACTGTAATTTCTTAATAAAATAGTTCC
This sequence comes from Mugilogobius chulae, assembly GCA_038363315.1. Taxonomy (NCBI): domain Eukaryota; kingdom Metazoa; phylum Chordata; class Actinopteri; order Gobiiformes; family Gobiidae; genus Mugilogobius; species Mugilogobius chulae. The sequence continues at coordinate 21,813,961 of CM076414.1, forward strand.
TGACTAAGCCTGTTTTTTTGTGTGATTAAATGATTTGTTTGTTTGTTTGTTTGTTTGTTGTTTTTGAAGAATAGTCAATGGAGTTGATAATAGGAAGAATATCTACAAAAGACAGCAAAAATATTTGAATTTTCTTGTTTTGTTAACACTCACAAGTCACAACAAACACATAACAGAAAGTTTTATTGTATCAATAATTTTAGCCTTAATTGTGCTATATGTACAATTTAAAATAAATAAAATAAATAGCAAAATATAAAGACATTAAAGTAATTTAATTTCACAAACATATCAGGTGTGAAGCATATCAAATTTCATCTATAGCTCACAACATAAAAAGCCTTGAATATATATATATTTTTTCTATTTTTAGCATATTGCCAGAAGCTTCTATTGGTTCGAAAACCTCGATGAATTGCTCAATAACGAGTTCACAAAATACAACAACACACTACAAGCCTTTCCTGACATTCAGCAGAGTCAGTGTACGTATGAGTGTTTATGAAGTGCTTTCTGACCCATAGTGAAGGCAGCAGTCCAGAGTATCTCTGCGTCTGGATGCCCATCATCAGAGGCAGCTGCAGGATGATAACGTGCATCCCGGCCGCAGCCACATAAGCTCGGATCACAGGGTAAGACAGCCAGCGTGCCACTCCTCCACCAACCAGCAACAACAACATCAACTGTGGACCATAGAGATTAGAACATAACTCATCTATAGTCTACACATTTCGAGTAGGCACATAGTAGTTTTTTTTGTGCTAGTCATATCAGAGTAGTTGATCGAATGTTTTGTTAGTCATGGTAAAAAAGTAACTTCGTTTGCAGCATTCTTGGATTAGTAGTGTGTTCGCATCAGTGCCACACAAGGTCTTGCACAAACTGTATGGCCTTTAGTGTTAGTGTGATACGTGAATACTTTAGAAATCAAGTGCAATGAGAATTCTTTTCCTCCTTATCAGTGCAAACTGGAATACATCAGAGTAGCATAATCATCACCTCAACAATGTTTTTTTTAATGCTTATTAAGTTTTAGAATCTGCTTTTTTTATGTAAAATTGTCAAAGCCACACCACATATGCAGATAACACATTGATAGAGGCTTTCAGTGTATACCATTCTGCAGTCATTTGTTTTAAATTGTGCGTTAACTAGTGCAAGTGCAACTGGAGCCAACACATGAGGCTTAAAATGTTAAATAAAATATAAGATAATGCATGTGAGTTCATTATTTGCCAAACAATAGTACGACAGAAATCTTCAAGAGGTCATGTGACTACTGAACTGGAAAACTAGCCCACCTTCCCCAACAGAACTTCTGCCCCCACATGACAAAATTTGTTGCAACCGCTATTCAATTATTGAAGTCAAAAACAAAATATCTGAAGCTATATTCAACAATACAACTTAAAATCAAATCAAATTGAACATTACCAGCCATAAACCAAAATCAAGGTCGAAGTACATTTGTACATTAAATAATAGAAGTCTTGACTTTTTTGTAATTCCCAATGTACAAAATATTTCACAATCTCTAAAACTCTGATAAAGATTGCAAATTGTCGCTACCATTGTTCAAATCGATGACAAGGACGGCTATCTTTAATGCCTAAATGGAGTTACACTGTGCATACTGGGATAGAGTGACGACAACTACTGAAGCTCTATTGCAGAAAATGCAAATTCTATGCAGAAAAGCCCAAAATAAGAGATGAGGCAAGGCAAGACACATTTGCATAAAATTCTGTGACAAAATAAAAACAGTGTGTTCAAATCTGATTTAAATCTGTAATGCTGTGCTTGTGTGTATTTACCTGCAGAAGTCCACAGATAAACGTGAGTTGTACAGCAGCATTGACTTTTGCTGTCTCCAAATCAACCTCTGCTCCAGCTAGACTCTGTTCTACATCAGCTGTGACCGAACCAATCATGATGGACAAAACTGCAAAGGTACCTAACACATCAACAGAAAATCAAGTGACAATACAGCTTTGTATTGGTTTGTTTTTGGTTTAGACAGAAATGGACTTTACCAATAGAAAGATGTCTAGACGTGCCAAAGATGAAGTAAATGAGGAGAGGATATAGAGAGGAGTACAGACCATAAGCAGGAGGAAGCCCTGCCAACATCCCGTTAGCCATTCCTGACAAAAAGTAAACAATTAATTATATATAGGCTATCTACGGAAGCTCAGTACTGCCAACCTCTACTCATTTTTTTTCCCAGCTGTATCACGAAATACTTATAATTACGTGATACTTTTTTTTTTTGTATTACGTGGTAGTATCACGTTATTACGTGATAGTATCACATTATTTTGTGATAGTATCACGTTATTGCGTGATACCAAAAATAAAGAAAAAGAATAGAATAGAATAGAATAGAATAGAACTTTATTTGTCTGTTTCAGAATAAAAAACAGAAATTTGTCTTCAACACAGCTGTTCCAGTCATTCATCACACAAACTTCAATGCGAGCTGTGTTAGGAGTCGCCTTCCTCACGGAACAGCGCCCCCAAACTTTTTTTTATTTTGGTATCACGTAATTACGTGATAGTTATCACAAAATTTCGTGATACAGTTGGAAAAAAAAAATAAGTAGAGGTTGGCAATACTGAGCTTCCGTAGCCTATATATCAAACTTTTATTATAGGCTACATTTTTTTTCTTAATCTCTATTTAACATGGGAGCCCGTACTTGTTGAACCAGGAAGTAGGCGTTCACTGTTGAGCTCCATAGTCACAGAATAATCTGTTATTAAAATATGTATTGCCATAGAACACCAATACAATTAAAGACAAAACCCCAAAGCAATTACTGACAACAAATAAGTTGAAGATTGAATAGGCATCATTTAATGTTTCCTATTAGGTGTTTACTTGCATGACATTAGAATAAATAAATGAATTATATATTTGCATCTGAAGCATGAAACCTGACGCATAGTCTATAAATTGTTGAGTTTGTTAAAGGCAGACAGGCATTGGCCTTCCACTGTAGGCTACCTGCGGCTACGTGTGATAACTATCTTGAAATGGCAGAAATACAGAAATACTTCATTTTGTAGTGGTGCACATCTACTTACCTAATGCAAGTGGAACAACCATAGCATTTAATTTCCAATTGTTTTCTCAACATTCAGCGTGAAGTTTCCACCAAATGGCTAGAGCTAACACATGATAGCCTACATGCTAGCAGTGCACTGCTAGCTTACAGAGAGGAAAAAAAGGTAAAAACTAGATAGCCTAACTGCTTTTCAAATATTTCTACACTGGAGCAAAAATTTGAAGATTTTTTTTGTATTTAATATTTTAGCTTACTTGTAGTAGCCTAATTGAAAAATCCAAATAATTGTTTTCTGCCAATCAAAATGCCAAATTGATGACAAGGCACCTCAACACTAGAAAGTTTTGACTCAGTTTAAACTATTAGATAGCAAGGTTATAAGTTAAGAAAATAGTATTTCTCTGTGTGCTAGCTCAGCTCTTGTTATCTCGGTCTACGTCATCAGCCATGTATGTTATATGATTTCATGCAGCAGTGGCAGACAGGACTACAAAGCACACCATAATGTCTGAGAGTTTATGTCTCCGGGCTGTGTATCTCGTATAATAAACCTCTTATGCATTTCAACACTATCCTCAAGCCTGATTTTGTGTTACTTCCATGTATTCTACAACAGTTATCTTGCAGTAAATCACAGTAGCCTATCTGGAGATTAAAGTGTGATGGATATCTTAAACTCTGACCTTGTGGCAAGTGCATGATGCCGATGCTGACTCCAGACACCACATCTCCCATTATGTTCTGTCGCAAGTTATAGTGAGGCAACCAGGACAAGACTGGGACAAGACCAAGGACGAATGACTTAATCCTGGAGCCAGAACACCTTAGATGCAAAAGAACAGATATGTGCTAAAATAATCAAGTTAGGCTATTACTTAAGCCTAACTTAAGTGACCCCATTGAAAACATCCTTCATCAACATCAAGTACTATTACATGTAAAGAAGCTTACAACAAGACAAAAGACAATCAATTATTATTGTGGCACAAAACCGTATAAGCTTTACTAAAACAAGCTAACTCCAAAACAATTGGATGGATTAAACAAAATACAATCACAGGTGTGTTTTAACAGCATTACAACAGATCAAACATAATATATGACCTTTAAAACACTACATTTCCTCCTTGTCAGTCACAGCCAATCACAGCAATCGGCTTTGTTTCTCATCTAATCAGTGCATTGCTGACGTCATTGCCTGCCAGAGTCTAAAGTTTATCTATTCAATAAACAGCACTTGTTTCTTTCCTTTTTGGAATAGGCGACTTACCAAAACCGAGGTATCACTTTTTTCCAAATCGGCAGCTTCTTTTCCTTCACTCTTTGTCCGAGCATGTCAAGTTGAGATTCATCCAAAAATGTACTTTCATATGATACATTTGGACAAACGCCATTGCTTTGGCTACAGTCCATTTTTTTTACTTCCTAATTAGTATAGGACCTTACAACTTAGTATTTCAGTAATTTGTTAACAATAGTTATAATCGAAAGCTGCCACAATGTTCAAATAAGCCTTAAAAAAAAATCACTGACCAGAGAAGCAGAGAAGTGAGTGGACAACGGTAGAGTAAAAGTGTTGCGTCATGTTTTGTTAGTACAACACGTGAGTCCAGGCCTTGACCCAAGTTTATTGCCGCACACTCGGAGGATCAATGGGGTCTTTATCTGGGCTCTCGCCTTTCAGATCGGCGTGCACGTGGGACTGTGCACGTAAGAGCAGTGCACGTGTGAAGTGAATGGAGAGGGCACAGTTAGAGGAAAGAGTTTTATTAGTTTATGGTGGTGTAAAGGAAAAAAAGTGACTTGAGTAAAGTATGTTTACCTATTATTATGGTCGTCTGAGGTTTCTGCTGTTCCATAATAAGTTGGTTTGTGAAACAAGATAAGAAAAAATAACTCTTGGTGAAGTGTCTGTCACCTGCCTGTTTCCATGAGCTGACACTATGTCTTTTTTGTGACAGGCATCTCCTGCAATGAATAGGCATGCAAGGTTTTTGATCTAGTAAAAAAACACAGTGGACCCGCATGAAGCCAACTATAGACCCTATGCTATCACCTTATCATTGACTGACTGTGATAGGTCTCCAGAATTCTTTTGCTTATCTGGACCTGACTGTGATGTGTCTCCAGAGTTCAGTTGGACCTGACTGTGACGTGTCTCCAGAGTTCAGTTGGACCTGACTGTGACGTGTCTCCAGAGTTCTGTTGGACTTGACTGTGATGTGTCTCCAGAGTTCACCTGGACCTGACTGTGACGTGTCTCCAGAGTTCACCTGGACCTGACTGTGACGTGTCTCCAGAGTTCACCTGGACCTGACTGTGACGTGTCTCCAGAGTTCACCTGGACCTGACTGTGACGTGTCTCCAGAGTTCACCTGGACCTGACTGTGACGTGTCTCCAGAGTTCACCTGGATACTGTGACTGTCTCAGATCCCTGGACCTGACTGTGACGTGTCTCCAGAGTTCACCTGGACTTGACTGGGACGTGTCTCCAGAGTTCACCTGGACCTGACTGTGACGTGTCTCCAGAGTTCACCTGGGACTTGACTGGGGATGTGTTCAGAGTTCACCTGGACCTGACTGTGACGTGTCTTCCGATTTTCCACCAGGACCTGACCTGTGATGCCCGGGTCACACTAATATTTAAACTACACTTGATTGCATTTTAGAATTTGGTTTATTGCTACAATGTCTAATATTCAGTGAATTTAAATATCTTAAAATGTATAAATACTTAAATCACTAGCATACAAATAATGTATTTTATAATATTATATATTATCAGTAAAAAAAAATAACAGTGTTAAAATACATCAACATATACTTATTTGTCTGGTTTGGTTGAGGTTGACATACCAAAAAGTGTAACATCAGTTCTTTTTAAAATGTATATATTTCTTTGTTTATTTAAAAGACTTGTAACTAACTTGATTTTGATTATGTCTTTAGCGGCTGTCTCAGAGTCTTTATGTGCTTTTTCCTCCCCATGTCTGGGTGCTTTCCTTCGGGCACTCCGGTTTCTCACCAACCATTAATATGCAGGTTAGGGAAGTTTTTAGAAGTGCACTTGTTTGATGAGCAGCAGCAGGTTCTTGGTTCTCTCAGCTCGACAGCGTGGAGACTGATACAGCGGCAGCTCGAAGAAGGAGAAGGTGAAACTCCTGGAGAAACTCAGATTGGTGACTTGACGTAGCGGAGGCAAACGTGGAGGACGAGGGACCCGACGCTGGGGCAATGTTCGACGTTTTGAACAGAAATTGTGAACAGCGACGCCACCTGCAGAGAGGGAGGGTTTCATGAAGAGAGACATGTTTACAAAGTAGTCAGGTGTTTGCAAAAGGCCTGAGGGGAGTTGAAAGCACGGAATTTATTTTTGTAGAAATCTGAGCATGAAATGAGCAGCTGGGAATCAGGTGAAAGTTTGTGAGAGAATTTGCAAAGTGCTGAAAACTTATTTATGCTGTGTTTGAATATAAAGCAAAAATACAATATTCTAAGCAAAGGCAAGGTTACTCTAGAATACCTTCCTCTAACTTCAGCTAAAATCCATAAGTTATGTATGTTTCAGCAGTTTGAAATTGACATACAAATGTGACTCCATCTACCCATTCATCCATACATCCATCCATTCATCCATTCATACATACAAAAAACTTGACAAAGCAATTTTTAATATATACAGTATATTTTTTTAGAATGAGAGCTGATATGAAGAAAGTGGTAAGTTTTCTTAGCTTCCAACAAACACCTGATCCATCACCTGTGTCCTGTGCTGCTACAGGAGACGGGCTGGACATGTTGGAGTTGATGGTGGAGGTGGAGCTGGTCCTGGTGTGTCTCCTGGTTCTGTGGGGTGAGGCGGGAGTGGTGTGAGGGACAGGGGGAGGAGGGGGAGGTGCACTGGGGGGTCTCGGTGGTGACAAGGAGGTGAAAGAGGATTCTGACAGATCCAAACCTCCCCACGGAGCCATACTGGAGTCACACACCAGCACTGATGTGTGCTGCCTACTGCGCTTCTGTGATCTGGTCTGAAGGGGGCGCTGCGCTGAGGGGACTGTAGGCTTGGCTGAAGGGAGAAATGAACATTTGAAAATGAGTTTTCTTTAAAATATGATTAATTTACAAATGTACACAAAAAGTAGTGAAACTTATTCCTGCATTTGACCTTCAATGCCAATGGTGCTTTGCTCACACAATTTTAAATAGAATTCTAACTAAAACTGCACGCACCACAGATAGAACTCAAACTTTCTCAAAACTTGCTAAATTTTTCATCTGAAACCTGGTTGAACTCCTAAATTTTGGACCAGACAACTCCTTTATAAAAAGCTAGTTCAAGATTATCTTTTGGTTATTTACTGGATGTTTTTTGTTGATGAAGCAAATCCAAATCTTCACAAATCAACTCAAAACCTTAAAGATGTACTACTTTCAGGAGGTGAAACGTTGACTACACAATTCAGTGGAAATAGAAAGTTCAAACCATAGTTTGGGACATTCTGGATAAAAATAAATATGTAGCGGTCCATTTTGTGGCCATGTAATGCTATTCAAAGAAAAGACTTGGATATTTATTTATTGCATCAAAGCATTTAAACTACAAAACCTGTTGTTTTAAGGCCCACCGTGTAACAGACTTGAACAAAAACATATTTTATAATTAAACGTAAATGCTTGATTTTTGCATCTTTGAATACTGTTTATAACTTTGAGGAGGGCCAACTCCTGCTTGTTTAAAAGTTGTTCCTTTAGCTAAAATATTCCTGCCTGGAAAACCCAGACGATATATTAAAATATTCTGTCTGGCCACTGTGCCCCTCTTTCCAATTTCACTGGGCATGACTGACAGATTAATAGTCAATCAGACACATGCATCGTCCCCAGTATGAAAACCCACATGGCTGCTTACGACAAAAAACAAACAAACAAAAAACAATAACTAAACTAAATCTTTTGTCTAAAAGTAACTCATCATGGAGCATTTGAGCTTCATCTGGTTCAGAAATAGAAAAATCTCATCACATAATGTTTGAGTTCTAACCAACAAATCACTTAATCAATTAGTTGCTAAACTAATCAAACTGATTTTTTTTGTTGCAAGTCTAATATCACATTGAACTAAAGAGCCTCTTTTCACTACAGCTTATTCTACTTCTAAGGGTAAAGTCAGACATACACTGTAACTACCTTTAGCTTTGATTGTCTTGCCTCCAGAACAACCAATCAGAGGAAGCCGCTGTCGGGACATCGCTTCTAAAAACAAAACACACACAACTTTTAGTATGATCATAATAAAATATCAAACTATATTTATGTCTTTAAACCATCTGCAATCATTGATTATTCTTTTTTTTTTTTTTTCATTTAGCAATATGGGAACTTTAACCCCAAATGTCAGTCACATGCTATTTTACAACAAGTGTGAATCAATACAGAAAAGTAGACATTAACTACAATTATTTCTAGTGCAGACAAGGCAACCCTTCACGTACTATGAACCACATACCTGCTTTAGAAAATGTAATGTCAAAACATGTACTAGTCCTTTTCAATTATTGATGCGCCGGCTTCCTGTTTTCCACTTGATCTGCGACAGCTCCCATGATAAATGTTCTTTCACTCAGAAGAGAAAGTGACATTTACCTCAAACTCTGATGGATGCTGCTCCTCTGCGATTATTCCACGTCTTTAGTTCAACAAATCCTGCTTCAAAACATTTACCTAACTCTCTCCATAACTCCATGCCTTTACAGATGTCTCAGAAATGGAAAAATCTCACAGTAGCTTTACAAAATTCTTACACTTAAGCTCCAAAAACAATGTAAATTTGCTTGGAAATCTATTTTTACATAATATCAACAACTTTCCTCCAATTTTTACCTGTTAAATTAAAAAATGTAACTTATATCCCATCACTAAACATGTTATCCTTCATAAAACTTGTTCAAATCCTTCAAGTGCCTCGTTTCATTTGTCCTGTCTGTCGCTATTTGAAACTGTCGTGGGTCTTTTACCCCCCTGAGAGCCCCCCTTCCCTTCCTCCTTCTCTCTCTCTCTCTGTAAACGATATGTCTGGTTCACAAATGACATTACATAATTCATAACCAACCGCACCGAACAAAGAGGCCGCTTAAAGTCAAGCCAATAACCTCAATTATAATCCGTCCCACTAAAACGTCCGGTGAGATTTGGAGAGCTCCGCTTACAAGACCAAAGACACAATCCTAATGGCTTAATCAGCTTTGTAAGACTTCATTTTAATTTGGAATATAGTTATAGTATACCCTTGCTTTTTGAGTAAGCTCTCCTTATTTAACTGTGTTTTCCACTTTTCCTCCGTCAAAGAATGTAAAGTAATGTAGGGAAGGCAAGCTTGGCACGAGCCATGTTTGTATTTCTAAGCAAGTCATTTCCATTTTTAAAGATTACAGAGAGAACAACTTTTTATTTAGACCACCACAGAGTCTAATGAAATGATGCAATTATAGATAGACTATACACTAGTTTTTCTCTGGTCCTAGACACTTGACATAAAGCCTGACTCAAGTAACAATCTTGAATAGGATTAAACTACACATGTGCAGCACTAGTTAGAAAATTGGCAAATACAAAAGGCAATGTAACACATTATGTACCACATTAGAGGCTTGGTCTGCCATGGAAGACAACATTTTAAGACTTTCCTGACAAATTCTGTGTATGACAAAAATATTATCTGTTATTTATCAACGTATCTCATGACGATATTCAAACATTTAAGTCAGTCCAAAAATGTGTTCAAACATGTCTTATTTAGTTACTTATTAGTACGTGTTAAAACAGGAAATTAACCATCTTAATAAGGCAACATGTTCATAAATATGCAATTAGTGATTTTATCCTTTGTTTTGACCATTTTAAAATATATTATAAGATACAGTATCTAGTTTGATAGCATTTTCTAACTTGAAATAAAGAAAAAAAACGTTGTTACTAATAAATAAGAGATGTTTGAATACATTTTTGTCAGACTGACTAAATATCGTTTTTACCGCAGCAATAATTTTGCTCCACAATCCGTAATAAAAAGGATAATGACGACCTTTTTCAAGCACTTTTTAGTGTACTTCATGTAAGTGTGTATTAGTAAATGTTAGATAAATGTTGAAATATCAGTACTTAGAAAGTTCAGGACCTCTTTTTCAGTTAAGTTTTTATTAATTCCGCTTTTTTTTCTCTGTTAAACGATATACTCTTTATTTAATTTTTGCCTCAAAAACTCTCCAAAACATTTACAATATTATCCTAAAATCAACATAATTAATCTGATACAGTAGGACATTTCGCTCCATGGTAATCGGTTTACACTCTCTTGCATGTAAACTGCAGCCAAACTGGTCTGACCGGTTTGAAAGGAAAACCAAATAGAGAAGGTTTTTAGCCTAGTCTAATTTCCCTGACCAAAAAATTCCAAAATTCATTCTGTCTACGTCTTAGTTTTAACTTTCTTTATTCTTAAATAGGACAGTTGTATGAGCTGAGTGCTCATTTACCTGACAGTTTCACAACAGGACTTTCACCTTCGTCAGAGGTGACATCTGGTGTTGTGACGTGTCTCCTATAAAATATCCCAGACGTGGCCAGTTTGACAGACCTGTTAGACTGATCCAATGCCTGCTGACCACTGCAAAAGAGAAAACCATATCATGGATTGGGACAAAAATGAGGACAGAAGAACACAAATACAAGAGAAGGTTATTGAGATCAGGAAACGAGGCCACAGACCATCAACAGAGACGAAGGAGCTTTTTCACTGCTGCTGGAGTTGCCTTGTTCTGCTTTATCCTCAACAAAGGCAAGTCACAGTTAAGACTAAATGGAGGTTAGTTCGAAAAATAAACGCATTGTTCATTTTGCTGAAATACAGCAGTGAAAGTAGCGTTAGTATTTAAGCTATAGCTAGCTTAGCATATATATTTGCAAACTTTTGTCGTTGGGTCACCTTACCATGTCTTGTATTTGGCACGATATATAACCAAAAGTTTGCTCTTAGTTGTTAAACACTGACTGAGCTACTATTCTCTATTAAAATGAATAGTGTTATCCCTGCACGGGTCTTTTTGCGGGTGTTTCCACAGATGCAGAAACATATGTGTTGCAAGTACCAGGATCAATCATCTCTCTGCTCTTAAAACAGCTTTACTAACTCTCTTCCACAAGTTATAGGCACACCCAGAGAAAGTTTAGTTCCCTGGCATAACTGCGGTTCCCCCGTCAAACTAGGCGTCGGACATTGATGGCTTCTCGTCTGATTTATGCTCTCTCCTCCTGCTGTCGTCTGTTCCTCCTCGCCTCTCTCCTGACTGACAGCTCCACAAAAGGAAACAGGATCCACTGTGGAGGACATCTTTAAATATTCATGTCCAAACTCTTCTTTGACCCCAGCCCGGAGCACTCAAACGTGGAGCATTCAGACCATTCAATCAGTCCACTTTGCATTCACATCACCACCACTGCCGCTTTTGGACAAGACACAGACGGAGTATTTTGTAAACAACATGGCTTTTGAGAAGTTGTAAAGATATGGTCTGGGCTTTTGATAATGGAATGGAAATTGGGCAAATAGTAGATCGAATCTTCTTAGGACCATTAAGCAAATTAAACATTCCTGAAACCACTTTATAATGCAGGTTCTCAAACTTAGAAGACCAAAGAAGTCAAACTAAAAAAAGCTTACCTGTTTGTCAGATTTCAGAGGCAAAGCTGGAGGGGACGTGGACCTGGTTTGGATGAGAGAGCGCTGAAACACAGGTATCACAATGAGACAGCAAGAGAAATCTGTTGTTGTGTCCTTGGGCAAGACACGTCACCCACATTGCCCAGTATGTGTGTGGATGTGTTTGTGGGTGTGTGAGACATGTGCCTCTGTAGGACGGAGAGCCAGTGGGGCAGAGTGGCAGTTTCACTTCCGTTTGTCTGATACAGGGTACAGAAGTAGCTTGTCACCACAGTTTTTATTTTAGAGTAAAGAAACAAAAAGCGTCATTAACTATTCTTGTATTCTTGTTCAGTAGACAGTGCTAATTGACACTGGTTTATTTGATTTAGATTGATGTCTCTGAATAAAACTAAAAGTCAAACTATTATTGCTTGTGCTTTGTAACAGTCCATATAGAATCTCTGCTTGTCAAAATGTCAGACAGCTTCACCTTTTCCCATTTTCACATTTCAATCAGCGCACTCATGTCTGTCAAAGCGGCTGATAAACAGATGACATTTAGAGCCATGTTGGGATTGTGTGTTCTCTGCACGTTCACTGTGGACACCATCTGAGAGCTCTACAGACACATACAGTATGTACAGACTGTGTCCAAATGTCCACAAAGACTGTGTCCAAATGTCACAAAGACTGTCTGTAAATGTCCACAGACACACTACAGACTGTTTAAAGATGTAAACACTCCAGTTCACTGCAGGGAAGTGTCAAAGTGTTCAGAAAAATGGACAAATGGGGCATGACTTGTGTAAAATTGGGACAAAGCAATGGTTTTGGATACATTTGCTGGGACATGGGACACAAGACTTAAAATAGAGACTGTGCCAGGTAAATAGGGACATCTGGTCACCCTTCCACAGACAAATATGCAGGGACTGTCTCTAAATGTCCACAGACACAAGTACAGTTGAAACGTATCTAAATGTCCACAAAACACATGCAGGTGAAAAGTCCCTAAATGTCCACAGAAATGAAAATAACCATTACCATTCTCCTAACTTCTACAAAATGACTTGGACACTTTTTGTGTCTTGGCAAAGTTACATAACCTCTTCAAAGTGGAATAAGCTTTCCAAAACTCCAGTCGCTGCAGTAAAAATAGTCTGAGGCAGAATCCATTAACTCTCTCTAAATTAATTTCAACGTGGGCCGAGATGGAACTCCTATAAACAAAGGGATGGATTTTCAGTTAAGACGTTTGGCAGAAGAAAATGAATGAAGTAAGGTTTAAAGCCATCTGGAGCTGCTTTGGGCCTGAATTTATTTTTAATTCACAGAGAGAATCCCTTTTAGTTCAAAAACACCTCGGGAAGAGATTTTCACTCAGAAGTCCTCTAAAGCGAAAACATGACCTACTAAAGCAGTTTGGGAGGGAGCTGCAGAATGTTTTGGATGTGAAATCTTCAATGAACTACAGGCGGCACTGGGATTAACTCTGTTAGTTTGGTACTTGCAGTGTCCCAGTTTTGGAGTTTGGAAGTTCGGAGGGTAAAAGTTGAGATGACTTTTGTCTCTTCTATATTTTTCAGGGGACTTATTATGTAAAATAGACTTAATTGGCTTTTAAACTATTTTAAGACTTGTATTTCCAATAATCAAGGTTATTGTTTTGTCTCTGTTAAGATGTACTTTATGTCCTCTGCATTTGACCCATTCTGTCACTGCAGAAAGTGTTCATTAAATGTACCAGTACATTTCATCTTTCATCAAGTTCAAGGCGCAATGTTTGAAGTGTCAAAATTTGTAGCCTATTGTGATTTTCCTGGAGATTATTTAAAATGTTAAAAGGAGAATAAAAAGCATAAAAATATGCATTTTTGTGTTATTTTCTTTCTTCAGACATATTCCTGAGTACCCTCTATTTGTAAAGCACATGACAGTCGTGTATCGCACATCAGGAATTAAGTTACAGCTTTATTTTCCCACATGAAAGTACCAAGAATACTGTATGTCCCACATTCCTTTAGCCCCTGTTTAGTCAGAAGAACTACCCTGTCCCCGTGTTTGCGTTCACACAGCAAAAGTTTGTGAAGTGGGGCTAAAAAGCTAAAAAGATTAGCACCTGTGTATTCTGGAACATTTAAATACGTCATTTGTTGGTGTTAATATAACAAAAGTTGTTTTTTCCCCTGCTCCTTAAAATGATGTCCAAACTATGATGAACAAAAGCTAAAAACATTACTAAAATAATCAATAAACATAATATTCACACTGTTATTCATAATTTTAAGTTACTATTTACAAAATTAAACATTTGTTTTGGAAGCAACTGCTTTTAAGTATTTGTTTCTCAAGAAAAGGGAAGTTGTCTAAATGTGAGAGAACATACTATACAAAACATGTTTCCAAACAAATTTAGTTTTGTAAATGTGGTTGTGTCGCCAAAAAGTTCCTGGTCTGAGTGTAAAGTACCTGCCCCAGAGCAGGAGCTGGAATAGTCCCTAAAATGTGACCGCAGTCCATAGTTCCTGCTCTGTGTGAACATGCCTAAAATGGGGACTGGAACCTAAAAAAGTGCTAAGAACTGAAAAAAGTTCCTACAGTGGGAAAAAGGCTACGACTTAAAAACAGTGCAGATCTGAGAGATCTACCTATGACATCACAGATCAGGGGTGTTCAGATTGGGGTTTTGAGGGGAACAAGAGATATCTCACAGACAAAACCTGAGAAGAGTTTTGATTAGGAAGCAATTGTAGAATAGGAATAAAACTTAAAAAAGTTGAATTTGCATAATATACCCCCTTTAAACAACATCAGATTACTATACCTGCTTGTCAATGTCAGTCAGATATTAGAAAGTAAGCAGGATAAAGCTGGTTAGTACTTGGATAGGAAACTGCTGCTACATGTGATGATTACTTTATACCGTTGCTGTGTCCTTAGGCAAGACATGCAACAAACATTACACAGAATGAATCTGGAGTGTCTGTGGTGATGGTATGAGCTGGATGCTGTGCTTCTGTCAGCCTGCCCCGTAGCAGTGTGAAATGGTTGAATAATGCACAGTGAAGCGCTTTAGGTGTCACAAAAGACGCTATTAGCAATGATTAATGAATAGTGAATAATTCATAGTACTGTATGTGATTTAACGTTGAACTATAAATACATTTTCGACTCGTATTTACAAAAAAAAGTGTATATGACATTATGTAGCAAGAAAATCTCTACAAAAACATGCCACCAGAATAATTCTCTTTTAACATTTATCCCACTGTCAAGACAATTCACTAACCAATACCACGTTCTTTTAATTAGAACAAACCAATGGAGAGATTTCCGGACATGTTTGCTTTGATTAGTCTAAAAATGTCGGCCTCCCAGAACATGACTAATGCCCTCTCAGGTAACAGTTGTCTGACACCTGCGCTTACACTCATTAGCATACATCTCCTGGGTTCATGAATATGCAAATATGACTCACACATAACTGATCTTAGCATGGCCTTCTGTAAACACTCTGCAGATCCAGCTCAACCCTGTGAGTGTGAAGAACACTCATCACTGCTCATGTCTCAGCCTAGGGTTACACTCAGTACAGCCTTTTACGTCTTCATCTTTTTTATGGAACAGTTTTTGCAATGCCCGAAATGCATGAAACATTATCTAGAATTTATTTAATTATAGATTTTTTTACTGATAAACACTGTATTATATGAATAGGGTGTTTCTCTAAAAGTACGTGGAAAATTACAAGCATAGCAACAAGTGGCAGACAAGTTCAACTTTAACAATAAAAGCAAACATGATATATTTTTAATGGTCGTTCTTAGAGGAGACCTACTGTGTAAATCCACTTTTCTGAGTCTGTAACAATTTATGGCAGTGTTTTCTCTCGTTAGTTACTCAAAGTTAGGGCTGGCGATACTGACAAAATGAATATCTCGATAATTTTTGGCGAATCTCGATAACGATATTGGGCATATTTGTCAGTTCAACATAAATGTGTTAAAATCTGTGTTCAAATTAGTTACACTGGAAAAACGACAACTTAAATATTTAATACGTTTAAAACTTATTGAATGACGTAGTGTTTAACGTGATTTGAACATGTTTGACAATAAAGTAAAACAAGTAAATTTAGTATAATGTCAAGTTCAAACCAAACAAAATCTACTCAAAAAATATAAAATACTAATTCTAAGCGCACACAGTCTGCTTGTTTTCATATTCAAGATATTTTTTGTATGTGTTAATTATCAGGCAAATATTGTCATATTTTCACAAAATAGCAAATCTCCATCATAAAAAAATTCCGTTTAATAAAATCTTTGAATTGCTTAATGCCCATATTCTAATACAGTATATATTTAAACTTTTATTTTTAAGATAATCATCATTTTTTTTATTTTTTGTAAATTAGCTCTTTTTGCGCATGTTTTTTCGTATCTCGATCTTTTTTGCATATCCTCAAAACAACATTCACGATATCATCTGAAATTTATATATTGCACAGCTCTACTCAAAGTTGTATTTGGTTTGACTCCTGCATGTTTAAATAATCTTGTATTGTCCTGCAGCTGATGCTCCACTGCTCAGATAATCCACGACTTCACCTACCACCTAATCCCTCCCACTTGTCTGTATTTACTTGTGATTACCGTACTCAAAAATTCAGGTTCCACTTCCAATTAAATAATGTAGCGTTGTCACAAAGTCATACTTTAACACCAGTAACTCAAAATGTACCGCTTAAAAATGTAAGTTTACAATGAAAGCAGGTTTAATTTCTGCAGTTTTGAACAGGAAGTCTAAAGATTAGTTTTTGTTTCTAAGTCGTTTTAGGTTAATTTTGTCTTTCATCGCGAACAAATAAAGTACTGACCTACAGATGTTCTAGTGTTTTACTAAATACATAGAAAAAAACCAATAGGTCTCCTTTAAAGCCTTGTAAGAGTGCAAAACAAACATTCTGTTCTTTTTAGTTAAGATGATCAGACTTAGTCCAGAGCTAATCCTTTGTTGGTAAAAGCGGTTTGGAGAATGTTTTAGTTCTATCTTTGGAGAGTTAAATAGCATTTTGTTTATTTATCTTTTAATCCTAAGTCGTACTGATTTAATCTGCATTATGTTCAGGAAATAAAAATGCATGCTTTTCCAAAAATACCATTGATTAATAAACCAGAAAACGAGCAATAAAAATGTGCCGTTTTAATAAGTAACTTGTGATTAATTAACGATTAATAAATAGTCTTTATTAAAATATATAAAAAGTCAAACATATTTCTTGAGACTGCATACGCTTAGAGCAAGTGAAACAGCTGCAAGCCTTGTCCACAAATCAACACACATCCATCCAGAGTCTCTCCAGTGTCACTTATCTCTGCACAAACCTCTCCTGCATTTTTATTTCCTGATCTTCATCTCCATCCAACCTCAGCACTTGACCCACTTTTCTGGTCACATTCGTTTCTCCAAACTGCCAATGCTGCTGCGTCTGCCACGTGGGAACACACTGCCCTCTGAAGGCTGATCCTGCACTCCAATTCTCCAAAGACAAACTCTCTGATCACATGAAGTAGAAACAATTCGATTCTTGCTTAGTATCTTCAGAGAGGTCAATGGAGAAGCGTGAGCCAAAGAGACGCAAGATTGATTTAGTAAAGTGATGCAAAGCTGATTTTGAGGATCAAAATTATCACCAAACTGGATTTTGATTTGAGAAACTGTGAGTTGGCCGTCGTCTCCTCCACTCGCGACGGTTATAAGGTGGGAGTCATTATCTTGCATTGGGTAAATGTCCAAAGAGTTGACGCCACTCTGATGTGCAGGAACAGTAAAGATGGGTAAAGAGGGATTCTGATTGGACGATGAGAATGAGGTGAAATCCCACACAGCGATCTGTCCATCTGTGGCAGCAGAGAACAGCAGCTTATGCCTGCAACACAAAGTGGAAATCAATGCAATGAGCTACTTTGAAAATGCTAAACAAGTAGGGCTGGGCATATTGGGAACTAATTAATCACATTTTTTTCCTCATTTTGACAGATCGTTGATTTGATTTTATGTAGCGTCTGCAAAAACAAAATAAAATGGCTTTTGGTAATGATTTCTGGGACATGAACTAGACACACTTTTAATCTCTGCTTTTAACACAGACAATAATCAACATTCCTTTCCCAAAGTCTGGCTTCTGCTTGAAAAGACGTGTTTTTTTATTGACAAAGAATTAGCTTTGGGGCTCCCGATTCAGAAAGCACCAAAAGCAATAATGGACAATTTGGTTATATTGGACTGCACGGTCTTGATTTCATGTAATCAACAAAATTGATTTAGAATATGTTTATCACAGCATTTTGTAAAAAAAACCAAAACAAACTAAAAAGATAATGTAATTTTTACAGTGACAATTGGTAGTATTACACAATAATTAATTTATTTGTTTGTACTGTTTATTTTGAGAATGCTTTACAGACAAGTGTTTGTCATCTAGGTGTTACAGGTACTTGGATGATTGTATTCGTTATTGGCAAGTTTTTCCTCTTAGCAACATTGTATTTATAAAATAACTAAATATAATTTGCAAAATTTGTGAATTCACAAACTCAAGAGAAAGTCGGGCCTTACAGTTGTCTGATTGGTTTGGAGTATGAACCATTGTTTAACGACCCAATCACATTGCAGCCCAGGTTGGGGGAGAGGATTGTGAGCAAAGATGACAGCAAGTAGCGCCTGAATCAAAACAAAGTTGACAGCTCCCATGGATGTATGCGTTTCTGCTGCTACTGATTTGTTTTAGCTGAAATAAGAGTATTTCCTTTTTAAACAGAGAGCAGAGAAGTGTCCGTGTTTGATACTAATAAGGTAGGCCTTATTAGTATCAAATTCAATCAGCTTAAATTATCTCATTAAACGTCCCACCTTTTCCCAAAGGCTCTCAGTGAGTAAAGTTCCAGATGAATAATGTGGAAGAACTCAAATTGGAGTTCAACACATATTAAATCTGTTGTGAGTTAAAATGTAATAGCTAAACGTGAATTTATGTAAGTAGACACATTTAAAACAACTATAAAAACAGGAAAAAGGTTGTACTCATAGTGTGTGACAAAGTCAGGTTGGTTGGAAGTCACAGTTTATCACATTTAACAATACTACAGCTCAAACGCAAACAATCAAAGAAAAAATCTAATGTAAAAAATATCTCTAGACTATATCTACAACAATTTAGTCAACAAAGTAGCTTACAATTAATACGTTATGCCATAAATATATATATCTTGGTATATAACCAAAATTACTTCAGAAGAAAACACTCATATATACTTTTATATATAATATCGACATAAAAGTGCTTAACATTTATTATCATGACAGGTGCCATTATGAGGACAAAACCTGAAAGATTCACTTTAAAGATGGAAATGCATGTTGTTGCTTTTCTATTCTACTACAATGGTCATGGACAAGAAAGTAGCTTCATCGTTGTGAAAAAGATTAAATAATTAAACCCCTCACCTGTGCCCCTGTGTGTCCCGTAAGCAGCAGGTGGAGACACTGAGCACACAGCGCTGATGATAAAAACTCTCCCATAACAAGTCAATGTGGCGGTTCACTTCACTCACAGAGAACAGCCTGAGGGCAAAAACAAATCAGTAAATTTTCAAATCAACTGCAACAACATCTTGTTCTAACTCCAGTCACTGCACCTGACAGCTCCATCACTACAGGCCAAAGCTACAATCACGCAGTCAGAAGTCTGCTTCAAGACTGCTATTGACATGTATCTGCAAAGATGGAGAGATTTTACAAACTTGTGACAGATGTAAACAAACAAAAACAGTATATCAATCCTGTGTTTCATAAGCTTCTTTTTTCTTACTTATTTTGTCCCTTCCACCTCTGTGGGTCATTAAAACAACAGAGACCCTGTATAAAGTTGCTCATCCTAATTAGATTAAATCTAAACAAAAGGTCCAAACTAGCATTTTAGTCCGCTGTCTAGCAACTAGTTGATTCGAAGTCTTATATCTAGTCTAGTTCTTTTAGTATCTGAATGTTTTGTTTTGTGCCAATCCAGAGATCACTCCCCACTAAAAACCTGACCCTCAGGAAAATAAAGTTGAATACTGAAGTCTGAAAGTAGCACTGTTTCTGGCTGTGCTCAAAAGTACAATTTTAGCAAATGGTTGGACAAGATGTTAAAAAGTTTTGTTAGTTTGAATTATTCCCTGTTTTTTTTTTCTGGTTTAGGTTAAATTACCTTGTTGGTTTACATTTTCCCCTTTTATCCAGCAAGGAACCTTTCTCGATGTATTTTGCATTTGAGGTTTAATGTGAAGCTAAACCCTAAAAGCTAAACCCTTTTTTTAAAAAAACGGTTTTAAATAGCATACCTACTATTCTGAGTCATTTTTTGTGGCAATTTTAGTGCAAACTGACTATTAGGAAGTTTTAGCTTTAAACAGTTACAAACTGACTCTTTCTCACTGCAAAGATCCATATCATTTCTAGACTCAATGTGACATCAGTGTGTATTGCCCACTCAAAATTGAGCACTGATTGCAAATACCTGCTGTCAAACTAATCACACTACTCAACTCTCAGTCCTTTCCCCTTTAACCAATGGTTTTCAATGAGTTTGCTGTGTTTAAAATGTGTTTCTTTGAGGAGTTTAGGGGTGAGCTTCACTTTTCCACTCCTTGTGTTTTGTTCAATTGTTTTCAGCTAAAACTAAATTTCATCCAAGTTACACATTCCTGTCTGTACCTTGTTTCTGGATCCATCTTGACCATCTTGTGCCTATTCCTCTTTCTCTCCCACTGCTCGTCCAATCGGTGCGCTGCGACCTGGATCACTTGACAAGAAGGTGCGTCTCTGCGTTCATCACAGCCAATCAGGAGTCGATAACACTGCATCTGAGCCCGCCCGCCTGCCGATACCACAAGCCCTGACAAAGTGGTCCTGTCGGCATCTTGAGTCACCACAGCCGTCAATGCCCTCACACTTGAGATGTGATCGGTCAGAACTGCAAGCACTTTCATTTCACCATTTTTTGGGTTCAACGCCAAAACTGTGGAGCTTGTATCTTCCCCGCCAGTCGCCACTATTTCCCAGCATGCATTTCTTTGACTAAAAATGCATCCTAACCTGTGAACACACCCAATTCCTCTTCCATGAATCCCTTCTCTTAGAGTCCAACTTAATTTTCCACTGGCTTCCTTCAAAGTTCGTTCTGATGCTAAAACAGCCCCTTGTTTGATAAAAACTAGAGCTCCATTTCCGGTCCAATGTTCTTTTTCATCAGTCCACAGACTCCATGATCGATGCCCACCTCCACACAGAACTGACAGTAACCTTTCTTGACGAACAGGATCCAAACGACAAAATGGTTGCCGTGAAAACCGACAATTGCAAAGCGAACTTCTTGCACATTTTGTTGGCTAATCGGACCAACTTTTTTTACATTAATTTCAGTTGCCACTATATTTTCCAAATGCTGAGCTTTCCTGTCCAATTTTTGTCTCCAAAACCAATGTTTTTTCAAGCCACTCCATTCCTTTACAAGCTCGTTGTACTCGTAGGACCTCTAGGACATAATGCTGTTCAAAGTTTCCTTCATTTTCTAGATTTCTGACACTTTTAAGCGAAAGATTCTCACACATCCGTCTCGTCCTGTACTGTAATAAAGACCTGAATGCTGAAAAATGGAAGTCACCCCTTGTTTCCCATGGACACCAAACAAAGTACTCACTGGGGATAGCTTTAGCATATGCTCGTCTTTGGTCATACTCTGGTTTAGCGTGTCACATTCCTGGATAACTTCTCTATTATCTGAATTGCCCTGTCCAGCTCTTGGCTTGGCACAGTTTGGTCTTCAGGGAGCTGGGTTTTTTCTTGGTACAACAGTAGTGACCCTCTTCTATCTCCACACACCCAGGCGACATCTTCTCCCATTTGAACTCTAACGGCTGCTGTTAACCATCTTTTGGCACAATTTGGCAACTCAAACGTAGACCTTTCTTCTACTTTTAAATCAAGATCTTTCAGTTCTATCCACCATCGATAAACCAAACCATCACTTCCGGAAACTAGCAACCAAGCGCCTTCATCCACACCTCCTTTTTGCCAAATTAAGCTATGAATTTTTCCCTTCCCTGTGACCAAGCATATTCCACTTTTTGGCTTTGTGATAGGAAAAACCTGCACTGATCCGACAATATTCCCCACAGCGCACAAATGAGTGACTGATCTTTGATTTTGATGGTCACTACTTCCATAACACAGTATGATTGAAACTCATGTGGTCCTGCCAAGCTAGTTCCCATTTTTCATTGTGTATCATAGACACCTCCTTTATCTGAGCAAACGATGAACATACAATCGCTCCAAGTTGAGTTTTCAGAATCCAGTGTGCAAATAACTTTAGGTACACCAATGCCAACAGTATCTAAGTCAGTATTGTTCTTTTCAATGTTGGATTTGCTTCCATTTCTTCTTTTGACTCGCTTATGCCATCTGTGGTATCTTCCAGAACTTTTTGGAAAACTTGTTCCACTTCAGAATTGCTTTTGTCTTCACTTATCTTAAGATTGTCCAGTGTCACTGCCATTCCATTTTTAGTGTCTGCATTATCAATTTGTGGTGCAGATTCGCTTTTCTCTAATTTGATTTATCAGCTATATTCTTTACGGTTTCTGACATCAAATCTTTTGTTTAATCTTTGGCTTCTTCAGCTCACTATTGTCGATTTTGTCCACAGGAAACTTAAGATCTTTCAAATTCTCCTCATTTCTTCCTCTTGATCTTGCTTCCCTCCAAGCTTCCACAATCTAACTCCTCCATCTGCTCCACCTGACGCTACCCAAATAGCTTTTGTACATTTTCTGAACTTATGGCCAAAGAGCGCACACCTCCAGCTCTATGCCCCTTCAGCGATTGTATAACCTGCCCTTTATGCCACATCAAGCAAGCTCCATCTTCTCCAGCGCTAAAAACATTGGAATTTAAAAGCCTCACAGAAAATACTCTCGCTTGGTGTCCATACAAAACATGTAAACAAACTGGATTCTGATCCACAACCTTCTCCATTTCCTCCTAAAATGCCTACTTGCCAAATTCGGACACTTCGGTCATCCGAGGCAGATGCAAGTACACCTTCTATTTGCAAATATGAAATGTCAAAAATGACTCCAGTGTGACCCAACAAACGGCATTCGACGGGGGCTTTGGATTCAAGACTTTCTACTGCACTTCCTGGTTTCCAAATAACAAGTTGATTAAAAACAGTTCCCCCGATAAGTACTGTATCCGACCAAGATTTATGAGCTAAAACTAGTGCAGAGTAAAGAAGACAGCCCTCAGAACATGATCTTTGGTAGAGGATGGTTTCTGTTTTAGTGTCCAGGAGAAGTGCATTATTGTGGGCTAAGGCGATGCAGAGGAGTGGGTGTGATTCTCCAGACATCCAGCGAACGTCCAGTATCCAATCATGAAGTTCTTAATGGGGCAAATGTTTTCTAATTGAAGATGGTCTAAATTGTGCAGTCGGACAAGGCGTATAGCTTTGCCTCCAAACACTGCCAGGTCATAAATAGAGATGTTGATCCTATAGGAGTAAAGATTATATGGTAAATTTAGATAGATTATCAATCTAAAAGCTTAACTTATCTAAACATTCAAAACACATCCATTAATGCACCTTTATCTAGCATGTAAAAAGCAAATTTAAATTCAGAAAACATAAATAAAGGCCTATTCAAGAACAAAGTAGTGGAAATCATACCAAAAACCTACACATGTTCCCACTGTTTTATATAACAACATTGTCATTGAATAAATTAAGAGTACCATTAGTAGAAATTATCAAACTAAATTGTATTAGGATGTTTGACAGCAATAATTTATTGTACAACATATGATCCAGCTATATGTGACTGACGAGAACTGTGCGCAGATCAATTAAGAACTTTGGATTACATGTTTGTTGCTTGTTAAACCACCTTACCACATTTTTCCTGCTCAGTTGTGCTTGCATCTTCTCTTTGCCGTATCCCATGGATTCTTTGGTGTTGGAGCACACTCAGAGAAGAACAACTTTTAGGAGAAGGGTAAAGTCTGTAAACTGTCAACACAGGACCTTCACCTTCCAGCACAAAACAAAAATGTAGTTATTGATTTCTCGAAAATGATGGAGTAGCTTTGTTTCAGATTTTTTCACATCAAGTATCACCTAAGATTTTCAAACAAAGCCAAAAAGAGACACTAGGTTTCTGTTATATGATAGATGTAAATATATCTTAAAGTGGGAGAGGCTGATTCTCACACTGCAACCACAATTTAGGTTTTAAATCTGACTATTTCCTCTTCTAAATCTTTTGACAAATGACTAATATCAACATGTATTCATTTTGGTTGCAATTACAACTTATAAACTTCTTTTAGAAACAACAAAGTGAAACTGGAGAGGACCACCCAAGCACAGCCAATCAGAGAACTGCATATGGCTTCTGATTAGCACTAAAATTCTTAATTATTTAGCTTAGACAGTACTCATTTGTCTCTTATTTTAACATGGCTGCATATGCTGCATTTATCATTCACTTTTTTTTTTAGAAGAAAACACAAAGTTTACTAGTTGACAACCTTTAACCCAAAGTACAGATCGAAAATGTATTTTCTTTTCACACTGCAGACGATCTATTTTACCACTAGTACATTTAACGTTACCACATTAGAGAACCACGTGTAGCTCATAAATGCATTATTGACCTGTACAGTACTTTGTACAAAACTATACGTCTTCAACATATGTGGACAAATATATCTGTAGTAACAGACAAAACTACAGATTATTATAAACTTACCAGAGAGCAGAAACTGGTTTTGAAAGAACTCCAGTGCTGTGACTGG
The DNA here is from genome assembly GCA_038363315.1 of Mugilogobius chulae. NCBI lineage: Eukaryota > Metazoa > Chordata > Actinopteri > Gobiiformes > Gobiidae > Mugilogobius > Mugilogobius chulae. The sequence continues at coordinate 21,838,631 of CM076414.1, forward strand.
AGCAACCAAGGATCTAGTCTCCATTTGGAATGCAACCTTTAGTATTCAATCAAAAAACAAACATACGTTAAGATGAAATGACACTGGATAGCAGCCTCGAATGTCACGACTGCAAACAGCTAACGTTAGACCTTAATGTACTTAATCGAGTGTTAAAAGCAAAATAAATACCAATCTCAACTGATTACTTCAATGTCTGTATTATATCCAGTTTGCTTGATTTAATGCAGAAGTTTGTAGTGCTGCAAAGTAACTAAAATGATCAATTTGTCGCTAAAGTCCAGCGCTTCACATGTTTCATTGCTGCATTGGCACTTCCGGGTTGATTGAGGCAAATCAGGCGTCGCTGCTGCGATACCTGACGCTGATTGGTTACAATAGCAAAACGCGTGTTTTAATTGGGTGGAGCGTAACATGTGACCACACAAACTCTTTTTGTGGTCACATGTTACGCTTTGTAACATCACGTAGAAGCCAGAAGATGGCAGTAGAGTTCAAAAATGAAACTTGCTAATACCATGGAAGTATAATTATAACAATCATGCTGGTAGTGCACGTAGCATAAATGTAAGCTAATTTTCGTCATTTATATGTTTTAGAAAAGCAAGTCTACGCCATCTCGCCAACTTCTAAAATAAAATCACGGACTCCACGTCTTGTCATTTCAGGTGAGAGATTTTAAATTATCTTTATTTGTCTACAAAACAACTATATTACCATTATTTGCACATGCTAGCTAAAGTAAAAAATTTGCATGTGATTTATTTTTTTCATAAATATATATCTGCATTTTAGTTCAAAGTAGATACGATTTGTTGCCTATATAACATGTTGAATATTTATCCATTTTCCTTACTTTCTTTTTTATTTTTATTGCAGAAAATAATGGAAGTTTGTCATCTTTTGAGACACCACGTGGCGGATCCTAAAATTCCTGGGACTCGAGACAAAAATCTCAATAATAGAAAAAGGGAAAACTTGATAATATTTACATCTTGAGACTCTGAAATGGTTAGCAATGCCCACACTAATCATATTCCATAATCAGATATAGGGATGTTTCTGGGATTTTTTTTTAGCATTATTATGTCCTAAAACCAACTGTAGCTTTCAAGTTACATAATGTATCATGCCTTTCCACATGACTCTAACCAAATGACACCAAACACACTCCTGTTGTTTATTGTCAGCACAAAAGAGTCAAACTTGCCCCAGAGCTGGAGCTTCTCTGTCTATTCACCTTAACTCCAGCCACAACACAGTTTACAGTTTGTGAAGCCATGTGCGAGACCTTCGAGGAAAAAAAAAAAAGTGACGTTTATAATGATCCAAACTCTCTCAAACTAATTTACTCATTCACATCAGCCATTCATGGAGCAGAGAGGGCCTTTGTGGAGGTTCGTTAGTGGTAATTAAGATCCCACTGATCAGATGAGTTTGGCAGAGCGCCCTAAATCTCAGCTTCTAATGAGCTACTCCACTGGGCTGTGTACACGGAACCTCGGCCTGAAGATGTGGGTGGTGCAAACGTTCTCTGTCAAAGATATAATTACCTCTCAGTTTTGTTTTGTTTTCTGCTGAAGTCGAGTCCTTTTTGCCTTGTTACAGTTTGACGCTGTCCTGGTTCACTGAGTAGAAATGTAAACAGAGAAAGAAATTCATTGCTCAAGTGGCTCGGGTTAATCAGATTTACATATTTTACAAGTTTGAGTGAAGAATCTTGGACAGTGGTTCTGCTGACACAACTTTTCCCTGAGTTCCTACAAGAGAGTTATGGTTTTGGTCAAACTAATACAAAAAAAATCACAGACAGTTCTTATAGAGACATCGTTAATAGGTGAGTTAACTTTGATGGTGAATATGGTAAAAGTCCTATTAAACATGTGGCAGTGAAAAGATATAAAAGGCTGTTCAGGTCTGCATTTGCACTCTATAAGAAGTTTGCCCTGGATAGGCATTTAAACAATATTTAAAACTGTGTTCTATCCATTCTAATTCCACTGTTAACATTTGGAATTGTTTATTGCAGAACCTTAAAGCGAACCCTGGATATAATCACATCTTTATCCTAATACACTTATAATATCATCACGTATATAAATACAGGGCAAATACCTTGGAAGTATTTGTAGTTTTATTAAAAAGTTTTATGAATAAATGACATAGAGGCTGACATTTTGCTGCGCTTATGACATAAAATAGTGCTGTCAGGTAACAGGTAACTAAGCAACATGAATTCCTGGGTTAAACCTTGTCAGTTTGAGCCGAAGCAAAGCCAAATACAGAACGATTATGTGGAATCTAGTAAAACTGAAGATAATCAAGAGGCAAGAACTGGACACTGTCAGTGGTGTTTTTGTGGCAACTGTTCACAGATGAAATTGTGGGAGTAACCATGAAAACACTATTTTATGTCATCAACCAACATGGCGGCTCCCAGTGGCTTGAAAACAACATAAACAATGACAATTTTATAAAAAATAGTAAGCAGTTATATATTTGTTTGTAATTTATTTTAATAAGCATGACCAGTACTAGTGTTTTAGCCAGATTTGTCTTCATATTCAGGGTTCCCTTTAAAGTGATGGCATTCTAGTGTGTAATTCAGCCTACAGTTTTTGTAAAATTTGCTATATAAGTTACTTTTGCTTTCCTATTTTCTTATTGTGACTTTTAATTGTGATTTTGATTTTGTCTTGCCACAGATGTTTTAGGTTGACAGAGAAATGTCCAAGCAGAAATTCCCCATCTGGTCCAGCAATCCAACCTTAGACTTCAAGGTGAGCGCAATGCACTTTTATGACTCTGCTACACAGCCACAAATTGATTCTTTGTTGGAGATTTAATCAAACTTGGTACAAGATTTAACAATTGTTTGCAAAGAATGGTTCCCTGAGTCATGCATTTTTAAAATAGAATAAATTCACTGTAAATATTTAATGCACTTTCAAACAAAAGGTTATTTGATTAGATAAAACATTTTAATCTCACGGGATGGTGAATACAGACTGAAGCATTTATATGTAAATCGCATTTTAACCAAATGTGTGTGCTGTCAGAAAACAATTCATCTCTTATTTTATAAAACAATTTGCTCGGGCCGTATGTCTCAGAGAATGTTTATGGACGACAGTTTTATAGTTACAATGGACACATAAAGGGCAGTTTTAGAAGGTCTGAAGAAATTTGTAGCAAAAACATAAAAACTTACAAACGTATTAAAACAAAGAAGAACAAATAAGAGCATTGATATGATTTTATTCGTACAGGGACAATGCACAATAAACATTAACCAAGCAGAAAGACATCTTGCACCAGGTTCTAACAAGAAATGCTAATTTCCACTTACAATTCAGAAGAAACAGATTCAAATGTAAATGGTTTCTTGACCTTGACATTATAGAATTTAATTACAAACTTATACTAAAACTATTACACGCTATGCTTTTTACAAACAAGCCATTTTTTTTGGTCAGGTGTGGCAAAGTTGAATGTGAATTTGAAAATCTGCCTATTTGTTGCATAAGTGTTTATGAGCCAGACTTTGTAACTCTACAGTGCACAAATCAGCTCACCCGTTAAAAGTTCCAACTAAGTCAGCCTTTATGTTGCTATTGTGTTGTTTATCTTCAGCTTCAGACACATCAGTGCCTCCAGTTAGCTTCACTCTTTGTTAATGTCGTCACATGAAAAATAAGACAAGTTTTAATTAGGTGTATCCGGTGAAAAATCAATAATCACAAAATAAAAACAACCAATTATCGAGTTACTTCAAGTCTTTCCAACGCTAAAATATGTCTTGGTAATAAATATCCAAAAGCCTATAGTTACTAATGGATGATGTTATGAGGAATCCTTCGAGCGAGTTTCATTTAAAGCCAACCTGAATTCATTATTAATCTGAGCAGAGGAATAATGTGGCACTGCTGCTGGCCTTGGACTGAACTGAAGAATCTGCGTAAAAAATTCACCGCATCGACAACACATGGGGCTTTTTAATGATTGTATTTGGGTTAGGACTAAAACAGGGGGCAATAATGTAGCGAGATGAGCTCCAAAACAGAAGAACAGAGAAGAAGATTGTGCTTAACGTCTCGGAGGAAATAAAAAGAAGAACAAAGAACACAGTTGTATCTGAGTCGGTGCATTTGAACTGAGAAACAAGAGAAGAATGTACAACCAGGAGTGATGCTCTTGGAGTTTGAACAAGGCACAGTGTAATATAATGCAATTTTAATGTAGCTGCAACTATATCCAGTGCAATATCACGAAGGACATAAAATGTATTTTCTATTGTCCCCATAGGAAGTGTGTGGTCTGCAGCGGTGGACTACATGACACGAGTACATTTTATTTTCTCTATTATTTTTTTTTCTCAGGTTAGGACCAAGGCCTTTTGTAGAAACATAAGCACAGCACGGACTTTGTACTGTAAAGGAAAAAGAAGAAGAATAACAGCAACAAAGTTTTTTCTCAACTAAAATTACTTGGACATAGTAGTTCTAAAGTTCTTAATTAAAAATAGTAACTAAAACTCTGACTAAATGGTGATAATTATGTTTTATTTATAGTGTCATTCTGGGACGGAGAAATTTTTTAACCAATACCAATATCCGATCATTGGCCTCCTGCTGTGGACGACAACAATGTTTGTATTTAAAATGTATCTAAGATCAGAATCTCACTTTTCAATATAGTAAGAAATGAATAACAAAATGTATTTATCTTAAATATAAAATATCCAGTAGTCTTATATTGTAAATATGCAGCTATATTTTCAGCCTACTTGTTTATTTATTAAAATGTTTGACTCTTTAATCTATTCAAAAGAATCAACTTACTGCTTGAGGACAAATTGGGGCGAACACAGAAACTAACCTCTTTAAAAAATATCAACACCAAACATTGTTTTTTTCGATATCATCTTATACTGATACTGATATGTTGCCTAACCTTGACTTGATTATTGGTTTGAGCAGTTATATGTGCACTGGTTTACAATCTTAAACAGGAGAAGGATGTAGGAAAAACTGACTTTTGTTTTCTTCCACACTGTTCCACTCTGATACTGTATATGATTAGCTATATTCATTTTTAGGCACTGTAACAGTTCAGAAGCAAGGAAGACCTTTATGGGTGCATATAAATGAATCTGATACTGTTAGGTGCAACATTGAGAAATGGAGTATTCTTTAGCTGATTTCCTCTAAAAACAATTTAATCTTTTAATTGTTTTTAGACTTCAATGGCAAAAATTAGAAAGGTAATGTTGATATTAGATAATTGGAAACACTGATTCAAAATATTTGCAGACTAAAGTAGTTGCCCTTTAACCCTGGTTCTGCATGTTTAACATGTAACACTGCTTGATTTCTTCTCTTTATTTGTGTGCACAGGACATGAATGACTGCTGCATTAGTGAGAGCGGGCGATTGATTTATGCTCAGTTTCATGCACACTTACTTATACATTGCAAAACTAATAATAACCCTCTCACCAACACGTTGGATCTAAAACAAAGGTATTTTACCTACTACTACCTAAAATTGTGTTATTATTGTTTGCTTTCTTTTTGCATGACACGTTTGTTTAAGGAGCACAATTGATACTCAAAGTTATGAAAGTGGTACAAAACAAGAAGATAAATTCTATTAAGATAACGTTTTTTTTAGTATATTGCTCACACTTAAGATTAGTTGTAATGATGGATGAAACTGTAAACCATACAAATGAAATCTTTATAGCATAACTCTTTGGTAAGTTCTAAGATGAAGTGATAAAGACTTTTTATGTCTGCTAAATCATTCAATTCATTTATTCCATACACTCTCATCCAGTTACTTATCTATCACCGCAAACCTCCCCTAAACACAAAACCAGCCTGGTTCGGAGTGCGCTTCCAGGTCCCTCCTCCCTCTTTCACTCTCTCTCTTTCCCTCCCTCCTCTCCTCTTTCTCTCTCTCTCTTCTCTTCTCTCTTCGCTTCTCTCTTCACCAAAAGAGAGAGAGAGAGAGAGAGTCATATACACAGCTTCTGCCCAAAACCTCCCACTCCACTCAGAGCTCACATGCTGCTTCAACCTGCGGCACTTTTTTTTCCAGCAAAACACATGATTACGAAAACTAAACCAGACTTAACATTTTAAACTAGGATTACTTCAATTTCAATTTTGTGACAGACTTTTTGAATTTTTTTTCCCTCACAAATGTGGACTAAACCAGACTTTGCATCCATTCAGTCTCATTCAAACTGGACTTAGTCATTGTTCAACGTCAACCGCTTCTTTTGGAATTAATTTCGCGTTTTTTTCAAAATATTTTGGCCGTCTTTCTTTGGCTGCAGATTTGGACTAAAACTCAAGGCTGAAGATGGGAGCTGGAGGTAGACTGATTTTGTTACTGTGTTGGATCCAGGTGTGGAGTTTCACCCAGGCGTGGAAAGCATCTCAACCCAGACTGCAGCTCACATATTCAGGTAAGAACTCACCCAGGGAGAGATTAGTCTTGATTTGGAGTTGAGTTAGTGCTGGCTTTGTTAATCCAGATTTAATCTAGGTTAGTATTGATATGCTTTATTCAATTTAGTTCAACTCTACTCATATTTAGTACATTCAAACTTAGCCAAAGCTGTCTATGAAAGATCAAAATCTCAAAGATGGTATAAAGCAGGTGAAAACATTGCGATAATATTAAAACTACTTAATAAAACTATTTAAGAAACATGACTTGTACTAAGTATGTGCCATTAAAGAGTCATATATATTCCATGTAATTATAATAAATTATTCAGTTTAACCCTTTACTCCATAGATGCTTATAGAGGTTTATAAATCAAATAATCAAATCAATTTATTTTTTGTATAGCCTAAAATGCCAAGCAACAGTCACCCCTGAAGACTTCCCAAGATTGTTAATTTAGCAAACATGAATGGTAGAAATTAATATATATATATATATATATATATATATATATATATATATATATATATATATATATATATATATTATATATATATATATATATATATATATATATATATATATATATATATATATATATATATATATTATTCAATAAAACAATAAACATTCAGAAACAGTGATTGTTAAAGCAGATTATTAGTAAACAAGCAAATGAATCATTGTCCAGAGCATCCCTTGTCCTAAGAACTTCCTTCTTGGCAAGGAAAAAAAAAAGAAAAGAAAAAGAGAAACAATACAGAAGTAGTACAAAAAAAAGTTCCCTAAAAGAAAAAAAAAAGAATGCATGATAAATAAATCTCCATCTCAAAGTTATAGAACAGTAGGATTATATTCTTGTTTATTATTATTATGATGGGACACATCTTGATTTGATCCTCTTCTAGTCATGATTTATTTCTAATCTAGTGTTGGTTTTGGTGGTTTTGTCCCAGTTTCTGCATTTCACAATAATTAAAATTCAAACTTGGTTGTGATACTAAGGAATAGACTTGATACATACATACATATATAAATTAATAAAATATAGTACACTTTACCATGTCTTTAAGTCTAAACTGATTATTTCAGTTGTACTACGAACATTGAAAAGAACTTTTGCATTGATTTGACAACCCAGTCTTTTAATGTAAAATGACCTCTTCTGGTCTGTGCTACATTTATTCCCTGATTCTGTATTGAGACTTCCTTTTGTGAGCAAACTCTTTGTATCAGTCTGAGTAAAACGATAGGATTACTCATGCTAACACATTGGAGTCCTGCCTCTGGGTGCCTGGTGCATATTGTAGTGTGTTGTCGTCATGTTGAGCTGCTGCTGCTGACAGCCTCTTCTCACCCTTCTCTCACACATCCAACCTCTTCACACCACCACCCTCTCTGACTGCGCTGTAGTCTGTACTCATGCATTATTATACTACTTACTTAGTATTCAATGTATTATGGATTCTTCTGGCGTTTTGGTACCACATTATGTCTATACAGTGGATATGTGTTACTCTGTGGGATTCTGTCAGAAAGTGGGCTCATACTGGAGTAAACATTGGGAAGTGTCTTCACTACACAACAACACATTTGTTCTTATGCATAGCAAAAAAACATACAAAAGTGTATTGGCAGTGTAGTGTGGATTTTAATGATTATTGCTCTAATTATGTTCACTATGCAGTTACATGTTTTCTTGTGTGAAAAAGTTGCTCACAGATTGTAGCTTTCTACTTGTAGAGCATATCTATTTCTGTGAGTTGGGTCACCTACTTAAAATCCACTGTTTGTTAATGTACACTGATGATGCCAAGTCTGCTCTCTAAGCAAATAATCATGAATGATTGTGAACAGTATGTTTAAAATGAATATTATTTTCCCATATCGAGGGCTTTTTATCGAGTAATTAAGATTGTCATCAACTCATATGTGGGTTGTATTGTGTATTTTTAGTAGGATATTGATATGATATTTATTTTTGTTATGTAGTGGTCTTATTTCAAAGTGTGTGTTCAATTCTGCAGCAAATGCTCTGAAATTCAAAGTCTGAGTTCTATTCCAACAAATAATTGTCTCATAATTGTGTTTCAATTAAGATTGAAATAATTGTCTTTTTTGTAATCAACCAGCTCTAGAGTAGTAGTATGTTTCTATTAGTATTAACAAAACTAGTACCAGTAATTTCAATATCTAAGCTATTTTAAAAATGTAAAGCTCCATACGGACCTAATTTTGATACCACAGTGTTACTAAAACACACTTTTTAGAAGATTAAAATGTAATTATCAACACAAAACAAAATGAAATTGCCATAAAGTCATATATTAGTTCTGCTTTTATTAAAATGTTCTGAAGCTGTTTAGAAAAATCTTTCCTGTTTACTTGATTTTTTTTCTAAAAGTGATATTTGATAAACTTAATACATTATTTTACCTCATTTTAGAAATTACAATCTTATTATTTTGACCACATATTGCATGACTTTGGTAATGTATGAACATTATATACATTGATGCTTTATGAAATTCCTGTTAAGGGATGTGGCTGTGAAGATGTTGTGTGGTTTCCCAGTAATTCATAGTTTGACTGGAGGACTTTGATTAGCTAAATTGCTAGCATTGGACTTTAACTTTTACCTTGAGGGTTTATCACATTTTCATATTATCTGTTAAAATTCCCAACAAGACTCCTCTTCTGTCCTACATTTTAAGCTTTGGCAATGAGTGATAGGTAGAATGCACTTTCTTTCAAATTTCTAAGTACAATTAGTACGTCATCCTTATTATGCTTATTTAGACGTACAAGGAGAAAATTGTTTAGTCATCTTCTTTGTCACATTTAAAAAGAGATAGTTATCTGCCTTCTTCATTGTATAACTAAATCAGTCCCCACAACCCCGCTCATCACCTCCACCCTTTGTCTTTTGAGTCTAAACTTGCATTAACTTTATCATCCCATCTCTTCTTCTGCCTAAGCACAGCGGGGCCGGATCATAATTGAAAATCTAACCGAATTCCGCGCTGTGATTGGTTGAATGCGACTTGTCACTTTGATGGATGGACCCAAGCTTCAGCCAAATCCTCGCAACTATTTCTCTATTAATCTGCGCTGGCTGCTGCACAGATTAAACAGAGTGGACATGTGTCTTTGTCCTCGGGGTGTCTCCCAGCTCCAAAAAGACAGGAGGACCCCCCGGGACTAAGGCAGATATAATGAGATATAGTTATAACGATGTGGCGCAAGTCCAGATGGAGAATTACTGCTGATGAATTGGTTCTGACTGGACTTTGGCTTCGGTACAGAAAAGAGGCTGTGGCCAAAAAATTGCGGCTAGATTTAACTGAATGATATTATTAGGCTGATTTAAAGAGATTTGGGCAGATTCGTAGTACACCAGTTGTCTTGACAATTTGTATTAGTCGTTTAAATCTCAAGGCTCATAATAATGTGTGATTGTGTTGATCTACTTGGATTTTTTGTTCATATTGCATGAGAACAAAAGCAAATAAACAATTTCTTAATGATCAGATCATGTATCAGCATACATTGCACTCAAAATTAGAGATAGACTGATAAATCAATATTTGGTGGCCGAATTTTGATATTTTTGCATATCGACCATATGCTATTATATATTATTTGATCATACAGTTGTTGAGCTCCAAGTTAGTTTTGGAAAGACTGCAGTGTGTAAATGAGATGATACTTGGTGTCAACTGTGTGTTGAAAAGGAGTACTTTCTTGAATAATCTTTAAAAATGTTCTGTGATGTGCATAAACATCTTTTATTTATTAAAAATGGGACAAAAAATAGATGAACTTTTTTTTAGCCATAAACATATATTAGTAGACTCTAATGCTTTTAACACTTAGCATCTAGCTAGTTCCGGCGCATTCTCCTATTGTTTTCCTATAGCTGTTAGCATTAACTCCGAAAATACACAAGTTATGAAAGATGCAGTTAGCTGTTAGCTGGTACAAACCTACCACCTATATCAGAGGTCAGAGCCTTTACAAGTTACTGTTAAGTTTACAAACTTTTTAGTGTTTTATTATATTATTAAGCAAAAGCTGTGTATAAAACTGATTTATATTTAAGGTCAATGGGTTGTGCTATCTGATTCCAGCTATGCTTTTTTAAAACTAAAATAAGGAAACTGCCTTCAAAATCAGCCTTGAAAATCGATAACTGATGTTGTCTACTCAAAATACACAGGAAACTATTGTTTACGTAAAAAGTACAAAAAACAGTAGAAAAAATCAGTTTAAACTCTTAATTCTTGTGCTAATTAACTTTATACCTTCTAATTTCTGCTTCAGTCCATTAGGAACCTCTAATTTTAAGTAAAAGAAGTTAACTAATAATATTTTGATCAACTAAGATAGGATTTAAAAATTAACTGACTAACTACTAAATTAACCACTATTATACTGATCATTAGGTTATTAATATCCACTCGCAGCTCAAACTCAGTAGTGCTAAGCTTCTTCTGAACAGTCTTCTGGTCTGAGGGATGACTGACAGAAATGTTTCAGTAAATGCAATAGTTGTCTTAACCTTGGCTTCTGACCTTGCACCCAGATGAATTCCTGTGATGTTTGTGAGTTTGCAGATTGTGAGAATCCAACTCGAAGCTCTCCAACTGTGAGGCAATGCTCCCATCCCAAAAAAACAAGCATGAGGATACTGACGCATGAAATACTCACCAGAACAAGAAGAAGGCTTTGTGCATTTGGAGATAGGAATGACATCCAATGCTTATCTCTCAGCTAGATTCAAACAACTTCAGATGTTAAAATTTTTTCCTGGTCAGTTTAAGTGAGAAGAATTCCAGATTGATAATGTGACTCAAAGTGCTACATCTAATACATTAACTAACCCAAAAGTTGCAGGATTTGCAAACTACTGTTGCATCCTTGACCTGGATATGCTGTATCCAGTTATATGTGCAGTACTTATAGATCCATTAATAGAAGCAGAAAAACACTATAGACCTATGTGTCAATTAACGTCTTCATTAAGGCAGCTCTTGTATCCAAGAAACGTCTGTAAAATACACGGACAACACTACTACATCTATTCTATTTACAAAGCTCTGAAACAAGTCATTAGAATGTATTTATTTACCCATTATCACAAACTGTCGACCTTTCATACTAAAAACAACCGCTGCACCACCATTTCCTAAAATATCAGAGCTGGCAAACAACTTTTTCGGATGTAGCAAGTGTGTGTGTGTGGCACTACTGTAGATAACATCAGTCAGGGCCAATAATGAGAGGAAATCACTCACCATTAGTCCCATTATTAGTGCTATTAGTGCTCCTGTTAGAATCTGATGTGTGTGGGTCTGCTGCCGGCTGCACAGGCCACTTGTGTTGGGGATAATGTGGTGATAATAAAAGCACCCAGGCTTAGAGGTAATCACTGTGTTTTGTAAATGTTTAAAGATGGTGCATTTTGCCAAATCAACAAGTGCTATTCAGTTGGCTGTTTTTGTGATTGTTTGGAGTCGTTTTTTTCTACTTAGAGAGGACAATTATTCATGAAATAGTACACAAAATGGTTCTTCTCCCTCACACTGTGGTACATGTTTTATCTTCACTAGCTCACAGTTATTATATTTTGCAATCATATGTACGGTTGTTTTCCATTTGAGGTCCTCTTATGTCTGCCATCAGTGTGTTTCCAAGGAGATGGGGTTACTTTAAGGGCTGGGCGAAAAATGAATATCTCGATAACGATATTTGGATGATATGCTGTCATATTCTCTTAAAACGTCTTCAAATTTGTTACTACACTGGAAAAACAACAACCTTAAATATAGGTTAAGGTTTTTTTGTTAGTTTTTTTTTCAAAATTGGTTGAAATACTTAGTTTGATAGGGATTCTAACAGATTCATCCTTATTTTAAGAACAGAAACTTTAGTGTGTATTTTTGCCTGCCTCGCTATTTGAGAAGGACTGGTTTCAACCAATCAAAATGTACTCAAAATATGTCAAATATGACTTATCTCAGACAGAAGTGTTTGTCTAATTTTAAAAATATCTGTCAGATTAATTTTCCTCTTTTGAATTACTTCATGTACAAATTCATATAAACTTCCTTGTTTACTAGAAAGTATACAACATCGCTAATTGTTATAATAATGTCTGCACGATATAGTCGATATTCAACACATCTTTGATTAAGTTCTAAGATCTTCTGTGCTGTTTTTAAGCTCTTAAGTTTTCCTGCTTTAAATCATTCATTATCATGTAGCATTAGCATTGTGGACATTTTTTTTTCCCATGAAGTCAAGCGAAAAGCTTTGAGCACATCTTTCAAATATATCTGGCTGATAAGGAGCTACAAATCAAATTGCAATCCTATTCATTAATTATTATCTTTATTTTTGTGAAAGCCATATTATCAATATAGGTTTGTACATAAATTGTTATATAAATTCAAGTATAATATATAATATCAAGTATAATCCAAGATCAAGTGGATATTATTTTCTTTGTGATATCACCTACCCGTGTCAAATGATCTTTAATTAAGTTCAACATAGAAAAATTTGTATTTGTATTTGTGCAATTTACCATCACATAATCTATCAAATACAGTATAAGTAACAGTGTTCCAGCTAAGTCCTCCTGCCCGGACCATGAACCAGGCTCAAGATGTTGAAAAGGGTCCCATTGCGGCAGGTTTCCCACTGATCCTTACAGGTTTCCTTGACAAGTATAGGGTCAAGTATAGGACACAATTTCCTACAAGCATAATCAAATCTTAATCTTGTAATATGAAGACTGTATAGATATGATTAAGTTATATGTGGGTTGATATAAAGTCAGGCTTCCCTATTATTTTTTGGTTATTCTGCGTTCTGTCCTTCAAGAGTTTCTTTCTCCAGGTCAGGCATTTCTCTTTAATATGATGCATTGTCCAGCTATAATAACCAAATATAGAAAAGACGTCTACACAAAATGCATAGAATGAGTTTTTAGTGTAAAATGTGCTGAGTAGAGGTTGTGACACAGATGTCCTGCTGACTGGAGCATTAGCTCATTTCTGCACACTGGCTCTATGGAAAAACATATTCAGCTCTAAAAATACTAAGCATGATGTAAACGTTGTGTACAAAAGTTCATGAGGCTGTTCAGGTTCTGGAGGAATTTGAACATTTAGATTTTTTATTTAATTATCCAATTTATTCAGTATTCAAAATGCATGCAACTTAAAAGCACCCAAACAGCCCTTATTGGATAAGATTAGATTACTGAGGATGTCTTTAAAAATGGAAATTTATTTTTTTCTGTGTGTGCATTTGTATATATTCAGCAATATCATTGTACATGTTTACAGAATTCATTTTGTTTCATAATTTGAAAAAAAAACACTGCACCTTACGCTTGACCGCACGGGGGTTGTATTTCTGGGTCACCGTTTGGGTTGCAGTTTTAGTGTTCAAGTTTGATTATGAAAGGGACAAACCCTTTTTGCTTCCTTAAAAATGTAAACAAACAGAAATAATCAATTTTAAACTTCCTACCACAGTCCGCATGTTTTGCTCACTTACCTAATGCATTCTGAGCCTCCAAATAGTTCACCATGATGTGTTTTAAGCTTTTTTCACAACTTTTTTTGAGCGAGACGTTTCTGTATGCTAATGGCAGTAGGTCACAATGCTAACAACAGCAACAAACGAACTTAGTGGATTTTGGTGAACAAACGAGACATTATTTGATCTAGTCAGGACGTTGCGAACTAACTCCACTTGATACTTTAACAAGATATTTCTGCTACTGAGAAATAGATTTAAGGTTATTTTGTTGAAAAAAATGAGTATAGTCCTTTTAAGTAAGAAACACTTGTGCTCATAGGGAAATTTATCTTTTGTTTTTGACCCATCCTTCAATGTCTTTGGAGCAGTGAAGTATGATCACTGTATATCACTTGGAGACCAACCTCCAAATCTTGTTGGTCAGTTCTACCGCAGCTAGAGGATTTTCCCTACTGTGTAGAAAAAAATTTTGTGAGAGAGTAATGCGTTGTAAATAGTAGCATTAGTTTTGTTGCAAATATGCCGGTAAAATAGTATAGTCATTTTGATTCAATTTGCATTCAATTCATAAGCTGTAAACAAACCACAGACAAACATTTGCATCATTGCATGGGATTTAGGAAAATCTGGGTTTGGCAATTTACAGTTGGCGAAATTCTTAACAGACGTGATGAAACAGTTTACCTGAGGTCCCTAGGTAAAATAATGAATAGAAATGAAGCCTATTACAATGGTGTGAACAGGCAAATGTCAAATTTCATTCTCCAAAAGTCTGAATTCTGTTCTAAAGATTGTCTGAGAGCGATCTTGAAGTCTGCTGTTATGATTAGAGATGACCAAATCTTGATCTTGGCTATTCTGCCTAAACACAGGTGTGATAAATAAAAAAAAAACACTCATGCTTCACTTCTTTTAATTCTTTTAGTTCTACATCAAAGCTTGAAGTTGCACAAGTGTTTTTGTTTTTTGTTCCTGGTCAGTTTTCTCAAAGTTAACACCCTTAAACCTGCTTTAGTCCTGCAGTCGTCTTATCTCTGTGTTAATAGTCGGTGTTTATTTTCCTTGTATTTCTAGGTCACAGATTCTACAGTAAAGTCCTTCTGTGTTGTGGCTTATGTAACCCTCTGTAATCAATGCCAAATCCTTTTATTTTGAAGGAACCCCATCAAAGAGGTCACTTTTATTCTGAAACGTGCCTCATGAAAGAGAAATGCTCCGCAACCAGACCACAACACACCACTGATGGGCTTTTAATTTGCAGATCCAAGTCCAAATCCCATAATACGTCTTTATTTAGGAGAGCGGCTTTGATTTTTAACCAATGAGCAAGTTTTAAGTGATGTCACGGTTACCACAGTTTTATAGAGGGCTTTTACTCAAACATTTAAAGCATAAGTGGGTTGGATTGAGTCATATTTACTCATTAACCTAGCCTTTACTTGAATAACGGAACTTGGTTTTAAGATATGAATTTGAGACTTCTCAGTAGCTTAGTCACATACATGCCAGAGGAAAGTGTGGATCGTCTTGTGGTTTACAAATGAAAAATAAGGCAATTTGTGTGTAAAACTGCAAACATTTGGGACTTTAAATTAAATGTAAAGACAGGTTTACAATTTTGAGTACATTTTGTTGACCTGGTTACAAAATAACAGTAAACATGGCTGCAGCAAGTTAATCCATTAATCGCAATGATAGGCTGCGACGAGGCTAGTTCCGATCTGAAAATACCTGTGGATAGTTCCTTCACGTCCCCCTCATTTCTTATGGAGAATTAGCTGAAACACCCTAACATGTTTAAATATGAATTGACACAAAGCGAACAACAAGTAACAGCCTGAAAAGCATTTGCAGCATGTTTAGTAGCAATGATATAACCTATAAAAAATTGGTTAAAAATACATTTTGTGTTCTTCGTCTCCAGGACATTTTTCGAAAATGTTACAGTGAAAAAAATACACACCTAAATAATTTAAAAGGAAAACAAGTTTTAATTAGGTAAAATTTTTTAAGTTTTGATAATTGAACTGGCCTTTTTTCTGTTTTCAAGTGAGAAGATGATAATTTTTTGCTTACGTTCATATTTTATACTTCATATTTGATGCCTGTTTTATCGGCAAATTATTTTTGAGCAGATTGATAAAAATAAAGTTTTGCTTGTTAGTGTCTTTTCTTAAATGACATAGTTTAATATATTAGATTAATATTAGTTTTACTTGTACTTTATTTGTCCTAATTCAAAATAATTATATGTTTTAAGTACTTTCTACTTTAATTTATGCCATGATTTACCTCAAATTAAAATCAGATCCATTTTACTAGAGGTATTTAGCAGACATTATGTGATCTTCTGTGAGCCGTTGTACTTAACTTTGCACTTGCACTACAACACAAGGTGGTAAAACTGAGCCAGGTCTTCTCACATGTAAACACAGAATCTTACACTGCTATTAACAGGAGTCTGAAAGCTGTAAAATAACCTCAAGGACGTAGCATGGGGTAATAAATCTCTTTTTTTACAGAGATGCAAAGACTGGCACAACTCCTTTTAATGGTCGCACTAAAGTTCAAAGACAACACGTTTTCATCAGTTTCTTCTCACAGAATATCTGGCATGGAATCATGGAATTATAAAATTTCAAAGTTAACTTGTTTTGGTGTCTCTAAAAATTCAAAAAGCATTGCCTCGAGTAAAAATCTAAATCCAATCTAAAGCCAGGATGTAAAACTATAATAACATTCAGAATAAAAACATACATTAACAAGTACATTTTTCTGTAATTGTGTTCATCGGAAGCTAATACTGGTATAATTGTCATGTTACTACACTTGTTTTCGCTTGGACACTTAAACATACCTAATATTAAAATGATGAACATTAAGATCCAAAAAAAAAAAAAAAATGTTTTCACTATTATTGTGATGTTATAGCAGGAGTGGGAAACTATTTTTTTTCCGAGGACCGTATTCAAATCCAAGCAAATTGTAGAGGGCCAGACCTCAGTCATTGGTGTAACAAAATCTACTTTTTATTTGATCAAAAAAACATCCAGTCTTTCTTGAAATTACTTGAATTCAGAATTTGAGTTGTTTAATTTATAACCAGTGAACTTATATTAGTTCACTGGTTTCAAAGCATTTCTGACAAGGGAATTTGGCTTAAAAGAGGAAAATACATTCATCAATAGGTAAATAAAATGTTTACTGGCAAATAATTTGGCTCAATTAAGTTAGAACTTGAAACAAAACCAAAACAGACTGAAGCAAGGAAAATATTCAGGATCTATGATATAAATAGCTCATAAATTTGTCAACATTTCTCAAATTAGTGTAAAAATCTTAGAATCTTGAGATTTATGTTTTGCAGAGTTTTGGTGGATCATGGGCTATTTTATATATTATCTTGTTGATTTATAATGATCTTTATTAGGAACACAGCTACAGAGTCAATCAAAAAACAATACGTATCCTCAAAAATGTGCCGGGGGCGTGATTAAAACAGGCGAGGGTCGCATCTGGCCCCAGGCCACAGTTTTCAGGTCTGTGATAGTTACTGTAATGTTCACACTAGTGAGCACACCTGAATATAAAAACCGTAACAACTAGATTTAAAAAAGAAAAAATGCATATGTTTACCCACACATTTAAATGTGTAGTATTGCAGAGGCGACGATGGCACAAAATGGCAGCCTTAAGGTTAAGGTTAAGGTATACTTTATTGTCCCCGTAGGGAAATTTGTCCTCTGCATTTGACCATCCTTCAATGCCTCTGGGGCATCTCTCAGGAGCAGTGATCGCCACAGTGCAGCGCTCGGGACCCATCTCCAGATGTTGTTGCTGGCTTGGTCAGGACTACCGTAGCTGAGATATTACCCTATTGTGCATGTTATTGGTTGGTGGGGGAACCGGAGTGCCCGGAGGAACCACCAGACATGGGGAAAATGCAAACTCCACAGAAAGGCATGGCGTGCATGAATTGACCCGCGACCTTTGCTGTGAGCAGAGCGCTATCCGCTCTGCCACCGTGCCGCCGCTTTGCTTTCGTCAATTGCCCAGTGCCTGTGGCTACAATTCCGATTATGAAGTGAGTGAATAATGCAAAATATGAAGTGTCTTTGAGTGTCATGAAAGAGTGCTATAGAATCCAATGCATTATCCAAATAAGAATTGATTCTATTCCTATTATTATAAATGGATACTACCATCATGGAATGTATTGTTTCGTAGTATGCCTAAGCCTCACTTGGTATGAAATCCAGTTTAAAATGTCAGTAGTTTATACAGTATAAATGTGACATCCCTTCAACAGCTCTCTTTGATCTGAATCTTCTCTCCTCTTTCTTTGTTGTCAAGGTTAAATCACACTATTAACAGTCTCTCCAGCTCTGCTCCTTGAAAGAATCTGCCTTTTACTATCTATTCATGAAGCGAGGCACGTTTCTACAGTACTGTGTAACTATTAATATTCAAAAGTTACCTGACCCCAATGTCTTCAGTTAACCCTTGGTTTTCACTTGAAGAGCTAAACAATTTTTATGAATATTTAATTGTGACGTTCCTGAATAACACTGGAATTGATGTTTAAATGTATAATTCTGTAAGATGGACCTTTTAGACTAAAAACAACAACAAACTTTACATTAAGAACACAATAATTAACCTAAACTTGTAGATTAGTAATATAAATTTTGTTTATTGTAAAACACTATTTTGGACTGTCACATACTGTACTTCTCTCCATGCAGACTAGATAAGGAACATATTCCAAGCAATGCAATCAAAAAGCAGACTAGTTTTATTCATTTTTTGAAAGCAATATACAATATTCTTAGATGTCTACCATTACATACCTTTTTGTTTCAGGCGCCCCATGCTATGTTATTATTTACCTCGAGCCAACCAATATGTGATTTTTAGGTTGCAGTTCCAACAAAGGGTGCCTACTGTTTGCATCTGCTAATGTTTTTTTGCTAATAAGAATTATTAATATTTGTATTTTATGAAGATGTTTTGCAGTCTAAAACTTTTTTTGTACTTCTGTACAATCTTTTCAAATTAAAGGTGGGGTAGTTGACTTTTTTAGTTGTAAAGCATAAGCTTAGTCTACTAAAAGTATATTGCATAAGCAGTAGATTGTAGATTGTGACAAAATTGTGTACTGTCTAAATCAAAACAAAAGGCTTTTTATTTCTCTTTGAGATTGGCCGTGCTTGAGTGGTCACTTCCAGTCTCATGTTCTTGTCTGTAAAAAAGGTTTTAAGATTAATTGCAAACAAAAAACTATGTACATGGATATTACCATGTGCTGAAGGAATTGTGTGGAGTTAGAAACTACAGTAGTTGGCATGGTTCAGGTTTTGCCGTGGGAAATCAGCTACCCCACCTTTAAAATGTAAAATATTCTTAACAAATCTCAGCACCTTTCTGCGGGCCAAATTAAAACCAATTGGAGACCGAGTTTTGCCCCTGGGCCCCACTTTAGGCCCACTGTTTTAGAGCATTCATACAGAAATTGTATGAAATAGTCACAATCTTTGTTTCCGTCATAACCTTTCCACGTATATGATATTGCACAGCCCTACTTAATGGATATGTTTGGATAAATCAGTTTGAACCGTGTGCTATTTTACCATGTACAGTCTGACTGGAGCAGCAAACACAGACTGGTTTATTTAAAATGGAAACGGCACATGTGTGGATGGTGTGGAGTGGAGTGGAGGAGACTAGAGCCTGGAAAGCAGTGTCCTACATTCAGCCACTTCAGAGACTCATGAATAATGGAACTCACAGTAGACTTAATATCACCACAACACTTCAGAGCACTTTAGAGATTTACACTCACACACTTTGGGAAAGAGAGGCGATAGGTGAAAGGTAAAAACTCATCTCTACACTTGGAGGCATGCTTTGTTTCATTCATGCATGTCTGAGTAGAGTTTGAGCAGTATGTAGGCAAAACTGATATAACATTGTACAGTGCTTTGTCTAAACTTAAAATTGGACTGATAATTGCCTTTTTAAATCTGCAATCAGCCTTAACTACAAGGAGAGGAAAGAATTATTCATGAAGCAATGCACAAAGTGTGACAACAGTGCACTTTTTTACAACTTATTATTAAAATACGTCTTTGAATGAGTTTTTTTTAAATTGTTTATTTTTTTAAGGCCAGATACCTGCATCCTCATTGGAAAAAAAGACTAGACCTCTAAATGAAAACAATACATTGAATGAATTGAAATTGAAACTGTTGTGACTCTAAACAAAGATCATGAGTGGAAGATAATCTGAACAGTTCTGCACAGACAGAAAACAGAATCTAAATTCCACTTAAATTTAGTTTAGAAATCTCCAGAGCAGTAAAGTTGGTGTTTGCAGCACTACTTTGGGTGTATTTGGGGTTTGGACTATCCGTCTGCAATGGCTGAAGTTAATTTTATTGAAAATGAGTCATAGGGACCTCTAATTACTCAAAACAAAGTTTAGGTGGATCCCATTATAGCCCTGTTAAATTACTTTGAATAATTTGTAATTTTAGAGTGCAAAAAGTAATCTGATTAATCTCAGAATGGTTAATATGACACAAAATAAGCATTTTCTGTGTTTCTTTCTATGCATTTCCTGGTGCTTTATAGCTTGTTTTTACCTAAAGGTGAAAAGAAAATGAATTCATAAAAGTTGGAAGGCCTTCTGAAGAACACCTATTATGCTTTTTTCAGGTATTAGTATAAAACCGTAACTAACATAAGCTAGTGATCATTTTTAATTTTACAAAATGTTTATGTGGAAATTGATCTAAAACAGCTTAGTAGTGTGTAACAAGGCTAAAAACTCCTGAAAATTGATTTAATATATGTCCCCTTTAAGTGCCAGTCAGTCTATTTCCTGTCATTAAAAAAGCTTTTCTGTCTTACACCTGCACCAGACTAAAATAATGCTGAAAATGTTCTTTGTCTTTCCCATATGTTGTGTTCTTTGTTCTTATGCCAAAGAAATGTCCACATTTTTCACTTAAACACAGTCAGACAGACGCTTTTATATTTTTTTAGACAGATCACATTATTTCTGACTCCCCCATACCTAGATGCTGTTTTCGTCTCTAAAAGAATTGTGTCGATAACAGAGAAGTGATGTACAGCTGATCTATCCAGCTCGTTTGTATGTAAATGAGCACATTTGAATACACATGACTGTTTTGGCTTTGAACCGGTGTCAAAACAGCAGATGCTAAAACAATCAGTCCACCAAGGTCAGAGGTCAAATCTACTGGCTCGGGTGTTTGATGGGATTTTGTCTCAAGGCTGAAATTGAAAAAAGAAAAAAAAAATAATAATAATACAATGCCAATAATTATGGTATGTGTTTCTCTTTTTACAATGCTAGCTTTGAGAAAGACTAAATAAAACACTTAATTAACACATGTTTATAATTTAACTATTACAACAAATACTTGATCTTTTCATTCTCTCTTTGACATTATACTGTAACCAACTGGAGTTTTCTTCAGTTTTAAGCAGCTCTTTTTATCCAGGATTACATTATCTCGACATGTACAAGATAATGTACAAGGACACATTTATATCGCGTACATTTATACTAGGACTGTGTGTGCAGCTACTCTAGATATGTCATTGTTTAGAAGGTTGTAGCCTATAAAAAGTGTCTTACCATCGTACTCTACCTCTCCTATTGAGTTTTTTACTTTAAGAACTTGGAGAACACATGAACATATAAAATCTTCAAGATACTAATATATGTTTTCTGAAATGTGGTTAATTAAGTCTTTTCTGCTTTCATCATTAATAACTCTTTTAGTTGACGATACAGGTTGTAATTTATTTTCCCTGATTGTGTTGCGGTGCATTCCTCAGGGCTGTTCCTGGAGTTTGGAGACAGTTTGGTTTAATTGGAGCTTTAACATTTGTCTTGTTTACACTCTTTGCAAAGTTCCTCCTCTGGGCTCCGGTGGTTAATGTCTTCTCTTCACTCGCTTTAATGAACCAAATCTCTGCTTTATTTCCCTCCAGTCTTCATCTGCTCCAATTTATCTGCTGTTGCGGAGACGGGTCAGCACTTTCATGTCTTCAGAGTTTGACTTGTTTAGAAGAAGTTAGGCTGTTACTTTGATAAAGAGCAGTGATAACGCCATCCCTAAATGCGTGACTATGTATAATACAATCTGACCTATTATATAACCAAGTGACGCTGAACAACTTGTAAAGGAATTCTTGTAACAAAGTTAACCAACAGAACTAAACAATGAGCTGTAAGTCTATAGATCAGCTGGAAAGAAGGTAAGCGTTTTTATCAATTGATCCATAACCTTAATAACTCTGCTTAGTAACTCATTTATAAGCAATCTTTTATGTCCTTGGCAAGATAGGAAAGAGTTCGATAAATATTAAATCATGAGGTCATGCTTGTGACAATGTGTTTTGTGTGTGTGTGTTTTTATCACATCATGATTCATCTTTTCTCAATTTAATGCAGCTGTTTGTTCAATTAGACTCTACTTTCCTTAACGCTAAAGGCTTGCATAAATTCTTTCACATTTCCTGTTGTCTTATTCATATAATAAGATAAAAAGGGTAGATCCTTTTTTATCTACATTTTTTTAAACCTAAAATTAAAGATTAATTTTTCACTCTTTCAGATCAGTAGTATAGTAGATAATGTCTGTCAAAATGTGTTTTGACTTTGACAGTTTTGACAGCTGCACTATACAAAAAAATGAGACTTACTGTAATTTTTCTATACAATTTGGAAGAAACCTTGCCATATGCATTTTGGTGATGGTAAAACACAAAAAATATCCACAACGGCTTAGAAATCTAAACAGATCTATTGACTTCCAGTTCAAACGGCAGAACTGATAACCCCGCCTCTTCATTCTAAAGTTTAACTTTAATACATTTTAAAATACTCTTTGTTGTTGAAAAGTGGCAACATGACATATTTGAACTCTACTTGTAATCTGAATTTTTGAGTGATCACAAGTAAATACAAAAAAGATAGGGATAGGTGGTAAGTGAAGACGGATTTTCTTAAAAACTAATATCATGTCATATCGTCCAATTTTTAGGCAAGACACTTGGGATGGCTAGTCCTGCCTGTGTCTGTACTTTTACTGTGATGTATGAAAGGGTATAAAATTTGTGTAATTTTAGATCTAATCCTCACATTTTGCATGTTAATTTACAAAACTTTGTGCCACTCTAATAACAATCTAGACAAATCTGCTTCATGAATCTTAAGCGATTCCAATCTGTGTCTGGACAGAAATCTCTGTAGTCGTGTTGCATTTGGGTTCATGTTAGAAGTCAAAGGTTGATGCAGTTGAACAGCTCTTTGCGTGTGGACTTGCCATAATCTGCAGTTAATAAGATCAATTGGTCGAGTCGACAAGTCGTGGTACCTCTTTTGTGGATTAGGCGCTAAACTTTGTGGATTAAACAGAGTTGTGCAGATTAGACATTTCAGAGGAAAGAATGCTGTGAGAAACACTTGCCCGCCTCACCTAAAGACCCCAACCACACATGAAGAATGGGATTAACGGAGTGTGTTACAACCAATCAGTGTCAGTGTCTGCTCACTAGACCAGTGCTTGTTAAAATGTTTAATGCTCTTTAAGATGCAGAAGAGTGCATTTTTTAAGCATCAATACAAACACTTTTTGTTCTGACCACAAACATATTTCTACAAAGGACAACTGCAGATAGGACATCAACAACCATATTTTAGCACACAACAGCTATTATTCTTTTTTAATTATTTAGCACTAGTCTCTGTGTTGCACATGTGTCATTCCTAGTTTGTTCTCAATGTGTTTGATTTGTCTTTTCAAACAGACTAGTAAGTTTACTGTAAATGGAAAAAAATGAGTAGTGTGGAGGTGGTTGTATTTTTAGTTTCTTAGCTTATTGTAGTTTTGACAATAATAAATTATTCAACATATTATGTTATACCTATAGAGGGATTGATTATGGTCGATGTCACTTTCCGCTCTACTGCACATGCTCCATGCAGAAAGATACACTGTCCATTTGGAGAGCTAGCTGTTTCGATATGAACCGGTATGATCCTAAAGTTGAGACTGTTTTCTTCACAACTTTTTCACTCACCTGAATGTAACTTTTAAGGGTCGTTATTATGTGAAGTTACAGTTTAAATAAAGAGATTTATCAATAGATTTGGAGAAAAAAAGTAGCACCATTTGCCAATAATCATTAGTGACCACAACAGCAATACCAAAATCCAATATTGACAATAGTGAACTAAAACTATATAATTTATAGACTACATAGGGCCTTGGCCAAGACAAAAGCTCCTAGACTTTGTAGAAAAAGACTGAAGTTTCCAGTCAATTCCTACTTCTGCTGACTCACATAGTTTATTATCTATGATGTGGTGCATATAGAATATTAACAAATGTATTCAACTAACCAAAAATGGTCAAGTAAGATTAGAATGAAGTAGAATTCATCCACTAAAGAACTACTGCTTCAACATTGGCAGAAAAATAACCTAATGGACCAACTTCATTCTGTGTTATATAATAGGGTTTATTTTCTGTTCATTTGAAGTAGGTATGTTCAATCTACTCTGTTAGCCCAGTGTTTGTTGCTAAGTTCACATCCAAAGCTGCGTAAACAGTGAAACCACAAGATCACGATGGTCCTGTTTTGGGAATAAGACTCACAGATCTCACTTCCTCTTCCTGTTTAACTTGTGACCTTATCAAACTAATTCAATCTACACTTGGTGGTTTTTACTGAGAACTTACAGAATCTTAAAAGAGGATTTAGAATATGAGGCAATCTACTTTTCCACTTGTGGACTTAGGGACTTGGTGGACCTGGATGGATCAAAGAGGTCCACGCTTTGAAGTCCAACTGGGATTTAAAATTGTATGAGTTTTAATTTAAAAGAATGTACTGTATATAAAAAAGGTTTATGAAGAAAAGAAAAATATGTACTGTAACCATAAAAATACAAACTTCAGTAACTTAGAAACACATAATGTAGCTGGAGAGCCTTTTGCCATGTTTTATAGTTCAGACTGGCTCCATAATTAAACAATAATTAATTACAAAACAGCATAAAAGAAAATGAATGTATATTTTACACTTTAACACCAATACATAAGGTTATAATTCTAATCTGTGTCTCCTTTTTCTATAGTGAAGAGAAATGAATGTTGTGTTTGTCGCCAGTCTAAATGATGAATAATGTTAATTTGAGATGTCAAAGGTCACACTGTCCAGTCTCATGACACTGTCCAGGCACACTTTGAGTGGCAGAATGTGGAAGTGGAGAGTAAATAAATAAATATGGGGCCACATACAAAGACCAGTGTAGACATAAAATAATGTAAATTTAATTTTATGGTGTATTTTGGTTTGTTTTGCTATGTTATGACACAAAATGAACATTGTATAGTTTCAAATTAGTTTTATCGATATGAGCAGTGAGGAGCAGCTATATTTTTGTATATTTTTTTCATATTAAAAATAAAGTTTAATAGACATCTGATAGTGAGTAATCTTGGGATGCATGTGGGATTAACACTGCAGAATTGGTCTTAGTTTCTAACTGTCAAACTGTTACTGCATTTAGACTACTATAAGCTGAACAGTATAGACAGTTTTGGTCGACGTCACTTTACACCCGAAATCACATGCGTTATGCAGAAAGAGCCCCTCTCTGTCTGCTTAGCTTTTGGAAACTTCTTTGAATAAAACAACAAAACGGTACAAGAGCTAGCTGTTTCGATAAAGGTCTGAACTGATCTGACAGACATCTGTCTTCTGAAGCTTGGAGACAACATTTTTATGCCGTTTTTTTACTCACTTGATGTAACTTTTAAGGGTCGTAGAGTCGAATTTCATTCACAAATGTTGACTTAGCAGCGTAACGTTTGTTTTAACACAGTGATAAACTGTTGTAGTTGCTGACAACAGAACTTTTTCGACTTTTCCCACTGTTTGTGTCTAGGAGCGGCGGCCTCTATAATTTAGAATCCTTTAAACACAGTTAAATTAATTAACACCACAGTATATTAATTAAAAAAACCTGAATTGTGAATTGAACAGATCATTGAAAAATTGTTTTACATGTTTCATCTCCTGAAAATTCGCTCCTCTCTAGTCTAAAGTCATGTGAGATGCCCATTTCCAAAACAATCTGCAGTGCCCTGTTATCAAAGTCCAGTTATTCTGTACAGTTGAACTGTCCCAAATACAGTACATAATGATGGGCCACCTGGCAACAACGTTTCATGATTTTAAAATGTTAAAGAGCTACTGTGATAAATCTACTATATTTCAAAGTTTTTAACCTACGAATCCCTGCCTTCTCTCATCGTAAGTTTACGCTCTATAAGAATGATTCCTGCATGTTTAAGTAATCTTTTACTCAAACCTGCAGCTGATGATCAGAAAAGCCCTGTCTTCACTTACCACCTATCCCTGCCCACGTGTCTGCATTTAATTGTGATTATTCCAAATATTCAGATTCATTACAAAGCATGTATGGTTCAAAATAGTCACAGAATCACTGTGCAACAATAAAAATGACAAATTTTAAATCTGCTGCTTGTTACATTAAAATCTTACTTTTAAAGATCTGTTCAGCAGTTCTGAACAGGAAGTAAATGGACCTCTTCTATTTCTAAGCTGTTTTACATACATTTTGTGTTTTGTAAAAAACAAAATGTAAATTACTGATCTACACATTTTATTCCTAAGTACACAGAAGAATTGTATTACATACATATTTTAACTAAACTTTTTAACATGCATATGTTTAAATCATGAGTTATAGTTTTGGTCAAGTGCATTTGTTGTACTCTAGTTCAGAATTAATCCAGGGACCAAAGGATTATCCTATTGTGCATGTTTTATGGGGAAACTAGAGCACCCCCCAAAAAACCCCACCCAGACACAAAAAGGCACAATAAAGTCTGGGGAATGAACTAGTGACCTACTTGTTTAGGATGCCATGCCTTTACTTACACCTCTCTCAGGAATCATTGGCACAGTGCAAATGTGTATAATAGCTTCAATAATAGCTGTAGATAACCCTGGCATTTGTAACGGAAATGTGCCCCGCTTTCCTCCTCGTTTCCCCCTGAAGCAGCTCTCGTCGGTGGGACTCAGACAGACAGAAGTCCCCTGGGCTCTGAGTCTGGACCAGTGTTTCTACTTGTAGTTCACACAGAGCTGAAACACAAAACAGGCCTGATAAGACTGATGGAGCGAACACAGAAGGTCTAAAACAATGACAAAAAAGGAGGACTTCTATTGTGTTTTCAGAGGTGGGAGCAATATTGGGAGTTTTGACAAGTACATTAGAGCACATTTACAAAAACAAAGACATGTTTGATCATTTGTTTACTATCAAAAGAGCATAGCAAAACATGTTAAAGTGTATATAAAATCTACTAATTTAGCACCTTAAATGAGGACCATAATCTTCATCCTATTCACTCTTTCTGTTAATTTAGCTTAATCTAAATAAAATTAGTATCATTAATGGAAACTTGTGAAAAATGCAAATCTCTACATGCTGGCTTCATCTAATTATTAAATATATTTTCAATCAAGCGAAAAGAGCAAGAAACGTGAGTGATCATTTGACTCTTTGGGATGAGAGGAATGCAACGATGTGGCTTTACTTTGTGTCTGACTAAGCTGTTCTAAAGCTGTATAAGACTTCCCTACATGAAAACTAGTCATTTTATGGTTTGTGAGAGCAAAGGATGAGCTAAAATAGTTTAAAAAATGGCTACCTCAGCTAACACCGCTCCTTATGGACATTGCAGCACGCCAAGAGCTCATGAGTCAAACCAAAAAACTTCCCAAAAACAAGTTAGACTTTTCTCATTATCTCCTCTTAAAGTTTTATGTCACATTTTAGGTTTATGGCCGATATAATTTCTTGCGAAATCACTCTGAGCTTGAGTGGATGGAAGCTGACAGTTTGTTTATGAGCTCCCATCTGTGGCTAGGCTTGTTAATTAATTTATGATAATTTATGAGTTTAATGGGATTGGTTTAGTGTGAAATAATAAAGAGTGCTGGGACTAATAAATTAAGATATATTTGACATTTTGAGTAGGCAAAAAAGAAAAAAAAATAACTTTGTAATTAAAACCTATTAAAATATTGACTTATGGTTATGCAAAGGACTAAAATGACAAACCAATGCATGTATTTAGACTAATGTCCTCTCCTCTCCAACCTGTTGAGTGTTGTATCTGTCTGGAGTCAACAGTAGGGTTAACCGAGGTCACGGCCTTTGCCCTCACCCAATTCCCCTTTGACCCACGTCAGAGTTAATCAAAGAATGTTGCGGTGAATACATTAAGAAACGGCGCGCTAATCTCTGTGAAGGCCCCTGAATGGGTTCTTTATGCTGAATGTGGGGTCTAAATACGTGTGCTGGTTATGTCTGGTTAGGGTTTGGAGAATATGGAGAACTTAAGTTAACTGCAAGTCTGGTTGACTCTCACTGAGTTTGCAGAATTTCTGTGATGACTGATGGAAAATAGAGATGCTGATGTATCGGTTCCTGTACTGGGAACGGCAGATTTTTGTGTGTACGTACAGTATGTCATTTTCTTTGTGAATTTAATTTGTCCTTATGAAAAGACTCATGAGTAAAAATTAATAAGATTCATGATATTTGTACATGGTCCCTGATAAATAAAGACTAAACTTAAACTAAAATAGATATAGTAAGCGAAAATGTTCTTTGTATATTTACACAATCATGCAACATATTAGTTTTAACTTTTAAGCTGTTAAAAGTTAAAACTAACATGTTGCATGATATTAGCATCTAAATATTTGTTAGCTCGTGAAAGTATATGCTTTGTAAAGCAGCTGGGAATGTTCCTGTTTTGCTTACTGAGCATTTCTCTACTTAACCTGGCTATATTTGTGAATGCACAAACTCAAGATAATCCATCTGGCCTTCCAGCAGAATGGTTTGGAGTCCGACACAGCGGGTTAACGGCCCAATCACATTGCAGCAGGGCAGGCTGAGCGAGGTTGGTAGCAAGGAAGTAGTGCCTCAATCAAGCAAAACAAAAATGCATCCATTTTCTGTTGCGTTATCTGTTTAAAAAAATACAGATTTTCTTTTTGAAAGCAGAGCAGAGAGGTATATGTGACACTTGTTCTATCCCACGCGACATTGGATACACCATTACGATTCGTTGTTGTGATTGGTTAAACACAAACTAAGGTAGGCCGCACACTCAATCGACGTGATGTATTTCATTAATCGTGCCACCTTTCCCAAATGCTTTCAGCGAGTCAAGTTCCAGATGGATACGGAAGAACTTAAATCGGAGTTCAGGTTATTCTCTACCCAAGCAGAACGAATGTAGATAATCTAAATAATGATTAAACAGATGGGAAACAGCTTACATAAATACTGGGTAAAGGCTGTTTTTGTGGTACTGTAATGCGAAAATTGTATGTGCGGATGTGTTGTTTTTTAGATATTTTTTTGACCAAAAATAGGAAAAATGTCTCTAATCTGGCCTCATCACATTCTAGAAAGTGAACGCAACTTATTGACAATTACACATGACAGAATCTTGATCTGATGGAGGAGCAAGCAAGGACAAAACAACAGACTGATCTCCAGAATTAGATGCTGTTAGATGATTTGAGGAGTCTTTATGACATGCCCAAATGATAGACAATAATGTGTAACAGGAAGCTGGTCAGAGCTACCGTTTTAGGAGCAAAGAGATTGATAGATGGTGGTGAAAGAGGATCTAAAGTTTGTTGGAGACAAGAGCATGCAGAGGTTGAGGTTAGATGAAGTGGAAAGCTGATGCAGTGAAGTGCAAGTTCAACAACGTTTTCCAAATGACCTTTGGCAAAAGTCCACAACTAATCTATTATTGATCCAAGACCATTATTTATTCATACAAGATTTCAACTTTAGGTCAGTGCCTGTCTGCGTCTCCTTCTTCTATCTCCAACTGTCACAAAAATACGCCATTGCAGACGAGACGTTATTGACCAATGGTGGAACAAAATTACTTCTTAAACACTTGAAACATTTTTCTATTGAGCACTGCGGTCCATTAAGTGTGGATTTTTTTCCCCATTTCTCACAAAATAAGTCTGGATTGCTTCTCCGTCTTGTCGCTGAATAGATGAGCGGTTTGAAGAGTGGAGTGATTTAAAGGAAATCAATTTTAATCAGAGTTTGGTGAAGAAGCGTCTGGGGAGGGGAGGCGACAAACAGAGTCAAGTCGATATATAAATCAACAACCAACTCAAGGCAATACAAAACTAAAAAAAAAAGACATTGGGAAAGGTTAAGAGCGACCTTGAAGAGTGAAAGTCTGAACGAATACTCGCAGGGTCTGATAACCAAACAAGGCAGTGCATCAGAGTACAAACTATTCATCTTATTTTTTCTGGGCTGGGTAGTTGCACAAGACGTCACACCTTTTATGTAAAGCGTTAATGTTAATAATTGCTGATATATATGTATTTTATTTGCTTTAAAACTAGCAATGAATCAGCAACAAGGACCAGACCATGAGTAACCAGTATTAAACAGGCCTAAACCAGGAGTAAATCAGGTCTACTGCAGATCTACAACAAGACTGTTCCAAAGTGGTAACAAAGAATCAACCGCGTCAACAAGACTATAATTCCAATATTCAGGTTGGAGGCTGGTTCACGCATTTGCAAGGCCTATTTCTACCTAACGCTCTCTGCCCTAAGTTGAGTAATTCTGTCTTATACCACTATTGGTCAGTAAAAGAGCAAATGCACAATGCCTCACTCCAGAGCTGCATACCTATCCATCCAGAACTATTCATCATATACAATGGATTTATCCTTTCTTTTAAAGGATATTGTATTTGATTCTTATATTTTTCCATCCAGTGCGTTCCAGATAAATACGTACACTGCAAGCACTAATACAAAAACTTTTTTTTGTTTATTCCAGTTTTGATTTTTTTTTTTTTTTTTTTTTATGTTTTTGTTTTTTCTGAGATTATACTGACTTACTTTACCTTTGGTGACAAAATAGTCAGTAAAGGTGAACATAAAGTAAAGAAAAGTGTAAAGTAGTCAGTAGTATCTGAATTTTGTTCACTGACAATGACAGATTTTCTGATTCTGAACATCTTCAGTGCAGAATCTGTTGTCAGAAAGACTGTTCCAGATTTAAGCTATACGAATTTGAAATTTCTCCTTTGGTTCCTATGTTTCACTAAAGAAAACCAGCTCGCCAAAGCATGAGCCCATCAGATCTCAGAAGCTAAGCAGGGTTGGGCCTGGGCAGTACTCAGATGGGAGACTGTGGAGGAACCTTAGGTGCAACAGTGGGCGAACAGAGGAGAAACTTGTTGCTGTGTCCTTAGGCAAGACACTTCACCCACATTGCCTAGTATGGATCTGGTGTGAGTGTGAATGGTTGGTGGTGGTCAGAGGGGCCGATGGCGCAAAATGACAGCCTCGCTTCCGTCAGTCTGCCCCAGGGCAGCTGTGGCTACAATAGTATCTTACTACTACCCAGTGTGGAGAGAATGAATAATGTAGAATGTGAAGCGTCTTTGGGTGACTTGAAAAGCGCTGTATAAATCCAATGCATTGTTTTTATATTAAGATGCTTTCTTAAAAAAATAAGATAAGATAGCCTTTAACTGCCCCAGTGAAAATTACAGTGTTGTAATGCAGGAACCAATACTAGCACTAACACTCTTTGTGTTATATGTGCTTCTTTCAATATAAAATCCATAAATTATAAAATCGGTTTCACATAGGTATTTGTAAATGAGGCCCTAGGTCTGTGACAAAACTTTTGATACCAGTTTAAAATGATTGACTTTGTTTGCTTCTGTCCTAATTTGTTTTAACCATGGTCTTTCAGTCAGACCGTGAAGGACCACGTAGTATGTTTAAACATCATTACTCATTTAGCAAGATGTTCTCATAAATCGACCAACTCATGCATTTTCTCTGGCTGCTTTGTCCTTCTTTATGTTATTGTCTCTTGGTTTTGTTTTAAACCATGTTGTTGCAGACTTAGCCTAGTTTGCTCAGTGTGCTGCTGTGGTCTTACATTCATCAGTTTGAGTTTTTGGGCAGATGACCAGAACCCACTGTCCCCAAAGTCACACATCACTAACGACTCATCACAGACCTGCTCCAGCCCGCTCCCTCTGCTCCTGGCCCCAAACACTCCTCCTAATACCTTTCCTAGTTTGGTTCCTAGCCTCCGTCCTACATTCCTTGGTCATGACTCTGTGCAAAAGTTACAATTAGGTTACATTTAATGCACTGACTGGTTTTCAATCTGACTGCCTTCATTCATGGCTTGTTCTTTAATTGATTTAGAGGCAATTTAGCAAGAATTTGGACAAACTTTCAACAGTGCTTCTGTTTACATTGTTATACAGTTAGGTGGAAAAAAAATGTTTTTTGTTGCATTTAGACGGAAAATACAGTTTGTCTTACAATCAGAAGTTTGACTTGTTTCAAATCGTGCCAAGACAGATAATTTAAACCCTATCAATCTATCGACTTTTTAGGTCTTTGAATTCAGAATTGTCATGCTTTTCCACCGACCATGGACCATGTGTTCTGAACCCACGAGAGCGAAGCGAAGATTTATCGAGCTGCAGTGAAAGTGTGTTTGTTTGGCCTTCATTTATTTTAGTCCCAACACATGTCTCTGACTCACAGCTCACAGTCTGTTTCTGTTTGTGCACATGCTCTGCTTCTATCTGTGGAGGGACATTTCTCTGTTCTCCAACACAGTCTGGGCCAGAAGACCCTTTCAAACCAGTATGAGATAATGAACATGTAGAAAGCAACACCTTAACACCAATTGCAGCCAGTGGTTCTGATTGATCTGCCTGTTTTTGGTTTGTGTTGTATCAAAGCATTTCAGAGATGTCGGTATCTGTTAAAAATGAACAGAATTGCAATGATATACGAGAAACATACCAGGGTGAAAAGTTGTACTTTGTATTTGTGGATCAAACTTTGCAAAATTGCTAAAATTCACAACCCTTGACTGTCAAAATTCACAAGCAACTTTCGAAATAAAAAAGCGCAAAGTTCCTATAAAGATGCAGACTTGGCAACTCTTGGCAATTTTTATCTGATCCCTCTAAAACCTTGAACAAAAGCAACCCAAGCCCAGACATTGGAGCTCTGCAGAGGCTAAAATACAAATAATAAAAAGAGGTAAAACATGGCGTCTGAAAGAGGAACTTTACACTTAGAAACCCGTAATTATAACTGATAAACGCTAGCTTTAGGTATATAGTAAATGCTCTCTTTTATAATGTGATCAAAATTTTAGTGCCAAATGTGAAATGCACTTTTCTTTTATTAGCCATGTTATCAGAAACAGAATGAGAAAAGTTTAATTTCTATTGTCAGTGAACAACAATCACAAACTAGGAACTAGCACAGAACACTGATGATAAAACAATAATAATAAAATATCAACTATCATTAAATGTTAAAAATAAAAACTAAATATTAGGGCATGCAAAAAATATGCGAAGTAGGCTAATGTACCATTACAGTATACAGTATATATCAGAACATTAGTGCAAACTGGCGAATAGATGAGATGGTATAGGCATCGGCAGTGGGGAAAAAATGTTCTTGTGGTCTGAGTCTGTGTCTGACCCTGGCAGAGAGGTTAGGGATGGTCATCATGTCCTCTTAAACAACAACAACTAATGAGATACGTCACCAAGGCGACTTGTGACACCGCTGACAAAGACAGGTAGTAAAACATCTCTTCCGATTTTTGTCTGATATACAAGAAAACTTTTTTATATGACCCTGGCAGTGTGTCCAGCTTATCACGGTGATGGAAGAGGTGAGGATGGACTCAATGATAGAACTGCATCATCATCTGAGCTGGCAGCTTGGATTTTTTCAGCTGCTGCAAGAAATACAGTATCAACTTACTAGTTACATAAAAATAAAAGAATACATATTGTTTGGCGTCCATCTATTGTCATGTTGTTATGTTATTGCTAGTGAAAGAGTTTGTGCGCTACTTTAAAACCCAGTCTCATTACATGTATCTGATGGGGGTTGTTCCTTATTGAATTAGTCGGCAGCTTTCTCTGTGTATATTGGATTAAACCTGGAAGTGTTTTGTGGCTGATTTAAAATGACGTGACAGCAGTTTTTGTTTCTTGGGCCAAAGCTGAAGTTCTCACTGCAGAGAAAGAGAGAAGGACTTTAATTATCAAAGTCATTCATACTCACAGAGCACTGAGGACAAACTGCTATGAAAACGCTTTTTTGAATTGTAGCGGCTGGAAAACTATTGCTATACATAGAAATGCATACACTGTTATTAGGCACCATTTATTAAGGGACTGTAATTGTGTTGTCTATGTACTTAGCTACATAGTCATTAATTACACAATGATTTTTTTGTCTGCATTTGCATTGCAACTATACTTGACTTTTGTGACTAAATACAAAAAAATAACATTTATTCACTCTATTTTGTGAAGTGCTTGCTCATCAAAAAGGTTGCACACATGATTAAGACAGTCTACGTGAGCAACAAAATTAATGAAATGGGAAAAAAGTGAAATATATAGGTTTGTTAAAAGTATTGAAAGTCAAACTTAAAACTTGTATGTGTTTGAGTTAGTATTAATACAAAAAGAATGACAAAACCTGGAAAAAATCGAACAGTTTTAGAATGAACCTTAACTAAATTTTGTGCTAAAAATTACAGTTTTTTTATGTAGCCTTCATGTTGTAGGATGTAATGATGTAATGTATGTAAATCCAGGCACATTTAAATTTCTATCACCAACTAGACCAACTTACTTTTTTGTATCACTATAGAAACTGCATTTAAAAAAAATAATTTTTGCTTCCTTCCAGTATCTGTTATTACCCTATATCTATAGTATGGCATAGTATAGATCAGACCTGTGCAAACTGTGATTCAAGGGCTGTGTTTTAATCTGGGCCATGGCTGGCTTTTGAGATAAGTGCTGCTCTTTATATTTCTTTCTTTGATTGATTTAGCTACGAAGCATTGATGTCCTAATATTTATCAAATAAAGAGGTCAAAACAGTAGAATTAAAAGCATGATTTACAAAAAATGTGTTTACAATAATGATAATCCAATTGGCCACCCCTGGTATAGATGCATACTAAATGTAGTTATTGTTTGAGATTACTTCAACGTGATTCACACAATGTTACTGCAGTCTGACAGAATTGTGCAAAAATGCGAGTGCAAAGGTCTTCCTGATGTATCACATAAAACAGAAAAAGATTTAAAATAACTTAAATAGCTACTTTATTACTTCTGTTTTCAAGACACTTTTTTTTTCTATTCTTGTTAATTGTTTTTGTTTAGCCATCTAGAAGTGATGGTTTTATGGTATTGTGAGTTCAATTCTGGATTTGAGTTAACATGTCATCATAACATGCCATCAACAAAGTGCTAATCTGCCCGGTACAACCTATAGCATTCAAGTCAAACCCATCACAGTAATCATGTAATATTCTTTTTACACTCAGCACAAAGGCCCTGTCCAATATCACCTGATCATGTTCATTAAAGGCTTCCACGTCGCGCTTTTGGCCCAGATCCAAGTCTCATGTCTCCCTGTGTGACTGCTAATTATATTATGATGGATAAAGTATGACAGGTTATTCTCGATTTTACACTAATGAGCTCCTCTCTCTTGTCATGTGTTGTTTAAAGATCCCTGAGAGGCACACAAAAGATGAGAGGATTTACATTATATTCTGGTGTCTTGTTATGTTAAGGTGGAGGTTGTCATCACTAAGGGAATCTCACAGTATGAATAATGTCCCAAAAGCAAAGCAATCTCAAAAATGGTAAATCAAAATACTTTTTCAATATGAATTAATTCTGCATTGTCAAACAATTCACTGCCATCCAGTGTTGAATGAATTTTTCACCAAGATCTCCAGCACATGAAGAATTAAGATCCGCAGTATGTGGTGGCTCTTTCATGTGTGAAAAAGATGGTCATGCTCCTAAACCTCCTAAAACTCATTCATAATGTGAACTCCTAAAACCTTACCATCCTGTAATATGCCTGCCACAAGTAAAGAAGAATCTGATCTTGCTGAACATTGCTCAACACCAGACCTAATTATGTACAATTATATTTGCTTTCAATCCCTTTGTAGATTTTTTTTTAATTTTCCATAAATCTGGCAATATTTTGCAGATTCACTTAATTCACAATTCATTTCAGATTGTTTGACGAATGGAACATAGTGAACCAAACTCCAAACACTTGTAAAAACATCACTTTGTGGTTAAAATATAACCACAATCATCAGATTTATGAACTTTTCAGACAAGACACTTTCATGTGTGACCTGTTGGAACAGTGTGTGCGGGGGTTTTAGATACAAATAAGTAGAGAATATCACACAAATCATTTATGCAACTTAAAAAATTATTTTGTTTTTAGTGTCTCTGTAACAAGAACTATTTCAGGCTTTGAAGTGGCTGGATCAAAATCTGGTTCAAACATGTTTCCACTACAGAAGAAGCACATTGAGCTTTCTCAAACTTTATCTTTTCTAACCCTAATTTTGTTTTGCATTTTAACAGTCTATGTGAGAACACAAGTTGGTGTCTGAGCCAAGTAGCTCAAACTAACTAAATAAATAAATATTTAAAAATAAATGAATAGTAATACTTCTCAAATTCTCAAATACGTGAAGGGTTTGATAAAACGGTTGGGGTTTTCATTCTAGCTCCCGGACCTTTGCCTTGGTCTATTTTAGGAGAATACACCTGATTAGTTGTCTTTCCGACATAAAATTGTATCAAAAAGATAATCCTAACAAACTTGAGCACTCATTTGCGGGCCCCACTTTGGGCCCCACTGTTTTATAATCTTACTATAAAATGTCTTCATACTGTGACTTCTGTGTTTCCTGTTGTGTTTTGATGATCCAATGACCAAGATTTAGGAGGAGAGGACAGAAAGAACATGCTGAATGAGATGAAATGTTGCAAAAAGTGTTGTATAAGGCTTGATAATGGACATAAGATGGTGTCAAATATGAGCTGAGTGTTTTCTTCTTGTGTGGCAAGTTTTGCAGTTTGTGTCTAATTAACATCAAAGTGATTTTTAAGTAATGGCAATCCAGATGACAACTTTTTCTGCGTGATTGTTCCGGAGATCTGGATGTTTTTTTTTTTTTCATTTTCAATTGTCCAAAATGTCAAAAGATCATAACAAGAGAGAAGGCGGCAGAGAACAAGTCAAAAAGTGATGAGGGAGGAGAGAGCGGAGGTGGAACCAGAATGATCGATATGAGCTGTTCTGACAGAAGTGAGCAGTTTTGACAGACAGGTGAGTGGGAGAGACAGGAGAGAGAGAGGGTTATTACAGGGTACAGGTGATGGACAGGGAAAGGAGAGAGAGAGAGAGAGAATAGTAATGGAGAAAGAGAAGGTTGGTGAGAAAGGTAAACTGAAAGATGAAAATGATGGTTTAGGGCAGGGCGATTTATCATTGGTTATATGATCGCAAAAAAATTCATATAATACATTTTGAAATTTTGTGATATAATCGTGACACACTAATCAACCAATCACAGAAATGGTGTTGAAACAGTGACCAGCTAAACCAATGTAGCGCGAGGATGTGGCATATCTTCTCCAAACCAAAACAAGAGCCTAAGTAGTCAGCTACGTCCACCATCTTGAATGTCTTGAATGTGAGATTTTTTTTTTTTTAACCCTGATAAAACAGCACTTAACCTTGTCAGTGTGACGCATCATAACAGCCGTTTCAGTTTGGATTGTTCTATCTTTGAACGATAAACTGATTTGCTTTGTCTTTGGTTCCAGACCCTTCTGCATTCAAACAGAAAATAGGAGGGGTTGGGTGTCAGGCAAGGTTGAATTGTTAAATTGTATTGTATTGTCCTCAGATTCCCCTTAATAATCTCAAATTTTACTATTAAAGGAGACTGACTTTACTTTTTCGGAAATTTACTTTTCCAATTTTTAACTATGTTACAACCGTGTTCTCTCATCATTAGTTTACCCAAAGTTGTATTTGGATTGATTCTTGCATGTTTGAGTAATTTTGTTTTGTCCTACAGCTGATGCTCCAGAGTCGGAAAATCCCTGTCCTCACTACCACCTATCCCCACCCACTCATCTATAATTACTTCATTATTCAAAAATTTTGATTCTGAGTAAAACATGAAGGGTTCAAAATAGTCATATAGCCACTTTCCAACAACAACAAAAAATAGTAATTTTTAATCTGTGGCTTATTAAAGTAGATTTTTACAACTATGAGGCAGAGTTTATCAGTTCTGCAGTTTTGTACAAGATGACTTGCTCTTTTGCTAAGCCATTTTAGATGACTGTGTGTTTTACAATGAACAAATGTGAATTATTGATCTGCATACACCATGTAATATTTTTTTGACTTTCAAAATGTCAGCTTCTATTGTAACGATAGCTACTCCAGGGTCTTTTCAAAAGTACCAATCTTTCATAACCACAACATCATACTCGGCAAGGTGAGAGAGGTGCATTGCCTAAAGACACAACAACAAATTACATTCTCTTTGTGTAGAAATAAAGTGAGACGGATGTTGCTGTTCATAGGAGACCTAAATTTGAACTGACACTTCTGTCTATGGATGACTTGACTGACTGCCGTCAACTCCTTCACTATTTGTTCCATGAAAACTGGTTTGCCCTCTGAAAAACAACGCACTATTCGTTTACTAATAAAATATGCATCGGCTTCTTTCCTGATCTAAGTCTTTGCCATCATCTGTTCACGCTTTTCACTTTGGCTTAGTGTTGTGTTTTAAGTTTGTGCATTTAGACATTCGCCTGACAGCTATCACAAAAAGCCCCAATACACCTATTTATACCCTCCCCCTACAACCTGCTGTGCTCTGGAAAGGCTTTTTTGTTTGCTATTGGACAGAATTACAAAGCAAACATTTATTTTTTAGTAGACAAGAGACAATCGGAAACATTGCCAGCAAATAATTCCTTGAAAAAACCAGACAGTTTCTCCATTTAATTCTTTGTTTTTTTACGCAAATCCTTTGAATGCAGCGTGAAGAAGGTTTGTTAAAATGAGGAGCAGACTGGCACCACCACCGTGACTAATGCACCAGACTGGATTAGAGACAATTCATTCGTTTTAATGTGGAAATGGGACCACAGGGCTTTTAAATGTCTTTTTGTGTCTTTGTAAATGTCATGAGAGGAATGCTTCTCTGACAGATTGAAGGCTGGATTTCATTCTGTTTTTAATTTCACATCAAAATCACAATATGAAATCAATGTTCCGGCTGCATAAACAAACTTTTTTGTAGTATGTTTAGTTTAAGCCTTTTTTAAATGGCTATATCTACGCTACAATAAAAGTTTAAGCTGTGTACATAATGTTTTCTGACAACCTTTGTGCTTATTGTATTTTTGGCAATATTAGCACAAACTAAACAAAATTGGAGCTATCTTGTCAAACACTGTGAAGCGCTTTGTGACTCTGTGTCTGTGAAATGCGCTATACAAATAAAGATTACTTACTTACTTACTAAACAGTCTTAAACTCTTTCCTGCTGTTAGCCACTGCAAGCAGATTTGGAGACATCCCACTGGACTGTTTTTATTACAGAAGGTGTTTGTGATTAAATAAAACCTTCCTGCAAATACTGTATCTGTCTGACCAGTCACACAGTGCCTTATGCCTACTTACGTTGTCACGATACAAACATTTTAAGCTTGCATCTACCCACGTTCTCAAAATATAACAATGTCTAACTTGTTTCCAAGGAAAATACCTGATTCTCGATTCTAATTTTGATATCCCGCTACATTAGGTCAAGTTTTTAGACAAGAAGACATTTTCTAACCTGGCTCATGCCAGATGGATTGATCTATGTGTTGAAGTCCAATTTGAGATCTTCCATGTTATCCATCTGGAGCTTCCCCCAATGGAAAAGGTGGGGCATTTATTTAAACAAATACCTCAAGCTGATTGGTTTCAGCTAGTGCCCGTCTACCTTGGTGTTTATGTTTAACCAATCACGGCAATGAACGAACTAACAAGTTGTCATCCTGTCTGGAAAGGTTATTTTCAACAACAAAGTAATGTTTTGTTGTTATATTTGTGTATAATGTATTTAGTATATATTTGTAGTAGATCTCGTTATAAGATAATTTTAGACTGTTTGTTATTAAAAAGTACAATTTTTTGTGCTAAAAATGTCATTACCTATTGTCTAAACCATTTTGCAACTATTTTTTTTTTTTTTGGGTGGGGAAAATGTGTTCTGCCTCTCCATAGTCCCACCTCTGTCCACTCTTAATATTGTGTGTTAGTCACTTCCAGACTTAGTCCATGTCGGTTTATCTCTTATAATATATACACTGTGCACTCCTGAGGTACTTCTCTGTTATTACCGCTTCCTGAACAAGATAAATACATGTTTTATGAAGTGCTCTGCTCCAGCCTTTCATTCACAACCACTCTGAACCATAATTTATCACAATCTAAACCGTGTTATTACCATGCATCATCAAATTCCACCTCAGGGACACAACACTGATTCTCTCCAGGCTAAAGTGTTCATGGGACAGTAATAGCGTACAAAAAGGAGGTTAGTGTCTGTACCTTCAATAAGGAGTTAGATTTCTGTTCATTTCTCATAGTAATAGTATTTTCATCCTACCATCCTACCAAAAACAATGCATGGGTATTCTACTGTAAAAGCTTGCAAACATACATATGGCAGTCAATCACTATAGTTTACATTGTTGAACTCTAATCTTATAAAATCATCTTATCTTTTGTCTTATTTCTTTCTTACGGATGTTTTTGTAGACTAGTTTATTCTTCTGTGCATCCCTCCAATTGAATTTTATCTGATTCTTGTTATCTACATGAAACAAAACGTCTGTGGGTTGATGAGGTTCAACCGGGACCAAAACATGAATGTAGTGGAATGAATAGTTTATCCAAGCTGTGCTCAAACTGCAGCAGGTATGCCAAAGTGTAGGGCTATAAAATTCATCAATTTGTAATATAAATGAACATTTGAAAGAACAAAAGAAGATATCTACCAGAATATTCTGAGATACATTTGATTCTACCTTTGTCGATACAGTCTTTATGTCACTGGACACATTTAAAATTTGCAAAGGCATAAAACCTACATGAATAAAATGCAATTCTCATAAAATGTTTTTCCCAAATCTTGGTAACTTGCTGCAGTGAAAGAGAGTATTGGAGACTGGGGGGTGATAGGTTTTGCTGCCGTCCTGGAGGGTTTGTCACATGAAAAGGCAGCATGTTGAAGGAGAGAATGGATGAGACATGCTTAGGGCTGAGCAACCAGATTTTTAAACCATGAAGAAAAATTTAAATCTATCCAAGGCACTCTCACTAACCCTTTGGAGCGTCACTTGTATTTATTTCATATGCATGAATTTTCTGGCCACTTGCACTGCGTTGGAACAGCTTTTTCAGTCAAAGAAGTGAAGCAGGGTAGAGCACCTTTGCTCAGCCAATTGGCTCTCATCTCAAAGCCCAAGGGTCGTATAAGTTTGCATTGATACAGTTGTGGTACTATTGTCGAGAATAATACAGCATTCTTGTAAATCTTCTGTAACTAGAGTGTTCTTGAAATTTACTGAGATTCTTTTGTTGTTGGATTTCAGGTGACACCATAACATTCTACAGGCCAATACTATGTAATACAAAAGCAGGGCAGCCAAAAATACAATTCTCAAAATGCAGATTTTTGTGTTTTTGTATAAGAAATTGAGGTCTCGACACCAAAATGAATGTTCAAATTAAAGAAATTGGCATTCTAAATCAACAAATATACTTACATTCTTCTATACGTGTTCTTCTGAAAGTATAGTTCTTTATCATCTTTCTTAATCTTTGTCCAGAGCTGCAGCAGAATGGGCGAATCCTCACCCTGCCCCTCGAGGCTGGAGACGTGCACTCCCTGCTGCCCGAAGAAAACGGAAAGAAACTGTACGTGGCCATGAAGGACACTCTGCTGTCCACCAATCTGGACGACATCAGCCACGACCCACGCAAGGTTAGAACACATCATGCACTTTCTGCAATCATAAACATATTTTACAATTTTGCCATCTAAACCTAAACACACAGATGTATTAAATCTTAGGATTTTTACAACAGCCCACATGCTTTGCTGAATTACCTGTACTCTGAGCCAAGTAATTCTTCACCAATGACTTTAGAAGCACTTTTCACAACTTTCACAACTTAACAAAGGCTAGGTCAGGCTAGCAAGTAAAAAATTTGATTAAATTATAAAATTATTGCTTTTCTTGTTTGTCATTTAAGACTAATGTTTGTGTCTTGTACACTTCGCCTGCTCACTCGGTCAAGTGATAATGTTGCTGTAGAGGTAGGACAACAGCGACGCCTAGAATCTGATTTCATGACGACATCTGAGATGTGGGAGAGTAAAAAGTCCCTCTTGTTCTGCTTTATGGTCCTGGACAGCAGGGGCAAAATCTAACACGATGCATCACAGCAACATCATATGACATGCTTCAATAGAATGAGTCAGCACTTCAAGATTCAAGATTCAAAATGCAAAGTTTTAGGTAGTACATTTTTGTTTTGTGTATTATGTTATATGTAGGGCTGTCAAATTAGTGCATTAATTGTGTTTAATTAATTACAGACATATTAATCAAGTTAATTTTTTTAATCGCAATAATCTATTTTGAAATCTTTAACTTCATTGTTTCCATTTGCGAGTTGCAAAGTGGACATACGGGTTGTTCAACTTGACAACTTAGCAACAAAAGACTTCCTAACGTCTTCATTTTTCGCAATACAGTATATTAATATTTCCCATCTGCAACAATAATGTAATTAATTAAATTCGTTAAAAACAAAGCTAAAATACTTAAGTTGAGTGTCTTTTTCAGCAATTTTTAGGTGGGATTAAAAATAGATTTACAGATCATAATTAAGTAATCTCTTCAATTTTTTAATCGCTTGACAGCACTAGTTATATGTACATCATCCAATAGTAAATAGAGTGACAATCCAAACAACATTAACCCTAACCCTATCATGCAAGAAGAAAAAAAAAATGTTATGCATAGCATATCAATTCACTCAGTCCTAAACGCCCCCCGAACAAATGAAAAAAATACAACCCACTCAGTCTTTCCAAACAAGACAAGTGCAAACTAGTAAGGCTAAAACACTCCACAATTCAATGGCTCGGTCCTGGTCTTCTCTGGATAAAATCTGGGGTTAGTCCTAGTGAAATCCTGTTTGCACAAGTATGAACACATTTGAGAACCAAAGGAAAAGTTAGAGTTAAACCACGTTATTGTGTATGTGGTAGCAGAATCAGTACTTTAATGTTCAGTAGAAGTTGAAGCATCCTTCAAACATGCGTCAGACTAAGATACAGTGCTGATAGACAGAACAGAGGAAGGTCACACCCTCAGAGTAAACCCACTAATATCCTCTGATCACAATCTGAAACACTGCTTCACATATTTCTCATCTTACTGGAGCTTTGAAAAGGTTCAAACGTTTACTCATTGTAGTAATCTGAACTATTCATTTTTTTAAGGATTTAGAGTTATATTTGTCCTTTGATGAAGCAAACAGTGGAGATGAATATCAGATCCGTAAGAAAATGCACAGAATCCGATGTGCTTTAGCAATATTATATTACAACAATAAACACAACAAAGTTAAATATTGTAAATATTATCCTAGTCCTAATATTCAAGAAACTGTGGGGAAAAGGCATATGTTTGAACTTTAATGGTAACATTTTGAGAATATTTGCCAATTCAAAAGATATAATAACTTCATCACATCACCACAAAGTCACCAGTCGAAGTAAAAAGTGCCTCAAAACTAGAAACCAACAATTATAGTGTTTTATCTTCTGCTAAGACAGGGAAGGAACCTTATTTTCATCACTTATTTAACCATCAGACACAAACACACACAAATACAGTATATATAGTAATTAAGCTTAAACTAAATTTACTATAGGTGTATATCATGCCTGTGCTAACTGACTGATTTTGAACCATTTGAATTCTCTCTTTTGTCATACATCCACGAGAAGTATTGTAACCATATACCATGTCAACACCACATTCTTAGTCGCTTATTGTGAAGGTTTCAGATAACTGCATTCAATCAAACTGGATAAAGCTATAATTATTTGACCTAGAAGTTAAAATATTCAAGGTATGTCTTCTACAAATATCTGGCAAATTTGTGCAGGGATTTACTCTGAGGCAACAGAACTGTGTCTGTAGTTCACGGAGTCCAAAAGGGAGAACCGAAGTATAATTTCTTCATGAGTCATGGCTAAATATTGATTAAAAGCCACCCACAGGAAAATCCTAGTCGTGAGTTGAACATAGCTCAGTCAAGTTCTGATTTAGTCTTCTGGATATTCTTGGCTTGTGTAGGTGTGTTGTGGTTCCTGGTTTAGTCTATGTTTAGTCCTGGTTTAGTCCAGGGTGACTTTCCCCTGAGGTTTCAGTC
The DNA here is from genome assembly GCA_038363315.1 of Mugilogobius chulae. Taxonomy (NCBI): domain Eukaryota; kingdom Metazoa; phylum Chordata; class Actinopteri; order Gobiiformes; family Gobiidae; genus Mugilogobius; species Mugilogobius chulae. Next base: position 21,883,243 of record CM076414.1, read on the forward strand.
TTTCCCATAGTTGAATTTTTTACAGATGACAAACAGAGAATGCTTAACATGTCAGTGTTTGAATTGTTAGAGATTAAAGGGACTGTACTCAATTTTTTTGCAACACGATAACTTAAAAGCAATTTCCCCCTAGCACTGATGCCTTGTTAATGTATCTAACCAGGTGGAAATTAGTCCCCAAAGTCCTGTCTATGTCTAATAAAATCCCATTTGTGTGCAACTTTTTCTGTTTTTGTTTTTAGCATTGTGGCTAACTGTTGTTAGCATAGTGACTCACCTCGCTGCTAAAAAAACATTAAAACTCATCATGATGAACAATTCTGAAGCTCAGAATGCATTAGCTACGTAAGGAAATCATGTAGCCTGAAGGAAAAGGTTAAAATTAATTATTTCTGTTTGTTTACATTTTTAGGATGCAAAAATCAGGTACAGACAGTCCCTTTAACATAATGAATTGATGTCACTTTCTTTTTGACCTTCAATGTAGAATTAAGTATTCTACTATGTGTTTGTCCTGCTATGGCCCGATTAGCAGTCCCTCCCTAGCCCTAAAATAAAAAGGCTGATCCTATATCTGACCTTATCCCTAACCATACTTTACCCAAGTTGTGGAAAAGTAATTACAAAATACAAGCATTTGCTGGCAAAGACACCAGTAAAAACTGATGGTTGTGTGATATAACTGGGTTGGGGAACAAATGCACACACATTTAGAACACAACCAAAGACTTGTTGTGTTCATTGTTTTGTTTTGTGTTGTAAAGTACTAACGCCCATGTGCTACTAGTACTTTAGTGTGCACAGCCCATTAGTGCCCATCATTTGTTTTCATGTTTTAATATTTATTGTTCCATTGTTATGGGTTTTCTGTAAAGCAGCTTAATCTGCTGTTTTTCTGTTGTAACTTGCTGTTTTTTTGTTGTACATGGCCCTAACTCTAACCCATAAGTTCTTTTCTATTGTCAAACTGAACCCTTGACTTAGCCCTGTCTCCTTACCCCACACGCAGCAGACAGAGCAGGACACACATATTGATGTTTGGGCCAGTCTTCGGTGAAGCTCACTGGCCCAAATGTGATGGCGCATTGTTCTGGGCCACAGCTGGGTCCGTTCCCACCAACAACACGTCAAAACCTATCAGACCAACATGTTTTTATCATGTTTTCATGCTTGAGCTGCTCTGAACTTCACATGTGGGCCTCTGCAGGGGCACAGGCTGTGGTACTGAGTGGCTACATGACCATGTGCCATGAAGAATTTGTAGGGCACGTGAATATTATTGGTTAAGCATGCAGACAAATAACTTGTTAAGTGATGAGCTCAGAACAAGTAACGGCTGCCAGTGGTTTATATTGTGCTCTTTAGCTACTGTATGTGTACTTACTAACAAGTCTGTTCAAAAGTTTAGGTCCAAATTTAAACTGTAGTTTTAGTCCAACATAGTACAGTTTGACATACCGTGTATATAAATACGCAAATGTTCCTACCATGTTTAGAGAGTACCACTGAGTGTTCTGGAAAAAAAGCAGCTTCAACAAGTACAGAAGAGCCAGCAAATTCAAACATGGATGAATATAATTTTCAAATGTCTTTTTTAAACTGAAAGCAAGTGTAGGCAGAACAAATCTTGAGTGATGTAGCCACATGTTTTTGTGCTTTTGAGTGGATAAATTGAAGCATTTTGGGCCTTATGCAATCAAGACAGTTATGATCAATAAATAGAGCATTTGTAGTTCTTTAAAAATCATCTTTTAGAAGCTTTGACTTAAAAAGTAGTCTCAGTTTCAAATAGCTTGACTTCACAACAGATCCAGTTTGTTTATTGAACAATGATGCAGCAGTTTTGACAGCGCAATGTCAGCGCAAAGTTGTTTGACTACCAAGCCAAATCTTTATTCAGTGGTTTGGTAAATAAAGAGGAGCATGGAAGCAGATTGGTTAGAAGAAGAACAAAATCAAGACCAAATCAACATTGGCTCCAATCACCTGCTACGACCCTAAATGTAAACAAGGGGTAGAACATTAAATGAAATGTATGTAGACATATCCGACACATTTATTAGAAATGTAATTCAATATTAAACCTTTTTTATGTATACAATTTTCTGTACTATGTTGATTTTGCTGACAACTTCATTAAACCAAGTGTCTCTTGAAAAATATCCCTGTTTAAAAAAGAATAGATAGCAGCATTTGCATTTTGATCATTTCAGCAGCTCAATTGCCTTCGTTTGAACCAGTGGCTGTGCTTTGAGCTTACTTGTCCAGAAAGAAGCCTGTATTCTTGCTTTAATGTCTTATGCTGAGCTTTATGCCTTGTTTTGAAATCCTACATTTACAAAACCTTGTTCCAGTTGGCAATATCATATGAATTTCAAATTGTTGAGCTTATTCCCTGAGAGAGTTCACCCTGAGGTCACACAAGCCTCTTTCTGTCCATCTGTTTGTGGCTATAGCTGCATATTTGTGTTCATTCAAATTACTCGTGCCTTTGTTGTGGTTTTCCTTCACAGTAACTCTCTCCGCTCTCCGCCCTGGTTTTGGATTCAGAGCCACATGAAACGGTCTGACGTAGGGAGAAGGGAGGACGTGACGAGATGTTTAGTTTTGTGGCACTTTGTCTAAGCAGCGTGGCACATTCAAGGTTGTGAAAAGTCGTGAGAAAATGCACTTCTGTTTTCCAAAAATGTTTTATTTGGAAACAGCTGTCACCAAAAGCAAGCCTACGCAACCTATACTGTATGTTTGCATTTATGGAATATAATTTAGACTTACACCAGGCTAAGCAAACAGGCTCTATAACTAAAGGAATCACCCCAGATGGGACTCGAACCCACAATCCCTGGCTTAGGAGGCCAGTGCCTTATCCATTAGGCCACTGGGCACAGAGATGAGAGGCCCTATTTCCATTCACAATACTGGACCGGGATCCTGTCTGAAGAGTGAATTTGGAACTTATTAATAGAATGGTGATACTGCACAAAGACAATTGTAATGAAGTGCTTTTGCTAAATGTCATGGTATTTCTTTGTATCCACACAGTTTACAGAATTATTCTTCACTTTACACACCAGAACACACACTGCATTTATAGTCCAATTATATTTTATTATTGATGTGACTCAGCAGTGAAAACTTTTATTTGCAAATCTCAAGTTATGGAATCTACAGTATAATGGAACATAAGGGCAAATCAGGCCCACCAAACAAATATACCTGGCCACAACACAACTTTTAAACTTGAGAAAATATATTTGTTCTTATTTACTGCTTTAATTCTGATCACAGTAGTTTTGTTTGAACTCTACTTCAGCATCCAAAGTTCTTTTGTTTTTTTTAGCTATGATAAAAAAAATCTAATGCTAGGATTTTTAGTTCGACCCCAAATGAAAATTATGGTTTGTTGTACACCTAACTGTAAATAGAATATTCCATAATGTCTTAATTATTTCCTCATGTGATTATATATTTCATACACGTATTGTCTTCTTATATTAAAAACAATATAAAAAACCACCAGCATTATTTTTTCACATCTTGCTTTTTTCTTGTCAATCCCACAGTAATGAAAACAAAAGCATATTTTATAGAACTAATATACATTAATTACAAAATTATCAATAGGCAATTATATATTCATTTCTATGTGAAGCTCATTTTCCCATGTTTCAATCCGAGCCCCTGTGCGTCCATAACTCCCCTGTGTGTTCTCCTCTCTGTGGTGGTCCAGATCCCAGTCCTGATCCAGCCTGTGGGTCTCAGATAAGGGGCTGCGGGCTCTTATCTTCCCCATGATCCAGGCTTCTTTCTGGGCTGAACCTCCAGCAGCTGCGGCCTCATCAGGGAACCATTACGGAGCTCTGCGGCCCAACACTTCCTCCTCCAATAAGGATTAATCACATCCATTCTCTCAATCTTTAACTATGACTCTAGGCTAAACTGCAGTAATAAGTGAGTAAGAGTGGACACAGGGGCTTTGAAATTATAAGTGGCTCCCAATGGAGCCTGAAATTCTTAAATTGTTAACCACTTTGTCTTTAGGTTCCAATTTTCTTTATTTAAAATTTATGAGCTGTTGACATATTATATTTACTCAGCTAATTTATAGTTTTTACAATTTAAGGTTAACTTTGAAGTCAATGTAGCAAATGTATCTTCTGAATTTCATTCAGTCTACTGATGCAACTTTATTTTGGAGCCAGCCAGTTGATTTATTCTTTGTACAGGATACTGCAGCACCAACTCATGTCTGTGGGATTGTCCCATCTTCCCCTCAAGAGCCAGATCTCCAGAGAGCAACAAGAACCCAGCCTTTGAAACAAAAGCCCAAAACAAGCGACCCTCAATAAAAGTAGTTAAAATAAATTCATTAAACATTATGCGTCACAGCAAAACAATGGTTCCTGATTTTGCTGTAGTTTAGTATCAGTAACTGTATCATGTGATCATTAGTAAAGACTTTAAAACGTGAAAATATGCTAAAAGTTTATACTCAGTGAGTACATTTTCTTAAATCAAACCTGAAAAAACACCAAATATCACCTTATATGTGACGTAAAGTGCTGCTCAGGGCCAAGCCCAAAAAAACACAACCCGCGACCGTCAAAATTCACAAGTGACTTTCCAAAAAAAGAAGCCCAAAGTTGGTATAAGGAAGCGGACTTGGCAACTTTGTTTTGCTCTCTCACTTTATATCCAAAAGACCAAGCTTCATACATATCAATGTGTGCAATTGTTGTCTCAGTCAGGTGTTACAGTAATCAATCAAACTACAGTTTAGAAGCTACAGGCCAACAACCCAAAGTGTTTCCTGGGTGGGGACGACTCCCTGCAGAGCTTTGTAATGACAGCCTAGTTTCTCTGACTAAATCATGGAATTCCTTCTTAATAAGAAAATATACTTTCTTCTTTGTTGTAAATTACTCAATAAGTTGTATATCAGTATTAAGTCAGTATGGGAAAAAAAAAAAAATTCTGTATTCTGAGCAAATGCTTGTTATCAGTATTGGACTTTTATATTAAGGTGTTAGATTCTTCTTGTATTATAGAACCTTTATACTGGCCAGAACTTGATATTCACTATCAAAATGGGTTCTGGCAGTCTTCTATGTTTTCCCTTACTAAAGATTCATATTAAAATACTATTAGCTGATCCAGAATGTTGAATAACATAGATAATGTGTTCTACCCATTTAAAACATCATAATTCTCCTCAACTCATCCTTATTATCAGATGGAGGTGATTTAGTGTCCTGTTGTTGAACTTCTCTTGACTTGGACTCTCTCCTTAAATCCTTTCATCTAAGAACACCTCCTTTTTGTCCACATTAGTCATGCCCCACACAAGCACCTGCCAACTCCTCACATAATCTCAAACCTGCTCAAGTCTGTGTTCCGCAGCTGCTAATGTTGTTTTCTTTCTGTTTATCCTAAAGCTGTTTTGGCCCGCGAGTCCAGACCGGGTCCAGGACTGTCTCATGGCCGGAAAAGACCCAGAGGTAAGTTCCAAATACTTCTTGTATTTGAATGGAGTAGATTTAATTGTTACGTTTGAGTAGTGGATGTAAACAGCATTTCAGTGTGTTTTACAAACTATGATTCCAAACATCTGAAGAGTATGATAAATAGTTCTACGCCATTCATTAATACCAATATATTTGTTCTAAGCATGTATAATTAGCTTTTTTTATTATTATTGAGTGTTTGCTCTTCTTTGCTATAATACATGACTGAAAAACATCTGTTTTGAAAAACCGAAGACATTTTTATTTAGTTATACATCCCAATTGCACCAGTCAATCAGTCATTCTCAAAAAAACCTCATTTCCGAACAAGTTTAGACTTTCATCTAAAAGATGTTGCACCAGGAGTAAAACTAGTTTGAACAACGTAATCATAAATTAGTTCAGCATAATGGTAATAATTTGAGGCTTTTCTGTGTTTGTGTTTGCAGACAGAGTGTGGTAACTTCCTGCGAGTGCTTCAGCCGTTTAACCAGACTCACCTGTATGTGTGTGGACGGGAGCCTTCAACCCCAGATGTGCTTATATCCACACTGAGCTGTTCCAACAGGTACCACTTTAATGCAACATCCATTACAAGAGGTTATCCACAGAAGCTGCAGTGCCTTGGAATTGGCTTTGCAGTCAATATTAGCTTCTTTAGTACCGGTAGATAAAACTGATGAATCCATCTGAAAACAAAGAAGCATTCCAAAAGTATCTATTCTCTGACCAGGTTCAACTAATAACAACAATACTATAACACTACTATAACTAGTGTAGTTGTAGACTACTATTTTTTAGGTCTCGTCTCGGACTCGGGCGCATTTAGATTCGGTCTTGTCTTGGAATCAGTCTTGTTTTGGACATCGAGACCACTTTTCACCACACTGCTAAACTTGCAGCAGGAGTTCATGGTTTTAGTACTAGTTTAGTAGAGTTTACCCTAAGTTCATACATGGGCCAGAGTAGTGAGGCACAATTTGCAATAAGCCCTGCACAATAAGATCATATAGACACTGAGGAGCGTAGAAAATTACAAAGGCGGTCTTGATGTTGGTCTCGATCTTGGTCTCGAGCTGTATTTGGGTCTTGGTCTTGTCTCGGTCTTGACTCTCAACAGTCCTGGTCTTGTCTCGGTCTTGGTACTCTGTGGTCTTGGTCTTGATTAGTGCAGTCTTGACTATTACACTAACTATAACTATGACATACTAAAATATCATGGTATAAGAATGTGTAGATGGACTTCTGACAGTGTGACAAAGCTCTTTTGTTTCTCTCTGTCTGTGTAGTAAACAGCACACTTAAAAGCTTTGAGCCTAAAAATATAAAAATTTTGACCATATATTGGTGTAATATACCATACGTAACCACAATGAAATAGTTTTGAGAGTTTTAATCCACACATATGCGTTGTAAGATATTTTTCAAATGTTATTCAGTTGCTGTTTATTTCCTCAAATTTCTCCACAGTAACACATTAAATGAGCAAGACTTTTTATAGTTGTGAAGTCCTTTGTTTTCCAAGTTATATGCCCTTTTTATTGGTACTGGCAGGAGATTAACATAGCCTGTTAAAGTAGTTCCTCTCATGCAATTTACATGTCTGTAGTTTTGCATACTAATGATAAGATACAGCATTAACCAGGTTGAGTACAAATGTAATCATACTATGTTTATATGCCATTCAGGTTTACATGTACAAGCTTTAGTCGTCTTCTTTATTATTTTAGCAGCACTGTTATTTTACTAGTGCAGGACTTTACTGTCTGTTTTTATACAGCTAAAAACCACAGTGGCAAAATTGAACCTACAACCTCTGATCTCTTCAAACATTGCCTTATCCCAGTGTGTCATGAGGACGCAGGCAGAGCTATGAAGAGAATTTATTATGTTTTATCAAGCTTACAACAGATGTAAAAGATTACGCTGAAGCTTTTTCTATTGAGTTCAGTTAGTCTCAAGGCTGACGCTGGCATTCACAATAGACTGAAAGAACAACACAGAAGAAATGCATTTGCTCGGAGACGCGGACACTTATGTCATTGAATAAAACCTTTTCAACTTTCACATTGAAATTTGTCCTTGTATACCTGTATCTTGTCCATATTCTGTTCCATTGATGACCCATATCTGTGCAGAGCAGCCGGAGCCTCTCTCTGTGTGTGGAGTCTGCCCGTATTCCCTCATTCCCTCACTCCTCACCTCCTCCCTCCTCTGTCCTGCTTTCTCTCCGACACAATGCCCCATGTCTGCGCCCACAGTTTATTTGACAGTCGTAATTTGTTCAGAAGCGATATGGCTGTTTTTGTGTGGTAGAAAGAGAGGTTTGAGTGATTGCAAGAGAAAAGGAAATGCAAATTAGATGCACTTCCATGATGACATGTGGTAACAGGCAATCTGGATGATAGAAGTCAGCTTTTGTTTTTGTTCTCATAAATGAATAAGCACTGGGTCAGCGATAAATCAAAATTAACTGTGAATTCAAGTTAATTATTTGAGGTTTTAGATGTCACAAGTTCTAAATAAAAGTAATTAGTAGGCAATGTTAAAAGCCGAAGACGTACATACATAATGCCAAACATAATTTCATCAGACGTCAATTTAAATAAAGCAATCCTAAAGGCATGAAGATAATTGCAAATTGAAAAAGTGTTATTGAAAATGCCATTATGCCATTCAAAACATGTCAGTCCAATTTTCTTAGAATTCATTTAACTTTTACCCACAGCGCAGCCTCATACTGTTTTGCTGTTGCTGTGTTTCTCATGGCAGTAGTCTCAATAATGTGTCTGAATTCCCACAGTTATTCCAATGAGGGACTTCTCTGTCATGGCAGATAATCCTATAAAAGTCAAGAAGACACTACGACTTTAAGAGTTCACACATGCAAACACTTGCCCCTGGAATAACCTATTAACAACTGCATCCAAAATGATCTTTAAAATTTAGGTGATGTGTGAAATCAACTGAAACTGAGGAAAAGAGTTCAAAATCGCCTTATCTTTTTTCTGTTTCACTCTCAACAAGCTAAAACTGCAGAACATTTAACACAAGCCTCTCACTGTTCTGAATACACATAGCTTTAACATTTTCTCTGCCATTCTGCTAAACTCCACACTCGTCAAGCATTGTCAAAAGGTCAGAGGTCTTGTATTGTTGAACATGAGAGCAGAGTTAAACAGAGCAATCAGAGCCCCAGTGGCCTAATGGATAAGGCACTGGCCTCCTAAGCCAGGGATTGTGGGTTCGAGTCCCATCTGGGGTGAAAAGCTTTTGTGAATAACTTTGAAAAGTATATTGCTCGTAGAAGAGTGTTTATGCACAAGCCTGTTTTATTATTTCCAACAGTTCTTGTCTTATATTTTATTTTTGTTCACAGTCAGAGCAGCAGATCCTGTCCTACAGTCAGACCGAGTGTGGTAAAGGAAAGTGTCCCTACGATCCTCTACAGAAGACTGCCTCTGCCATCGTGGGTAAGTTATTCAAAAGGTGAGAAACACACAGACTAAACGTAAGACAGAACCAGCCCAACCCAGTGTAAAACATTTGTATGAAGAGTAACCAAACCTAAGCACAGACTGAAACAAGTTGAAGATGGGGTGCCTGATTTTGACATTGCAAAATTTTAAATATGTCCATCTAACTCCATTTTTTACTAACTTTTTGCACATGGTTTATATACACTTGCATTCATTTTTTTGGCTGCAATTATGGTGAGCATATTTTACAGACAGCAAAGTGAAACTGGAGTAGACCACCCAAGCACAGCCAATCAGAGCGCAGCTTTTGACTATCTATGAGGAATAAAATACTTCATTATTTGATTCAGACTGTACTAAGCAGAGTACTACACTTACAATAAACTATACTGCCGGAAAAAACAAAGTTTACTAATTTATAACCAAAAAAAGTCAGGTCCCTCAGCTTTAACCTATAGTTATGAATTCAACTCAACTGAACTGAATTTGAACTAAATCAAACCATCATTGTATGTTTCTCACCTTCATATCTCTGCAGATGGGGAGCTGTATGCTGGCATCACCTCTGACTTCATGAGTCGAGACTCCGCCTTCTTCCGTTCCCTCGGTAACCGTCGTGTGATCCGCACAGAGCAGTACGACTCCAACTGGCTGCAAGGTACAAATACTTCCATAGCTTAATAATAATGCCTGTTGTCGTCAACATCTTTATTCCGTTTTGTATTCATGTTATTTGTGCAAACGTGTTCCTTACTTCTGGTGTAGTTTTTTTTATCATCTATCTGACCACTGGACTGGTTATGTTTGTTTTCACAAAGAAATCTTTGTTATGTTATTCCTGGTTTTATCAGCAGTTTCTCTGTCGCCCAAAGATCAAAACATGATTTAGGAAAAGTTGTTCTGCCTGATTCTCACATGATAGTCTTTGTTTGTCTGTAAATTAAAACATTACAAAACTTACATAACATAATTTAGCAAAAGGTCTAGACTTTTACTTACTTTTGATACATTTGTTCTTGTTCTTTCTGCAGATGCCCAGTTCATCCGTGTGTCTGCTCTGTCAGAGACTGATAACCCTGAAGATGACAAAGTTTACATGTTCTTCACTGAGCGTGCTCAGGAGTCTGAGGGGTCAGAGGGAAAGGTCATCTACTCACGAGTCGCCCGGGTTTGCAAGGTGAGAAAATGTTCAGAAGAAATGCAAAAATACAGTACAAATTCCAGTACATTAAGTTAAGAAAGAACAAACTGGAAAATGTTTTTAACTTTTTTTTACACCCATGCTGCACTATGGTGTTTCCTAATTTATTTACTTGAGGATGAACTATAGCATCAATTTGAATTTTTTCTTATCAACAAATGACTTGACATTATAGTCAAAAACAAAAGAAACATAGATGTAAAATTACTCGTGCAGTGTACGTGTGGCCCGAGCACAGATTCTCACAGAGATGTCTCTGCTCTCCTCCTGTAAATGTACCTGTGGCTGTGTTTAGTTTAGTCTTTGTCTGTATCTGTATCTGCTCTTCTGATGAGACCCACTCTTCCTGTTTACACTGCTGTCTCCAATGTGACTCAAGCACATGCTTCACTGCACGTTTCTGCAGCAAGCCTTAAATGCATAGATTGGCATTTTGTATTTATATAAGGATTTACTGTAAATTTCATTTATACTCCCATGGCAGCAATACACGTGAATAAATAAAATTTGTATATCAAGCCACAATTTGTTATCCAACTTTATCTTGCCTAATATTTCATTAAGAATATCCATGCAAAGAAAAAGAAAATAAATGAAGGAAATAATGAATGAATGAACAATAAATACTAAAAAAAATAATAAATGATAAAATGTTTTTCTGCAGAATGACATTGGTGGTCAGAGGAGCTTGGTGAACAAGTGGAGCACGTTTCAGAAGTCCAGGCTGGTGTGCTCTGTCCCAGGACCAGACGGACTGCAGACCCACTTCAACCAGCTGCGTGAGTCTGACACATAAATCTCCCATGTGCACCTGAACGCAACATCTGAGAGACACATGGACAGAGCACAGCAGTCACTATAGTGCTTACAATTTTGGTTGTAACTTTGTGTGTAGGATTTGAAACCTTCGACCTAAAAAACCTTCTTTCTTTAGTAGTTTTGGGCTAAAGGATTTACGGAAAGTTTTTGACTCTTGTGTTCTTGACCTTGTGATCACAGGGAGGAAAGATAATTGCAAAAAATTAATTGTTGAAAAAGTTTATTAAAAATTAGTAGTTATTTATTGGGTGGACTCACACTAACACAACTGAACCGTGCCGAAGCCCAATTGACCCCCAAGTCACAGTTCTTCTATGTAGTTTGAGTGCAAGCTAATAATTCTCAGGTGCGGCAAAGATCTGACTCTGGTGTGGTTGGAGGAAGTGGGTCAGAAATCGCCTCAAGCAACACTGCGGATCCCTGCTCACCTTGAATAAACTTTTGTGGACATCGATAAAAATTGCAAAGTTTTTTGTCTCGTGTTGCTTTTGCTGCTCTATGCTGTTTTGAATCCAAACATAAGAGTGGAGCACGTACGATAGGTAAAACTTATGTCTGCCTCATTATATTAAAGATAAAATGAGCTGCTGGACTTGTTTTCATTAGCACCTCACTCTTGATCTATGCTTCTGCACAAGATATGAATAGTACGGTGCGAGACGATGAGGGCCTGTGGATCGGTTCATGCAGATGCGAGTGTGGAATAATGAACTTTATACAATCAGACTTGAGAACGGCATGGTTCAAAAAACTAATGTGAGTGTGCCCTTAAAACCCCAACCTTCAATCTTACTTCTTATTTGAGTCGTTACTAAACTTTACTAAGGTTTTCATACTCTAAAGCCTTCTGCACACTACAGGAGTTTTGGTGCGATTTTAAGTCCGATGTGTTTTTCTATGAGTTTAGTGAGGCGTGGCCAGAGTAAGGATTTTTGTAAGAGATTATTTGGCGTTTCTCTCCTTATGTCTGTGTATCACTGCGACTTTTTGTTAGACTGCATCCTCTCGAGGTTCGCATGCTGCAAGGACCTGCACAAAAGACAGCTTCTGGTGCATCTACCTTGTGACGATGGCTCTTAAAATGTAAAATAAAAAAGAAACGTTCCTCACCATCTGTAAATAAATGTATATGTATAATGTAAATAAAACGTATTCTGCCATTCTTTTTATGAGCAGCATTACAATGCACATAATTTCCAACGCATCTGCTCCTTATAGTGTGTGAAGAACATGGCCAACACTTTTTTATTTCTCGCCCACATTGCGTCAGTGTATTAGCTCCTGACCTCTAATGACCTTCCACTCTCCTGTGACGTTTATAAACCTGGTTTAATCCAGTGGCGTCTCTTTATTTTTGTTGTTTCACTTTTATACCCGCGCACATGAAAGAAAACATTTCTCGATTGATCACGTGACACACACTATTCTCCTCTCGCTACTGCGCTCCACAGGTCTGTGTCTCTGTTCTTCTTGCATCAACACGTAATTGTTATAAATGCCCTGTGTCTGTAGCCTTGTCTAAACAACGCAAAATATCTCAAACTCCTCTAGTGTGCAGCTAGCTTAATCATCATATATTCTTGATTGAATAAAGTCTTTGTGTTTCATTAGGCTAACTGGTATAGTTATTATGAAGTGGTATTCATGTTTTAACAAAATCTTTGGTCTTAATGCCTTTAAATGTCTTGTTTTGACGTGGCTTATAAAATTTTACATTGACAAGGCATACAAATTGTTAAATTTTAGTTGGTGAATTTTGTTTTTATCGTGGCTGCTTATTTCAGTGGCTAAAAAATCAAAAAACTGTAACTGCTCTGGGAGACCTACTTGTTTAAATATTTTACAATCTAAACACCAGAATCTAGGCCTCTCGTAAAAGTAGCACTAGCCTGCTTCTACTTTTAGCACACATTTTGGCATCAAAGCCAAAGACTTTGAAGAATTGCCTCTAAATAGTTCCACTTTGTCGAGTCTGAAGACTGTTGAGTTTGTGGGAGTTTCCAGAAATATTTAGCATTGGTTAAAAGCTCAGCGTGCGTCGCCTGAAATCCTGGACCGTTACCGTGGTGATCAACAGTCCGTCACCGGGAGACAGTAGCTACAGAGACGGAGCATTCATTCATTCGTATGCTCATTCATTAGACCATGGTCAGTGACATGCAGTGTACATGTGGACGTTTAGTATTATGTCTTGTTCAGTTGATATTCTCTAAATAGTGCAGATCAGTGGTTCTCAAACATTTCATACCTTGTACCACCTAAGAAAGGATAGTTTATTCCAAACATAGAAGTAAGACTGAACCAAGCCAGCCAGGTCTTAACAAGAACAACACAATTGCAACACAAACTAAATAAATGATGCATTTCTGTCTAAATTATATTAAATATAAAAAAAAACATTAAGTTTGTGTACCCCAGTGGTAAATGTAAACAGAATTTTAGGTTGCAGATTTAATGGGATTGTCAAATATTCTTTGTATCTATTGTCCTCCGGAATTTGGCGGATTTGTCCACATTCCTATTTTTGTGTTACTTGTATACAAGTGAGTACTATTCATTGATTGTTGGACTGGACAACTGGAACACAAAAACACTGAAAATGTCTCCAAGGCTGGAGACCGACCTTGAGGACATAGGATTGTGATAACACTAGACATTGATGCAATAGAAAATGTGTAATAAACACTGTCTAATTTTATTTGCAGGAGGCTCATTATGTTGACTGCAGGTGGAAATTAGGATTTGAGCCACAACCTGATACAATGCATCTCTTCTGCTAAGGTTAATATATGTTGTGGATTGTCCCATTTGCACTAGATAAATAAAATAAACAATTTAAACTAACAGTAATATGTCCATATATGTATTTAATGCATTTTCAACAAATTTAACTTACTGCTTGACACATAATTTGCATATACTATATTACTACTACTAATTAATACTACTTTTGCAAATAACAACTAAGGCGAGCTACTACTTTTAGCAATGACCAAATATTTAAGTTAGCTGTGGCATAGTTAGGAGGCCTATATAAAAATGTTGCCAATAACTATCCTTAAAAAAAAATCTTTGGAAAGCTGGCAAGTACTTGGAAGGTGGTGGCGAGCTACTGGTAGCTCCCAAGTTATAGTCCATTTTAGTCTATTAGTTGTTTAGTTAATTGTTCAATAGCATCTTAGTCAATGAAAATTTCTTAGTCAATTAATGTATTATTTCAACATAACACAGAATTGACATAAACCCCACCAAAAAGTGAGTTAACTAAAGAGTTGGGTTCAACACTGCCTGGACGTGTCTATTACTCAACCAAGAATTTCTTTGGTCAACCACACAGCGCTACATACAATTACATTACAGATACCAGATGTTCAAATTGCCCCATTATTTATTTTTATGTATGCCTATGTAATTTATAATAGCAATTAGTACACACAAGATTTTCTGCTCAATCCTACGCTGTATTAAATCTTTTTTGACCAAAATCTAGCATCAATAAATCTAAACTAGCCCCTGGTCTCTTATCACGTCTCAAAGTAAACTTCGCTGCTTCTGTTTGTTCGAACCACACGCAGAAACTAAGTGAAAGTAAATATATACTTTCCCCTCACACATACACGCAACCACATTGTGTTTATTTTACATTTCAGGCCCAAACATTGAAAAACCAGGCAGCGCTGTTTAAACTTGTCAAGATGTAAACACGATTTCCCAGCATGCTCTCTGATCTGATAAGGCTACGCTGGTGCTACGTCTCTCAAACATGTGAAACCGCAGCGCTTTGGGCCGTGGGGAGGAGGCAGGTGAAGAATGCAGTGAATGTGCTGTTTATGCCACGCTCAGCCGAACAGAAACACTACAAATCCCATAAATCACCGGGGCTCGGCTGCTTTCAGGGCACAGGCTGAGCATGTGCGTCAGAGGGAGGATTTTTCACTGTTATTTTGAATTTGATGTGGTACTTTAGTAGTTTATTGTTCTTATGTCAAGTGAATTATTTGTGATTTGCTTAGGACAAACTACAAAGTGTCAGATTTGAGGGAACATTGTGGATAATAATTATTGGCTGGCTGGCACATTGATCATTACGAGTATTACGTAAAACGGGAATTTTTAATTGATTTAGGTTCCTGTGAGTGACACTTAACCTTCATACGGATTTTTTGTTTTACCTGTTGCACAAACTTGATCACTAACCAGTGCCTCCTTCATATGTAATTGAATGATTAAGCCAGTATTTAGGACACATATGTTTATGTCATGCTCTTTATGCAATAAATTCTTAGCAACCACTAATGACTACAAGAAAAAATTCACAGGACAAATTCTCAAGTGAACAGTAACATCAACATTAAATACTACTCATTGTTTCTATCTATCTATCTATCTATCTATCTATCTATCTATCTATCTATGATCATAGTTTTCCAAGAGCTCCAATTAATATTTTTTTTGCGTCTGTGTCAGGTAAAACTCTCAGAGCTTTGTAATTACTTTTTGTACCTTAAATCAATTAACCGGGCTAGCTGTGTTCTTACCCTCATATGAACGTGAGCTTTTGCAAGAGAGTGGCTGGCCTGGAGAAGTCTTGCTGCTTCTCCACCGCGAGAAGAGTCAGCTGAGGTGGCTCAGGCATCTGTTCCAGATGTCTCGGGGACATCTTTCTGTGGAGATGGAGGAACAATGTGTCCCTGCTTTCCTGGGAATGCCTGGTTCTCTTTGGATAACATACAGAAACTGTGTGGAAGTCCATCAGAAATGAACAAATTTCTTGTATGCCTTTAGTGGCACTCTGACGTTGAAGTCTATAGTGTCTTCCCAAATATGTTTTTATCTTGCTCAGAAGCTTGGAATGTCACAGGTCGCAATGTACTTTGTCTAACTCAAAAGCTTATATCTCTTTGGAACTTAAAGTGTAGGTTACAAACAATATTAATACCAAACTGACAGGGTGGTAATTGTTATGAAAAAGGAAATAAAAAAGAAAAATACAATAAAAGGGGAAAAACATCATTTGTGCAAGTTCAAATATTCAGATCAGTAAACCGCTCCATCTATCAAGTGAACTTCTACTGACATGACAATTAAGTGTCCATCTTGTCTTCATTCTTCTCATAGCTCCCTCACCACAGTTGTTGACTCCTTCTAAATCTTTCTATAGCCTGTACAGTTTGTGGTTATAGGCCCACTTATTTCAACCACTCACATCCTTCACTCTCCATCTCTCTCTCTCTTCTTCCTGCTGCTGTGTTCTTCTGACCATGATTTCCTCACTGTCATAGGCACACAGTGGTTTACAACTCTTGTGGTGGACTTGTTTGGTGCCGTTGTCGAGTTTGAGGTTCAGATAGTTCTGTGTGTGGCCACATTTACTGTTGTTAAGAAAGCGAGGGGCCATTTTAACAAAATACAGAGTGATTTGTCAATGTTTAAGACTTAGGACAGGAAGGTTGTGGCATAAACAGGATGTGACACAAGGAAAGGTTGTAGTTGGATTTTAAAGAGTGACCTCAAAAATGTTTGTTGCAATTAGGGCTGGGTATTGCCAAGAGTTCCGATACAATACACATTCCGATACAGGAGTCAGATATACGTACATGTATATCTCAATACATTTTCCTCATTACGAAACATAAAGATATATTTTTCTAACCAAAATGAGAAAATGTGAAAAAAAAATAGAAAAGTAGAAAAGAATAGAATAGAAAAGTATTGTAAATTACCTTTAAAATGTTTTCAACATTGAGTGCAGAACTCCTTAAAACAAATGTTAAGAATGAAATGTAGAATGACAAAAGGCAGAAAATTTGTATTTTCACATAGTTTTTTATGTTTGATACCAGAGTCCAGGTCAGAAGTGTACAATATTTATGAGTTTAAGTATCCTGATACGCCTCCCTGTATCGATACGTGCATTGCCAACAAGTTCATCACGATATATCCGATATCGATAGCCAAGCCCTAGTTGCAATACAATTAGAGTTGTTTTTCATACTGCGAGAGAAATATCTTCCTATGTAACACTTGAAGAATGTCCCAAAATATACAATAATACGTTATTTCAGTCACAAAAGATCAAAATGTTGTGTAGATTAGGTGCCTTTTTAAAAGGAGTCCTTTGTCTTTATAAATGAATTATTTCTTACTGTCATATATGTCTAGAAATGTACAAAAATGTACTATATATTACTTTGTCAGTGAATGTATTTTGATTGTTTTGTGCTCCATACCATGTATATGGTGATGAGCAAAACCAATAAATGAATGAATGAATGAAATGAATGTAAAATCTTTAATTGTGTAGCCTTTTCATACATTTCAAAGTAGCACAAAGTGTTTCTGCAATTGATAATTCTGAACATATTCCTAATTTCATACTTTGGAGAAGTAGACCACTAGCAGTGTTGGGGGTAACCTGTCATAGAGTACTCAAATCACTTTTTTGGAGTAAGGAGTTACTTATTTATTTATTTTGTTAGTTTAGCTTTAGTTCCAACTGTTCAGAGCCTGTCCTACTCCAGTGTCAAATGTGGACTTGGACAGGAGCGAGCATATGTCCATGACATCTCACCCCAAGTCCTCCTCTGCCTTCACTCAGGGTATTTACATGGAGGTAAGGAAAACCGTGGTCTCGACCGATTGTAGTCTGATTTCATACGTCATGTAAACGGACAATCATTCTGCAGCTGCACAAATGTAACTGGGCAAGCTCACAACCCACAACTCTGCACATTCTAATACAGTTTTTACAGCAAAACAGCACTCTGCACAAAGTGGCACATATTTAACACTAACTCTAAGTTACAGTCCTACATGTTTAACACAGTTCTAAATGTTTAAAATGGTCCTACATGTCCCAGAAACACAAGTGTGTAATTTAACAGACAATATTACAAACTGTTATTAATAATAAACTATGTTTAGGTAAATCAACAACACAGTTTGAATCATAGAGTAGTGAAGTTGATACAGCAGGACATGTCTCTCCAGGGTAATTATTTTACTCTCTTGCATGTAAACTGGAGCAAAACTGACCCTCCCCAGTCTGATGTCCCTAATCATTTTTAAATATCTTAAATATTACATACACATTTCTTTTTATCAATTCTCCAAAGTGCAGATTAAATGTGAAGTCTGACCTGAGTTCTATTATAAAAACATAAATTGCAAGATACTGTATGTCATTTAGATAGTTTGATTAGACTTAGACATTATAGTTGTTATCTGAGTAAAACATTTGGACCGAAAATTTCGTTCTAGTTTTGAAACTGCTTTAACTGCTACTAAATGAGTAAAACTATCCTTTTTCTCTTAAAAGTGTGCCTAGCATGAATAGTTTTGATCCATCGACCTCTGGGCCCAGCACGCTTCCACTGCATCACTCGGCTGACTGTGTTATAGTCCAAAGATACTAGCATTTTTAAACAGATTTGATACTAAGATGGATTTTAATATAACAATGTGAATATTTTTAGACAGCAAATTCAAAATAATAGTAATAATGTCTTTATTTTAGCATGTGAGTAAAATGTGACTTTATTGTTTTTAATTGTGCTTTTTAAATTGTTGTGTTTCTTAACTGACCCACTGATGAAATATCAGTAAATGCTTATGCACTGACACTATAATGCAAGCTTTCAAACTACTGAATTCTAAAATCGCTATACTCTGCCAAATATTCAAATTCTTTTTAATTGCAGAATCTACACCCTCGCCCCGGCAGTAGTCTCAGAGGCAAAGAAATAGTATGTATATTAGCTCACATCTGATGCTGGTTATTCCTGCACTTAGATCACTTTGATATTATCTTTCTGAATACAAAAGACAGCCTCCCATCTGCTTCCTAATTGTCTCTCATTATTTCCTCCAGCCACAAAGCCCATATGTCCCTTTAATCGTCCTCTGTCACCTCTACATACTCTTATATTATCAGGCTCTCACATTTGACTGCTAATAACTTTGCCTCCAGCCATAACCATTATACTATGTCAGTTTTTACGCAGATACAGCATGGATATAGAACATGCCTTTCATGGACTGTGATAATAGTCTTCTCCAGTTGGTAATAGTAAGAACATTAATAGTCTGGTGGAAGCTGAAGGAACATTCACACACATGTTGGTGCGGTGATATTGAGAAAATTACTCTTGTATTATTATTACAAGATCAACAAATCAGATGTGACTTTAATAATTTTGTTATTGATTTTAAAAGGCTGTTTCACGATGTTGAACCATGAGGAAATAACATGATTTACAATCAAGTGCTCCACCTTTTTGATAATGAACCATGAGGACAAAAAAACAATGATTGTGATTGTTTCATTCTCTTCACACAGTTTTAACTAACAATGTCTCCGATAGAATTAATGGCCCCAGCATTTTTTTGTGGTTCTAATCCAACAAATACTTTTGTACCTTAAAAATGTCTAACGGTCAATATATTGTATATGCATATTTCTGCATTATTTGTTTCATTAATTATTTTTACAAACAACAGCTTTTGTACGTAGTTTTGTTATAGCTATATGGAGTGAAACAACTTAATTTAAGAAATGAGAAGTCAAATACAGATTCGTTGGGGGTTTATTTAAATATTGAGCAATATCCTACTGTAGGGAGACTGTGCACAGCCTAGACACTGCCCTCCCAAACCAATGCTTCTCAATGTTTTTGAATTGCAACCAAAATAACAACAGTTGGCATTTGTGACCCCCAAACACAAATTGTAAGCTTCCCGCAAAAGGATAAAGTAGTTTTTAGTTTTATGATTGATTCTATTTTGGAGACACAAGTGTAGAATTCATCTGCAGCAAAGTCTGTATCTATTAATGCATTTGAAAGGTGTCAAGCCTTGGCTAAGATGTCAGTATTGTTCATCATCAGGGGCCTCCCAGAAATCGTTTTGCGACCCTATGGATGTCCTGACCCCAGAACATCAAAAACTGAATTCCAAGATCTTTTTTTCCAAGATTATTTTTGCCAGCCTTAGCAGTTGAGGAACAGCTAGTTAACTTTTTAAATTACAGTAGATGAAGCTCTAACTCAATTCCTGGTGTTATGCCTTATCAAGGTATGTAATGTCTGCTTTTTGTAGATCTTATTTTTTATTTAGATTTATTTGATACGGACAGGTATGTTTCATGAGCTAATTTCACACACTAAATACTAATTCTCAATGTCATCGCCGAAGAAGATGCCGAAGTAAAGTAAATTTCAATAGTCAGCCAGCATTAATTAACTGAGTGACCAATTTTTTTTCCATTGGTCTTGTAAGGAGTTACTGCCAGAATAATATTAAGGTAATCTGCAATTGCAACCCTGCAGAATATTCTTGTTGAAAATAAAATGGGTTTTGAAGACTTCATCATGTTCAACCCTAAAACCTAGAATTATCATTATTCTAACCTCCTAACAATTGAACTTTCTTTCTTTCAAACCCATCTCCTCTAACCTCTCTCCCATGATGGATGTTGCGCTCTTTAGTCTGTCTTCAAACTCTGATTTATCTTCTCGAATCCACAAAGGAACCTTTTCAGACTCACTCTTCCCAAAGCGCTTGTTGAAGGGGTGAAAAGATCATTTGTCAGAATACAGTGACACTTCCGCCATCTCGCAGATTATAAATGATTTTAGATTGACTCTGACCCTTTATTTGTCCATTATCCAGGGTCTCAAAAGGCCATGGAGGCAGAGGATGGTGAAAGATGGCGATGTGAAAAGTTCTGTACAGGAGCCAGAGCGACCTGCTGCTTCTCAGAAAGGCTCCGATCCATCAAATGATAAAGCTTTGCTGACAGAAGTGATGGATGGGAGAGATGTATAGAAACGCTGTCTGTAGATAGAAAGAGGAAAGATGCATAGAGGAGGCGAGCAGGGTTTAGGTGAAACTAAAACTTTTTGGAAAGTTAATGTTGTTAGCATGTCCTTAAAAATGCAAATTGTAAGCTATATCAAAATGTCAAGTAATGTGGAAGTTATGTTGGTTTGCTTGTTGTTTATTAAAACTCCTTAATTCTTGTTTATTGCAAAGTTAAGTTAAGTTTAAAGATGAACTGTGTAACTTTAATATCTAAAATACAGTAGATATGAGTAAATTTGTCATTTAGATTTCTTTGCTGCAGTATGATTTTAGTTTTATATTTTGTACTGAATTGTGTAGGTGGGTATAGTATTTGTGTGTGTGTATTGTCTTTTGGTTTTAGATTATTTTGGCCTTAGTCCGAAACTAAATTCTTTGAAATCCAAGTATTAGCTTAAAGCTGAGGTATCTGACTTTTGTAGTTATAAATTAGTAAAAATCTTTTCCACCAATATGTTTATTGCAATTGCGGCTCATTGTGACAAATCTAATCCACTGTGTACTGTCTGAATCTAAATAAAAAAACATTTTATTTCTCTTCAAGAGCCAAATACAGTGCCCTGATTGGATTAGTTTAAGTGGTCACCTCCAGTTGCACTTTGCAGACTGTAAAAATATATTTTTAAGACTTAGATGTACACAAAATAATAATGTAGTTTATATTATCATGTTCTTCATATTTTTGAAAGCTAGGAACAAGTTGGATCTAATTCAGGTTTTGCTGTATAAAAATAAAGTATTCCATCTATAAATGGTAGATGGTATGAAATGCCTCTAGTTCAGGGGGTACTTTTAAAGACACCTTGAAGTACTTCATAAACAGACAATATCTGGTTTAAGTATGGCAGTCATTGTGGAGTAGAGTCACTTTGTCGTTTTTTTTTTTCTCCTTTTAGTAAAGTCAGATTCTAATGCCACTCACTTGGCAGAGAAATTTACATACTGAACCTCATTATTTCTTTGAGTATTCATTAGCAATGGCAAAATGTATTTTCGTTGTCACCAGTGGGCCACACTCAAGCAATAAGCTTTTGTTGGCAGTTGTTTCATCTATAACAGATTCACTTCCACAGAAGTGGGAGGTTATCTGAGGATCATTTTTTGCTGTCTAAAAGTGTCTGTAGCAGAGGATGGTTTCGATCCATCGACCTCTGGGTTATGGGCCCAGCACGCTTCCTCTGCGCCACTCTGCTGACTGAGTGAGGACAGTGTTTGCACTGCTCACAAAACACTAGGCATTGTCACAACTCAGACTGGAGAGTGGAACAGGATGTAGGATTATTATTACACAATTTTCTTGTGTATTTTGCAAGTATAAGCTTAGCTCAAGCAAAAATAAATTATATTTTTTAGTCTGTTCTCATTGATTTATATGTTTTTTGTTTGGTTTCTGCATATATTTACCTACATTAAAGCCATATTTCTATTTTTCAAAATCTGTATTCTCTTCTGTTAGCCTTCCATTCAAAGTGACAGTTCATCTTTTCGAGTGTTGTCTCTCCACCTGTACCCATGATCCTTTGGGGCCGTCTGTGTGTCCATGTTTCTGTCTGGTCTCATGTCTCCAGAGGATTCTCTCTAATGTCTGTTCACCACAAACACCCATGACTGTCCCCCAAGGCTAACACTGTCTCGCCTCAAGTCTGCGCCATTTTTGTTTTTTTGTGTTTGTTAAATGCAAACTCTCCATATTTTATGAACATCTGTGTGTCTGCTTCAGTGAAGACCTCATCCTGGTCCAACACAGAAAACCACTTCTTTGTATCAATAAATTGTAGGTTGTTTTTGTTTTTGTTTCAGTATAATCCAAGAACAACAGTAGCAACTCAGAACTCTAAAGTGTGATGTGCTAATGTTGTACTGAACCGACATTTGACAAAGAGTGATTCTGGTCTTCATTTCCACATGTCGAGGCATAAACATACTATGCAATCAGATTTAACATTTCATAAACTCTTTCATTAAAACACAATTAGACTTTTCTCACCTTACATTAGAGAGTTTTGTGCTTCACTCACTGATTGTGCAGTATTTTTCAGTCTTTCTATTTTTCATGTTTTTAATATTATTTGTTTATTCGTAAGCTGCCATGTTGGTCTTGTTATGGCCGGTCTGTGCTTTGGGACATGGGATGATCTGGGAAAGTATTCATCAGTAGCTTGTTTGATGTTAATGTTGGTTAATCAGCAGAAGTTTTGACTAATGACTGTTTCATTGTTTGTTTTTCTCACATTTAGATGTAATTGTGATTTTGGGCCTATTTTAATTTTTTTTTATAGTTAAGCAATGAATTAATTAGTTGTTAACTTGCAATATAAAGATTACAAAACATACATTAGTTGAGAAGAGAGTTTTATGTTTCAAATGTGTAAAAGTGTTTTTGACACTGTCCATAATGTCCATAAATGTAATACAAACAGGAGGCTCAAACAGCTTCATTTGGGTAAAATCTCTATGTGACTTTTTGCTCCAAAATGTATTGTATTGTCCTGCAGCTGATGCCCAATGCTCAGAAAACTCTGTTTTTACCTACCACCTATCCCGCCCACTGTCTGTGTTTACTTGCGATTGCTCAAAAATTAGGGAGTAAAACATGTAGTTCAAAATTGTCATAAAATTCCAACAACAAATTTTTTTTTTTTTTTTTATCTGTGGCTTATTAAAAATCAGTTTTACAATGAAGATTTGGGGCTTTTAAGTTCTGCAGTTTTGAACAGGAAGTCAGTGGACCTGTTTCTATTTTACATTTTAGATCATTTTTGTGTTTTACAATGAACAAAATGTGACTTATTGATCTACTGAGGCCAATACATCTTTCAATGTTACAATGCCTAGTACGTTCAAATTTCAATAAAATAAAGTTGGTTTCAATTTCAGAATTTTTATATGACGGCTTTGTGAACAACATAGGGGGTCATAGGGAGATTTTGGAATCAATCAGGGGTCCCTGACGTAAAATGGTTGGAGAACACCTGCTCTTAACAACTGATGATAAGAAATAAGAGCCAATTACAAAAAAGATCATTAGTTGTAGTCATACGCTACTACTTTTTATGTTATGAATTGCGAATGATTTGAGATGAAATGCTTTCCTGCCTTATATGCTCCTGTTTTAGCCGCTCCTCACACGCTCCCCTCCCTCTTTGCCATCAGTTAAAGCTAGATAAATGTTTTTGTTCTCTTCCCTTTCCCTGATAACAACATTAAACCATCCACAGCCCTATAATAACTCTCTGTAAGGGCTCGGAGCGGCGCTGACTTTGCTGTGATTTAGTGAACCCGGAGTGCAGCGGTAAATACAAGAGACAGCCCCTTCAAAGTCTTCAGGAGCAACGCACATCTCAGCTTCTATTTTTGAGGTTTGGATTTCTGAAGCTTTGCTGCAAAGTGCGAGACAAGAATCAGGTTTCAAACGCAGACAAAGCAGTTCCCCAGGAGTTCAAAAAGTTTGCTCCAACTTTTGCAGAGTAGTTATGGATTCAGGCAAGAAATTATCTGCTGCGGCCTTATTAAGCACAGACACATTCTCTCCTATGATACGTGTTACTGTTATGTCCTTGGGCAAGACACTTTACCCTCTTTGCTTATATGAAGAAGTGGTGGTGTGATTAAGAATTTTGGTGGCGTTTGACAGACCACAAGCACAGAACTACATTTGGTTTTAGTTTAACTTGATAAAACACATGTATCAAAGCTGGTGTATTTAATCTTCTGTGAAAAAAGGAAGATGTAAATTAAACCTTCCTGTCTCATTCATTGCTCACACAAACTCTTTGAACATCAGTAGTTTCACCAAATTTTTAGCCTCTAGCACAGGTTACAAGATACAAAAGAGAAGCAGGTTTACAAAAGCACCAGTTAGCCATCCAAAGAGTCATATGTGACTCACATCTTGCAAGTTTGAAAGATAAACGTTAATTATTATACGTCTCGCAAAGTTTTGCCATCCTTCAACCACAAATAAACAATACTTTATTTGACAAATTATGAGGAAAATTTGTATTGCGTTCACAAGCTTAAAATGTTAAAGATGGCCAAGTTCATACCGTGTTCCATATATTAAGACAGAAGACGTATTTTGCCCAAGGTGGTGGATTGTGGTGAGATTGGGATGTACATTTTTGTTTTTACTCATAACAACAGAATACAGAGCGAGGTAGGTCTTTTCATAATTCAAAGAAAAATGCGTGTTTGTTTTCAACAATTAGGCTGCAGTGATTAAGTAAAACTTTTTTTTTTGTAAATGGTCCCTTTTGGTTGCAGGCTGGTTTTGGTGCTACGTAAAGCCATTTGCTGTTTGAATATTTGTCTTATTTAGAGACAAGCCTATTCATATTTTGGCCATCTTTTTCCAGTTTAGATCAGGTGGTACTTGAAGAACAAAAATATTATCTCAAGTGGTAGTGGATGGAAAAACTGTGAGAAGCACTTGTCTAAAACAAATTGCAGCTGAGCTTTTGAGCTGCAGTAGCTCAACGGGGATGAGTGGCTTGTCTCCTGTTCCCAAGGTTGATGGTTGAAATCCTGCTCTGACATGCAAACATCTTTGGGAGAGTGATGAGATCTGTTGACCTATTATTAGCAGTTTAGTCAGGCTGGTGTGAATGTGTAAGTGCAGCCTTGATGTTAGCACTTAGAGTGTCTTCAAACCATTTAAGATGATTTAAATAAATAGTCAGAAGTTTGTGTTTTACTGTAATTGGGGCTGGGCAAAATGGTGAGAAAAATCAAGTTGTCAGCTCTTTTCTGTGACCATGTTATGTAGTTTCCCATTTGTCCATTTAATCCATGTGTCTGTTTAAATACAGACTATTTTTTTTCAGAGTTACCAAGTTCACTTCTTCATAGTTTGCTTCTTTTTTTTTAAAAGTCGCTGGTGAATTGATTGTTTGTAGGTAAACATTGGGTGCACGGTTGCAGAGTGGTTAGAGCTCTGACTTCCCAATAAGGAGATCAGAGGTTCAACTCCTGCCTTTTACATGACAACATCTCACGATCTCTGTAGGTGGATTTTCCATGTTGGGTTTTCTTCGGGTACTCTGGTTTCCTCCACCTCCAAAAACATGTTTAGGTTAAGTGGGCATCACTGTAAATTTCCCTTAGTGAATGAATGAGAAAATTAATGGTTGTCTCTGTGACGAAATGAAAAAGGTAAACATGTTGTTGGGTGTCTTTTTGTGCCCAGTTTGATTGACGACTAAAACATAGATTTCTATCATATTTTCACGCCTAAAAGTTGTTTGATTGTTACAAACACTATTCAAATTCTAATTAATTTATGTTTTTAATTAGGCTTGGTCACTTATTTCTCTCTGAAAATCGGGCAATCACAGTGAAGCAGATGATTTTATTTACCTCAAACGTACATTGTGGTAAAACTGAAATTGTGATTTGGCTGCAAGAATATTGTGAGAGTGACAAACTAATACACTTTATTCTAAATTGTTTTGAATCAAGAACTCTTCAGATATCAGATTCTGTGAGCATGAAAAGTGGATGATTGTGGGAGAGAGATGTTTATTTGTTTTTGTTGTAAATAGTTTGTTTACTCTTTTAATTAAGGCAAAAAAAAATACTAATGTTTTTTTTAGTGTCCATGCTGATTCAAAGGTGTCTAACTAGTTTACCGCCATGCCAGAACAAAACAGATGATCAAAATGCAGAGAATTACCATTTTTTAGCTTTTTTTTTACAGATATACAGCACATACAGTATAAAATATCTCTATATGTTCGCTACCTTCTAGCTTATTTCATCTCCCGTTCTTATCTCAAACTTCTCCACTGCGCGCTTCCACTCTCATCTGATACTTTCCACCATATATCGCATAAACCTATATCTTTTTTTTCCATTAATATCATAGGGAGGATTCACTCGAAGGCTTAGCACAAATACTGCATATATCTCCAGGCTTATAAAGTAATACCGGGTAATGTATGTGTTACTGCGGCAGTGACGGGAGCGCGGCTGATAACGCCCGTGATGAATGTACTCACACTGATATAGATTAGAGTTATGAGGGATAATATATGCACAGGTTTTATGGGATGCAGCAGAACTCTAGATTTATTGTGTTCACTCATACAGATTACACCTTAGGGCAGTCACTTGAAAACTGGTCATATTAAATTGTAACCTTCCCCTTTTAGCAAAATAGGTGATTTAGCTGCATTTGAAGATGTTTTGGTTTGATATAAAGACGCTTTATGGTGATTTACTCAATGATGATTAAAATAACATGCCCTTAGATGTAATTTTACATCCACAATTTGCTGGATGTTTGATCACATTGTATTGTGCGATGCATAGATTGTGATTTGATAAAAAAAAGCAGTGCAGTTACTTCACAGATAATTAGTGAAGAAAAAAAGAAATACTGTACATGACGACTTTGTGGTTCAGTATTATTAATAACAGTAATTATTTTCCTTGAATGACTTTAAATAGCTTGAGAAAAGACAAATGAATATAAACAAGTGGAATTCTACCCTTTTTTATCAGCAACATCAGCTTTATCTTTGACTTATTCCGCACAGACTATGGATTTTTGAATATGTAGAATGTCATGTTTATTACAACAGAGAAAGCATAAAAGCACTGTCATTTATAATACAAGATTTTGTTAAAGGAACTGCATGTAAGATTTTGACTAGGTACAAGGTAAACGTGTTCAAATGTAATCTCATTTTTACTGAAATCTTACATACGGTTCTTTTAAAGTATTACATTATATCACCTCTCTTTATCAAACAAAACTGTGTGACAATATGTTGTGAGATGATATGTGGATTCCAGATAAAAGTGTTAGGAACAGTGAATGTAACTGCTCTCTTTAACCTAGTTTAACTTCCTGTTAGCCATTCATTATTCCCTATTACTGTGTTGATTATTCATATTTTTGGGACTGAGATAAAATATTGAGCTCACATCCATCATAGTCTGGTTCCCACTGAGCCAAAACAGCAGGTTGTGAGTGAAATAATCTGCTTCTCTGTTAGGCTCCAAAACTTTATTAATCATTCTGACAATGCAAATGAGAAAGTATGTTTATGGCTCACATCGCTAATAACAAAAATACACACCCCAGATGGGACTCGAACCCACAATCCCTGGCTTAGGAGGCCAGTGCCTTATCCATTAGGCCACTGGGGCTGCTGTGTGTGTAGACAAAAGCATTAACAATGGAAGAGATGGCAGCTCCTGCCTGTTTGAACATACTGGTTTATTAGCATTGGAATTTTGTCTCTAAGCAAGAAGCTTACCACACCTAGCACCAGTAGTAAACATCACATTTGAATTTACTTATTGAGAGAGAGAGAGAGAGAGGGAGACAGACACCACACACACAGGCAGACACAGAAACATAGAACAGAGATTCGTTTGTTCATTCTCTGTATTTGACCCAGCCCAGGATCTTAGCTGAAGGTGCAGCTGGTGGTTGGAAACTAAATTGATAGAAACTTGTAGTAAATGTAAACTTCTTGTAAATAGAACAATCCTGCTTAGGCTCACATTGACATCACATTAGGAGGAGCAAGTGCAAATCTGTTGTTTCACTTGATGAGAAGGTTATTTCTTGAAAGTATTGCCTTTGAAGATCTTCTGCTGCAGCTGGTGCAAAAAAGTCTGTAGCCTTTCAAATCGCTGCTCTTTTGCTGTCTCTCTGAGGCAGCACTTTTTGAAACTTTTTTTGGTTTTAGCTCAGTTTTTTTGGCATTCGGACTAATAAGACGTAACAAACATGAGCTAAGAATGTCAGATTTGTGAAAAGAAGACATCTGGTTTTCTCGTAACCATGGAGACCATGCATATGTTAGCTAGCTCTGTCAGACTTTCACACCTGTTGCAGTGAGGATGGTTTTGATTCTCTGTGATTAGGGCATTAATCGCATTTGCAATTATATCGCGATATGTTATGTAATCGCAGACGTGCGACCACGTGAGTTTTGTTTTGGAAGTAATTGAAGCGCTGCGTGTAAGTGCGGCCGTGTGACTGCAGCGCCTCCGGTCTGCAGCTTCATGTTACGCTGTCCGTGTGCTTGTGCTTCAGTGTGCTCATGAGATCAACGACATGTAATGACAATACCAGGCTCACCGGTGTAAAACTGTGCTTTGTGTCAATACTACAGCAAAGGATTTGGGCTTAAAGCGGCGGTGAACGAGGTGAGCCAGTAGCCCTCGCTGTACTCGTTCTTTCTCTCTTTCTCCACTCTCTCCGCGAACTCTCTTCGTTAGTGACACGAAACATAGACATAATAGTTGTTTCAGGTGAATGTCTATCGCTTCTCGTTGCCTTTTAGCGCGTATGTGCGTGTGCCTCTGACTTCAAAATTCCACCGCGTTACGAGTCGCGCTGTAACATAAAGTGGTCAGCGGTGACGCGCTGCCAAACGAAGGATAAACTATTTAATTCCAAACACGGAGCACTCCGGTTTTCTGCGTGGACAGGGACAGGTAATCGTCCCGCCTTCTGTCCTGTCTGTGGAGCGGGGGATGAGCGAGCGAGGGGCAGAGACGGAGAGGGGGAGAAGGAGAAGCAGCAGCAGCAGCAGCAGCAGCCGCCGAGAGCCGAGTGCGTAAAGTTAAAGGGGAACACACTTAGCTTAATATGAAAGCATATTTTACACTGAGTAGCTCTGGAATGAAATATAAGTTACAGATATCACTTATTTGAACTTAAATAAAAATGAACAGTGAATGAATTTGCACAAGTTCAGTATAACTGGTTCATGTCTGTAAAAAGCAGAGCTGGTTAGGCTATAGCCTATAGCCTATATAGTTTTATCCACCTTCACAATTAAACGAGTTAATTAATCTTGTTGATCTAATCAGTGTTGGGGTAATGCATTGAAAAAGTAATTAGTTACTCATTACTTTTTACTTTTTGAAATGTAATTAGTTAAACTATAGTTATTGCCTCAAGAGAGTAACTTAGTTTTGGATTACTTTGTGTGTATTATTGCAAACATCAATCAAAAATGGGATTTAAAATTGTATCATTGGCATTTAAACAAAGACAAACAACAAAAGAGTTGCTTAGATTCAAATTCAGTAATAAAATCAATATTAAAAATGATTCTGTGCACTGTTCCAGCTGCAGATCTGTGTCTGTTGTTTTATCTCACACAATAAGTCACTTTTGTAGATTATTTATTTATTTTTTACTTAAAAGTGAATAAGAGTATTTGGTAGTAACTGTAATTTAATTACAATTTAATTAAGTCTTTTCACAGTAACTAAGTTACACTACTAGTTACTCAAACATGTAATTACAGTAACTAAGTTACACCCAACACTGGATCTAATTTAGCCAAAATCATTTCACAGGTACATTTCTAGCAAAATATAACAATTCTTATAATAATTTGTTGATTTTGTGTTACTTTTGCTCATGTTTTTATGCTGTGGGAGAAAATCGCAAAAAAAATCGCAATCGCAATATTTCCTGGAAAAAATCGCAATTAGGATTTTTGGCTAAATCGCCCAGCCCTACCTGTGATGTTCAACAGACACAAGTTAGGATTTTTTGAATGAAGTTGTTTGTTTGTCTTGTTACCATGGAGATAAGACATGAAGCTATGAATGCTAACTTTGCTAGCTTTGGACATCTGAAAAGCTACAGAACTTTTACTTCTGCTGCAGCAGAAGATTTTTCAGATAAATATTTTGAGGGGATGGCCTTATCATCGACTGAACAACAGAAGTTTCATCTGATCCACTTGGACCTGTGTCATCTGTTCAACTGCACCTGCTCCTCCAGTCCGAGCCCTGGCCCTGACCGAGACAAACCACATCATGGAAATGGTCCTGAGACTGTTCTGTGGACCAAGCTCCAAACCTGGGACGACAGAGCCTTCTCCATCGCTGCCCCACCCTCTGGGACAGAGACTGCACCAACCTCAACACTTCAACTTCAACACAAAATCTGAAGATCCATCTGTTTAAATGTGCTTTTAATGTTTTAATGTAGTATTTACTGACTGTTTTATGTATTGTACCTTGTTTAACTGCGTTGTCTGTAAAGCGTCTTTGAGTGTCTAGAAAAGCGTATATAAATAAATGTATTATTATTATTAAGATCAGAGCTTGCATATATGCTAATATATGTAATGCTAATTATATCATTAGCATCCATTGTTGGCTCTGTGCATGATTTATTCTGTGTACAACACATATACCTAATTAATGTAAATGTTGTGAGGATTTTATGTGTTTTGTGTAAATGTATATATTCTAGGGTTTAGATCATACAGTTATTTATTTATTTATTTATTTATTTTGCTTAAAGTTCATTATTTCAGTTACAAAAAAGATTTTCCCCTTTTTGATGAAAAAGCCCGAATAACAGTACAAGGCATAGCTAGCTTTGTTACACAATACATTACAGTTGGATTGCTTTCTTTGTTGTCTGTCACAATGGGCTTTTTTGGTGTTACTATGATTAATATACAGTTTAGATGTCCTGTTTTAATAGTTTATAGTAAAGGTTGTTAAAATTAGAGTTATAAAGTCATTTGAGAAGTTTAAGCATTGTTTTCACTGATAAAGTAAATTATGGACATGTATGTATACTTGATACGCTAACTTAGCATCTGTTTAAGATTACATTTTGATGACTAATAGAGACGCTACCAAATACATAATTCAGCTTTTGCATGCCAGTCAGTTGTTCTGCTTTCACCCTTCTCTATTGTCTATCAGAAGAATCTAACTCATGGTCCCAGATTGTGCCCTGCTCCTCGCCTGTCACTCAAACATATTTCTGCGTTCTCAAATAAAGCCGTCATCTGTCACTGTTCTGTTCGGAGAGAGAGAGAGAGAGAGAGAGACGGGTTGTTATCAGCTCAAACAGAGGCAGAATACAAGGCTGTCTCAAGCTGTGCTAATCTATAAATATACAAACTTGATTCTTCTGATAGATGAACTTTAGAACAAACGCAGTCGGCTAAAAAGAAGAGTTTTCAGTAGTTTTGTTGCTTCATGGGGGATCAAATCGTTATAGCAACTACATGTGGGCGGTATATTGCACAAGATTGACAATAGCTGTTTTCAAGATATGCAAAATGATCTTGTATAATGCTCAGATAAAACACAAGTCTGTAGGTAGAGTTATATCTGAATTTCATTTTTGACTTGAATGCTCTTAAAGGTTGGTGGTTTGATTGCAGGTCCCAATGGAGAATTTACTCTGTCTCTCTGTACACTGGTGTGAATATCTGTCAAATAAATTAGTGCTTCCTTTAATGTGTTCATCCATGTCTTTGAATGCCTTAGAAACCATTGTTGTTCTTGCATTTTTGTTACATTTTACCGTCTTTAGGATATTTGCAGCTCAACCAACTGTGTTCTCGTTATATGGCCCATATTTGATGTAAAGTAAAAGATATATTACCTACTTACTATCCAAAAACAGACAATGTGGACATTTTTTTTTCTATATTGTCCAACCAGAATGCTCTGTTATATATTTGTGTAGAAACGTCTATAGGACTAAAGTGTTTAGAATATCTTTCCATACAACCTGGTGCCAAAGTAAAGGTATTTTTGTCTGAACATATTTTTGTTTCTCTCAACCTCTGAAGCACTTTTAAATTGCGCTATTTAGTACATAAATAGACTGAATATGTTCTATTCATCTATTCATTTTACTAAGACAGTGTTTTCTAACTAGGGGGACAGAAGGACTTACCAGGCGATACTTTGGATGAGTTGAGGCTTAAAAGGCAGATGAAAAAAAACATGATCTGAATTTAATGTTATTTGTGGACCATTTTGATTCAGTTAAGAGACTTTTACAAATGGCAATAAAACAAGAAAACATTCTAGTAATAATTGACAATACATCATAGGAAACTAATTTATTTAATCAAACCTCCCAGTTAGGGGGTAGTTTTTGGGAGAGACCAAGTTTAGGGTGTACTTGGAACAAAAAAGTTTGGGATGAAAAAGAAAACAAAAACAAAAAAAGAAGAAGCTTGTAGCTACTAGCAACAACAATTAAATGATTATTTTTGTGTGTGTTCATAGCAATTCCAACAATTTATTGCAAAGCACATCTAACTTTAAATGTACTCGTTGTAATGTTGGTTCATTGTCAAACGTTGTGGCCTACTAGAATTTTGGTACTTTATTGTCCAGCGCAACCATAGATTCAGATGTTTTTACATAGTTGTTGATGTATATGGCGATTTAGGGCACTAGTGTTTCCAATCAGGGAACGGGACCCAGGGGGTTCACAAGCACTTAGCAGGGGGTATTTGGACAGGTTTTAAAAGAAGTTGCATTTTTATTTTCTCCTGAATCTAAAAATGTCGTTTGAAGTAAATTAAATATAAATCTAAATATTTACAATGAGAAAATGCTGTGGTAATATTTGACAATATAGCACAAATCAACTCATTTATTTACCTAAAATCCAGAATTAGGAGGTATTTAAAGTATGTCATAAAGATAAGGGGTACCCAGACCAAAAAAGTTTGCAAACCAGTCCTGTATACGCAAACACTTCTACACATAGTATGTTTTACAATTTTTAAAACTATTTCCAAGACCTTATGTATTTTCCCTATAGCGCACAAGAACTCTGAAGACTCATGCTTCATTTCTTGCCCACCTTGCATATATGAATAAACACATTGTCACCTTCTCCAGCCCATAATAAGAGTGAGCAGCGGGTGAGTGTTTGGACATATGGGCTCTGTCACCCCCTGTGTGCCTCCGGTGTGGTCCTCCTGTCTGGGTCTGAAATGAGACTGTGTTGTGTGATACGCCGGAGATAGGAGGTCCCAGGGTGCAGGTTATTAACACACACAGTCAGACCCCGGCTCCTGTTGCTCCTCGTACCAAACATGTACCCCGACAGACAGACAAACGCAGAAGAAGAAAGGGCCCGAGGATTAAACTCTGAGGTGATGGATGATTAGCCACAGGTGGATGTTTTATAGGTTGATATGTTTAATGCAGATCTGAGCAGGTTTCAAATTGACACCCGCAAAATGTGCTTTTTGTTGCTGATACATAGATCGTTTTATGATTTACCTGTTTTATCGTGCACGTCCTGGTACTGATTTAAAGCTTTTGTCCTATTTATTTCAATAGCATATACAAATTGTTGTTGCATGCATTCAAAACAATAACTACGTAAGTCTATTTACTGTAGGATTTGAGATGCTTGGTGAAGCAAAACTAAAAATATAATCATGCTAATAGTATGTTAAAGGGACTGTACCTTAATTTGGCATCCTAAAAATGTAAACAAACAGAAATAATTAATTTTAACCTTTTTCCTTCAGGCTACATGATTTCCTCACGTAGCTAATGCATTCTGAGCTTCAGAATTGTTCATCATGATGAGTTTTAATGTTTTTTCACAGCTGTTAGCAGCGAGGTGAGTCACTATGCTAACAACAGTTAGCCACAATGCTAAAAACAAAAACAGAAAAAGCTGCACACAAACGGGATTTTATTAGACATAGACAGGACTTTGGGGACTAATTTCCACCTGATTAGATACATTAACAAGGCATCAGTGCTAGGGGGAAATTGCTTTTAAGTTATCTTGTTGCAAAAAAATCGAGTACAGTCCCTTTAATTTTGGCACAATTGAAAGTGCATTAGTGGAATATGAAGAAAACCAAACCATGAATTTAAATGTTATTATGATGTAGGGATGGGACGATATTAAATTTTGCACTCACAATTATTGTGACAAAACGATATTATCATGAGATGTTACTAAATGTAAAAGTGCACAGATTCAAAATCACGGAAATATTTATTACCGCACAATATGTATGTGTTTGAACCACTACTTATTGTATTTTGGTCCAAGTACAATCATTAATCATTCAAAATGAACAATGTTTACAATGTTGAGCAAAAATCTACTAACGTCTCAGAGTCAGTAATTAACTTTAACACAAGAACCTTGTCTTTGTTTAACCATAATACAGCTTATCCTGGGTTCACAGCAGTCACATTTTTTATAATTGCGATTATCGTCACGTACGATTATCACGATTATGAAAAAATGGTACGATTGTTTAATTGCGGCCCTTAATTATCGCGATTAACGATAATATTGCATATTGTCCCATCCCTATTATGATGTTAACTGTATATGTGTTTGAAATAGGCAATAACAGTTAATCTCTTTTTTTTAACTAGCATATAAATTAATAGGATTTGTAGAGCCAAAACTAAACTATAAGAAAAGTGAAGTAGATGGTATTTTTGCACATCTGTTATGTCAAATAAACAATCCTTGATCTGTCCTTCATTTTAATTAGTTTGCATCAGGCATGTTCAAACTGCGGCCCAGGGGTTAAATGCAATCTTGAATACTTTTTTTTTTAACCTTCAGACTTCCTGCTAGATTGGCCCATTGCATAAAAAGTTTTTAATGTCAAATTTAGACAATTCTTCTATCATATTCGAACAACAAACATGTTGATGTAACATAAACCCAAAATCAATGCTTAATACTTAAATGCGTGCTGGTTCATTACATTAGGTCAAATCTAAATCTTTGAATGATTTATTTCAAGTTTTACAGGTTAAAAGTTATTTTAAGTTTATTTATTTATTTATTTATTTAAGTTTAGTTTATTTATTAATTTATTTATTCTTTCATTCATTAAGAAAGCCATGTTTTAATAAAGATTTCTTAAACTTTGTTCTTCATAGTGCTTTTTTTTTTACACATTTTGCATTTTTAGCAGACTGATATTTTTATTTGCGCAAAGCATTACACACACTATATTAACGTAAAACAGGTTTCTAGTTTAACACACGTTGACATCACTAAAGCGCTTCCCATCCTAATGTTTATCAAAGTTGATTTCAAAAAGTCAACTTTAAGTAAGTTAATCCTCATAAAACAAGCCAATTCCACTAATATTTGATTCTGTGCTAATGTCTTGTATTGTGTTTGTTACAGAGGACATTTTCATCCTTCATGGTAAAGATAAGAAGAATCCTCTCATCTACGGCCTCTTCACCACCTCCAGGTCTGTCTCTCTATTTACTAAACATTTTGTATTGCCTTATGGTTAACTATACAAAAACATTTCTCAATTCCACACTGCAGCTATTTCCAACTGTCATTACAAGATTTGAAAAATATCGTTGCTATAAATCTATGACCCACGTAATGCACTTGTTTGGCCGTTAAGTGCAAGAAAATAAGCTTTTAAAGACCTTAACAGTCTTCAAAGTTGGCAATAAAGAAGTTCCAGCCAATGTCAGACTTCATTTATATGAGCCTTCGCTGTTAAGGTAAGAAAACATCTTGAGTCTTTGGCCCAAAATGAATCAGGGAGTTGCCTTGGTGGTACTTTTGACAGACTTCCCAGGCTCAGGGCTGGTCCAAACAGTAACACGCAGAATCTAAACTGTGGAGTTAAATTCAGAGCGCTGACTCACTCCTGCCTGCTCTCATTTATCTGTTTGGGTTTTGACTTCTGCACACGCCGTTTTTACCTCGACATATTTGAATCATTTAGGGCTCTGCTGAAGGAGAAGAGCGCAGAGTACTAAAGCATTGTTCAGATTCTTGGCCGACATTTCCAAATAAACAAAAGCACCAGAGAGTCATGATGTGGAAATTAAAGTGTAGACTTACATTTTTCTGAAAGGTACATATAAGGCTTGCAGCTAAAAGGATCTGACATAGGGAATATTTTTTGTTTTTTGATTATCATAAAAAATAAGCATTCTAAATACATTTGTTTATTTAGTCTTATTTGTTTAGTTAACATAAATATAAATTGACCTTACCTAACAATACGTCTTTAAAACATTGATTGATTTGAAGCTTTTTACAACAGTCAACATTATGCTTACGTACATAATGCTTTCTAAGGCTCATAATTGTTCACCACATTGAACTTAAAAGTATTTTTCATCATTTTCATAGGCCAGTATGATAAGATGGTAAGCTAACAGATGCTAGTGCTGTGCTAAAAACACGTGGGAAAAACAAGTTCTATTAATAGATGTAGCTAGGACACTGCATACCGTTTTTCATCCAGATAGACACTTTAACAATTACATTTTTATCAGATCAGGCAACCTTTCAGGAAAAGGGCCTCATTCCTGTGTGTCTAAAGAGATTATAAATTTGCCAAAAACTTTAAAAAGATGATTCTTTGCCTGGGAAATCTAGATGATGTACTGTTTATCATCTGAGCGTCATGATTATCTCTCGAGTGTCAGTTGGTATGATTGACAGATAAAATAGGTTTGTGCATTGTCTATTGTATCTATATAAGGAATGACTCCTTAAGAAGAAAAAAAAAACATGGAATAAAAATATTAGAAACAGAAAAATATGGTGGATTTCTGCAGAATTAATGAGAGAAGCAAAAAACTTTAATGTGAGGTCAGTGACATTTAATTAAGACAAAAGACTTTGCACATCATTGTTGAGAGTAGCCTGATGCATCAGCCAAGGCGGGGACTTTTTTATGTAACCCATCACTGCTTTTTGGTCGTTTTGTCGTCCAGGAAAAACACAAACGTGTGTCAGTGATTGTTGACATTTCTATGTGTTAAACTTGTTAATTAAAAGGTACAATGTCCTATTCTAAGTGAATATTTGCCCAAAGATCAAAGGAGGAGAACGTATACAGTCTGCTATTTCAACTTGTATTGGCCAACACACCACTCCACTCCTGCTCACTGATTGGAACCGTACTTTCTGCTTTTTG
This sequence comes from Mugilogobius chulae, assembly GCA_038363315.1. Taxonomy (NCBI): domain Eukaryota; kingdom Metazoa; phylum Chordata; class Actinopteri; order Gobiiformes; family Gobiidae; genus Mugilogobius; species Mugilogobius chulae. Next base: position 21,920,816 of record CM076414.1, read on the forward strand.
GGAACGAATCCAGTCCTACAATACCTGACCCAGTTGCTGGAGTGAAATGAAATAGAGTGAAGACACTAGGTGGCGCCAGTCTGGCTAGTTGAGAAGAGTGTGTAGGATAAATGGACCCATGCTTTAATCAAAGTGGGGGTTGGGACCCCTTGGGGGGTCGCGAAGCAAAATCTGGCGGTCACGAGATGATTTCAAGATGTAATGTTACAATTATGACCTGGTTTTTAATCTGTTTTTATAACTTTAGCATCCGGTTTGACTGGAAATTTAACATATAAAGCAATAATTCTACAAAAATAAATGCATTTTAGCCAAATTTGAATGGTTTTCTAACTTGAAATCTTTAAAGACATCCATTTTACTTTGCTGTGGGGGTCGCAAGTTGAATATATCAGTATTTTGTGGGTCCCGATCCGAAAAGTTTGGGAACCACTGCTTTAAATGATGACCAATGAACTTCTCTGTTTCATGTGTTTCATACAAAGAAACTTAATTGATTGTATAGTTGCTGTTGAGTTCATTTGAGTTGTGGCTCAGGGTGTGGTGACCAGACCCACTTTTCACAAAGCTTTTTTTTTTTTTTTCAGCAATAAAGCATATTGTGTAACATTCCAGGTAAAGCAATAATATAGTCCTGGAGACAAGGTGGCAATCCATGTGAAAGAGTTACTAATTGCACCTTTATGGTCTCAAATATAAAAACTATAGTTTGCTAAATCCACACTGACTGTATTTCTGATCCAGCTCTTCAGGAATGAGAAGAAAGATCGACTTTAGAGCATTTTGCCTTGAAAAGTATTATCTCATTTTCAAAGAGACTGAAATCTGAGCTGTTATGACTCCAGTTTTGATTGACAGTTCTCCAGTGGTGTTGTTTACCACTTCAAACTGAGCAGGAAAGATAAGAAGCTGTTTTAGCACACTGAGCTATATAATCTGCTGCTGATTTAAAATGTCTACATGACGGTTGAGTTTTATATCAAAGAAACACACAACCCTGAGTCCAATAAGAGTGAGCCTGTTTTAACTGTCTTTATGCACTGTTTGTTTCTATTGTACTTTCAAAGATGTGGATGTTAAACTAAATATTATATATTTTATTTTGGTTCCCTATGCACTCTTACTAATCTCTAACACATTAATTATTTTATATGGGACAAATTGTATTTGTGATTTTAAACCACTTGATTCAGAAACAGGTCTGATTACTTCTGTGTTGAAAAGAGCATATTTGTGCAGCTCCTGTATGATATTCGATTCTGTTTTCTAGGAGCGTGTGACATATTGATTCCACTACTACAATGCAGAATTCATGTGTATGACCATTTACAAAAATAAAAGGGCAGAATGAACTAAGTAAATAGATCTTTATTGGTAAGAAAGCTTAAAATGTGTGAAAAATAGACAAAAAGAGCAATGGCGTCTTGTTCAGGAGATAAAAGATTACTCAAATCTGCATGAATTACGCTAAAACAATATAAAAGGGGATCCACTTTTCTGAGATTTTTACCATGTTCATACAGAGTCCTCTCTTTATTATTCTCTTTGTCCTGCAGACAATACACAGAAAATCCGGTTTTCACCTACCACTTATCCACTCCCTCTTTCTTATTTACTTGTGATGACTCAGAAAGTAATACGTATGAACATACAAAGCCTTTCAAAAACATTTGACTAATTTAAAAGATTTTGCGTGTTACAGTAAAATTTTACAATGAAGCTTATCAGTTCTGCAGTTTTGAACAGGAAGTCAAATCATCTGTTTATATTTCTAAGCCATTTATTTTTAATAAATAGATTCATACATACACTATAAAACACACCATTTCCAAGCTGGTGTAGCAAATTTTTTATCAGTGAAAAAAAAAAAAGAAAAAGAAAAGCAGACTCACTTGCAAGGTTTATTAATGATAATTAAACAAAGACTAGGCAATCCAAATTATTTCCCCCAAAAAATCTGTTTTTACGATACACCTTCTGGACAGAAAAACAAACCAAAAAGACTAATTTGAAAAAGAAAAAAAAAAAGTTGGCTACTCCAGCTTACACCACAACCCCAGGCTTAAGAAGCCAGTGCCATATCTATCAAACCAAGGGGTTTGGTTTGACAAGCTCAAACAACAGCTTGTGGCTGCATCAAGCCAGTCACTGTCTCAGTCAATGTGGTTTATTGACAAAACAACGCTGAGAATATTTGCTTTGTAACAGAGCTATTTTTAAAAGATTAAAAATTAATTACAGTTATTTAACAAATATTTTGAGGGTGATAAAATTCAGTAAATTGATATTTTATATGGCATAGTTTAGTCTACTCCTAAGGGCAAAAACAATAGTGAGAAGATTGAAATGTGAACTACTAAAGTAATGCAAAAACCACAAGAATTTTAGAGCATTTAAAATGCTAATAGCTGTCTGCTTGGCTCATGTATAAGTCCAGTTCTAGCTGTTTTTGGTGGATGAACTGGTAAAAATTAGAGGTAAAATATAAAGGCAGCAGAGGTGCAGATTTTAGTTTGTTAGGCGAGACACACATTTCTTGTCCATAGATATTGCCTACTCTGCTTACTTGTGTATCTTTTCAGAGGCCTATATATCATCCAGAGTCGCTTCCTTTATTCAGCGGTAGAGCGTGACATGATCTGAAAGTTTTTGTGTTGGAAGCTTCTGCAGAGAAACGAGGCAGAAACCACAGTGACTCACTGCCTATAACTTGAACACGTTTAATATAAAACATGTTCCTCTGACACTTCCATTTGACTCTGGGCTGAGCGGAGGGCGGTGTGCACACAGCTGTGGAAAAACGCTCTGACATTCTGCAGAGAAATGACTTCTTTGGCGGAAAAATTTAGCTTCTCTTTCCTACATTTTACAGACTTTTACATCATTTTGAGATGAATCCAAAGAAAGCTGTGATTTTTGAAGATGAATTATTACTGTTGTTGGATGGATTTCTGTTCGGAAAGAAAAGTGCAAGCATTTTAGCTGAATAAATGATCAACATTTTGTCATTATGATGTACAATAATGAAATCAATACATAAACATAACTTCTAATTCAAAATGTTTCTTCTTTAAAAGAGTCAGTTCTTCAAAGGCATTATTCCTAATATTTTCTAAACATGACTCATCCTCATTGACTTATTAGAAACAGTGGTAATTTAAAGTTACATTATTTATTTTTATATATTTGAAGTCCCTTATCTTAAACTCACTCAAACTAGCACTTTTGATTCATTCATGTTTGAATAATCCATAGGCTTTTACATACCTTATCTCCGCCCACTTCTCTGTGCTTGCTTGTGATTGATCCTAAAATTGACTGACTCAAGATCAAACTCAGTATGGCTAAGAAATATGTCTAGCTTGTTGAAAACGTGTTTCAACAAGCCAATAAGTTGCAGCATGCTTCAAGTAAATGTCACAAAAAAAAAATCAGTTCTGCAGTTTGTAACAAAAAAATAAAGTTTCTATTATTGTGCTGTGTTAGATTAAAATTAAGGTTTTATTGAGATGTACAGTAAAAAAAATGAAACAATAGTGGTTTAATAATAACCACTATAATAATAATAAAAAAATAAAAAAAGTCCCCCCCAGCTGACTTGTAGCTCTGTGCTCCTCAGTGACATCTTGAATGGCTCAGCAGTGTGTGTGTACCGCATGGAAGACGTGGTTCGAGTTTTTAAAGGGAACTTCCTCCATAAAGAAGGACCTCAGTACAAGTGGGCCGAGTACACCGGACACATACCATACCCTCGACCCGGGACTGTGAGTATACATTTTCTTACTTTTAAAAATTAGACCACAAAGACTGTTTTAAGTGAACTCTACCAGCTCATTTTAGCTGTTCAAAGCAGACCTTCAGCTTCTTGGGACTATTCTGAGTCAAATTTTTGGACACGAATGAAAACAAAAAGGAAATAAAGACTTTTTTCACCAAACACTGATCTTAGCTGTCATATTTCTAGTGATGGTATGATGAATCTGTTATGCTGACTTGCACTTGCATCAATATTTCCAGTGCATAGTGGATGATCTAACATTATTCAAAACCAATTACTTTACATAAAAATGCATTAAGATTAGTTTGTAGAAGTGCAGAAGCAAAGTATAAAATACTTTAGTCACTTCTTTAGTCACTTCTCAAAAACTTGGAATTACTAAAACCTATTTTTCACCTGGTCAGACTGCCAAAAATCATCACAATGCAAAAAATATCATCATTTGAGGTCCAAGTTTCCCGAGGGAGGACCCCCAGACCCCCTACTTTTTGGTGTTCACCTTTAATGGCTATGGACCTTTCTGGCTGTTACTGGGTGTGTTCTACATCGGGTTGCCATAGATTTACCAAAACGATCTAAAAATGCTCAAAATCCTCTTTGGGAATGTCCTGGAAATGTCCTGGAAAATACAGTATTTTGGGCTGTGAGCGGGAACCCTGGTGGAGATGAAAGGAGGGAATGAGAGAATCAGCCTGAACACTAGACAATTCTGTTTAAACACCATTTACACAATCAATGTAGTGTTTAGTTCAACTTAAAAAAAGTATTTGTTATGTTTCTGTGATGTCAGTTGTACATATGCCACAATGGAAGCAGATATTAACTTTAGTTTTATTTCTTTTTTTTGACTTTAGTGTCCCAGCAGCACCTATGGAAGCTACAGTTCTACTCGAGAATATCCTGATGACGTGATCTTCTTCAGTCGCACTCACCCTCTGCTCCAGGTTTGATCCGTCATACATACATCAGTCTACAGCATATAAAACGACTGCTCACTATGAAATGTGTCTGATTTACAGGAGAATATCACGCCTGTTGGAGAGCGCCCCCTGTTGTTCCGAGTGGGAGTCCATTACAAGTTCAGTAAGCTGGTGGTGGACAGAGTAGAGGCGGTGGATGGGACCTATGATGTTCTTTTCATCGGCACAGGTGGGTAAAAAAAAGCACTGCCCAAGTTGTAATCAAAATAAATTGAGTATATTTTTTAATATGCCTGGTTTTCACATTTCTTTTAGATTCTGGTTTGGTGTTGAAGTCCATCCACCTCCCCAAAGAACACGGCCAGGGTCAGGAGGTCACTCTGGAGCAGATGCAGGTTTTCCAGGTAACTGCTGGTACTATTCTCATCTATTTTAGGTGAAGCTCGCCCCCTAAACTAAACCCACAAACACATTTCAAACACAGCAGACTCATTAAAAAGTAATGTGAAAAAAGGAGGGGCAGAGTGAGGAGAGCAGGATTGTGATTGGTTTGACAGCAGATGTTTGCAATCACTGCTCAGTTTTGAGCAATTCATATTACTTTGAATTGCATTTTATATTATTTATACATTAGATACATAGATTTACTAGGTTGTTTTTTAATTAAATGACAATTATGTAATTTAGATCAATTAGATTTATACAGGATAGAAGCAGAACTTGAAGGTAGGTAGTTCATTTGCAGAAGATTTCCTACACTTTTTCATAGAAATGGTTGTTTTTGTACAAACGCCTGTGCTGTCCAGTATATTAGGTTAGAGCATAAATGATGTTGTTGTTATTTATCTTATTTTGTCATGTCCCCGTCTTTAGTCAGCAGAGCATGTTTTTGTCAGCCTTCACTTTTTATAATCACATTAAATTAAATCGAAGCTAAAGTGATAATGCAACAACACCATTGTGGAATGAATTTACAGTAAAATGAGAACTTTCAACAAAAACAGTAATTTTACACTTTACAGATTTTGTTGTAAACATTACTTTGTCTGAGCCATGAAACCTTTTGGCACATGTATATTGATATTTCTTTCCATAGCTGATAAGACAACTTTGTATTTTTACTCTTTCCTTTTAGCAGCTGAAGTTAAACCTCCGAGGACTATGCAGCAATCTTTATAATAATCCAAAGTTATGATAAAGACACCAACTAAACACTACAGTAATACCAAAAACATGCTCGCCTTACATTGTGCATCTGTGGACACTTATAGACACAAGAGCAGATGTGGTGAGTGTAATCAGCCTGGACTCCTCTGCTCTGTTTGAGCATCACTGACATGATTTCAATAGTTTTAAATTATTCTGGTTTGGAAACAGGCCTGAGGACATAACCCACCCACTATTGTTGCTCCTCTGCATTCTTGGTTTTAGATGAGGGCTTTTGTAAAGTACGAAATAATATCACTTTTACTATTTGGAAAATGGAAGTTAATTCAACAAAAGTCTGTGGTTAGAACAACATACAATTTACTGTATGGACACATAATTAGACTTTTATTTTGTGTTTTAATCAAAATAGGATTGTTCCCCGTTAGATAAAATGGTGTTAAAACCAAACAAGGAATTTTTTATTTTTTTATGAAGGCTGTGTTACCCAAAACACCTAGGTACATAAGTAGTATTTGTTAGCCCGCATTGAATAAAAACTTTTCAGTGTTTCCCTCTTGGTCTTACTTGGTCTAATTTTTACAAAATTTGACTTTATGACAACAATCCTAAACTGGCTCATTGAGTTCTTCCACATTATCCATCTAGAACTTTCCCAACTGAAAGCATTAGGGAAAAGGTGGGACCAGACGTTTAATGAAACACTTCAAACTGACTGGGTGTGCAGACTACTTTAGTTTGTGCAACTAATAATATGGCGTATCCAATGGGATAAAACAAGTGTCACACACAAACACCTCGCTGCTCTTTCAAAAAGGAAATACTGTATTTCTGCTGAAACAGAATCAATAGCAGCAGAAACATGTACAGTATATCCACGAGAGCTGCCATCTTTGTTTTGATTCAGGCCCTATACTTGCTGCACCTTTGCTAACATCGTATATTGTCAAGTGTTTTAACACCAGCTGAAGCGCATCAACTCAACTAATAAACTTTTTTTTTTTTAAAGGGGAGACAATAAAGATTTCTTAAGGCTTTGTATCTATCTGACTACACCTCAATTCTGAATCTGAATTTTAACTCCTTAAAGTTCTTACTAAATCTTAAAAAAATATTTGCATCCATCATTTATAATTTATTCATTATGTCTTCATCCATATTTTGTATACAATAAGATGTTATAATAGGTAAGTAAGGTGCTTTTAGTCCATAGTTTCCATTTATTTCATTTTGTTGTAAGCCTTTCTCTGCAAAAAATATCTTCTTAATAGTTAGAATAAAAACAGTTTAACAAAATGAACAGGAAAACATGCCAAATAAAAATTCTGTGCAATTACAACTTTAAACTATTGCATTTACATTTTTCCTCCTGTCTATCTGCAGCACAAGTCTCCAGTGACAGCCATGACACTCTCAAAGAAGAAGGTACCTTACACACACACACTTACACACACGTACTGTACTGTACACAGGTCTACGCTACATACTTATAAAAACAGAAAACACACAGTTATCATCAGTCATCGCAGAGCTCCGTCTCCAAGGGCCGTCTCCACCACCTGTTGCCATGGTGACAGAGCATCCATCGGCGCAGCAACAGGATGAGAGCGGCTTCTTTGGTTTATCGGGACCGAGCATGAACTAATACAAATAAATTGAGGTGTTCAGGTTATCGCACGTCTTGAATGTAGTACAGCTACATTTTTTGGAAATTCACAAACAATAAGATAATACAAGAAATACTAAAGATTTTAGTAATTTGAATTTTAAACTGAAAATTTATGTGTAATTATATTTAAAATAATTTATTTGTATTAAATCACTTTTTTCGCAGTTAAATCAGAAAATTGTAGTATTCCATGTTCTCAGGTAGAAATGTAACAATATTGATAATTTTGACATCACAATACCAAAATTGTCACAATATATCGCCTATCATTCTGATATTAACAGCATGACTTGTATTAGAAATAGCTAATGTAAGAACAATAACACCATTTTATGCAAAAAAAAACAACAACAACAACATAAAATTCAAAATATTTTAATAAACAAACAAAAAAGCAAGACCTTATAGCCGATCTGATGAGAGAGCAGTCTGAAGCCATGAATTTGCACCAAGAAAAGGAATCACTATTAAAAAGAGGATTGGAAAATATAACTTTAATGTTTATCATTTGTTAGCATATTTTCAATATCGTAGGACATCTGTAATATCGTGATATTGTGAGAAATATTGGATAAGCTTAAAATTGGAAAAAAAAAAAAAATTATTGTGAGATTTGCATATCGTATCCCTATACTCAGGATGGTAGGACACCATGTTTGACGAAGGACTTCACTTTGAGAAACAATTACAAAATTTGATTTGAATCTATACATACTAAAATAAGCTGAAAATGTGTAAATTAACTAAATATATGTTTATTACATATGTACCAGTAGTATGAAATGCTTCATGTACAGATATTCTCTTTTGTCTTCTCTGCAGCAGTGGTTGTACGTAGGCTCCAGTGAAGGCGTCTCCCAACTCTCCCTGTATCACTGTGAGATGTACGGTCAGGCCTGTGCTGAGTGCTGCCTGGCCCGGGACCCTTACTGCACCTGGGACGGACACGCCTGCAGCCCGTACATGCCAACAGTCAGGAGGTAGTAATACAAAGATTTAACTCTCTTCTTTCACACCAGCAAGTCATCCTTTTGTCTCTCCTAAGTATTAAGCATTCTATTCAAATAAGTGTTAGCTCAAAACAATCACAAATTAAAGGATCCGCTAAGCACTACTTCTTGGGTTGATACCAAAGTTTAGGCTCCTAAAGATTGTCAAAAGAAGGACTGTTACAGATTCAGTATGAATGCTATACTTATAAATTGCAGTGAGGTTGATTTTTAGTTTATTTATTTAGATTAGTGAATTAATTAAATAGTTCAAGTAGAATGTACATTACATACATTAAGTTAAGATAACACCAGTGTGATTGGCAGTCACTGATTATACATATTTCAGTATGATTATTATGATTTTAATTATGTTACCAGACCAGTCTTGACCTAACTTTATCTCCACTAGATTTTATCTTAATAACATCAAACATTTTTCAACTCTTTGATGTACTTAATTCCATCTATCCTCTTTATAAGCAAAAGAATACACTGGCTCTGCTCCTGTCTGCTGATCTGATTTGACCTCAGACCCCTAGCTTCATTATGCTCTAGTCTTGGACAATTCTTATTTTAGTTACTTTTGTCTTAAAGGAGAAACGCTCGTCATTTGGGGAGGAGGAGGACCCGCTTACCCAGTGTGTCAGACAGGGAGGTGAGTATTGTATCTAAAACTTCTGTCCAGTACTTCTATAGATCTTTAAAAGCATTCCCTCTGTGCGTCCCCTCCTCAGCGGGCCTGCAGGTAGAAGCAGAGCAGCGGGTCATGATGGTCGCCGAGGGGAACAGCACATATCTGGAGTGTCTGCCCCGCTCCAGACAGGCGTCAGTCACATGGTACAAGCAGGCCGGAGAGAACAGCCCCGAGCTCAACCAGGTACAACTATTTCATTTTTTACACAAATACTTACAATCTGGACATGAACAGTAAGTTTAAATGTACACACAATATTGGCAAAGGATTTCAAAAAGTCTTGCTCCAGGTGAGGCTCGAACTCACAACCTCGGCATCACTCTGCAGGTTACTGTCTTATAAGTACCGCGCGCTGACCGATTGCGCCACTGGAGCTTGATGTTCCCCAAGATATAAATACAATATCACAAAGATGGCATCAGGTCATGAGTAGCTGAAGAAATCCCTTTTTAGCATTTTACTTGGAGAAAATACCCAGTTTTAAATCTTCAGATAAATATTTTAGCTTGATAAAAGAACATCCTGCCACAAATAAAACATAATCAACATAAATCAGTAAGAAAGGATTTCTGGTATTGTAAGTGAACAAAATTTACTCATCTGATGTAACTCAAAACTGTCATTAATAATAGTTAACTGTAAACAAAAAAGCATGCGTAAAATAAGTTGAAATTTTTGACTTAGTAAATTATTCTGATTAACATCATGCAAAAAATGTTTACAATGACACATAAGATAAAAAATTAAAGGCACTGTACCCAATTTTTGCCAAACAGAACTATTTCATTTAAAACTTTTTTCACCAGGATACATGTTTTAACTAAGGCATTTTGAAACCTTGCTCACAAGGAACAAGAGGATCATTTTAAACTGAGTTTAACAGATTATCAATCAGCCGCTGCGCTGTGATTAGTTTGGCTACCAGTGTCCGTCTTTAACAGTACGCTGGAGGTCTCTCCAGATAGACTCACAAGATTTTGTGAAACTCACAAATATTGCGAGAATGCATCCTATTGGCCCAGGTTATCTTAGAAGAGCTGTTTTTACAACTTTCAGAACCAGAAGCTGTTACCCAGAAGCCAGTAGAGCTGAGTTGAGCCATATAACGTGAGTTGCTAAATGCTAACAGTACAAGGGCACTTTTATAGGAATGAAAAGCTATATTATTAGATACAAAGGGGAAATTTTCCTCCAAATACAGTACATCAATAAATCAGATATAGAAACTTTAAGTCTGTTATTTGATTTGCCTTCATCTCTCTCTGCCCCTCTCTCTCTCTCTCTCTCTCCTCTGTCTGTCTCTCTGTCTCTCCTCAGGTATCATCAGGTGACCAGGTCTTGGTCTTTGATCGTGGCGTTCTGATTCGTCGAGCCGAACTGTCTCACGGTGGGGTTTACCACTGTCAGGTAGAGGAGCACGGCTACCACTGGACAGCAGTCACTGTCCGCCTGGCTGTGTGGAGCCCCTCGGCCAATCGGATCCGAGCATCCCTGTCCTCCTCGGCCTATCAGAGCACAGGGCCGTGGTACGATGACGTCATGGCACTGGTCCACCCGGGGAACATAGGTCAGCACTGTAAGGCGTTAGGATTCAGACCACCCAAAGGACACCGGAGACACAACACTGGCTTTCTGAGGGAGAGGAACCAGTTCAGAGGAGTCAGAGGTCAGCCGGGAGGAAGAGCAGGAGTAAGCCACAGCTCCGAGCACCCAGGAGCACTTGAACGCATCATGGTTCCTGAACACGACACAGAGGAGACTGATAAACGTGTACAGACATTTAAATTAAGACAAGCACACATGAAAACAGGCTCGGACTATAGGACATTTCTGTTGGTTTTTATTTTATTTTGTTTTAAAGAACATGGTTTGGGGTTAAACAAACTTTTCAAGGGTTACTTCATAGACACAAATTATACAAATTGAGCATTTAACCAAGTTATAACATTGATTGAATCAAAAATACTCACAGTTGTGATTGGCTTCATTCATACTAAATAGATTACAGTTTGTTAACTCATAGATTGAGCTCCAATATCTTCTGCACTGTTTTCACATCTACAGTATAAATCACTTTTCAGCATTTCTATGGTCCAATCACTTTCATTGCAACTGTGTTTGTGTGTTATTCCCTCTGCAGCCAGTAGATCAAGCTCAAAGTCTTATATTTTCATAAAATTGGTGTAACTAAAATCAGGCATGTCTAAAGGTGCATATCTATACAAATACTGCATAGTATTTGTCCTTGAAGTTGCAAATCAATAGTCCCTATATCCCTACATACTACATCCTTCTTTTAGATTTGATTAACAGATAATTGTTGTGCAAGTAAAAGCTTTCATAGTGAAAATAAGAAAAAGAATCTGAAGAAAAGATGTGGGACCCTTATACGACCTGATACTTGGAATCTCTTATTTATTTCTAACTATTTATTAAAGAGGTAGTCACAGGAAGAACTTTTAAAACATGTTGAGGGTCTGTCATCGGTTTATTTCCACAAAGATGTACCCTGTGTACCCCAAAAAGTTTTTATGGTTCTCTAATGTGCTATAGTTGGCCTATTCTTAGTTGCTTTTAATCAGCTCGCCACACAAAAATATTCTAAATATTCTTTGGTTCTATATTAAAGTTGCATGAGGTCTTCTTAAAATAAAATGTTTGCATACTCAGGCACATCTACCTATACATCTGCAAAGCTTCCAAGCTGAAATCACCGCGTTAAGAATAACAAAAAAAATTGAACCCAGCCATGCTTATTTATTTAAAAACAGCTGTACATATTTCCTTTCGACGCCCTATTCTCTGAGCCTGTTACTGTTTGGTTCGCTCACACTCATCTGTACAAACACCCAACGCCGGCAAGCTCCTGTCTCATTACGAAGACAAAACTACAGTAGCGGACAGTGACATTTTAGAAGCGCTTTTCTTTTGGACTAAATGAAGGAGGAGTCTCGCACGGATCTGCTACTTTCACAAAAGGACATTCCGAATCACCTTTTTTCTAACGATTTCTGCCTCCGAGCTTGTTATTTTGGTCTATTAAGCATCGCCGAACACGCAGCTTTCTCCAGATGTTTCCAGATTGATTTTCGTGGCTCGAGGCGGACATCGAAAACATGATTTAATCCATCACGAACAACTCCGGTGCCAAAGTTTTTCTGCTTCTCTCAAGGACGAGCCGAAAGTGTGTGCAGAGCCGCAGAGTGCACTAATGAGAAAATGTGGTTTATAAGATGGAGTGGGTCTGCGGGTTTCGGAGCATGTCCTTGAACAAAAAGGGTTTATTGTCAGAGTAAGCATTTTAAAGGTTGTGCTTGACAAATATGAGCAAATAAGTGTGATGTTTTTCTCAGCAGTCAAAAGCTCTGATGCACGACAGCGACAATTGTAATTATTTTTACAGACGCATTTTGGTAGAATACATAAAGCTACATACACACAATACTTACAATAATCACACAGTTTCTCATAATATGATTTAATGCTTGATAAACAACTTACATTATCACAAACTAAGTTGCGACACATGATAGCCTTTCCATTTTCGAGATTGCTATTGATTGTTTGAGTCGAATGATCTGCCGATACTTTGACAGTGACTGAAAATGTATTTTACTCTCATAAGTAAGCTAATTTATCAAGGATCAAATAGTGGATTATAGCTAGTTAATTATTCTTATAATATCCACTAAACAACAAGATATTTTCTTTAAACAATGAACACAGTTGTTGTAAGGTCAAAAAAGATGACACAAAATGTTCTTGCTAATGATACTTTATCATCAAATTAGGGCTGCAACTAACAATCATTTTGGTAATTGATTCTAGACACAGCCTGAAATTTAATAGGACTTGAGTACGCAATTGACTTAATTAGATTTTAAACGATTTGCAATGGAACAATCAAAAATGTATATGAAATATTCTCATAAAAATATAGCTCAATTAGCAAACTCATTTGTAGAATTTTCAGAATCACATTTACACAACTCAAGATCAAATTAGTGTTTACTAGTAACACTGACATATTTAAGATTGTGTTTTTCTAGTAAAAGCAGCAAATGTGCACATCTTTTATGTAATAGCTGCCCAATTGAAGTCATAAAATGTTTTTTTTTTAGTTCAGGCATGTTTGGGAACCTATATAGACCAGTTAACCATTATTCGATTACTAAATTAGTTGACGATTAATTTAATAATCGATTAATTGCGATCAGTTAACTTGTTGCTGCCCTACATCAAGCTTAGCATCACTTTATATCAATATTTTAGCATAGCCATATACCGTTTCTTTTTGGAGTTCAAGTATTACAAGAATAATGGTATAAAGAGCTGATCCACAGTATACATTTTTGAGGGACATTCAAACTAAAGAACCACTTGTAAATATCTTGGTTTGTAAAAATATGCTACTGTCCATAAGTGCTTGCTCGAACACTAACTTCACCAGCATCCTTAACCAGCCAGCTAGATAGAAACATATTGTGGCCTGTCAGAAGTGTAATGTACTCAAAGATTAACTTCCACTTTTCGAACTGTTGTCTGGGGTGGCCCCAGACTGGTGTGACAATCTCGTGAATTATTTAAAATGTTCAATTTGATGTAGTTTTGATGTAGCAGTGAGCTACTGCACTATTCATTTTAGGTCTGTGTCAGATCAAAACATTTAGGTGATGCAGATTGACAGATAAAAAGTATTACTTTGGTCATTAGAGCCAGTTTAGCAAAACGATGAAATACATTTTTTCTGAGGGCCACATTTGGCTCCCAGAGTATCGTTCGGTCACCCCTTTAGCATTCTCATTGACATTTTTGCACCACTCTTAGTCATGCCATAAAGCTTATGTAAATACTTTGTTGAACATAAATATCAATCTTTGCATGATAAGGTAAATGTTAAGGCCAAATTTATCTTGCTGGAGTCTTTTCCTTACTTTAGGTTGGAACACAGAGGCCTACAGTTAAAATCAGAGCTGCCTGATATGAAAAAATAATTTCAAATTTGAATTTTTCTGTCCAGTGTTGTGATTGCGATTAGACTTGGGATTTGCATTTAAATTCTTTCAAATTTCATATTTATCACATTTTGAAAAATTGAAAAAACTTTTTTTTTTTTTTTGTCAAAATCACAAGATTTTCAGTTGTTGGTGAAGAAAATTTTGACTCAAAACTGCAGCCTTGGGGATTTTCTAATTGCGTCCATTGTGATTTCGATTTGAATGGGCTGTGTGCATGGAATTTCAGTTGCTTGCGAAAATGCTAACTTCTGTACATACAACCATTTCCTGTTAGCGTTAGCATTTAGACACAATTATGTCTCTTTTTAAACACAGAAGTGTTCTCTGATGAAATATTCCTCTAATATCTAAAGTCTTTAACATGTTTTCTGTAACATTCACCACAACTGTCTGATCTAAAAAGTATTTATTGTTTTAAACTGATGTGATGAAAACCTCATTGAAAAGCATTGAACAGGAAGTCGTTGTACAGGATGTAGTATTTTAAACCAAAACAAGACAACTGCACTCAGCCAATTTGAATATTTGTGCAGTCCTAGAAAAAAATTACATTTTTTGTTAAATTAAGGACAGATCTAGACCGAAAATGTACTCAGCTACTTTAGGTCTTGAACCAACTCAAACCAAAACAATTTTGGAAAAAGTTGAAGTAGAAGTTGTCTAAAGCAGGTCTAAATTACAATTCCAGGACATTAGGTTACGCCTAACTTGTCAAAAGTAATAAACACAACATGCACAGAAATCAGGTATGCAATCACTAATTAACCACAAGTAACAAAAGTGATATAAATTATTTCAAAATGAGATGTCTTTGTATGGCACAGGATTGTGACTCTTGGCTGTAAGAATCTAAAATGCTTTCATACTTGTAAAATGCCATATCACACCCACTGTATGGACTAAGTGTTGTCTTTGGAATGAACTACAGTATATTGGTTTGTAAATACTGCATGCTTCTCAAACGGTGGGCCGCGGACCAAAAAGAGGCCCACCTTAAAACAGTGCAAATCGGCTGGTCTGGACAATGGCCTGGACTTGACTTTAAGTTATGAATCAGGACTGAAGATGCGAGAAAAAATTACGTAATGTTGAAAGATGTAAATATTCCTTCTTGGTGTTAAAATATTAAACCAATTCCAACTTAAATTATCTCTTGAATGTTTTTCTATTGTGTGTCACTTATGCACTATCCGTATATTTTTTATTCAAGTTTAAGTTTTCGTGTAAGTCTGAGGAAAACTTGTAGATACTTCAGAATCACCTCCAGAACATGTCTACACAGTCTCAACATAAAACCACATGTGCCCATTATATCTGACCACAGATCGCTGGAAAATCAAAGTGGACAAATGTTTAGACAGTTTCTCCATTAAACCAGATTCAAATGGTCAGTTTTTCCTTCAGACAAAAAGCCATAACCTGACTGAGCAATTTGAGAAGAGGTAACATTTTTTGATTTGGAAATAGTTTTGCCTTTTTGTTTTTTTTTAAATCATTGACTGAATTCAAGACAAGGTAACACTGAGACGACATAGATTATGATGTTGGCCTCAGTCCGCCTCTGGTAAATGTATTGAGTTGTGGTCAAAGGCTCATGTTGAAACTGCTATGACAAGTAAAAGTGGTTTCTGCGCATAACTGCATAAGCTTTTGCCTCAATACTGCAAAATATTACCCCAATAAACAAAGTAATACAACTAAAAAGGTAATAAGAACCACAATACATAGACATCTGATCTGTAGTGCAAAAGTTAACAACTGTAACTATTTTGTGCATTGGGATTAATTTGATATGTGTGATTGACCTTTTTACAAACATATTTTATTTTATATTTCCCTTGATAAGTAAACTGGACATTCATAACTTAACTTAGACACATGTATTTGCAGATGTACAGTAGTTTGACTTTGATTGTCTTATGATGTTTCCTCATTAGTACCTGATCACAAAGTTGTATTTTGCTTTATTCTTTATGCAGTCTTCTTTATTCAACAGGTTTTGATTTGATGTTTTCACCCCTCTGCCCACAGCCTTATTTATGTGCAAAAACTCAGAACAACTGACTACAAGGTTAACACTAAATACCTCCAAAATATGAGTCGTCTTTCAGTTTAGGCTACCGTTGCAAGGTCAATAAAGCGATGTAACATTCCAATTATTCACCAGGCTAAATCAGTCAAACCACACTGAAATGTGTTTGCAATAAGTCGAAATAAGCACCATTAGTGAGTTAGATGTGACATACCTTGAATATTTGTGGATCAAATAGATTCCAAAGTAAAAGCTCACACAGATGAGTCACTGTAGGTCCAGGTCTCTTCAACACTTCAGCAAAGCACAAACAAACAGGAGTGAATGAGAGGTTATAGGCCCACAGACTGTAGTCTATTTAAGGCGAGATACCAAAAGTACTTTGTCTGAACACTGCAAAGACTATCAAACATGCGATACTTTTTATATATGGCCTAGATAATAGAACTTGTTCACATTTGTATTTTTTAGTTTCAAAATGACTAAAACATTCAGACCTCATACAAGGTGGAATACCCTGAATCAAATCAAACAAGTCTTTAATCTACTTTATTACTCTCAACCAGTCTGCCTCAAATTGAAATTGTGCACACTTTTCACCAGTTTAAATTTTATTATGATAACAAAAATCCTTAAATCTAGAATAAACCAACTTTGCACACAATTGCATGCTCTGCTGTCATTGAGTCTTTGAGCAAGACACTCCCTGGCTGCCTGGTGCTTATAGTGTGCTGGTAAGCGTGAAAGCAGATTTCTAGCCCATAGTCACCTACAATGTGGTGTGGTTACCTTTGCCCCAAGTATGCCCTTAGCTATAGTTATGTTGTCATATAAACATTATAAGGAAATATACCAATTAGAAATCACTTGACTCTTTCAAACCTTTATTAACTTGGATATAAAACACAGAACACATCACTGTCTCACAAGGCTACAGTGGTTTGTCTACAAATAACCACAATTCTCTCATGTCTTTTTGTGGTAGCAATGTCTGTAAAAGTGAGCAGGGATTTAATTCTCTTTGTTTGTTATATTCTTGTAAACACTTATCTATGACAGTTTAGATTACACATTCTATTAAAACTTACCATATATTTATAATACAATGACTATTTTAGCTAGTTTTACAATATTGTTAAAGTTCAAAATTACTTGTTAAACAAAGACAGTTAATGTGACAGAATAGAATGTAAATGTGCAATATTATACATCTAGAAAAAAAAAAATCCACACACTCATTGGTATGGAGCAGTTAATATGATGAGGAAAAATAATAATAGCATTAATTTGTAAATAATAAATAAATAAATAAAAACTTCAACTGTCTGAAAGTTTGCATGAGTTATTGAGCAGAACAATAGGTGATAGAAAACTGAACCAAACGTATTTTCCTCATTGCAATTGCATTCAGTATGTGTTCAAATCTTCATCTGTGGGACAACAGAGGCGCCTACTGGCTGATTATGGAAACTCCAAAAAATGCAATAAATTTTAAAAATGCATAAACTCTCTTTACATATGAAGGCGCGTTCCCATAATTAACTTCTATTTGTAACACACTATTTGGCATGTCCGATTTTTTTAAATTACGAGAGTCATACAAACTCGCAGGCTCGTGGATCACTGGCGGCGGAACCTTGTGTGCAGAGTTGCCAAGTCCGCTTCTTTAAAGCGACTTTGGGCTTCTTATTTTGGAAAGTCGCTTTTAAATTTTGACGGTCGCGGGTTGCGGTTTTTTGGGCTTGCTCCTGAGAGGCGCTTTAACGTCATGAACAAGGTGATTTTTTGCGCGTTTTCAGGTTTGATTCATGAAAATTACCCTCTAATGACAAAAAATATGGAGTTTTTGCATATTATATTATATTTTCATGTTTTAAAATATTTATTAATGATCAAATACTATTTAAAATATGCCAAAAATCATTAACCAACGTTTTGCTGTGACACATAATGTTTAATTAATTGCTTATTTTAACTACTTTTTATTGAGTGCCTGAAGTTGCTTGTTTTGGGCTTTTTTTCAAAGGCCAGGTCGCTTGTTGCTCTCTGAAAATCTGGCAACCCTGCTTGTGTGGGGAAGTATTAGTGCGACGGACACGGTTGTTGCTGAACGAACTGAAACTGCTTAGGTGAGTGTTTACTGCTTTTAAATCAGTACATTTACGTTTGTTCAACTGATTTACATTCAGACACGACTCTTATTTAGTGCTAACAGTTTTTGCTTTGTGTCTGATTGATTACGTGCAAAGATCATGATTCATATTTTGTTTAAACTGCCAGACAGATTGCGTTAGCCACGATAGCACCAAAGCGGCTAATAACAGCAAAACATCAACTTCCTCATTCAGTACAGTCTTTGTTGGCTAAATTGTTTTTCTTCATTGTTTAAATCGTGTTCTT